>CM029516.1:24345078-25545078 GCA_017140615.1 Eucalyptus cladocalyx
CTTTTTCACAAGGATAAGGGGCCTCGGAAGCAAACCTCCCAATTAGCAATTATTCTTAATCAAGCTATCTTATATATTCATAAAGGGTAGTTAAAAGGTCTGCCCCTACTATATACCTAAATCCATCGTTGATACAATTCTCATTTATCATTTGAACTATCAATTCGATGTCATTTATCGTTTAAATAAACAAGAAACATATACAATTGTTGACTAATACCTTGATGTGGAACTGATAGAGAATTCACTATATTTTGCAGAATCATTTACTAATAATAGAAAATCACAAAATTACTATATTGTGGCATTGAAACTTAACTCTTTCTATAGCTACCGTTCTCACAAGAGGACTTAGCAAATATAGGTGATGGGAGTAAGGTTGGTGAATGTTTTGACTTGAACAATTTCACATGCACGAAGACTTTTTGGAGCATTAAAATGAGGAGAAAAACGACAAAAATGGAAGCTGAAGAAGCTGAAGAAAGTAATCATATTTATTCTATACCGATCAATACCAAATAATTGATGCTACAAAAAGTCAAAGTACACACAATTTCCTTTCAACTTGTCTACTAGGGATTCTCTTCTATATTTTTCATGGTCACCTTTTGGGTCTCCAAGAAATTCTTCTTCTTAGGCTCGTGAGACGATATGTACTTGAGAAAGCTCCCGAAGTTGGTGTCCTTGTAGCGCCGCGGGTTAGTTTTGTTGACGAGCTTCGATGAGGGCCTCACCATACACTTGCCAGGAAGGCTATGCAAGGAAGCCACTGAGATTCGAGATCTCTCAGAATTCACGATGACTCTGTGCAGAACACTCCTGTACTTTCCGTTGCTGAAAATCTATCACAAAAACGAGGTTTTTAATTGTATTTTTGTGCATGAATTACTTTTTCAATGTGCAAATGGAAGATTTCCAAGTGAAAATTGAAGATAGGGGAGAATGAAAAGATAAGTGCCTTTTAGTTATTTTCCATAACAAGTTAATTCTTTTTACAAGAATGCCTCGTCTCCTTGTCAAGTTACTATTTAAGAAATTATTACATACTTTTATGTATAAACTCGTTTTATTAATTGGGTAATCATTATTTTAAAAGTTGAAACTCTTCAATAAAATATGTCTAATAACTCCCAAAAACACGGGTTAACATAATCTATATGTATACACAAATACGTGTGACTTATTAGCATTTACGTTACTTATATTCGTAATATTTAAAAATCATATCCATTTTTAATTCAGTGATCAAAATTACAACCGCCTTTCTAGCATAAACAAGATAAGTGGGATCCACAAGGAAGAATTTTTCTTATATGTAGTGGAGAAGAAAAATGCTCAAAATCTCCCATTTAGGAAACTCAGGCAGGTGCTATTGAGGTGTATCTTTGAGTGTTTGTGGACTCCACAAACACACAATAATTTCTCCATTCCTAGGGAGGATTTACTGACTAGACCGGTGTGAGAACGAATTTCCTCCTAATCAATGAGAAAAACAAACACAAAAAACAAGAAAAAAAAATCATCTTATAATGCTAGAGTGCTAATATGCTTTTGTGCAAATCAACTATCCTGTGCGTAGGTTCCAATTATCTAATCACGCAATTAAACATCGTCTCATCATTTACTAAACCTTGAGAGATTGCACTTCAAAAACATGCGATGATCTCAAGTTCGATTCTCACTTGGTAAAAGGCTAGAAGAGCTAGTCTCATGCAACAAGGAGATAATTTTTTTTTTTTACGAAACCCTACGTTTGATCGAACCGAAAATGTGGATTCTAAGTTCAATCTAACGTATGAAAACTAGCCCAAGATAACCCGAAAAGGTAAAAAGGCTCATCTTCCTTAGCGTCGCTCGTTCGTGAATACCCACCTCCAAATGGTCACCCACGTTGACGACGAACCCGTTCTCGATGGGCTCCACGGTGACCCAGTTCTCCTGGAACTGAATCTGCAGGCCTTCGACTTCATCTTGGAGGAGTAGGGTGAGGAAGCCGTAGTCGGAGTGTGGCGGCATCCCGAGCGTCAGATCAGGCTCCGGGCATGGAGGGAAGCAATTCACCACCATGAGCTGGGTGCCATTTTTGAACTTCTCCAAGATATCCTCATAATCATCGTCATCAACATCATCTCCTTCTTCTGGTTTCATCTTCTTGCTCTCCTCTGTATTCGACCCGTGTAGGCCTTCCAAGATGGCCTCCATCAGCACCAGAAACAAGTCTCGGGTCTCTTCCGCGTAGGTAGCCGCCACTTTCCTGATGACAGCCGCACAAAGATAAAGAAAACATTAACGCAATATTGTATCAGATTTGTACCCAAGTTTTTTATGCGTTTTTTGCAATATTTAAAGCAGAGTTCCTAGTTCATTTATGTGAGAGTGAAGTTGCGTCTAATTTAATTTAATTTGCGTGTGAAGAGTTGCCCCCAAGGCACCGCCTATGAGATTTAATATTGGTTCGTGCAGAAGCTACTTACATGTCTAGAAATTGGATTCCGGAGTAAACAAATCAAGTCACCTGCCTAGAAAAGAAATAGCGTTGTCCACGAGGGAGAGAGGACAGACGTTTTCTTTTTGTCAATTATTTTAGTCTTAATGGGTAATTTTTTTTTTTTTTTTGTATAATCCAAAGACATAGACGTGTAGACTTGGCTATCTAGTCCAGGTATTTGGCATGTGTTGGGGACTTTGATCTTAATAGTTTACACGCAATTTGTGAGATTCAAATGGGTGATTATCACGATATGAGCTGGAAATGCTCGAACAAACCATATCAAATTTATTTTGTGTTTATGTGGAGCAAAAGAATCACCAAAAAGTAATTAGGTGAACTAGGTCAATAGATGTGACGAAATGGATAATAATCGAGGTGCAACCAGACGTATTACCACTATCTTAATGTGTGGTTTCAACCTTTTTTGGCCCCACTAAATTCGAGGACAAGTCTTACCACTTCCAGTAGATAGTAGATACGGCATAATCCTCTTTTTAATAAGTCAAACTAATCAGTTGTCAGAAACATTCATAATTACATTAAGATTCTTCCTTTTTATTATCTAAATATATACAAACAATTATAGTTCTTTTGCTGTCAAACATATGCATGCATGGCAGTATACCCTTATCACCAAGATGAGCTTAATCAGAAATGAAATATTACTAATTAAAATTTATACAGTATTCCTGTATCACTCGACACTATTGGTATACGAACAAGGTTTATACGAACCTTAGGTCAGCAGGGGAAGCAGGCCAGTGCGCAAGGACGTCCGGCATGGGCTCACACGTCAGCTTCAGGAAATCCCTCCAGCTAAACACGTTGTCCTTCCGCTGGTTGAAGCTCGTCCCGCAGCGGACCGGCGCGAACATGTCAGCTGACATGTACTTGGCCCTCTCCTCGAAGGGCATCCCGAAGAATCTCCGCCCTACATCCACCATGCCCTCTGCCACACCCCTTGTGACCCCGTGGTTGACCACCTGGAAGAAGCCGTACCTCTCGCACGCGTTGGCGATGGAGGCGACGGCCTCCCGACGGGAGGGGCCCCGCAGCTGCTCGAGGTCGACGACAGGGAGCTTCAGGCTCGGCTCAGTGGGCTCAGATCTCGGCCGGTCTTGGATGGGCAGTATGTACTTGGTGGGCAGTCTTTTGAGGCCACTCTCGTGAAGATGCTTCACGCCGTGTTGGAATTGGCGCTCCGTCGGTGTTGCTCCCTGATCTTTGACCGCGCCCATTGAAGGATGGATGAAGTCTTGCTATATATCTTGAGGCTGCGGTTCATGATGATTAAAGTCAAAATCAGTTAACTCAAAATACATTTGACGAGGTTGCAGTAGCCATCGAGTGGCCAGGGGGCGAGGGGCAAAGGGCGAGGGCCCTCGCCAATACTACAAACGCGTGGTGGGCGCCTCATGAACGTGTGAGAACGAGTGCCTATATCAATAAAACATCAAGTACCTTCCCAAAACGTATCTCATGCAATAAAGTTCTCAGACATGCCACAGAGAGAGAGAGAGAGAGAGAGAGAGAGAGAGAGAGAGAGAGAGAGAGACCTGATGAAGTGAAGACTGAAAATGGAGGACTTGGTGGTGGGGGAATAGAGAGGGAGCGTGGTGGATTTATAGGGGTGCTGGGAGGGAAAGACAGCGAGCACAGTTCTGGAGGTTTTGACGAAACCAGCCTAAGGTTTCGAGAATCCGGAGGAATTGGTTCCTGTTCCGTGTAAAACAAGCGCCGTTGACCCAGAAGTTCTTCTTAGTTAGAGGCCACGAGGTTCTAGGCATGTACATAGACCCTGTCCATGCCAATGGACTTCCATTGTCATTTTCTCGTTATTTATATATACATATACATACATACATATATATATATATATATTCATGATTATAAGCTCTGTTCGGTGTTTAGTCCTTCCTTATTATGATAATAAGATGAGCATTGCTAGCCTAATGGTACTGTTAAGTAACAGTACATTTCAGATCACAAGTTGAGAAAGTAATGATTTTTATTTTAAGAAACAGATCCATTTATATCATCTCAGGTAAAGAATTGAAGGGTTAAGAAGCCACCGTTTCATTTAAAAGACTTCCGGCATAGTCAGCTGATCGTGTCCTTATAAGATTTGCACCAGCTCATGCCCTACTATATGGTAAATTTTTATTATTTGTTGATACATTAACTAGATATAGTGACTACATCGCCTTTACTAAAAATTTATTCGAATGTCAAAAAATTAGCTCCTGGTATCCATCATTAGCTAGAAGCGAATTCCTTGTAGTTTGCGTCTTTCATCAGACCCTACTTTGTACGCTCTTATGTCCTTTGTTCTCTCTCCCCCGTCAAACTTTGGAATGCCTCTCTAGCATTAATCTCATCTTCTTGTCTAAATTGTCCTGGATTGGAATCTCTTGCATTTCGGAAATAAAAATTCCCCAGCACTCTTCCTTCGCCACAGCCCAGCTCTTCTGGCCCTCGTGCTATGCATCCCCATCACTACTCGCTTTCTGCCAGAGTCATGCCTCCACCTTTGTCGCCTATCGAATCATCCTCTCTCTCTCTGGCTCTTCTGGCCCTCGTGCTATGCATCCCCATCACTACTCGCTTTCTGCCATAGTCATGCCTCCACCTTTGTCGCCTATCGAATCATCCTCTCTCTCTCTCTCTCTCTCTCAACGAAGCAAGCTTCCTCCCTTGCGGTCAATTGCAGAAGTGGTGGTCAATACGTCCAACCTCAATTGTGACCCCAGATCAAGGCACTTCAGGCCTAGGATCTCGAATTAGAGGTGCGACATGAATTCCATGATCGCAATCTCATATTTGAGGGAGAGAGAGAGAGAGAGAGGATAGATGGCGACAAAGGCCTCTAGTGGATTGTTGAATTATTGAGTTCCTGCTTTAGATATTATATTGTGACCAGAAATATGACCAGTGGGAAGTAGGGTTTTGACGCAAAAAAATTGTCCAAATGTTGTAGTCGACAATTTGATTGAGAGAAACCGATAAGATGGTAATAGGAGTGAAAAATTGCTAAATGTTGCGAGCAGTTAGTAAAAAAAGTATGGTCGATTGATGGGAAGATTTGGTGTTTGTCGACAGAGATGTCAAAGAAATATGAGTTTTCGTGTCAAAGCAAAATGTCGATTTAACCATCAAGGTAATAGAGTTGATGTAAATACTAAAGTAGTAGAGTCAATATAACTGTTAAGGTAATGGACATAGTATAATTTCTTACCACCGTATATAGGATTAAGAGGCTTAAGTTCAATAACTGTTTGCGTGACCCTCAATACCTCAAGTGTAGTCTTGTAAAGACATATCTCAATCATTTAAAGAACTCAATATTCTTTTACAAACTTATCTTTATAAATTTATCTTTCCAACAATTTAAATCACTAGCTATCATTATTCTCAATGTTTGTTTCTTTAAATTCATTGTCATTTACTTTTCTGTCAAAAATCAACAAAAAGGACTCTTCACAACCTTCATCTATTCACACATTGATCCGACCATATTTTGAAAGGTGTGTTATCAATTTGGTGAAACATCTTTTTGGTATTTTGAAAGGTACATCGACCCTTTCCGTTGAAACACAAGGCCAGTCTCCCAAACTAAAGATCCCAAACACTAAATCGTATGTTTATTGTTGGAAAGGATCCTTAAACATTTTTCAGTTCCTAGTAAGCAACATTAAAATCCTAGAAACGTTTTATATTTACTTATGCGCATCAAATACATGGGCTTGACTCTTGAGCACTTTTTGAATAACAAAAAATCTAGATTTGTCAGACGGGTGAATTGGGTCGGGTTTGAGTTGGATGAAAAATGGTCTGATTCAAATTTATCCATTTAACCTATTTTGACTTATTTCAATGCAATGCAAATCTAGTGACCTATATTCGTACTCAATTTGATTCATATTGCTAAAATACTTACATATTTAGTCAAATGTAGGAAAATTCATAACCAATCTAAGATGAGAGCGTGGAGTAAACGAATGTGAGATCAAGTGAGAGCGAGAGAGAGTGAAGAGAGAGTCAGGGAGATGATTTGGATCTAAGTAGATTGTGAACCCAATTAACACACATTTATTTTGAGCTTTACTTTCCTAAACTCATTCATAACCTACTTACTAAATATAACCAACCCATAATAACTCAGCTTATCAAATATGGTTAAGAAATCAATCTATGATCCATTTTGACAAGTTTAACCAAAACAAGCAATCAATGGTATAAATCAGCGCCAGAAGACTATAGCTTATTAGCACAACAAATGGGTCCAAGAAGCAATTAGGGCTTCTTTGAGAGCCACCAAAAAGCAAAAAAAAAAAAAAAAAGGCTACACATATCTTCTGTTTTGGGTAGAGTTTTCCTCCAAAATACGAAAGCAAAAAACAACTAATTTAATTTTCAAATGAAAACATGAAAATCTATATAGCATGAGTTTACATGTTTGTATTTGTTTATTTTAACGAGTTTAAAATATTTTGCTCAAAACATAACTCAAATATTGAGGGTCATAATAATTGTCGTGATAATAGTACAAAAAGTCCTAAACCATTGTAGGGTGGCCAATATAGTCATAAACCGTTTAATTATGTCAATTTAGTTTTAAATATTTTGACAACTTGCCAATTTAAAACTAAACCTCTAGACCATTTGATGATTTGTTAATTTAGTCTTAAATCTTATGATCACCAAATTGTTCAGTCTAGTTATTTTTGACCAGAAATCGCTAATATAGACTCCCACCATTTTGAGTGGATACATCAATCTCATCCAAATATGAGCCTCACTTGCTAGGCCTGCTCCCATCAATGTCATTCTACTCCAATATATCTCATCTTTGACCTCCACATTATCACTATGCCTATAGCAACCATCACCACAGACTTGAGATCGTGGTACTCTCGCCTTTAAACATGACCTATCTTGTCTAGACGAGACCTTGATGGAGATTTTTCACTCGGCGATTGCGATGGTTAATGAGATTCTGTTGTCGGGAGGAGACCCTTGGTCAATCTTCTGGGTGTTCGACAGTGAAGTGTCGTCCACAGGAAATCTTTTTCTCTTCCTTGCTAGTTGCCTGCCAAGAGAAGAAGGGGTGAAGAGATGCTTAGGGAGAGCCCCCAGATGAAGTCTATGATGCCTAGGTTTGAATAATACTAGGACAGAGATGGATTGGAAGAGGAAGGAAGTGACTGTTTTTGACTCTATTGAGATAACCTCCAGTGATATTTTGAAATTGACAGGATCATATATTTCTATCTATTACTTGATAAATATTGATGTTATTTTGTCTAATGTAATATTGATATAAAGGATGCTATATTATCATTGATATAATCTGAAGTACGAAGTGGAAAAACTTGTAGAGACTGTATGGACTTTTATAAAGGGTGAACAACGTTAGAGAGAATGGGAAGTTCAAGGAAACTTGGAGGTACCGTGACGAGGTGAACAGTTTAGTGAAGACTTGAACTATAATGTACTTAGGAAGATCAAATGGAAAATAGTACGTTAGCAGGAAGCTTTAATAAACTCACTAATTGCTGATAGAAGCATCGCACTACATCACTTGTGAAGAATGTGTATTTCACGTGGCTACGCAACTGGGATAAGAAGACGTAGATATTCCTTCAACTATTATTCCAAGTTTAAAGGAAGTTGACAACTAGACTTGAGCCTAGAACTTCGAAAAGAATATTTGATACACCATTACCAAGAAGATTTATTTGTATGCACAACCAGATCTCTGGTGATCGTGTTAAATTGAGGGAGAATTACCAAAAAAGTCATAAACCTATTGCAATTGTGCCAATTCAGTCTTAAACTTTTTTTTTTTTTGCCAATTTAGTCCTAAACCTTTTACTTTTGTTCCAGTTTAGTCCATCCGGCCAAAATTAGCCGGCCGGTGCTGACGTGGCAGCTGATCGGGCGCCGACGCGCTTTTTTTAATAATATTTTTTTTTTTTTAAAAATTTAATTTTTTTCTTTTTCCTTTTTTTTTTTTGCCTCCCCTCTCTTCCTCCTTGGGCTCCGGCGACCGGCCAGGTTGGCCGGTCACCGACGAGGCAATTCGGGCGGCGAGCCCCGCCGGATCCGGGCGAGGGCTCGCCTCGCCGGTGACCGCGAGGCAAGCTCGCGCCCGGCGCGCAGCCGGGGTGAGGCAAGCCCTCGCCAGACGTGACGGCAAGCCCCCCTTGCCGTTGCTAGGCACGAGCTCGCCTCACGCGGCGACTGTGAGGCGAGCTCGCGACCGCGACGGCAAGGGGGCTCGCCGTCGCGCGTCTGGCGAGGCCTCCTCGCCCGCTAGATCGACTTAGTCCGGCGACCGGCCAGCCTAGCTAGTCGCCGGAGCCCAAGGAAGGAGGAGGGAAATGGGAAAAAAAAAAAAAGGAAAAAGGAAAAAAATTAATTAAAATTTTTTTGAAATTTTTTAAAAATAATTATTAAAAAAAGCATGCGGCGCCGGCCAGCTGCCACGTCAAGCACCGGCCGGCTAATTTTGGCTGGATGGACTAAATTGGAACAAAAGTAAAATGTTTAGGACTAAATTGGCAAAAAAAAAAAAGTTTAGGACTGAATTGGCACAATTGCAATAGGTTTAGGACTTTTTTGGTAATTCTCCCGTTAAATTGATGTTTGAAGATTATCCAATGGCTAGTCTGGTAATTATATGTATCAGTTTGTTTGAAGATTATCCAATGGCTGGTCTAGTGATTATATGATCAGTTTGGAGATTTTGGTGATTAAAAGATTAGTTTTGGGTAATTTTATTACAAATGTACCAGTTTGAGGTTCTTCGTAGTATTAACCCTTCATTTGTTATAAGTTCTTACTATTTGTCAAGTGTGTCATCATCCCCAAATGCCATAGCCCTCGTACATAGACTCTCCCACCATATGGTATTCAAACTTGTCTTAATCTTCAGAACTAACGAACGCTTATTCATGGACTGTCCCAAACGAGGGTTTAGAGAGACTTGGACTTGTTCATGAATTTTTATGAATTTTTCCTAGGCAAATTGTTCTTGGTTAATTGTATTCCTCAGTCAAAGTCATCAAGGAACTAAGCTAGATAATTATATGCCTTAATCTCCTCATTATTCAAGATCCTATCAAATGCGAGTGCTCCAGCAGACCAAGGTTGCTTAGAGAGGAGATATAAATTTTAGTTGTTGTTATCCATCACAACTACTTCCGAGGATAATTGTCAAAGTAATTCTCAACCTATGGATGCCAATTTACCCTTTAACTTTCTAACTTTACTAATGCAATTCTAAATCTTTATGCAAACTTTCAATATAATCCTGCATACTAATTGCCATCGGAAATTGCCAATGTGGTGTCCAGTCATCACCCATCATCTTAGATGGCACGTTGACGTGAACGGCTTTACTCGGAATTACGTCCTACATGGACCCTCATGTCAATGATTTCCTGCAGTAATTGGTCAGACAAATCATATTGGAATTTCACATAAAAATGTAAAATTATGTTAGCATAATTATAAATTATAAAACTGAATTAATATCCGTATAATAAGTTTATGATTGAAATGGTAATTTTCCCATTACTTGCATAACAGATGAGAAAATTATTTGCGCAATGGATCCACGGGCAAAAAAATAGATCACATTCCAACACAGTTTTTGCATGACACACAAGGGATAAGGATCAATTTGATGATAAACAATTTACAAATTTCCTAGCCGTCTGGATAACGTGTGACGTGACAGTTTTATGAGATAGTTTCTTGCGACTTTTAGTTTAGGTTGTTAGGAAATTGACTGATGATCATGATGCGAAAGTTGGTATAAATTCTTCCTTAGAAAATGTTTATATGGTTCAGTCATCGATCCGCACACATTCAGAGAGAAAGCAAACAATTCAAATTAAAGAATCAACCGACAGATGTCAAACAGTATGTCTCACCGAAACTAAATCCCCCCATGAAATTTATTAAATTCTCCAAGAGTTCCTTTAAAGTCTAGTACTCAACAATAACCTATATACTGGAGAGGTCACTTCGTGCGATGATAACATCAACTGACAGTGACTTGTTGTGCAATAAGTCAGTCAAACTTCGGTGACTTAGAATTACTAAGATGAGAAACATATCACCCGGGACCGGGAAGTGTAATGATCAATTAAAACATGTCAGCCTTATGACCGATACCCATAAAATACTTCCCCCTAAAACATAAAACCGATCTGGTTACAAATTTTAGGAAGAGATGATTCGGTTCTTAGTTCTACTTTTATAGGAACCGCCGGTTCCTGATTCCCATAGGAACTTAACCGAAACAAAGAGCCGAGATTGAGACAGGGAATTGTAACTTGACCAAGAACCTAAAGTAAAATCCCCAATTTGTCTCTTGAACTGAAACCTAAAGTTATGTTTATATTTTTACATATTGTAATTTCTTTTATATATCTAATGAGCAAATGTTATAATTAATCTCTTCTTCTTCTTCTTCTTAGATATGGATTGTCTTAATGAGAAGATTATCATAGATAAATAGAGTTTATTAGTTGAAGATGAATGAATATATATGGTGAGGCTTTCTAATAATTTTTTTTAATTTAGTTATAAGTAATTTTTAATTTAAAAATATTATTAAATGATTAATTGTGATTGTTGCTTCTATTTATTTATTTATTTTTGTGGTCGAACCTTCTTTTGATTTCAAGTAGTTAAAATTTGGAACAACTTTACATGGATGATTGAGGATTGAAGTTCTATAATTTAGGTTTTGTTTTACATGTTTTAAACCTTTTATTATTGACATGTTCATTTTTTTATGGATTGTTGTTGTCAATAAATGAGAAGCTTTTATTCTTGTTGTTGCATTCTCTTTCGTTTTGCTTAACTAAAAATGAAAAAAAAGACCTGTTAAATTCCAAAACCTGTGATAGAGTAGAATCTAGGTTCC
Source organism: Eucalyptus cladocalyx (assembly GCA_017140615.1). Taxonomy (NCBI): domain Eukaryota; kingdom Viridiplantae; phylum Streptophyta; class Magnoliopsida; order Myrtales; family Myrtaceae; genus Eucalyptus; species Eucalyptus cladocalyx. Next base: position 24,356,511 of record CM029516.1, read on the forward strand.
AAGTTCTTATGGATAAGTTTCAGATTCCAAAAAATAAAGAACTTATACTGACGGGTAGGTTGCAAGTTTCAGGTAGAACTTGTAAGGAACCCAAAACTGTTTACTAGCCTTGGTTCGTATGTTATTTGGAGTACTTCTTAAAAATCTTGTATACACCAAGTTGATGTAGGAGAGTGCGCCCCTAAAATTGCCCAGGAGGTAAACTAGTCAAGATGTGAGAAAATTGGCCTGAACTGGATAACACATAATTATTATAAAAAGAGAAAGATCTACAAGATAAAACCTACTGTTTCATTAAAAGATCTTTCTTAGACTGTATTATGGGTATTCACAAAAGGGAAATGAGAACATGACGATAGCATTATTACTAGGAGGGTAAATGTGCTATCTCTAACCCGTAATTTCCCACGGGAATTGGATAAGTTGTTTGCCGGTTTGATTGCGGGGAATCTACTATCTTTTGTTTGACAAAAAGTTGGCCAAAATAAAGGCACAAAAATGAAAGGAAAATAATATAATTTAAATTCAGATTATTACAATGGTCATGATTTTCGTATGTTGTTCTCTTTGATACTATGACTTTGTCAATTTCTCGTTTGAGGAGTCCAGGACACCTAAAGTGCCAAAATTTAGTACAATGGGATACTTAAATACCAAAAATTAGGAAAGTGATATTTAAGTGCCAAAATTGAAGCAAAATGAATCAATTAAGTGCCAACGACGAGAAAATCCGGCCAAAACACTGACATGGCAATTTTCCGGTGAGCCAAGTGCAAAACTGCATCGTTTTGCTACTAATGTGGGTAAATAATTAATATAAAAATTAATTTTAAAAAAAGGAATGAGGAAGATGAATAGTAGCCAACGACTAAGAGCTCAACCCCTCACGCTGCCGCCACCGACGCCTTGCGGGCTCGGCGACCCTAATCGACCCTCCCCCACCTTTCCGGCGATGGCATGGCGGTGGCGGTGGCTAAGCTGCCGGCTAGTGTTCATCTCCCTCATTCCTTTTTGTTTTTTTTTTTTCTAAAAAAATTGGTTTTAAATTTAATTTAATTAATTTTTATATTAAAATTGAAATTGTACCAAAACGATGTCGTTTTAATGTTTTTTTTATTGAGTCAGCCTTCCGGCGAGCCATATCAATGAGCAAAATTAATATAAAAAAAATTGCCACATAAGATTTCCGGTGGGGTTCACCGAATGTAGTTCTTAAGGGGGTGCATGAGAACATTTATGTTCAGGAAATAGTTTCTGGAATAGAAATGAATTTTTTAATTTCTATTTCTGAATGAGTTTTTGAGGAAAAAAATGTGTTTGATAACTTAATAAAATTTCTATTTCAAAAATAGAAATTCGTTTGATGAGCAAGAGGAGAGCGAGAAGAGTTGGAGCGAGGCGGAGGCGGAGGTGGAGCAGAGGCGGAGGAGAGGCGGAGGCGGAGGCGGAGCAGAGGCGGAGGAGAGGCGGAGGCGGAGGCAGAGCAGAGGCGGAGCAGAGGCGGAGGAGATCTGTTGCCGAGGGGTGCTCGGACAACAAGCGGGGACAATGGGTCGCGGTGAGGGGGTGGATTCGCGAGCAGATGTGGATGAGCAAGAGAAGAGGCGGAGGAGAGGCGGAGGCGGAGGCGGAGGCAGAGCAGAGAGGCGGAGGCGGAGGAGGAGGCGGAGCAGAGGCGGAGGCGGAGCAAAGACGCTGAGGAGACGCGGAACGAAGGCGGAGGCGGAGGTGGAGCAGAGAGGCGGAGGAGACACGGAGCAGAGGCGGAGGCGGAGGCGGAGGCGGAGGAGAGGCGGAGCAGAGGCGGAGCAGAGGCGTAGGAGAGGCGGAGGCGGAGGCGGAGGCGGAGCAGAGGCGGAGGAGAGGCAGAGGCGGAGGAGGAGGAGGAGGCAAAGAAGAGGCGGAGGAGGAGGAGGAGGCAAAGAAGAGGCGGACGAGGGAGAGGAGTGAGAGGGAGAGGAGTGAAATTAGGGTTGGGAGAAATCAGAAATATTTCTTCCAAAATTATAAAATTTCTATTTCTATTTCCCCTCCATTTCTATTTCTAATAGAAATCTATTCCAGAAATATAAAATTTGATAAGTGTTATCAAACAAATTTCTATTCAGAAATTGGTCTGGAACAGAAAAATCATTTCGGAACAGAAATAATTTTTATCATGCACCCCCTAAGTGTCTCATTTTTTTTTTTTTTTTTAAAGTGGCACTTAGGCTCTATTTGATAACTTGCCAAATAGTAACAATTTCTATTCTTTTGTTCCTAGGAGTAGATTTGGAATAAAAAATTGTTTGGCAAAATTTTTGTTCTTGGGAACAAATTTCTATTTTTTTATTCTTGAAAGTAGATTTGGAATAGAATCAAGGTAAAAAAAGGTTGATTCTTTGATCCCGGAATAATTCTATAATCAAGCAACCTATGTTCTCTCTTTGCTTTTCTTTTTCTTGTTCTTCTTCCCTCTTTCTTCTCCTTCATCTGCCACTGCTGTCATTGCCATCCACTGTCGTCGGTCGCCGGTAATTGGTCTACGAGCTTGCCGGAGGTGAGCCTAGCAACCGGCAAGGCTCAGTCTCCCCAGATCTAGCAAGGCCGAGCCTTGCCTAATTAGGCAAGCCTCGTTGATGGCCAAGGGTGGTCCTCCCCCAGCCACCAACAAGGCTCGCGTGATTGGGCGAGGCTCGGCTGAGCTTGCCCAACCATGGCTCGACCGAGCCTCACTCAACTGCCGAGGAGGCTCGGCTAACGAGGCACGACCTCGCCAAGGGCTGACAACGCTCCGGTGAGGTCGCTAACTCTCATTTGGCCAGTCGCCGGTCATCCCAAGGTCGGCGACTAGCAACTTGAAGAAGAAGAAAAAATAAAGGAAAAAAAATAAAATTATTTAAAAATTAAAAGAAAATAATTTGAAGTAGAAATTTTGAGCATGATGTCAAACACAATTCTATTTCAGGAATTGAAATTTTGAACAGTTACCAAACAGCTTAAAATACTTAAAAATGGTTCTCGGGAATAGAATTAAAAAAAAAAATCATTTCTGATCAGAAATTGTTCTTGGGAACAGAAGCATTACCAAACACGCCCTTAAATATCACTTTCTTAACTTTTGGCACTTAAGTGTCCCCTTGTGCCAAGTTTTGACACGTAAGATGTTCTTTTGCTCTTATTTGAGTATCATAAATTTTTTGTTTGTCGTTCTCTTTGATACTATGACTGTCAATTGCTTATTTGAGTGACATGACGTTTTAATCTATCATTTGAGTGTCATAAATTTAAAGAAAATAAAAATTCTCACACATGTAAATATTAATGCTATGTTTGATATTTCAATAAGAGAAAATCGCCAACACCGCTCAAGTAAACGTTTGTTCAAATTACAATTATCAAGTGATTGATTGAAAGGTTTTGGCACTAAAATAAACACCGTATTAAAGTTATAACACTTATAGAGTTTTTTTTTTTTCAATCGTTATTAGGCTTGAAAATCAAGAGACAAGTAACAAGTAACAAAAAGAAGGTTCTGCCTTACTTTTAATTGATTCAAACTAAGGCTTTACTAACATAATAGTTTTTGAGTTATCGTAAGAGTAGAATTCACAATAATTTTAATTATTATTGTTTTTGTGGCCTAGAACAACTAGTTCATCTCAACCACTGGCCGCGGTGGCTCCACTGGATAAGACTCTGCTGATCCTCAACGAAGAGGTGAAGGGTTCAAAACCCAGCGAAGGCGCTAGGTGTATTAAGTGTGACTGAAGAGTGGTGGGTCCTCCTACTTAAGTGTCACCTGGGGGTTTACGGTGCAGCTGTCGGCTGCAAGCTGGTTCCTCCAGCACAAAAAATAAAATAAAATAAAACAACTAGTTCATCTCATGATAAACTAAAAACAGTCACATAAGCATTTTTCTTAAACTAATGAATATGGTCTAACTAACTTGTTTTCTTTGGTACTATGAAAAATGCAAACGTGTTGTTTGGACATTGGACTTTATAAATAGGAACTTTTCCTAGCATTTTAAAATAAAAAAAGAAAAAATGCTAAGTTTTAAAAAATTATGAAAAATACTATAAATGAGTCTAGCTATGTCGGTAGCTAGATCCTGAAATAATTTGAATGTTGATAGGTTTTGGGTACTTGAGATTCAATAAAAGTCAAACTCTAAACACTATATGAAAAGGAAAAAAAAAATCATATATTAAACAAAGTATAGACCTCATTAAACCCACAATGGTGGTCGAAAGTGCATGTATCATGCTATAGATATAGATTGCAGATGCTAATTAAATCAGTTGCATCATTGCGAAGCCAACAAGACACCTGCTCTCGCATATACAAGGACACTAATATAAATAAACTAAACTCTTTGTCCATACGCAATAATTTATGCTGGACCATGTCAACCCTTTCTATGCCGGAAGCTGAAACTTTGTAATATGCATTGACCAAGAATAATTAATATTAAATATATAGATACATTTAATGTAGAGCCACCCCGTCCCTCTAAGTCCAAGCTTATCCACGCGTGTACAACCCCGTTGACCTCGTATTTTTCTTGTATTTTATGTAGTTGTCATCTTCGCATACATTAAATGATATCTCGAACGTGAGAGTTTGGTTATTTTTAGTTTGGAAAATATCATCGAGTACTCATGAGCGGTTCGTTTGATGTATTCCGGTTACAAAGAAATTGCAAAAGGATAATAATATTTGTGAATTTTACATGTTTTTATGTGTGATTGTCCGACATTGCAAAACACTTTCCGTAATAGGGAAAGCATATATTCTTTGATTGAAGTTCAATACCGACTTTTAATATTCCGTGCTGAAGGCTTTGTCAAAAAAATAAAATAAATTCGGAAGTCAACGGAGCTTGCAATTCAATCTCAAATGCGAAAAAATTAAATTACCTAAAAAAAAATCAACATTGAATAGTTGGACACTAGAAATTTTATATGGTTTGATCTTAATGTCGATACCGACTCTATGGGGACACTAAACCGCAAAGAAACCAATATAGAGATAAGGATATTACAAGTGCCATAATTTTTACACGGCATTTACTTAAGTGTCATAATTTTATTTTATTTTTGTGAAGAAGGATTTGCCGGAGCATGCCCTTATCGGCTTATGCTAATTCAGGGTCTCACGGCCTCCACGATAGAGGACCTACAACACCTATACCTTGGGGAGAGCTAGCCCGGCAACCCACCGCCAGGGTTCCCTACTTAAATCACTAGCAACACAGGGTTTTAAACCATCGACCTCCATGTGCTGGAAAGATTGAACTTAACCAACTGCGCTACCTACGAGTGGAGTAAGTGTCATAATTTTTTTAATTTTCAAAGTGCACTTAAATCGACTACCTAAGTGTAAAAAAAAGAAAAGAAAAATGTAAACATTCACCTAAGTGCCGAAAATTCGATGTGGCATGACACTTTTGGTGAACAATTTTAAAATGTTATGATTCTCAAGTGATTAATTGAAAAATATATAGCACTAGAAAAAAAGTTATGATATCCAAGTGAGTAACATATATAAATTATAGTAATTAAGTGATCGAAAAGGAAGTTATGGCCCTCAAATGAGCGCCATATGAAAGTTATAACACTCGTAGTGTCATTTTTCCCACCAATACGTATATGGGGAATAATGGAGTGTACAATTACCTGTATACTTACAATCTCTTCTAATATTCCCACCAAGAAAATTCTCAGAGAGAAATTGAATAATCCGAAGGGAACTGTATGTTTAAAATACAAACAGATCCATTCTACTTCAGCCGAACTAAGAACCCATGCAAAGAAAGGATTTACTTCTATATATTTCCGCGTGACTTGTGGACTCAAACTTATAAACCTTAATTTCTTCTTTCGTTTTTCCATTTTGTAATCCATGATCAGACTACCAAATTTTGGAATCCATCGAATTTGCTTGGAGATAATGAAGTCAATGACATCCAAAATTAAGGCCGAACTCGTATTGGGTCAAGCTTCTGATCAACGACCTTAAACTCGAGACATAAATTAAGATATATTCACCTTGGCTCAATGATTATAGCCAAGACCTAGGGCTCATCAACAATGCAACTTCCTAACACCTCAACATATGCTTGACCACCATAGATCTCTACCAAGCCCAAGCTAAGTTCTGGCTTGTGAAGAGATATGGACTCGGTCTACATGTTAGCAGTATCCTCCACGGCCAGAAACTTGTTCATAGACATATAATCTCCTACCATGGTGCTCCTGACATTGAAATATTGCTTGGGAATGATCTCAGTCCTCCCATAATATCTATGGTTTCCACTGCATATCATATCACCCAATGGTCACACGCATCAATCACCAAGTCATTATACCACACCGCCTCTTTTAACTCCTTTCATTTTTGCCATGTGATCGGCTTCAATTGTCCTAGAAACCACCAAGTCTCTCAACAATACCCTACTCATAGCACAAATAACAAGAGCTAAGGCAAAACTATTCAGAAATCAACTTCTTCGGGTTCCCTACCTAATTTGGGTCTACAAACAACTACCACACTACATGAGCTACGTTCTCTGAAAAATACCCCTAACACTATCTTCCTCGACAAAACTGGAGTATCCATTTCACAACATTACAATGTATACTTGGTTTACCTGCATACATTCTCCTAATAACATATGAAAGATCAAGCCTAATACTATCCATGATATTACTTAGACAACTAACAATACTAGCATGTGAAGCATGGGATAAGTGCTCTACCTCTATCCAAGTAAACCATCACAATCAGTGAAATTTTATGTTATGTAGCAAGTGGGGCACTTACAAATCTTTCAACAGCATGTTGAAGTGCTTTATTGCTTTCTCAAAATAACACCTTCAAATCACTCGCAATGTACCTGTAGTTTTCACTCTCTACGTCTGCATATCCAAATTTGTCTCTAATGCATCCAAATCTCCTGTCTCAATATACGCATAAAATGTCACTCATTCTCCGCCTCTAACCACCCGGAAGCATCATTAATTTTGACATCCGAAAATTCCCATATTATTTAATATGTAGGAAATGGATGCGATAAATGTCAATGGTGAAAATTCTGGTCATATTATTAACGTGGTAGTAAAGGAAGGCTCAATTGTTTTTCCGTGCCTATAGTTTTTAGAAAGTGATTCCATTAGTGGTAAATTAACAAACATTTGTATTTGGGTCGATTATCTAGAGTGGCATTGAGGCATGTAACATGATATTGGTTGTTAACAGAAACCGATACGTTCTTATCCGATGAGTGGTAGGTTGGAAATTTATCGAGTCGAGTCCCTCTTAGAGTCCAATAATGTTTGCCGAATGTTTTAATGAGTTTAATATTTTCCCATATTACTAATGTTTAGAATGAACATTGTTTTCCTTGTTCATGTACTAATAAACCAAATATCAAAATATCTAGTTTGGTGTTGAAGCTATTTGTAATATTTTAATTTGACCACATCACCTCTATTTTTCATTGCATGTTTTTAACCCAATATTATCATTAGTTTTAACCATAGTTAAGCATTCTTGTCCTTTTGTAATTCATGGAGGTCTAAATACATCCCCTCTTGATTGTGTGAAGCCATTTCAAGAATCCTAGTTCTAATTAAAGAGCTTTGACTCATTCTTGCAAAGAAAGAGAGATTTCATTCCACTTTATCTTCTCTATTTTTTTCCCAATCTTTTGAAGCAAAGGTAAAGGTCCCACGTTCGTATTTTTGAAGCTTCCAAATCAAAATTTCCAAGTGTTTACGAGGTGAACTTTTGGGTTTCTTCTTTCATTTTATTAAACTAATTTTGTTACTTACAAAGAATGAGAGTTATTAATTTATATTCTCGACTATTTTACTTTGAAGGTATTTAAAGCTTTAATTTGCTTAAGTCATTTTTTCGAGGTAAGTGAAAAGTCAAAGGATTAAATTAGAATGATCTACTTAATACTCTTGACTTAGTTATTTGATGGTTGTTAACTTTAGTATGATCTAAGAAAGTTTCGGTGATTTCATGTTGATTTGTCACATTCATTTGACTTCAATCAACCTCCCAACATGGTCATATAATGGTTGAGAAAAAGGGTGGAGACGTAGAATTTGGACTTGAAGATGATATTCATGTAATCCTTGCTAAGTGATTGGCCGATTAAATTAAATTGTTGTTGATTCATTGACTTTTATTGAGATACCAATCTCCATTTTAAGTTGTCGACTTCTAACTTATTTTTTTCTAATGATAATATTACATTGTGTTTGTTGACTTAAACCAATGAGGCTCTACATGCCAAGCTTGTGATTAATCAATGTCATAAGATTTGATGGCGTAAAAAGAAGAAATGATGAAATTAAACTAGACAATGATGCTTTTATAATACCGACAAAGTTACTAATTTACTGGCTAAGTGTTGTTGATTAATCACATGGTTGATTCTTGGAGATGTCAATGTTTACTTTGTTGATTAATTGAGTTGTTGATGTCTATGTTATCGTTTAATTGGATTGGCGATGTTCATGTTGCTGATTATCTGAGAATGTTATCATTACTTGTGTGAGAAATGAAAAAAAAAAGGGGGTAAGTTTGTTATTAATGCTTTTGTATCTAATCCATGAGAAGACATGACGGTTGTATTTCAATAATGATTTGCATAAAATGATGTCATGCATAGAATGTTCATTTTGAGAATGACTATGTAAGAGAAACTAAATTCTGTTATGTGATTATATATTAAAGGAATGATACCTAGAGTGTCAAAACTTGGCATGAAGTGATACTTAAGTGACAAAAGTTGCAAAAGTGACACGTAAGTATCACTTTATTTGAAAAATAGGACACTTGAATACCAAGTTTGGCAAAAGTGGCCAAAAATCCTACATGACAATTTTTTAATAATATAACTCACTTACGTGGCACATAGGAGAGCTGAGTCAGTAACAAGTCACCAAGACGACGTCATTTTTTTTAAAAATAATATAAGTATTAATTAGATTAAAATATTTTTTTTTTTTTTTTTAAAAAAGGAGGAGGTAGAAGCCCTCGCCGCCGCCTTCCCACCATCTCTAGGAAGGGTTGGTGATAATGGGGGAAGGGTCAGCAGGGGTCATCGACTAGGGGCCGGCGACCCCGGCCGACCTACGATGAGGGCTTGCAAGCCCTTGCCCAGATTCGACGAGGGTTGCGCCCTTCCCCCAAATTCTACGAGGGTCATTGGCCCTCACCCAACCACCCACCGACCTTTGCCAGGGGTCGGCTACCTTGGCCAACATTGAAGGGTGGCTAGGTGAGGGTCGACAACCCTTTCTAGATCTGGGGGAGGGATGCAACCCTCCCCCAAATCTAATGAGGGTTCTTAGGTCAGTTGGCCAAGGTCACCAACCCTTGGCCAAGGCCTCAACCGACCCCTCCCCTACCATTGGTCGACCCTTCTTGATGACATTGGGGAGTCGGTGATGAGGGCACAAGGAGGGCTCAGCCCTTGCCGCCTGCAATCTCCATCTTCCCTTTTTAAAATTTTTTAATTTAGTTTTAAATTGTATTTAATTAATATTTATATTAATTATATTCACGTCAATAACAAAATGACGTCGTTTTTGCACTTGTCTAGCCATGTTAGCATTTTGGTCGGATTTTTTCGCGGTTGGCACTTGACTGATCTATTTTGCTTTAATTTTGGCATGTAAGTGTCATTTTTGTAATTTTTTACACCTAAGTGTTCTTTCGTACCAAGTTTTGACACTTCAGGTGTTCTTTTCCTTGTTAAAATCATTATGCTATGTTTTGACACCCACATACTGGTGGGAGATGATGCCCCAAAGTTGGGATGCCTATTAGTTGAGATGTCCCAAGAGTATTCAGGATGTCTCAGAGTAAAGATGCCTTGTCAGTTGGGATTCTTTGAGAGTCAGGCGAAGTAGAGTTGTCTCATATGTTGGGATGCCCTGGGATTTGAGATGACATGAGATGAAATAATTAATATAATGCATGACTATGTATATATATATATATATATATATATATATATACATATATGTCTATTAATGAACTAATTGGTGATAACAGTATCTCATAGTATCTTATGCCATATGCATGCGCTAAGGTGAATGATCTTATGAGTTACTATTGATGGTTTCCATTGACATAACATACTAGGTAAATTAATGCATCTATTTATCCAATCATCTCTCAAGGCTATTTTGTATACCTAAACCGTTGTACTTTGCATTTACTAATTTGAGTAGTGAGATGATCTCCCACCTTAAACTTAGGAATTTTATTTGGCTCACGCCTTTATTTTTTTGGACATGTAGGGTGGATTTCCCACAATCACTGCTTTTTGGAGCTCCCACGCATATCGATTATATTTATGAAGATGTGCTTGTATATGAATCAATTGTAGTATATACTAAGTATACTTCCATTGCATGGGTTGATGTAGGACTTTTAGAGTGGATTCCCCATCGGTTTGTCACTTCGTACTCGAACATCAATGACGAGTAGGATGGACCATTGAGGGATTTTATCAGCAATGGCACGTCGATGGACAAAGTTATTGACCGGTATTAGTTAGCATGGCTTTTGTACAAACAAGCTTTTGGACATAGGAGTATTGTGTTGAAATTAGGTGACCTCGACCCTTCCCAATAGTTATGTATTTTGTGCTGTGCTTGGACATTGTATCGTAATACTATTGTTAATATAAACAAAATGCATACATATTTTATTAAATTCGTGTGATCGTTTTGTATCGGATATTGTGAATGCTCAATGTGTTTCTGCATGCTCATAATAGTTAGTGAGTAAAAATCGAGAAAAAAAAAAAAACACATGTCACGCATAACATTCTAAAGCGTCGCATTAATTGTCTTCTTAGAATAGCTATCAGCTACTATGCAATCTAAGGACTTTGCAAATACCATCATATCTATTTCAGTATAAACATCTTTGGGCTCTTCTTGAATCTCCACATTTTTCTAAACACATTCCAATTGTTCTATGCAATTGATCTTTCACTCCTGTTTCAAAATAGACCAGTTTTTATCAAGGGTGACCTCTTTACTGAACATAGACCTAGGTGAATTTGCACAGTACACTTGTATCCCTCCACCTCATGTACATAACCTAGAAATATGCATATGCTAGCTCTTAGCTCCAACACCATCATCACTTAAAAAAGCATACATAGGGCAATTGAATACTCTTAACTTGATGTAATCAACAGTTTTACGTAAATACAATTCCTTGGAAATTTTCCACTCAATTGCTACTTATGGTCATTTGTTCACTGACCAATATTAAAAATTCACTACTTTCGCTCATAAATCTTCACTTAAATCAGCAATGAAGTAGAGAGTGATTGTTCTTCTATGTAATTTTACAACTTGATCTAGTTGTGGCATGTCGGGATCAAGGTTTCACTATGCATTTCTCTATACAAAACCAGCTAAGCTCATTAGAATAGATATTAAACCATTTATCAATTCTCAAACACATGATATTTCTTCTTATATGCTTTTCACATTGCTTTCTATGATTTCAACTGACCAAAGCTTCACTCCTATGCTGGAGAAGATAAATATATTCAAATGCCATCAAGAACAATACATACTGGCACCATACTTGCAAAACTTGAAATGTCCCCATTAAGTCTGAGTAAATACCCCCTACAATATTCATTGTCCATTGAATGGCACACTGAACTTTACTTTATGGTGACAACTAATATCACAATGTTCATAGAAATTCAACTTTTTAAAATCTCCTCGTAGATCCCTTTGACTTGAAATGATTATCTCCATCTCACTCATGTCAAAACTTCATATTCCTTAATCGTGTCATATCTTGATCTAAAACTTTAGAAAATCTTGTAGGCAAGCCAATTGTTGACATTCCAAAGAGAAGATATAACCTACAGTTTATCTTCCCGCATCATTATAAGCACAACTTGAGAGACCTTCAAAATTCCACCTTCATAGGAAATTCGATATTTGATCCTGTCTAAAGCACTTAGCAATGAGATTATTCCTCAATTCTCATACACACCTTACATTAGTCAACATCCTCATCACTCCATAGTACATCCTATTTTAAATTGTTTCTTAACCCTACTACTTTATAAGCAGCATTTTTTCAGTAAGCACTTTATCACCCTCCCTACACTAATGAATAGTATACATGTGTCTAAGAAGTCACATGATAAGGACAATCAAAGTCTAGTACCCAATTATCACTTGATAAACTCGTAGATGATCGCTAACACATTATCAACATCACTATAACTATCATGTATTGTGGTAATAATAGTACCATCGACTGCAACCTCCACCTTAACTCCTTTATGCTTGTCCATCGAACAATCTCTTCTTTAGTGCCCTACCTCATCATAGTGATAACATGAATGGTTATGAATGTGGGACCTAGATTTAGAATAGCTCTTCCACTTGTCACTTCTGCACACTCAACGTTCTCCTCTACTTGGGATAACCAAACATTTCTTCACATTCTATGCCAAGTTATTTTTTCGCAACTTCCTCGACCAATCCTCAGAAAATAAGGCAAGCTTTATCTCTTCTCGGGAAATCATAGTTCACTACCTTGAAAGTAGGTAAATGAAGTTTTCAAAATTTGACAAAGATGCCAACAAGGTCATGCGTTGCTTCTCATCAGGCAAGACTTCACCAACATCCTTCAAGTCCATCACAAGTTTGTCAAACTCATCTAAAGGTCTTTGATGGATGTGCTTTGAACCACCTATGATTGAGACATCCTTTTTAGCATGTACAAATGATTGTTCGAACCCTTCATCAATTAAGGGGCCTCAAGTTTGCTTATAATGCTGCAACATTCTTCTCTTAAGCAATTTCTATCAACACCTCATGCAATTGTCAATAGAAGTAGGGGTGTGCAACTAGACCGGGTATAGTTGGGAACTGGACCGGCCCACCTAAAAAACAAGGTCAAAAACCGGTTCTCGTTGAAACCGGTCCGAGAATTGGTTCCCAGAATTCAGAACCGGTTTAAACTGGTCCAGGAACCAGTTCTGATTGATTACCCACCCAAGAACTGGTTCCCAGACTGGTTTTGGAATCGGTTTGGGAACCGGTTTTGTAAGTATAGGTCCAAAACCCTATTTTTTCCTCTTATCTCTATTCTTACTCCTACAATCACACGGCGTTTTTCCTCTTGGCTCTCTCAAACACACACGGCACTCCTCATTTGTCGTTCATCTTCCTCACTTGCCTCCCTCCCTCATCGGCTCCCTCTCACATTGTACAACGGATAGAAGGTGTTCATCGTCACCAAATTCTTGTGTACCACATGAATTAGCTCGCCTAATTTCTCTTTTGTATGAGGATTTATACTTGCATAAATGAGTAGCTTCATATAGTAGTTGTAGGAATAAGACTAATATTATACCTATGTTTGTTGCTAATTCTTTGCCTTATGATTTTATTTATTATAATTAGCCACGTGAATCCTTAATTTTTTGTTTAGTCAAAAAGTTCATGTATTTATTTATTACAAGTGCTTAATGTTTCGATACAAATTAAGAGGATTACGTTATTTTCACGCGTATTAATATAAAATTCAAAGTCGTATAGGATATCGGGAGATTGCAAAATAGGTTCCAATAGAAACAGGGTTGACCTTGAAATCGAACTGGAAAAACAGTGTGGGTCGAGTACATGGTCCAAAAAAGGGGAACCGGTTATAACAAGGTCGAGTACAGGGTTCAGGTCTAGACTCTACCCACATTGGACCTGATCACCCCTAAATAGAAGCATGTTCTTCACCTTCTCCATCAACTCAACCTTATATGCTTATTCCATCATTTTAGCAACTTATTATTGTCATCCAACGCATTCACCAAGCCTTGAGTTGTTAACAGAGCATGCATCTTAAAACCTCACAACCCAAAGTTGTTCTTCCATTGAACTTCTCAATTTCAATCTTCCCTCTATACATAAATTAAGAGGGAACTATAAGGACGCTAGAAACTTACATGGTTCAAGCCGAGTGTTGGAATTTACTCAACATAGAGAGCTAGCCACCAAGATATCCACTATGAATTAAGGTTATGTTTGGTTATCCAGATTTCTAACTAAGATAGGATTGGATATGATAGGATATGAAATTCATGAATTTTGTTATATCATATCTACTATTTGGTGAATTGCAATAATAAAGTCAAATATATTCACATCATATTATATATATATTATTGACATATCAATGTAAATGAACCTTAAAGTTCAAAAACAAATATGGTAAAAATATTTTGCGACACTACTGGTACTTTATTTTTATTTTATTTTTCCTCTCTTTTTTAATCGTTTTCTTTTTTTCCCTTCCATGATTCTCTAATAAAATTTTATTCGATAGTAAATTGTAGTAATATACCTAAAATAATAAAAGTGAATATAAATATATATATTGAACATAAATAAGATAGAATTTACCTAAACTATACTTATATTTATATTTATATATTGAAATTATATTATAAGATTGAATTAAATTCGAATTTATAAATGAAAAAGATTAAATTAAAAAACTAAAATTTTCTTTTTTATTATTTTGAATTTCTTATATTAGAATTCAAGAATTACTTATATTGAAATATGATTTTAATTTTGTTGATGTAAGAAGTTTGTTATTCAAGGAAAAATAACCATCTTATTATGGATATTATAAATTCTATCCATCTTTATCCTACCTTTTTCATGAGATAATTTTATGCGATCTATATCATTTTTATATCTGACTTTATCCGTCTTGAGTAGACACCAAATGCAAGATAGGATATATTTTATCAAATCCTAAATTTTATCCCGACTGCCAAATACAGCCTAAAAGAGTTACAAAATTTAATCACTCAATTACTCAAGAGTTTCCCAACTCTAAGTTACACTCAAGAGATTCCTAATTGTGTTTACTCACAATCTCGCACAGTATTCTCTCAATGAAAATCACAGAGAAAACTAAACACTTTGATGGAAACTCTATGGCTACATCTGATAGACTAGATTCCAAATTGGATATAAAATCATCCGATCTAGAGTTTGGGTGACTCGAATTCAAGATTTTTTTGGATATAATTTGGATAGTAGAGTCCCACCTAGGAGGTGGGATATACCCAAATAGGATAAGAATCATATAAATTTGAAAAGAACATAAAACAAAGAGATGATGGAGGAGGAGAAAGCAATTTTTTTCGTGAAATTGCAAGAGATCTTCCATCTGTGGGGAGAAAAGAGCAAGAGAGCATCAAGCCATGATCCCATCCATGGCAATCTTGTCCTACCGTCAAGCTGTTGGATGTATGCCCTAAAGCTATTATATAATAGTTACATGTTATGGATTTCAGTTGTACTATTATTATTATTATTATTTAATTAATGGCAATGACGTATTCATTCACTTGTCCAATTATTTTATATTTATAAATGATTCCATAAGATCAGTTGCAAGTAGACCTATTCTTGAGACGTCAAGAATATATGTGATGGATTCATAGTTAGGCTGAATCTTTAAACCGTTCCTAGTCAATGGATTATTGAGTGGATATTTATAATCCTATTGAGACCAGTGTGTTTTTAACTTCACAATTAAGTATTGGATACTTAAGGAAATGATGAGTCACGTGTCATTGGGTATATGATGCCCGAGTTAGAACACATATGTTTTTTTTTTTTTTTTTTTTTGGTACCTAGGGAACCTCCATGCGCCGCTTCGTGGCGGAGTAAACCCTGGAGGAGCAGGAGAGTCACCACCACCCTTTTTGCCTCGGGCAAGTTGTGGGTTCCTTTCTAACAAGGCAGACGACTCAGGGATTCGAACTCCAGACCTCTCCCAAAAGGAACTGAAACTCAACCACTACGCCACCACCACGGGTGGTAGAACACAGATGTTTGTATTAGACAAGTTCACTGAACGTGACGTAGATGGAATGATAAGTGACATGGAAGCTTTTAGCGTGGTCAATGTCTAATTGTCCATGCTTTGGTCTTGTGTAAATAATCCTTAGACCTGAGGCACAATGTTAAATTGTGTGTCGAACAACTATGATTCACGGGTGCACGTAATGCCAGGTCGTTGATCTGTCTTTATACCTAATGGTCATAGTTTGCTCATATACAAAGTTGCATGTGTGCGCAATATGGAATATGTCTCCTTGTTACATGCAAGATATAATAATGATATCATATGCGATCTAATTATGACACTGCATTGAAATTCTCAACCAAGGTTGTAACAAAGAATAAATTGTTTATATCTCAAATAAAATGCATGTTAATTAGATTTGTACATATGATCGAATTGGTCGGGACATAGTAAGACAGAGGGATTGAATTACACTGTAGCCAAAACTGACAGGTTTATTATGTTCTTAAAGCATTCACACTATTTGGGTAGCTATGACATATTGCTAGATGTCAATCATGGCTTGTAGGACCCAAAGATTAATTGGGACAATTAACTTTTTTGGGAGTACTAATGTGTTAGTACAAGTCTCACTACCAATTTCGTGATGAACCTATGAATGTCATACACCATAAACAATTAGGATAACTTGAAACAAGAGGAAAATAATGTTACAAATGTGTTTACAATTACTGCAATCAAATTGTGTTGACTTGAAATTAAATTAAATGAGATTTAATTTAATTTATATTATAGTCATGAGCCTGTGTGCATATGATGCACACGCATGCCCAAAGTAAATATACGTTAATGTATTCCAAATGCACACATAAAGATTATGTTCTTTTTTTATTTTTATTTATACAAATAAATAAAAAGAGGTTTGATTAATTATTTTTTATTTAATTAATTAATTAAGGTGCTGCACATCACATGTGTGTTTTCTTTTTAATATTAATAACTAAAAAAGAAAACGTTAAAGCTTCGTGCACATGCACGAAATTGTGCATGGACATTCAGAAACGGTTGCTGATCATCCCACACAATCAGCAACTATTGCTGATCGTTCAGTTTTTCTTTTAAATATACTGCTTAACAAAGGTTTTAAAAAGTTGTTGCTAAAAATAGAGAAAAAATTGTGTGTGTTCTTGTGTTTTTCGAGACGCGAGAAAGTAGAATGTTCTCTCGTTTAGGCCATGACTAAAACATCAAGGATACGGCGAATTATCTCCATGAGATTGCTAGTACAATCATAGTGGTGCTTATCCGAAAGTTCTCTCTTCCATTTGACGTTCATTGTTGTATGCCTAAACTAGAGGTCCGACATTTGTGGTACTCGAACTGAAGAACATCCGAACCAATTCGTTTAAAGTGTGTTTTGAGAGGTAATTCGTTTAACTCCTTTTTTATATTTAGATTTTTTATTAAAACGCACGAACAACGCCTTCGGAGAATCATGTATAAAATATATCATCTTTATTTCGGCTGCGTTCTTTTGTTAATTTTACCTATACATAATTCATGAAACCCCAACACAAGCTCCATAGTCAAATAGTAGCTCGCAAGCTCCACCACTGTTCAATGTTGATGTTAGAGTGCCGCCTGGCCACCATCTCCATTTGTCTCGCTCTCTCTAGATCTCATATTTAAGACTCACAACCTTAGACCCAAGGTTGCTAGCCTCAAGGACCTTAGAACGAGCTCATGTTCATCAAAACTAGAGTTCGTGGCCAACACTAGGAGGACTCCTTAGGCGAGGCCTTATCCTTGTGTCAGTCATGGTCTCTGTGTTGCGGCCGTGGCCTTAACAGTGAACGCTTGACTATGAAACAATGAGAAACCTTCCCCCCGGTTAGCATAGAATGAAAGCTAAGGAAAGCAACAAGGTCTGAGAAAGCTATAAAGAAATGGTGCCAATTTTTTTTAGAAGAATTGCTAGAAGGAAGAAGATTGTGTTTCAAACTTGAAACAGAAGGAGGAGTGAAAAGATTGAGATTTTATTCAAGTGTGTTTTTATCTATATTATTTTGGATATCTACCGGATACATTGTATACAACATTATAAATCCCATCATTATCATATCCATCTACATCATATTCGACCTTATCCTATTTAGCAAAAAATTTCAGATATCCAAATGCAACATAAATGTACAATACAAGCAAAACTCACTTTACTTCGACTGAATTGAGAAACCACATAAACAAAGATTTCGCTTGCATATGTTTGTGCTCAGACTTGTTGACTCAAACTTGGAAATCCTTAAGTTCCTTCTTCTCTTTCTACTTTTTCAAAATATCAGATTTCACCAAATTTTGGAGTCCACCTAATTTAGTTGAGACAAGGTCCAAAGATAAACTCCAAGTCAGACGACATCCAAAATATATGCCAGACTTTTACTAGGTCAGATTTCAATCGACAAACTCTAATTTGAAACATAATTTAACAAAAAGTATCCAATATGAGTTTTGTTCATATAAGTTTAGCTTCGTAAGTGTTTATTTTCCTTGTCAGCTCTTTGTGAGTCTGTGACATTTGGAATAGTGTTATGAGTCTTGTCGATCCAAACATGTAATGCAATACTTCCTTTTTCTGTTTTTTTTTTTTTTTAACGAGAAGTCCACTTTAGGTAAATAAATTCCGTACCTATAAAATATCTTCCTAACCTAATGGACTAGATAAAATTTAATTCAAAATTCGTGGGTGGCCCAAATATGATACTATTTACACTTGATCGTGCAAAGAGCTGAGCATGCTTATTTGTTAATTTATTTCCTATATATTTCACTAATCCGTCTTGGAAATTCTGATTTTAATAGCAGACACGACGAGGTACAATTACAAAGCTGGAGTAGATAATACATGACCTAATTCATTAAAGAAAATGACTGATGAATCCGCCCACAACCAAAGTGAAGGGGCCTACTACATGATTGACATATTAGACGTAAGATGCCAAAATGTGTCCTATTCATAATGCGATATAGAGTTCTAATGAGGTCATGAGGAGATCCATTGTCCCCTAACTAATTCACGGCTTGAAATATCATCCTGTTCTTTGATTTTTTTAACATTGTCCATGAATTTTTTTTTCTCATATAAACAATTTTGAGTTCAAGATATATAAACAACTAAACATTTATACCATATATTTCATGAAGGTGTGAGGATTATATAGAAATTTTGTGCAAAAATTTAGAATTAAATTAGTAGAACTGAAAATTTTAGAATTAAATTAATATCCTTATGACAGATTTAAAATCGATTGGGCAATTTCACTATGGTGCGTAAGGTCATGGTTAAGCCAAGCTGGTTGAAATAAATCAAACGGCACATTACCCCGGCGTGCGCAAGTGGATTCATTTGTCCTTTGCTCTCCATTCATTGCATGGCGCAAAGCCACGTCAAGTCTCCAATATTTAATGTCTTAAGAACATGAAACGCACGTTATTCCATGTCTTTTCATTATTATTAATAATGGTAACATCCCACTGATCGTTTCGATCAAAAAAGAAAAAAAGAAAGAAAATCCGACTGATCGCCATCTGTATAAATTAGAATTTGATTCTTTTGTTCTTTTCCCTCGTTATTCCATTCTTTTCTCTGTAAGTTATGGAGACATCCCTGTATGCTATGAAGTGAACGATTTAGGCTAACATATGTACCTCATGATCATCTTTTTGCGCCCACGGTTTGAATTTTTGCGTGTATGACACAACTGAAGCGGTTTGGAAATATATAAATTAATTTAGTGGCGGCCTTGCTACCTTTATAATATTATCCATTTTGGTCATGACTCATTCATATAATATCTCACGCATAAGTAATGTCGAATCAAATACATATATCCAAAACGCAACGGCCTCGTTCAGTAGACCAGATATGATAATTTATATCATACCGGTGTTTGGGGAAATGCACAAACCAGATGTAATTCGGATAAAAAAAAACCCACCTAGAAGGTGGGATATATCTAAATAGAATAAGAATCCGATAGAGAAAAAATCACATGTAAATTTTCACCTTGAAGACCTACACACAACCTCAAATTGAAGGTTGCTGGCCTCAAGGGACTAGATCTACAGTCACCTGAGGCTGGCCCTCGACCTCGATGTTGGTCGCAGCCTCGTTGTCGTGGCCAACACTAGAGGTCACGATTGCAAGCTCGCCTCAGGTCCGTCGAAATTGGGGCCACCAATGGGGGACTAACAGCTACGAGCCGGTATGAGATCCCTTGATTTGAGTGATTGGCGAATGGCCGTTCCGGGTCAAAGCTAATGGCAAACTGGGCAGCGCGAGGTCATGATTCATGGCCATGTTGTTGGGTGTTGGTCCAAAATGAGATAGATTGGCGAATGACAGTAGAAGAAGATGAGGGTAGATGAGGATGGAGGAACGTGACTTTCTTGGCTGCTTGATGTTGATTGGACAAACCTTGGCATTATCGATGAAGGTTAGCAAGAAAGTGGGTGGAAAGGGGAATCTGATGGTGTGTAATGATGACATGGTTCAGTGGACTTTGAAGTTGTGGGACATACGGCAACGAATTTGAAGGTGTAGGACTCATGGCGATGGTGGATTGAGGGAGCTGAACCGAGCAACCTCCCCTAGAAGATCCCTTTTTGGATCTTTTTTTCGTTCTTTCCTCTTACATATGCATCTTAGACTCCTCGGAATATTCGAGGAAGTTGCGAGGCCCCTGATTTGGGTGATGTCGACAATGTGCGGCGTGAAGACAAAGGCGTAGTTGATGGTGGTTAAGAACAGAAGATTTCTTCGTTGACAGAGTGATTGTCTCATTTATCCATGTTATATCCAAACATTTACCGAACACTGGACATCAATTATAAATCCCATTAGTATCTAATCCGACCTTTATCCTATCCTACTTTATCATATCCAACAAAAAAATCCTAACAACCAAACGAAGCAAACATCCTCACCCTGGCTCAATACTAATTTGTCAGTAACCATACTTGGGCCACCACTAGTACAATATTGTTTGCTCTGGGCATGACTCATCCATACTCATGCAACTTTTAAATGTGCCGTGCTACTTTAAAATTGCACAACCCTTATCAACTAGACATACTTGAAATCTAATGCTTGCATCTCTATGGATTTAAAATGTAATTATCTTACTTGTCTACTTGGGTGAAGCTCAAAAAAGTACTCTTAAGAAACCACACAAGATGATGAGCATTTTGGGGTGTGTCTTGATTTATGAGTCACTTCACAAGATCTCTCCCAACCAGCATGGGATTTGCTCAATACCATATACATCGATCCAACCAATCTACTAGGGTTTGGTCTCCAAAAAGAGTACTTAAGAGTATCCACATATGATGATGACCATTTGGGGTAAATATTAACTTATGAGTCACTCAACAATACCTCTCTTAACCAATGTGGAACTTGGGATGTGACAAACTCCCCAACTTAAAGAACTAACGTCATCATCAGTATTGATCCATATTGCCAACAATACCCCCCCTTTCAATATGTGGTTCAATCCAGTCATACCTTTCTGCCATCCTAGAAACCTCCTAAAAGCATACCTCATTCAAGTCCTTTACCCCGATGATCAATCTCTGACCTTGTTGAATCAAGTATGGGCCTAGTCCATTCTTAAACCACAGACCTACTAGAAAAAGACCTTTCTTGATAACACTGAAATGTCCAAGGCCGATTTACTTGATCCAAACTCTCTAAAGAAGTATTATAAGAAACTACACAAGATTGTGATTATCTGGAAGTGCGTCTTAACATATGAATTACTCAACATGGCATTTCTCAACCAATCTAGTCAGTTTGACATGACACACAGCCGTTGGGTTTGTAGGTGCAAATCAAAATGAACTTGTCATCGTAATTGGACGATTTCAGAAAAAGAAAATGAAACTGGAATCAAGACATAGCTATTCCCCACGGGAAATATTGAAAAGGAGACGTGAGAGGAGACAGAGAGATAGCTACCGGCTCCAATCAATCACAATCGTTGCAATTCGGTCCGTTCATTGAGCTCCCATTCTCAACGAAGCACTCAAGCTTGTAACTTTTGCAGCAGTTTTAGAAGGTAAAACATTACCCACTAAATTCCTTTTTTCCACGTGTTAGGAATAAATTCCAATGAATCAAGGATAAAGGTAAATTATCGAGACAAATCAAAATGAAAAACGTGATTTAGATGTTGCCCGCCGTCTACCTATCGATTACAAATATGATGGAAGGTACCTGTAGCATCACTAGCTTGTTTGATAAATCTAAGACTACTGAGTTTTGGAGAAGAAAATATTTGAGTCTAGGGTGTGTCGACTTTGGATTTAAACAACCCTTTTTTGTTTCCTATAAATTTAGAAGAACTATATTAATTGTTAGAAAATGGAATAATTTGAATGACCTTCATGGTTGTTATATCGACTTATTAGATATTAGTGACCCACCAACCACAAGCTAGCTTTCTCTAATTAGTGATGAAGGAAACATGGTCCTTTGTGAAAATCCAATTAAAAATGTAAAAATTTGAGAATGTTGGAAGTTTAAAAGTAAAGGTACACCATACCCCATGTAAAAGAAAAAGTCGAAGGGAAGGAAAAAAAAACTAAAGACACCTATATGATGGCATCATGAAACAATTACAATGGCCCTAATTGAATTATCAAATACTTGATTTGGATATGGCGAGATCATATATCATATATCATCTAAACCAAAAAAGAAAACTCAATCATTAGGCTTTGCACCCGTGGATTGGTTGAATTTGGGAACTTGGTTGTAGGTTTCTGATATGCTTCCATGAGATATTACCATGGCCAAGAAGAAATGCTATATCTAAGACAGTGCTTGGGTGATTGATCTTGGATTTTGCAGGTTTCTTTTGGAAAGAAATGAGGCCCACTTTCTCTTTTGTCTGCTTGCTGATCTCATCCAACTTCAAAGCTAGGCCGACATCTTATATGGGCTTCAATTTTAGCCCATAAACTACTTTAGCGTTACACTAGAGAAGCAAAAATGTGTAGTTGTCTTTGGTACTGATATTTAGAATTTAACGAAACGAAAAAAGGGCTTTAAATGAGTTGAATTCTTCATACTTAGTCTACAATTTATTTTTTATTTTTTTGGCTCTTTTATTATCCTCGATTATCTCGTTTGCATTGAACCTAAGATACTCGAGCCCAAATTGGGGGAAAATTGTTCAAAAAGTTCTAAACATATTGCACTTTTGAAAATTTAGTCATAAACATTTTAATTTTGTCAATTGAATCCTAAACCATTTTATTTCTTGCCAATTGAGTCCATTTAGTTAGTTTTGGTCGGAATTCGCAGGTGTGGATGTCGGATGTCTTATGTGGCACGGTTGGTGCTGATTTATGAGGACAAAATTTATTATTTTTTGAATTTTTTTCTAATTTTTAAAAAATATTTTTTATTTTTTTTATTTTGTTCTCTCTTCTTCCTCTACTAGTCACCCAGCCTTCAACGATCAGCCAAAGGCTACAATTGGCAATGGTCAGCCTCGCCAGCCTCATGCAAGGTCACCCTTGTCAACGAGGGCAAGCCTCACTCGTAGCCAGAAAGGTCCCCCCCTCACTTGCTTCGAGTAAGTCATCCCTGGCCAAATCTAGGCGAAGGCGACCTCATGTAAAGCCGAAGAGGCTGACCCTCACTGGCCTCGCTTGAGGCTAACGAGGTCGAGTCTCGCACAAGGCTAACCCTCACCAATTGCAACCTCTAGCTAGTCACTGAAGGCTAGGCAACTAAAAAGGAGGAAGAATAGAGAAAATAAAATAAAATAAAATAAATCGAAAAAATATCTAAAAAATAATAAATTTTGTCCACGTCAACCTTAACCATACCATGTAAGATGGCTAGCATTTACGTCA
This sequence comes from Eucalyptus cladocalyx, assembly GCA_017140615.1. NCBI lineage: Eukaryota > Viridiplantae > Streptophyta > Magnoliopsida > Myrtales > Myrtaceae > Eucalyptus > Eucalyptus cladocalyx. Next base: position 24,380,317 of record CM029516.1, read on the forward strand.
GTGAATTCCGGCCAAAATTGGTCTAATGGACTCAATTGGGAAGAAATGAAAATGTTTAGAACTCAATTGACAAAATTAAAAAGTTTATAACTAAATTGATAAAAGTACAATAGGTTTATGACTTTTTGGACAATTTTCCCCCAAATTGACCCAAACTGTCCAGAAAAAAAAAGAAATAAATCATATTATAATTTTAAGGAAAATTAGATCGGGAAACGACATTTCAGAAATTCAAAAACAAAAGCCATACATAAGCTGATATTAGTAACCAACCGTCAAATATGCAGAAAAACCATATGGAGTTCAGCTTGAATTCAGAAAAGGCTACCGACCCAAAAAAAAAAAAAAAAAAAAACAGAATACGGAAAAGGCTAAAAAACGCGTGGTAAAAATCATTATTTTGCTCATCGTGTTCCCCACGCGGAGAGAACTAACCACATATGCATGTATTTGGCCTCTCTCTCTCTCTCTCTCTCTCTCTCTCTCTCTCCTCCTCAAATTTCTTGATTTTTACAAATATAAAAGCTAAGATCAAGAGTTACCTTACCAAAAAAAAAAAGGTAAGATCAAGAGATTCGAATCAATGTGCTCCATTTAATCAAACAAAGCTTCTTTGAAGTAAGATTTTCTCCCTTAAAACTTTGATCACCTCAATATTATTGGGCTATGTGTTTGATTTGCGTAACTGGTGTTGAATATTATTCAAGATTTTATCATTTGATTTTAAGGTGAATGAAGCTCTATGTTAACTCAAACCTTTCCATCCAAGATAAGTGAATCTCTAGAAACTAAAGTGGGTCAATCCACTGAGTACTCTTGATTCTTGTTTGATTTTAACTTAAAGTGTTATTAATATCATAGATCTATATTGTTAAAAGTAATTAATGATTACAGGATGAGCTAAGAGCCAAAACTATGTTTATGATGATTATGCCATGTTGTTTATTTGAGATAAAAAAAATGGTCCCATTAGAATGAGTCATTCTATAGATCATGACTATTTCATGAATGAAAACATGGCTAAGTGATATCAAGAAGGTTTGAATGTATTGAAGGTATTAGAAAGATGCAACTATGCACGGAAAGGGGTAGGATAATAATTTGTGTGTTTTACACGAGCAAAGAAGTAAATTCACCAGTTACAAGTTCCTCTATGAACAGTGAAATTTTATTCGTTAAATGTTCATGAGTTAGTAATTAAGTTAAATTAACTGAAGGAAATGAAGTCTGGCAATTAATCTAAGTGTCGCATAAGTTGGGCTATTTTGTAATTTCAAAAAGTTAGAGGTCTCATCTTTTAATACCAAAGATATTTGGGTTGTTTACATGCAAATGATGCTCATGGCCGTAGCTTCTTAGTTATCTTTACTATCTATTGCCTATCTAATTTATCTAACTAGTCAAAATTTAGACTTAATTGCAAGAGTAGTTTGAAAAGTGGGCTGCTTTGCTTATTTTACAAAATTTGGGACATGTATAGAATGTCAATAAGAAGTTTATATGGATAAAATAGCGAATGAATGGTTTTAACGAATTAATTTGATCAATAGAGCTAGATTAAGAGAAAATTGGGATAAGGAGTGCAAAATCAAAGATTACATTGGGTGAATCTTGTAATTGGGCAAAAGTACGCCACAACTGCTAAAACCTGGCATGGGTGGATACTTAGGTGCCAAAACTTCCAAAATGTATATACTTAAATACTACTTTTTTTTAAGGGTTAATACCCTGAAAAACTCCAAACCGGTACACTTGTAACAAATTTACCCCAAACTATTTTTTTTACCACCAAAAACCCTAAACCGGTATACATTTAACAAATTTATTCCAAATTGGTACACTTGTGACAAATTTACTCTATGTTAGTTTTCATTAAATTTTATTCTCAAATTATTAAGTTAAATGACACGTGATAAACCATACCGGATACTAATTTAGGATTTTACGCTATGTTTGTCACCGTTTACAATTTTTGTGATTTTTTTGTGGTATTAATCCAATTTAGCATAGAGTATATTTGTCATAAATTTACCATTTTTGGGTTTTTTGCAGTCGAATAAATTAATTTGAGGTAAATTTGTCATAAATGTACCAGGTTTTTTATAGGTTTTTTGTCATAGTATACCGGTTTGAGGTTTTTCATGATCAAAAAAATAGTTTTGGGTAAATTTGTCACAGGTGTACCAGTTTGGGGTTTTTCAGGGTATTAACCCTTTTTTTAACTATGGATACTTAAATACCAAATTCGGCGAAGGTAGCCAGAAATATGATATAACATTGTTTTAAGAATAAATGTAATCTATATGGCTCGTTAAAATTGTCTACTTAGCAATCAATGAGCACAACAACACCGTTTTGCCCACAAATTTGATTTTTAATATAAATAATAATTAATTAAATTAAATTAAATTAAAAATATAAAAAATATATAAAATATTTTTTTTTAAAAGGAGGGGGTAGAATTCAGCGAGGGCCTCCATAGCTTGTACCGCCACCACTACCCCACCATCATCCAACGGCGATGGGGTGGTAGTGGCGGCGAGGATCATAGAGGCTCTAGCTAATTTGCCACCCATTTTTAAATTTTTTAAATTTTAATTTAATTAATATTTTTATTAAAAATTAAATTTGGGGGCAAAATGACATCATTTTGGAACAAGCTAGCCACATCAGTGTCACATGGATAATTTTCTTTAAAGAATTGCCACGTCGGTAAAAAAATCTCACCGAAAAAAGTCACATCAGCAATTTGGCCAGAAATTCTCACCGTCGCATTGATGTATTCATTTTTTTCCCCAATTTTAGCATTTAAGTGTACCTTTTAAAAGTTTTAGTACTTAAGTGTTAGCCCATGCCAAGTTTTGCTACTTAGGATATCTAGTACTCCTAGTAATTGTAAAGCTGGAATTTTAAAAAATAGATACAAAATGATGACAATAGTGAATATAGTATTGATATACTCTTGGTTATTAAATTTTAAACATTTTAGGTGTAACATCATTCGTAAAAGTGTCCTTTGTGTGATGGATATTGTAGCTTGGCATACATGGTTTTCACAGCAGATTGGGAATAATCATAAACTCATGTAACGTAGAACATTGCGAGTATGAATTAGAGTTGGTGGGTTTGTGGATGCTAAATGAATTTAGTGTTTGTGGATTGGCTGATGATAATAAATCTATATATTTGTTTCCATTGTTAATACGGGACATGTCAATTGATTAGTGTGATAAAGTTTGCACCACTACTATTAACTATACATGGAAATTATTATGTTACGATGATTTGTATGGCAATGATGCCATTTGATTAATATTTTTGCCACAACGTAATTGCCAGTTAGTGAACTCCCTCATGTGAATATGTGTAAAAGACTAAAAGAAAAATCATATGTTTTACTGTCTAAGGCAAGTCTCTATAAAGTTCAGAGGGCATCAAGAGACCCTTTATCCATGCACGGAATGTAAGGGGTGCGCCTTTACCTGGACCAATAACAGAGAGAGAGAAAATCTGGTCAAGAAATGTTTAGACAGAGTATTATGCAGTTCAGAATGGCGCATTAACTATCCCAAAGCTGAATGCATTGCCTTACCCGCCATTGGTTCCGATCACACCCCAATTATTCTTTTGACAAGCCCTCCAAGGAAAAGAAAGGGGAAGAGCTTTAAATACAAAGCTTTCTAGGCAGAGGAGGAGGATTGTGTGACACTTGTAAGGGAAACTTGGGCTGAACCGGCTCTCCAATAGCTTAGCGTGGCGGAGAAACTGCAAATAGTGTCACAAAAATTGTTAAAATGGAGCCAGAACAAATTCACCAATGCTAGAAAGAGGATTACGTGGCTGAATAGAGAGCTACAACACTTAATGAACAGCACAGGAGCTTTTAATGAGAGAAAGGTAGAAAAGGAATTAATAAAAGAAATTGACCAATTGTGGCGACAAGAAGAAATGTATTGGGGAATGCTGTCCAGAATCAATTGGCTGAAATGGGGGGATAAAAATACCAAATTCTTCCATGCCACAATTATCCAAAGGAGAATCAGAAACCAGATATCATTGTTGAAAAATGCATAAGATGTTTGGGTGCGTGAGGAGCAGCAGCTAAAAGAGATGACCGGTACATACTTTCAAAAACTATATGAATCAGTGAGGCCTCGAAACTTCCAGCCCCTCTTACAACAAATTCCCGCTTTGGTGGATGCGAGAATGAATCAAAGACTCATCGAATCTGTTAGTTTGGAGGAAATCAAGACAACTATGCTGCAGTTAGGAGCCAATAAAGCTCCTAGACCAAATGGCATGCATGGCCTTTTTTTCAGAAATCATTGGCCAGATATTCATCAGGACATATTTACAGATATACAGACTTTTTTCAGCACCGGTTATCTCAATCCTGATCTAAACAGAACACTTATAACCCTCATTCCTAAGACCCCAAACCTAAAAAGCTGGAACAGTGCCGCTCCATCAGCCTTTGCAATTTTGCATATAAAATCATCTTAAAAATGTTGTTAAACAGATTAAAACCTCTCCTACCTCAACTCATTGCAGAAGAACATAGTGCTTTTATGGGGGGAAGACAAATACAAGACAATATATTGATTGTACAGGAGGTTCTCCACAGATTATGAACTCGGGAGAGGAAAAAGAAGTTTCAAGCAGTCTTAAAGTTAGATATGCAAAAGGCGTATGATCGGATTGAATGGGATTTCCTAAGAGCATGTTTAACTAAAATGAGATTCAGTGAATAGTGGATGCAATGGGTGATGCAGTGTGTGTCTACAGTTATATTCAGTGTAAATTTCAATAGGGAGGCTCTTCCTTTTGTCAGGCCAACTAGAGGACTTCGCCAAGGTGATCCACTATCACCCTATCTTTTTATATTAGTAGCTAATGTTCTTTCAACCATGATGAGAAAAGCAGTGGATGATGGCACACTTAGAGGAATTAAACTGAACAATAGCTGCCCTACCCTTTCACACTTGTTATTTGCGGATGACTCTATTTTTTTCCTCAATGGCACAACCCTAGAATGTCAAAATATGGCGATGATCCTACACGAATACTGCTTTGCTTCTGGTCAGGCCATAAACCTTAATAAATCAAGTATATATTTCAGCAAATTTTGCCCTACTACATTGAGGAGGAATATGGCCACAGCATTGCGAATCCCAGAGATAGAGAAAACAGGGAAATACTTAGGAATTCCCTCATATTTAGGCTCCTCAAAGAAAGATATGTTCGCATGGATCCTAGCACGAGTTAATAGAAAGCTAGAAAGCTTGAAGGAAAGCTTGTTATCAAAAGCGGGGAATGAGATTTTAATAAAATCAGTGGTTTAGGCTATCCCTCAATATGCTATGTCTATATTCAGAATCTCAGGTTCTATATGCAAAGCTATTGAGAAGAGGACCGCAAATTTCTAGTGGAAAATGAACAACAGACATGCTAGTATACATTGGAAGAAATGGGAATCCTTAAAACTCAGAAAAGATGAAGGGGGTATTGGCTTTAAAGATCTTATAACCTTCAATACAGCTATGCTAGAGAAACAAGCGTAGTGAATCTCACAAAATCCTCAGTCCCTACTGAGTAAAGTAATGAGGAATTTGTATTATCCACAGGGGGATTTCTGGAAAGTTGGTAAAGGCTCTCGTCCGTCATGGGGTTGGCAAAGTATAATTCGGGGAAGAGATTTTATCACGCCCCATATAATGTATCATGTTGGGAATGGAAATGAACTCTCAATCCGAGAAGACAAATGGTTAAAGAGGGGCCCTATTGGTGGTCCAGCAACAAGAAACGAACCAGTTCAAGTGGCAGAATTAATAGAACAAGGGACTGGAAAGTGGAATACAGAGAAGGTGGAAATGATGTTTGATGAAGGAATTGTGAGGGAAATACTAGCTACCCCTATTGGTTTGCCCAATTCAAAAGACAAGCTGGTCTGGATGCACACTCAATCTGGTATTTACTCAACTAAAAGCGGCTATTCTTCAGCAAGAGACAACCCAACCAGTTATCATACCACAACAGCAACCTCATCACATCAAATAAATCCATATCTTTGGAAATACATTTGGCAATCTCAAACCCTACCCAAAATCAGACTATTTCTTTGGCAAGCATGTCACAACACCCTACCAACAAGGGATAACCTTCACAGGAGAAAGATAATATATGATCCTTTATGTTCCATTTGCAATATGGAAGCTGAAACCACTAAACACACCCTCTTACTCTGTCCATGGACAGCTCAAGTTTGGAGCACCGCACCCCTGCACATCAAAATTTCCAAATTCAGATTAACAAGGTTTGATGATTAACTCTTTCAGCTGAAAAACAACCCGACACTCACCAAGTATTTCAACCAAGTGGTTGCTCCTCTATGGTGTATCTAGAAGGAACGGAACCAGCATATCTTTGGCCACTGTCCCCTGTCACCGCAGCAAACTTTATTCCAAGCATCCACTCTGTTTGATAACCTCAGAAATTCAACTCATCTACCAAAATTGAAAAGAAGAAAGCTACTACACTTGCACGATGGCGACCTCCCCCTCACGGCACCCTCAAGATCAACGTAAACGCGTCCTTTGTTGAACTAACCAAAGCGGAAGCAGAGACCGACAACAACTTGAGACCGGCAAAGAACAGAGCCGCGATTGCGTGTCTCCGCAAAGATTCCCGAGGATGCCTCGTTGACGTCTTCATTAACATCGCCGATGCTTCCTTGGCTACACAAGCGGAAGCTCTAGCTCTCCTTCAAACCCTAGATCTGCTCTCCACTCGAACGGAACTGCATCTGGAAGTACATTCTGACTGTCTTCCCCTCGTGCAAGCGGTAATGGCCTCGAAGGAGTTAAACTGGCAATTGAAGCCTCTACTGGACCGGGCCCAAAGCAAATTGAAGGAGTTCCAGCACATTTCCTTGGCCCACTGCACCAGAAACGCCAACAAGTCTGTGGATGGGCTTGCCAAAGCATGTCGCTTAAATTACCTCCCCAATAATTGGTTGTTTAATCCCCCACCCGCTCTACTAGACCTTTTAAGCACCGATGCTTTTGATGTATTTCCTCAATACTTTAAGAAGTAAATCCAGTAATCGTATTTCAGATCCAAAAAAAAAAAAAAAGTTGTTTCTATTTCTACATCCAATTTCTTCCTTGCCTTTCCCCTTCATAAAGTGATTAGTCTGCCCAGAAAAGAAAAAGGGCCTCTGGCCTTCCATCCCTTTGGATAGATAGAGAGGGAGGCTAAATCCCTCCTTCCTATATGAAAACTTTCCATTGCCCCCTCAACTAAATTGGGATAAAGTTGAGCCAAGTGATATGGTTTGAGTAGCCTATTATGCGAATGAGTACAAAATAGCTATCATCATGTAGTTATACAGTAGTATATTTATCCCCGTTGACGTATAGGACACATGTGATATATATAGGCCAAGGCATGATTAAAATGTGCTTATGATTCTATCCTATGAGTTGATGGTGACAATGCCTCATTAGTCGAGATAAGTTTTGGCAAATGATGAGTAGGGAATAGATGCTCACATGTGTATATTAGTGAGCTATTATGTGGTGTTTACACATCATAATGTAAGTACATTCCTCTATGCACATCTAATGTTAATCTAAACATAAGCTCATGGCATCTATTTTTATTCATCACAGCATATTTTTATAGTTATTTGTATATAACGCGTCACTTACATCATCTTCAATGAACTTAAATAATATGTTAATTCTCCTATTGTCACAATATGTAATATTATTGCTAATTATTATTTACGCCATTGTGCTCTCGCGGTAAATGGTGAGTAGATATTCTACTTTAGACCTAGAGCTCTCATTCACTACATTTAATCTCACTCCAAATTATTTTACAAATTACTCGAATTCAAAGATTAGGAACATTTAGATTAGTGTTTCCAAAGATCTTTTTAAGGACAAGATCAAGTACGCAGGAAAAGTAGGAGTCTATCTTTGTGCTAGGAAATTTCATCATGTATAGTAAAAAATAAGTACACATTTGAGGCTAAATAATTTATTCATTCGAGGTTTAGATCATATGGAAATTGACGTGGTGACAATTCAAGCTCGTTCAATGGATCTCAGTGCAGCAAGGACGAGAAGAGTCATGCGACCCGCCATCTCGGAGCAAGCATTCATATCGTTGGCAACGCATCTCTTCCCAAGCTTTCCCATTGCAAATACCAATTCCAAAGGATAATCATGTTGGAGCAAAGAATCTAGGAAGTCTCGCAAATTCTCCCTCACCTTATCTTCATCGAGCACCCTCTTGATGGTAGTGGATGACAACTTACCTCGATCCTCGCCATCTTTAGCAACCTTCATTTTAGATAAGAGCTTCTCGCATTTTGAAAATGTGATAAAATTCCTAATTTTGTCTTATTTTACCCTAACATTTTGGTGATTTGGGAGGGAGATAGAATGAGCAGATTCAAATTTTCCTTAGTTCTTAATCTCAAATCATATTCTTCAGATCTGGCTCCCCCATTATAGCATTGTTGAAAGGGCCGTTTATCTTGAATTCCCATGTTGAATTTACTTCATCAGCAATTTAACAGAGATCTTCTAAAGACTTGACATAAGGTTGATTTGTCATATGTACAAATTTGAGATTTTTTTGTAATATGGAAATTGATTTTGGGAAAATATGTCCTAATTGTGTCATTTTGAGATCCTTGGTGGTATTATCATTCTTTTCATCAAAATCTACCAACACAGACACTAATCAATGATAGAATTCTAACCCCAATTTATTAAGCTTCACCTCTGCCCATGAATTGAAATTGACAAAAATTTGAGTTGTATTCGCACGTTATATTTAGGATCTAAAACAAGCAACAACAGGTAAGGCCAACCAGTCACTGTATAAATTAATCCAGACCAAAGCAAACATAAATATACTTCTGAAAGTCCCAAGTCCTAAACAGCACATGGACGTATAAGGTTCACATGGAGCATTTGCACATGTCACTTATAGAAACGTGAATGACAGAGAACTTACATTAATGTTTAAACATAGTACTTGCATTTTCTTTCCTTTTTTTTCTTTAGAATGGAATTATTAAATTGATAAAAATTGAATGTAGAAATTGAAGGTTCTGAGCTCTTATTGAGTCGAGGAAAAGAAACATCTGAAGAAACTAACAACTCCTAAGAAGTTTACATTATTGTATAACCCCACAAGCTCTTTGAATTTTCTTTACAAGTTATGTGCAAAGTGTGTGATACACATCAACTTTCAGCAGGCAAAAGTGGGTCATAAGGAAGAGACTTCCTGGATTTCCCAGAAAAACTCGACAAAACCCAGTAAAGTAAACCAGCTAAAAAGAAGCTAAAGAACCAAGCATTGTTGTAGATGACCACAAAGGCATTGGGAATCGCCGACAAAGCCCCGACTTTCTGCAAGAAACCCGGAATAACCGGGAGAATCCCGACCACCAACGAAGCCATCGCCGCCAAATTGTAGCCTCCGGAGTAGTAATAAGCCCCGGAAGGACTCAAAGTGTACAACTCCTTGATGCTTAACTCAGTGCTCCGGACAAGATAGTAATCAGCCAAAACGATGCCTCCGATCGGGCCCAACAGCGCAGAGTAACCCACCAACCACGTATACACGAAGCTCTCGCTCGACTGGAGGAGCCGCCACGGCTGGAAGGCGATGCCCATGAGTGCTGTAATCAGGGCTCCTCTCCTGAAGGTGAACCAGGAAGGGCTAAGGTTGACCAGGGCGTTCGCCGGTGCCATCACGTTGGCAGCTATGTTTGTGGTGATGGTGGCCAGGCTGATTCCTAGGATGGCCACCAAAGTGGTCGCGAGGCCCCCGATTTGGCCTAAGAGCTGGATCGGGTTCGAGATCACACGGCCAAAGATCACCTCCGTCGAGGAGGTCGCCGCCAAGCCCACGAACGTGAACAAGCCCATGAAGAGCGGGAGCCCCGCCTGACCGATGACCTGGTCCCTCTGGCTCTTGGCATACCTCGTGAAGTCCGGGATGTTGAGCGCGAGCGTGGCCCAGAAGCTTATGTTCGCAGTCAGGGAAGGGAAAAACAGCGCCCAGAACTGGGACGACGACAGTTTCGACGACAGGGCGAGCATGTGGCCGAGGCCGCCGGCCTTGACATAGGCCCAAGCGAAGAGGCAGGAAGTGAGGGCGATCAGGATTGGAGCCGAGTACTTCTCAAGCTGCCTGATCCCCTCGATGCCCTTCCAAACTATGGTCAATTGGGCTATCCAAAATGCAATGAAGCAAGCGAACTCCAGCGGGGACGTGCCCAGCCAAGGCCAAGGCTGCGACAGGGCGGACTGCTTCAGGGAGCCCGGCAGGAGGAGGAAGATGGCCTCGCCGCCGATCCACGTCTCGATGCCGTACCAACCGCAGCCGACCAGAGCCCTCAGCAGGGCCGGGACGTGCGCCCCGCGGACCCCGAAGGAGGAGCGGGCGAGCACTGGGAACGGGATGCCGTACCGTGCCCCCGGGTGGCCCGTCAGTACGAGAGGCACCAGCAGGATCGCGTTGGCGGCGACCACGGTGGCGATCCCCTGCCACCAGGCCATGCCGAGGTCGACGAGGCTGCCCGCCAGGTAATAGGTGGGGACCCCGACCACGAGCCCGATCCACAGGCTGGCCATCTCCCAGCCGGAGAAGGTCCGCTCCGAGGGCGCGGTGGGCCGGAGGTCATCGTTGGTGAGGGTCGGGTCTGGCTCGAAGTAACCGGGATCCGAAGGCTTCGGGCTCGGGTAGGATTGCCCCGAGCACGCCATGGGTGCCGAGCTAGAGCATCCGCGGCGTCGAACTAGATGCGTGAAGCATGATCTGGAGGTGAATTGGACCAGAGAAGTAGTGGAGGAACGATCAGAGGGCCGGAGAAGAATCTTGGGATTGAGGTGGGGGCGCTGATGAAGATGGTGACGAAGACTGAAGCAATTGGAGACCATGATTTTTCAGAGAGGGAGAGGGAGAGGGAGAGGGAGAGAGAGAAAAAGATTCAGATGGAGGCTTTTGCGGTGTCTTGATCTCCTGGGGAATCCGAGGGATCTCTCTGGCTGAGGATGGATGGTGTGCGTGTGGTTGAAATTCTCGATGGGTCGCTCTCAAATTAGTATTATTGCTCATCAAAGTCCAATGGGGCAGGCCCTGGTGACTTGTAAGCCGGGGATCTCGAGCTGTCTGACAGATCATTGGGGGGCTTAATTTTTTTTTTTTTAATTCCTTTTTTTATGTTGATTCCGTGATCTTTGCTTGGCCATGTAGCCAACACGTTTTCCAGGAGACTGAAACCACTGAGCTTAATTTGTTTCTATTGATGCTCCTTCACGTGATATTCCCACCCTAACGGGGATTCTGATTAATAAGGAGAAAGTGTATCAAATGATACGATCGGTTTCAAAACAGGAATTTTTCTAATTTTATACTTAAAATGTTTCAAAGATTGATTGATATAAGTTGGAAAAATTATTCTAAAAATCTTAAATTTATTGAATTTTTGTCAATTCAATCATAATTCTTTTAATTTTACTAATGGAGTTATAAATATTTTCATATTTTCTTCAATCATCTATCGAGTAATTTTGATCGAAAATGATAATATAAACAATTTTAAATGATATTTTAATTTTCTTTTCTTTTCTTTCTTTTTTTCTTTATTTTCTTTTATTTTCCTTTTTTCCCCTACCGACCACCACCAGACCTCTAGCCAACCTCAAGTGAGGGCCGCCCTCACTGGCCATGGGCAAGGTAACCCAAGCTTGGGATGGCAAGGCCTGCCCTCATCGAATCAAGAGAGGCCTAGGTGGGCTACCTTGAGCGAGGGCTGCTCTCACTTGAGCTGGCAAGGATGCCCCTCTTCCCCAGCGAGAACCACTCTCTCTTGAGTTGGCAAGGGAGACCCTCACCCCCTAGCAAGGGCTGCCCTCACCTAAGGACGATAACCTCTGTTGGCCATTGACTAGGTTTGATGGTGTCCAACATATTGGAAAAAAGAAAAGAAAAAAAAAAAAAAAGAAATTAATAAAAATTTGAAAAAAATATAAGAATATTATTTTAAAAATGTCCACACTAATATCGATGTCCTATGTATGAAGATTTACCGACGTCAACACCAGTGATTTGCAACCAAAATTAATCGAATAAACTCAATTAGTAAAAAGTAAAAAGATTTATTATTCAATCGATATAATTAAAAGATTTTTAAAACTTTTCGGACAATTTTCTTGATATATAAGTCAATCAAAATGAACGACATGTACATAATTTGATGGATCTTGTTTCCCAAGATGTCCTCCCAAACTCGCGGAGCATCCCTTCCTATTGGCTCGAGCGGACGAGTTCTACGAAACAACGTGTTATGTACCGCGGCATCGCTACCATGTGGTTGGATCTTCGATAATTCGACTGTTTGAGTGTGTGTAAGTGAGGATTTTAATCTAATCGGAAAGGTTCCGGTTCCCCCTGTTTCTTAAAGTGAATTCCCGTAATTGGTGGATGTCCCCTTGCCGTAGTCAAAACACGTGCTGTCCTTTGTTGTCTGCACCTTCATTTGGTTCATTTTCATCCTCTTGGGATTCGCTTATGGACCAAGTTAAAGACGAGAGTCGAGACTAATGAACGGTGAAAAAAAAATTATTTTTAACGAAGCTCGTTAAAGCCGAAAACTTCACCTTCTGATGTCATATTTCTTGGGTGCAAAAAAGAAAAATGTCATATTTATGCATAGCACTTCGACCAAAAAAAGATAGATATATTTACGCATAGCATATCAGTATTGGTTTATTTATATATAGCGACATATTCTCTTATAGATTTGGAAAAATTACCAAAAAAATCCTAAATTTATTACAAATTTTCCAATTCAATCTTAAACATTTTTTTTTTTTTGCAAATTCAGTCATAAATATTTTGTAATTGGGTCAATTCAATCTACCGGCCAAATTTGGCTGTCTCTCAATTTAAGCTTGTTATTTTTTTATTTATTTTTTTGGTAAGGAATTTAAGCTTGTTATTTCAGTTCATGAAAAACATTTTCTATAAATCAATTGAGTAATCTTCTGAAAACGGTTTTTCTTCAAACAACCAAATCTTATATATCTTAGAAATTGGAACGGTTCAAAATTTGCAATAGTGTTGATCTAGGAAATAAATCATTCTCCCTAATCTCCTTCCAAATGAATAATTTGCCAATTACTTGCCTCTCATTCTCTGCCGAACATAACAATGTCACAAATGGGAGCATATTCATGTGCCTCTCCTTCACACTCACAAGATATGGGAGAATTACTAAAAAAGTCCTAAATCCCAATTCAGTCCTAAACTTTTTTTTGGCCAATTTACTCCTAAACCTTTTATAATTGTTCCAATTTAGTCCATCCAGCCAAAATTAGCCAGCCGGCGCCGACGTAGATGCCGACTAGCGACGGTTGTCCAACGAAAGCTTATGTGGTATTTTTAAATTATTTTTTTGAATTTCTTAATATTTTTTCGATTTTTAATTTTTTTTCTATCCACTTCTCCTTCATCTAGCCGTCAACGCCAACTAGAGGCAAGGGCTGGCAAGGTCAGCCTCGCCAACCAATGGCAAGGTCAACCTTGCCGTCACTAGGTGAGGCCTCGCTAGATTTGGTGAGGTCGAGCCTCTCCAAATCGCGGCAGCAAGCATCACCAGCCACTAGCGAGGTCAACTGTCACCTTGGCTAGGCAAGGCCAACCCTTGCCAGTCCGGTGGGGCCTCACCTAGCCAAGGCGAGGGACGACCTCGCGGTGGCCAACAAGGCTCCTCGCCATCGTTGGGCAAGGCTTGCCTTTGCCAAAGGCCGGCAGGGACAAGCCTCGCCACTAGCCGACGTCGCCTGACCAAAGAAAGGAGAATGTGGGAAAAAGAAAAAGAATTAAAAATTCAAAAAATATTTAAAAATTCGAAAAAAAAATTATTAAAAAATTGCCACGTCCGGCTTGTTGCCCCGACGTCCACGTCAACGCCAATCGGCCAATTTTGGACAGATGGACTAAATTGGTACAATTATAAAAGGTTTAGGACTAAATTGACTATAAAAAAAGTTTATCACTAAATTAGTACAATTGCAATAGGTTTAGGACTTTTTTGGTAATTCTTCCCACGAGATACACTCCCTCTTTTTCCTTGAGAAGAGGACGAAATAAGTGGGAAAAATATAGTAATCTAAGGGAATCCCCTCCGTTCGTTGAGCCATCGAAACTTTAGGAACAATCATTAAGTTGATTTTGCCCACATTACAATATGCACATTTAGAGAAACATAAAGTTGGTTGAGCTTCTCTTTTGTGAACTGCCCATGTGTTCGAGGGGGCCACGTGAAATATTTTCTTTATATATATATGCTAAACGGACTTTACAAAGGAGACTTTCTCACAATATCTTAATGGCGTGTACACCTTGCAATTTCGGCGGGTTCGGTGATCGATAGCGAGCGTGGCGATCATGATGATGGAATAAGATAACCACATCATCAACTGTGAGAGAAGCATAAAATCAAAAGAGAAACCATATAAGGAGATTCTGATTTGAATTATTCGATGGAATCGAAATGTCCATTTAATTTTACCTCACGGCCCAATGAACAAAACCTAATAGGAGTCTAAGACGTTCCTTCTGCAGACCTCACGCGAATGAGCTATTCTTTCTCTCTCGCACCGTGGATCACACGTCTGGACTCCACTTATGTCCCGCACCTTATGAATGTCCAAAGCCCTCACCATGTCATAACTTTGCAGTTGCTCTAAACAGACTTCCTCTTCAAGAACAGCATTGAAAAATGTTGATTTCACATCAATTTAATGAATCTTCCAACAGTTATGAGCTACAAGCATTAAGATCATCCCAATGGTATCCATTTGAGTCACTAGTGCAAATACTTTAAAATAATCAATATATGATTTTGCCTCCTAGTCTTTTACAATCAATATGGCTTTGTATCGGTCCACCTAACCATCTGGCTTATACTTTGTTTTGTACACCCACTTCACACCAATGAGCTTCTCAGCAAGTGGTAAAGAAGTTAATTTCAACGTGTCATTCTTTTCAATAAAGTGGATTTTTTCATTCATTGTTTGGATCCACTTCTCATCTACAACCACATTATCGTAGGATACAGGTCACATTATGCAAATAAACAAAAAATTACCATAGTTTCATCAATAATTCTGCCACTATCGCCATCATCATCTTTTGTGATCACAAAATACTTGAATCTTAGTGGCGTCTCTTGCAATTGTTGTGAACGATCATTGTCGACACCTAAATTTTGATTAGGTTATAAATTAGGTCTTATTTTCTTTTATTTTTTCCTTTTTTTTAGATAACAAAAAAATAAATAAATAAATAAATAAATAAATAAGCAACCATCGGGCTTTAGCCTTCGCGCCCAGCCTCCTCTTCTTCTTCTTTTCCATGCAGGCCCAGGGCCCAGCCTTTTCCCCCAAAGCTCGGCCCCTTCTCCTCTTCTTCTTCCTTCTTCTCCCTTCTTCCCTATTGACACCTAATTTTGGAAAAATAAAATTGCATTTTGAATAAATAAAACGAAAAAAAAAATGAAAATGGGGAAATAGATTTGATTAAGTATGCGAAATTTGAAATTGATGAATATTCGGATTTTTGATAAATGCGAAACAAATTAAAAATCGAAAATAATAAAAGCGAGGATTTTGATAAAATGGAAGGAATCGGTCAAAAATCGAGTTGATTGCGAAATCATACTTTGATTTGCATTCTTGACTTAATCGACAGAAGATGGAAGTTTGAAATTTACCATGAAAGAGGCCGATCAGAACCACTATAAAAAGGAGTTGACCTGCACAATATTCGGGGAGGGATTTTCAAAAAATTCGGGAGCGAATTTAGAAAAATCTCCAGCGCAAAGAAAAATCAAGAAAAAATTCGTGAGAGAAAATAGGGAAGTGAATTCGTACAAAGGGGATCATTTTGCCATTGTTCGTTTTTCCTTTTCGCATGAGTCAAAGTCCACCAAAAGTGAGTTTTGGTTTCTGCATAAAGGTACAGCAGAGAGACGTCGTGTGAGGAGACAAAAAAAAGTAAAGAGTAAAAAAAAAAACTACCTAGGTAAGTAAAGGAGACAGAGTGACGCTGGAGGGGAGCAGGCGGTGAGCTGGCGGCACTGGGACTCCGGCAAGGGCTAAACAGCGCCGGGACTGCTGGTTGTCAGCGGCGAGGCAACACACGGGCTCCGGTGGTGCTGGGGTCGCGATTTGCAGTGACAGGCGAGGCTGATCGCGATCCGGTGCGGGCGGAGGCGGGTCAGCGAGACGCGGAGCGGCGGCTGTGTGAGTCGAGGCTGCGGCGTCGCTGTGGT
Source organism: Eucalyptus cladocalyx (assembly GCA_017140615.1). Taxonomy (NCBI): domain Eukaryota; kingdom Viridiplantae; phylum Streptophyta; class Magnoliopsida; order Myrtales; family Myrtaceae; genus Eucalyptus; species Eucalyptus cladocalyx. Next base: position 24,396,683 of record CM029516.1, read on the forward strand.
CTCGTTATGGCGGCTCCGGGTCGCAAATGGCGCGGGTCCAAGCGCGGAAAGGGTAAGGCGGCAACGGCGGTTGCATGATGGTGGCTCCGAATCGCAGGGGGCTTGGGTCCAAGCGCGGGGGTGTTGGCTGCAGATCTAGCAGTATCGATAGTTGCGGTGGTGAGCACGAAGAGGAATCACGGAGGTGTGGTGGAGGCTCGACTGCGAGCACCAGCAACAGGGCTAGCGTAGGTGCTTGCGGACGGAGGCCAGTAAAAATTTGCAGACACCCACGCGAGGAAAACGAACTGTTCTCTGCTTTTCTTTTTTTTTTCTTTTTTTTTTCTCTTTTTTTTTTGTCTCCTCACACGACGTCTCTCTGCTGTACCTTTCTGTAGAAACCAAAACTCACTTTTGGTGGACTTTGACTCATGCAAAAAGGAAAAATGAACAATAGAAATAGAAGAGGATCCCCTTTGTACGAATTCTCTTCCCTATTTTCTCTCATGAATTTTTTTTCTTGATTTTTCTTTGCGCTTGAGATTTTTCTGAATTCGCTCCCGAATTTTTTGAAAATCCCTCCCCGAATACTGTGCAGGTCAACTCCTTTTTATAGTGGTTCCGATCGGCCTCTTTTTATGGTAAATTTCAAACTTCCATCTTCTGTTGCATTAAGTCAAGAATGCAAATCAAAGTATGATTTCGCAATCAACTTGATTTTGCACCGATTCCTTCCATTTTATCAAAATCATCGCCTTTGTTCACCCGATTTTTAATTGTTTCGTATTTATCAAAAAATCAATATTCATCGAATTTCAAATTTCCTCGCATACTTCAATCAAATCTATTTCCCCCATTTTCATTTTTTTTCTTTTTATTTATTCAAAATGCAATTTTATTTTTCCAAAATTAGGTGTCAACGGCCTCTTCTCTTTGAATGTGAAACTCATAGAGATTGCCTTCAAAGACAAATTGAGACCTAATTTTAATTATGCACATGCACTAAATGACTTTTTGTTTTTTTTTTTTTTTTTTTTTTTTTTTTTTTTTTTTTTTTTTTTTGGAAAATGAATCCCATTTTGAAATGAAACTTTTATGATGCATGAAAATGCTAATGCAAATGATAAAGGAACTTACCTGGAATTACTTACCTTCGGGGATGGTAGAGTAACTCAAGATAGATTATAGTAACATGACTTCACAGTAGTTTGCTTTCCCAGACCCGTCACCATTCTACTAGGCCGCCCGAATAGTAACATGACTTCACGTAGTGACTCGCTTTCTCGGACCCGTACCATTCTACGGTCGCCCAGTATGGCATTGTTTGGTTGTGTCTAGGACCCGTACCATTCTACGGTCGCCTGAATGGAGGTTGTCTAGGACTCGTACCATTCTACGGTCGCCTAAACGGGGATTTGTTTTCCAGGATCCGTACCATTCTACGGTCGCCTGAACTAAGATTGTCTAGGACCCATACCATTCTACGATCGCCTTGACGAAAAAATGATTTTTCAGGACCCGTACCATTCTACGGTCGCCTGAACTGAGGTTGTCTAGGACCCGTACCATTTTACGGTCGCCTAAACGGGGATCTGTTTTCCATGACCCGTACCATTCTACGGTCGCCTGAACTGAGGTAATTGCTTTTCCATGACCCATACCATTCTACGGTCGCCTAGACTGAGGTTTTGCTTGGCTAGGACCCGGAACATTCTTCGGTCGCCCAGCCTTGCGACAGAAATTATCCGACCAGGACCTGAACCATTCTTCGGTCACCTTAATCAGATTGAATCTGAAGGAAAAATCTTTGGGGGACAACTCAATTGAGTGTCGGTATGCTTAAAAGGAATACCTGTACAATGACAAGTATTTAAAGTATGGATAGAGATAGACTTACCTGATGACATCTCTGTTCCTTAGGGATACGTTTCCTGCAAAACACAGTTGTAGGAAAAGCAATATGCATTCACAGACATGCATTAGTTCAAATGAGGTTCATGTGTGATGATTTCTATCAACCTTGCATTACCTAATTTCCATTGGAAAATATCTCAAAAGAATATTCCAATCTGAACACATGAGTGTCATGCATGTGTCAAATGATGGATCTTTTGGTCTAAAAGGACTTTTCTCTCATCCTTATCAAAAGAGTTGTTTCATCCTGACCTTTGACGCAAGATTTTAGCAATCACTCTATCTCAATATCGTCATGTCCAACAAGGTTTTGTGCAATCTCGCAAGTGATACGACCTTACCAATCTGAGAGGTCTTGAACAAGGACCGTAATTTGGGCATGGTCAACGGCTTAACAAAATGGACTTTTTGAGTCAAGGCTTTTGAAAGAAAGAGTGATATTCTATAATCATCTTTGGGTTTACAAGTCAAGAACCCTACAAAATGAGAAAGAAATAATCTTGCTCGCACTTCTTCGAGCGATGCTTAAAACATGTGAACCCCTAGGTTAATTTAAGTGCCATAATCAGAAGAGACTTTGCAAGGGACTTAACGTAGGCTTGGTTCATGGGTTGAGAAATGAAAGGATCATTAGGCCCAAAAAGTGTTTAGGGGGGTTAAAGTTGGTGATCATCTTGACATTTCCACCACTTTCTTTCTCCATTGTTGAAGATTTTTTTTTATCACAACTCCATTGATTGCAACAGCATTTGAGAGTTTTTTGGTACCACCTTGCTGGGGATACAACTTACTATATCAAGAGTTTGATTTCTTTTCTTGGCATTGGCCTTGCTTTTACTAGGCACACTGCTTTTTCATACCCCATTATTTTGCGCTTTTTTTTGTACTTGCACAACCATCCTTTACAGCATTCTAAGCCATGTTACTTGAATGGTTCTTTTTGCCTTGCCCCAGTGTGGGGGATGATCACCAACTGGGTTTAATATGAAATAAATTCATAGGCTCAAGTGGCTATGCAATGGATAGAAGTGTATAGGATAAAGAAAGAAATGCTCTTCATCATCTTAAGGCACTTCAAATTACCGCGTAAGTTGCACTACAAAAGCGATGCTCGAAGATTGATGCAAGTGTGAGCAAAAAGATTCCTACCGTTCATTTTAAATTTGCCCCAGTATGGGATGATCCTTGACAGGGGTAATTTTAAAAGAGTCTCCATAAGTGTATGTGGCTCAAAGGGGTTGAGCAATAGATCACCTGTAGTGTTTGGGATAGAGAAAAAGATGCCTCTCATCACATTGGTTGTCGTACCCTTTGCGAGATAGCCCTCTTCCTTGTGGGCATAGAAATTTTTTTCACACAACTCACTGGGGGTTAGTGTATGAAACAGTGTATGGAACAAGGCTTGCCTTTCATCATTCCAAAGTATCCCATTTGACTCATTCAATTTATCTCACATAATTCATCATAGAAAACATGCAAGATTTGCAACAAATATAGACCATTGAATTTGCAACTAAAAAATGATTGCAATTCAAAACATGACACAACAAATTCAATCATGGGTAATTCTTTTTGACAACATCAACATCAAGATTCACTGGAGTGGAGAACTCACAACCATTCATTTATGCCAAGATTAAGACACCTCTAGAAAGTACTTTCCTCACCACATATAGGCTACTGTAATTTGGAGCAAATTTGCCCCCGGGATCTGGAATTTGATTGGATCATTTCCACACCTCTGCATGCTATATGACTGTCCTTGAAGCGGAAAGTAGATTGATCAAAAAGACAGACAGGGTAAATCATCATTTTTTTAATATATATTTTTTTAATATATTTTTTTTGAAAAGCAATTGGAAATGCATTTTTTTTTTAACATTTTGACATGAAAAAGCATGATAAAGCCCAGGCCTCAGAATTCTCCTTGGATTTTCTTTTCATTTATCGGTTGGATAACATCACCGGGCTAGTTTGGTGTACCTCATCATGCCCTCAAAATAAAACTTGTAATTTCATTGATGTTCATCAATCAATTACATTTATTGAATGGAAAATGAGAATTCAAGTCCTAAAAAGAAAGTGAAAAGGAAGAAATCGAAAACAATCGCTAGATAGCGATAATAACTCCTAAAAAGCGATAAAATTCCCGTGCAAGGGAATGTGCAAAAGTAATAAGTTACTCTTGCGGGCCAAGGCCCATTTCTTCCAGAGGTTTTCCATCAATGGCATTCACCCTATCCTCATGCTCAGGTAGAGGATTCTTTTTGACATTCGGTTGAGCGGTATTGAAGGTAAACGCCTTGGTGTCCAGTAAGTTTTAGACCTTATGCTTCAAAGTTATGCATTCATCAGTCGAATGTCCTTCTTCCCCCATATGGTACTCACATTTCTTGGAGGGATCGTAGTTGGAAAATTTTTCAGCATTTGGTCGCTTTGGCTCATAAGACAACAACCCATTCTTTTATAGGACCTTCAGACTTGGGAAAGAGGGCCAGGAAGAGGAGTAAATTGCCTTCTAGTAAACTGCCAAGGCGTGGTCGGACGAACACCACCTTGTTGATTCGTAGGGACATGAACAACTGGAGGCCTGCTTGATTGTGCATATGTGACATTGACTTCCGTGCTTGGTTCTGTCTTTCTTCATGGTGAACCGTTTGCCTTGATGAGTCGGTTCGTCGAACCATCCATCTCTCAGCCCAATTTCAATTTGCTCACCCACCAGGATAAGTTGGTTGAAGCTCTCCGCATACATGCTAGCCATTCGAGTACGGAACTCAGACGGGAGGGTCTTCACGAACAACTTCAACTCCTTGTTGGTAAGCTCAGGAGTGATTTGAGCTGCCAAGTTTCTCCATCTCACAGCATATTCTTTAAATGACTCACTCATTTTCTTTTCCATCCGCTCCAGGTCTTCTCGAGAAGGCGCGATGTCCATGTTGAACTTGTACTGTTTGAGGAATGCATCCGCCACTTCGTTCCAGGTTTCGAGAAGATTTACGTTCTTCATCATGTACCAATTTAGTGCGGGCCTAGTCAAACTTGCGTGAAACGATTGGATCATAAGGGGCTCATTTTTGACGTGCTGGGCCATGTGCACATGATACATCTACAAATGAGATTTCGGACAAGATGTCCCGTCGTACTTCTCAAATTCTGGCATTTTGAACTTGCTTGGCATTTTAACATTCTCATAGACCGAGAGGTCAAAGGGGAGTGAGCTTTGTGACTCCTACAGTTGTCTCACTTTCTCCTCTAGCTTTGCAACGCGCTCATCCTGATATGTCTTTCGAACACTGTCCAGCTTGGCCTTTCCAACAAAGGCCATGTCATCTTCCAGCCCAGGCATTTCGTCATCACTCATTTGGCCCCTGTTCCTCGGGACTACTATCTCAGGGAGAGTGGGTGGAGGATTTGGATTCACCTGGAGGGATTGAAGTTGAGCTGTTATAAGCTGCATGGAAGCGGCTAACTGCTTGAGCTGATCTTCCATGGAGGACATGCGATCGCACATCTCGCTTTGGTCTGCCATTTTAGCCTTTGATCGTGTAATAATGGGAGAGCGCGGAGGATCCATTATTACCTAAGGTGAAAAAGAGGTAATGTAAGAACCAATGATAGGATAGAAAATGGTCCATGACAACGGTTTAATCGCCCGATTTTATTCAAAATTCACTAAAAACATTAAACCAAACAATGAACTAAGAATTGAAATTCAAGTCCCTAAACATTGAACTAAAAACATTGAATTGAAAATTGAAATCAAACTCCCTAGACATCGGACTAAGAATCAAAATTCAAAAGATCTCATTTTATATGCTTTCGGGATTTCAATGCCTTGCGAAACTTCTTATTTTCAGCTTCAATCATTTTCACTTTCCACTTAAGATGCTCAATTTGTGCTCGCTGAGTGGTCTTCTCAGTCACATCTGGCACCACTGCATGTAAGGTTGTAGGAATCCGATGTTGTTGAATGTAGAATGCCGACGCATGGTGGAGTTCCTCTTCCCCTTTCAGTCTTTTGGGCACCAAAATCTTCTCTGGGTGGCATTCATTCCATGCGGCAATGATCATTTGGATCTCATTGAAGTAATTATAGTATGTTCGAACAAAACGAACTTGGAACATCTCTACCTTGAGTGGTGGAAGAATTTCCGAAGAGCTTTGTATCTCTTGGGGCCACCCTATATGGGTAATAAGAAGTCGCACCGAAAGACCCAGAACGGGATGGGCTCATCATGCTTGTGTGAGAAACGAGCCTCCTCAACTCGGAACCATTTAGTATGCCATAGGAATGCCTTAGGATCAGGATTTTTCAAAAAATTAATCCAACGAGCGTACTATTTATTTGGAGAAAAACGCTCTAAGACCGCCAATTTTTGTATGGAGTGCCTAAAATCATCAATCTTAAATTGTTTCATGAGGTGCCCAAATCCTCTTATGTGGGAAAAAAAAACCATATTTGTAAAGTTCAGGGAGGGCACGCATGGTCTTTTCTTCATTTTGTTTGAAACGGTTTAATGACAAAAATGTTTCAGCTAAAACCATGTTGACATAATTTAAGCCGTCACAAACATGATTAACCACCCATGAAATTGAAGGATTAATGGCATTTCTTCGATAAGGGAAAACAATTAGCCTGAAAAATGCTAACATGAAGATCCTAGCTTTTGAAATCATTGATTGATTTGCAAAACATTTTTCCAAAAACGAAAATGGGCATGCAAAACAATTGGCTTTGACAACTTTCCTTACTCCTTTGGCTTCGATTTCTAAAAACTGTGATAATTCAGAAAAAGAATCTATACCGATAGGCGGTCTAACAAGTTCCTTTTCCAGGGGCATTCCAATGGCAACACTATATTCTTCTAGTGTTGGAGTCAATTCATACTCACCAAATATGAAGGTGGAAGTTTGTGGACACCATAAGTGAGGGAGTGCTTGTATCACACTAGAGTGGATGTTGATCTCCAATAGTGGGAGAAGTCGGGCAATCCTAGTCTTCACATACCTCTGGCCCTCTTGATCTAACTGATCTAGCCACATCTTGAGCTCTTTTTTTGGAGTGGAAATGAATTGTACGTCGGTCCTCCCCATAGCATATAAAACAAGACGCGACGAAACCTATTGTCATGGACCGACAAAATTGCAATAAAGTAAGTAAATTATGAAGTAAGAATTTAGACAACTTACTTTCACCAGAAAGAATGACAAGCACATAGATGCACGCATGAAATGTGAGGCTCGATTTCTATCTAAATGGCTTAACAAAGTGGAGGTAAGAGGATGATCTGACCGTTGCAGTCTCGCATTAACGTGTCAGGTCCCCCTAACCCCGGCTTAGTCGAATGGAATGTCCAATAGTCACGCAGTCTCGCGGATATGGACAAACACATTCGACACCATGAAAAGACTTTTGGGGAAGAGAATGTCAACCTCTACATAGCAGTCTCGCTTTGGAGGAAGTATCATTCTCAACACCATCCTAGAGATCCTATCGCAGCCCAGGTCCAACCACAGGTTGTGTGTGTAGTAGTGTAGTGCTAAAAACAATAAGACATGCACAACAATTTAAATGCAAACAACACTTCTAATCATGGAAAAATAAATCATTAATCCCACACTCCAACCTGCAAGACAAAGATTAGCATAGACTATTCCCCTTATACCTCCCATCTGCAAGAACATTTAACACCTTAGAAATATTAGGGACGTACCTGGGATCCTCGCTGCCAAACAAAAACATTTTAAAAGAAAAAGAAAAAATGGCCTAAGTCCACTAAGTGTTTTAACTCAAGTCCCCAGCGGAGTCGCCAAGCTGTCGCGACCTAAATTTCGGGTGCACCACCTAAAACTTGGTTAATGGATTACTAAGCTTTTAAACTTAGTTCGGGCTCTCCCAAGCCTATACCAATTCGCGACTTAAGGTTCAAACATTTAACATGGAAAAGGTTATTAATTAGGAGTCGCCACTAATCGGTTTATAGTAGGTCGATTAGACACCTAAGTAAAATAAAGGGAGATTTATTTTACTCCTACGAACCGAGACTAAGGTACGTGCAGGGACTTGGTTACATTAGAATTTTCTAATGCCCTTTTGGTACCATTTCTTTTTAATTTTTTTAAAATGCTTTTTTTTTTTTTTGCGGGCGGTGATTTATTTTAACCTAAAATACTATCATGCAAATGGTGACCACACGGGTGCTCATCCATTATTAAAACATTCAAATAAAAAAAAAAATTTGCATCACACAAAGCAAGCAATCATTTTTTTTTTTTTTTTTTTTTGGTTTTCTTAAAAATTAGAATTCTTTTATGAAAATGCATTTTTTAAACTAAATGACTTAATCTTATTAATATGCAAATTTTAATTAAATGGGCCTATTATGCAAACTAATTATTATGCACCTCACGTCCTAATTTCACTAATTAACAAGCTCTGATTAAATAATCCTATTATGCAAACTAGTTAACATACACCTAGCATTTTTGGATTTTTTTATTGAAATTCAGAATTTATGAAAACCCTAATCAATCTATCTAAAAAGGGATAATTTTCTAATTTATTCTAGGGATTAATTTGACTTAAACCCTATCCTATCTTAGAAAGCTATTTTTTATTTTAAAAAAAGAGGATGAGAATATGAAAATGTGCCAATTATATCTAAAACCCTAAAACGGCCATTTAAGTCTAATCCTAACTTATTTTTATTTATTTTTTTTAAATCTAAAAATGCAGTCCTAAAAACATTATCTAAAATTGCAATACTAGAAATATAATCCTAAAAATTTGATTAATTAAACCTACGTGTCTATTATATTAAAAAATTTGGAGTTCTTCACCATTAACTCTTAATTGGTTAACAATGGTCTGCATAAGATCAAAGTACACTAAGATTGATTCAGAGTCATTCATGTGCAAAAACTCAAAATCTCCTTAGAGTGTTTGAAGCTGCACTCATCTAACATGATCATCGCCTTTGTAGGATTGTTGCAAAATATCCCATGCTTTCTTTTGGGTTGTTGCGTTCACTGTTTTTTCAAATATATTTTCCTCCATGACTTAAGAGATCGCAAACGATACAATTTGATCTTTTTTCCAGGACTCCATCAAAGAATCTTTCTCCTCCTTTCTTTAAGCATTGAATGCTTTAGCATCAGCCACTTCGACATAACCATTCTCCACTAGATTCCACAAATCTTGCGATTTGAAAAGAACCATTGTTTGGACGGACCAGTTAGTGAAATTCCTCTTGTTCAACTTTGGAAATTGCAATTAAATAGAACTGGTGGAAGACATTTCTAACTCGGGTTAGCACCAAAAGAATAATAATAAACTTTGGAAACTTAGAATAAGAGTACATACAGAAATTGAAGGGTGCAAAAATTGAAGGGAACTTATTGGGAAGGCTTTCTTTTTGTGGCTCTGTGCTTATGGCCTAATGTACAACTCATGACTTCATTCCTTTAGATAAGAATTGAATCTCACAAAGGTCAATGATAACCTTTGATAAAGAAGACATAAAAATCCACACATCACTAAGAAAGAAAGTAAAACAGCTTAATTCGTCGAAGAAAATGAAGCCATCTTGAAGTTTTTATTACTGTTCTTTAATGCTTGCAGCTTTCTCATCCAACGATCGATGTGCACAATCTCACCAATAATCTATTTTATATTATTCCAACAGAAACCTGAAGAAACAGCACCAGACCTGGTAACTTTGCCTCTTCAGAAATAGCCACCACGGAGGCAGAGGAGAACAACGTGCAGCGACCAAAAAATGGAACTTTTCACAGCATCACCGTGATTGGCACTTCAAACCTTCAGATTCCTCGATCAATGAAACACCAATTCATCCTAGGAGCCTTGTCGGCAGAAGATGCAGAAAGTTCAGAAATTGTAAGTTTCTGATGTGCTGGCCATGCCACATTAATCAGCGAATTAAATATGTATCCAACGAATCCAGGCAGACAACTAACCAGTAAACGACTTGTCCAAGCAAAAATCACAGTTCTGACTCTCCGCTTACCCCATTTGTGAACGCATTTATTGTGAAATCTTGAAGCACTGGTATCATTGCTAGAATCTGACAACAAGATGCTCTCACTGCATGCACAAAGCAAAAGTAACTTCTTTTGTCCGTCAATTTTGAATACACAAAAACTAGAGAAATCCTAGCCATGGCTTCTTTGTTCTAGACTAAAGGGAGCACATAGCTTAATCAAGTTGTCATATAATTCCACAGAAGTAGACGGGCACCAAGTTTCGCTTGTGTCATTTTCCTCCTCTTCTTCCACACCTTGTCTTCTGACAATCTATCTGACCGGTCCATGAGATGAGCAGAGATATTTTATAATCATCTACTCATGGACGGAGAAATTATCAAGAAAACGACTTTAATATCCGGTAAAATTGCATCCTCTCACCATAGAAGACTCTCCAAAGATCTAAAAGTATTCCAGCTGCGCACGACAAGAATTGTAAAGGAGCAGTACAATGCTCTCGCTCTTAGTAAAATTGTTTAGGAGCAGGATTGAAGCCAAAAAACGCTTGATCATTAAATCATGTGAAGATAAAAAACATGCATAATGATATATTATTCTCGAGATGTAAAAGGCACAAGAGAGAGATAATCTACTTGTACTTAATCAAAGGTTCACTCATTCACGATTTACATAAAAGAAAAACTACACCAAAACCAGCTATGACCAACAAGTCTATAATAAGGAAATATGACCACTTTCAAGCACCATGAAACCAGATGAAATCACATGAGACCTCCTGACTTTACCACAACGATAACATGCCCGTCTCATCAGAAATCACCACCACGGAGGCAGAGAACAAGGTGCAGGGTGGACTCCCTCCGGATACTGTAATCGGCGAGGGTGCGATCATCCTCCAGCTGCGTCCTGGTGAAGATGAGCCTCTGTTGATCTGGCAGAATCCCCTCCTTGTCCTGAATCTTCGCCTTCACATTGTTGATCTTGTGCAAGCTCTCCACCTCAAGGGTGATCGTCTTGCTGATCAGGGACTTGACGAAGATCTGTATACCTCTCCTCAACCGCAGCACCAGATGGAGCGTGACTCCTTCTGGATGTTGTAGTCGGCAAGGGTACGGCCGCCTTCTGGAGCTGTATGCACGAGAAGATGAGGCACTGCTGATCGGAGGGATGCGGTCCTTATCCTGGATCTTAGCCTTGACGTTGTCAATGGTGTCGGAGCTCACAACCTCGAGAGTGAGGGGTCTCGCCGGTTAGGGTTTTGACAAATATCTGCATGGCTCCGCGAAGCATGAGAACGATGTGATGGTTGGACTCCTTCTGGAATGTTGTAGTTGGCGAGGGTACCGCTGTCTTCTCGAGCTGTTTGCCGGCAAATATGAGGCACTGCTGATCGGGAGTGATGCTGTCCTTATCCTGGATCTGAGCCTTGACGTTGTCAATGGTGTCGGAGCTCACGACCTCGGGAATGATGTGTCTTGCCGGTTAGGGTTTTGTCAAAGCTCTGCATGCTTCCGCAAAGCATGAGGACGATGTGAAGGTTGGACTCCTTCTGGATGCTGTAGTCAGCGGGGGAACCGCTGTCTTCTCGAGCTGTTTGCCGGCGAAGATGAGGCACTGCTGATCGGGAGGGATGCCGTCCTTATCCTGGATCTTAGCCTTGACGTTGTCAACGGTGTTGGAGCTCACGACCTCGGGAGTGATGGGTCTTGCCGGTCAGGATTTTGACGAAGATCTGGATGCCTCCACGAAGCCTGAGGAAGAGGTGAAGGGTGGACTCCTTTTAGATGTTGTAGTCGGCGAGAGTGGGGCCGTCTTCTCGAGCTGCTTTCCCGCGAAGACGAGGCGCTGCTGCTCGGGAGGGATGCCCTCCTTATCCTGGATCCTGGCCTTGACATTGTTGATGGTGTCGGCGCTCACGACCTCGAGGGAGATGGGGCTTGCTGGTTAGGGTTTTGACGAAGATCTGCATCTTTGGAGTTCGATGATGAACTGAGAGAGAATTGAGGGACAGAGAGATTGATTTCTGAATCCGATGATGAGAAGAAGGTGGCATTGGGAGAGTTTGAAAGTGGAGAAAAGTCGCCGACTAAAGGTCAAGTCGCCGTCGTACAATCCGATGATCGGAAGGAAAAGGTCCGGAAAAAATCAAGAAAGGAGTCGAAAAGCGTTTGGTCTATACGCGCTGGAATCGGTCCAAACCAGCAAATGGGGAATGTCCGAGGACGCGGAGCCCCATGACCTTTTCTCGGACACTTTACTTGAAAAGACTCGCCGTGACAAAACAGGAGGGCCTCTCTTGCAATTTTTCTCGTTTTAAATGGGAAGCCGATAAGGACAGGAAATTCCCTTCTCTTCCTGCAGGATTGAAGGATTGTGGAGCAAATATTTTTAGCAGAAGAAAATAGCGAGAGAAAGAGAGAGAGAGAGAGAGTTGCTTTTACCTCCTGCCCTTACGAGCTAGGGCTAGGGCTCGCTCGGATCGCCCCTAATGCCCTGGAGTCCTGGACGACGACGCTCTACACTGGCTGCTGACTAACTTTGCTGACCTGTTGAGAAAGGACGCTCCCATTTCAATTTTGAGCATACGAAAAGAAAATGGTACTTTAGGACCATTAAATTTAAATGATAACTATAAAAAGCTTCAATATTAGATAAATTTCACTGACAAATTAGAAGTAAAAAATAATTAAGGGTCATATCATGAGATATCAAATAATATTGTTCAACAAATCATATTCCGTGAGTAGGAAGGAGAAGAGTGAGATCATGAGTTTACAATAAAAAGTTGAAATTAGAATAGCATCAAGATTATTGTGAAATTATTCTGAAAAATCTTAGAATGAGCTACCATTATTAATTTGCTAGTTTTCAGACACGCACTCCACGTATGTACGATTATTTTTTCATTGAATGGAGAAGTAAAATACTTAACGTTTAACGTTTTGTTCTTTCTCTCGCTAATGTACAAAATATAATCTGAGAAGCAAATCTTGAACGAACAATTTGTTATTTTTTCGAATAACAAAGAACGAAGTTTATTCAATATTTGAAAAAGAAAATAAGAGAATCATAAAGTTGGTGATTTGCAGCTAAATTGGATTAAAATAATCTATAGATATTGACCAAATAAAAAATTTAACGGAGACCAAACCCACTTTGACTTAAATGTATAAATAAAAGATAGATAAAACGCAAGTTAAATTCTAATAGAGTTGGCAGTGCTTGAAGCCTTCTACATGCAAAATAATATAATTTATTCTTGATAATATCCTAACCATTTACTTTAATAAATATAGTGGAAATATCTATTTACATCAACTACTCGAATTGAACATATTTACATTAATAGTACTTAAAATTATTTATCTGAATAGATCACATTTAGGAGAAAACCTTGCTTGTTTTCTAACGTTCCACGTCATATAATAAAGTTAAAGATTGAAAACGAAAAGTTAAATTGTTCTATTGTATAGAATAAAATTTCAATGCAAAAAAAATTGAAAAAATAATGACTGCTAGTGTGTATAGAATAAAATTACATTAACAAGGCCATGTGGAATTTGACTTGTTTTAGAACAAAAGTTTAGATTGTTGAGAGCAGGGAGGATTTCATTTAAGTCCGTGAAATTTTTTTTGATAATATGACTGCTAGTGTGTACTTTTGAATTACCATATTTTGGAAATATGTGGTTATTAATTCTTTGAATAGCACAATATATTATAATTGAATTTTCTTAGATCAAAATTTGAAGTTGAAAGTGATGTTGGAATTGTTTTACATAGTCGAGAGCTTTTAATTTTTATTCGTTTTTATAATTTAACACAGTCGCAATTTTGGGAGTAAATTCTTTCTTACATCTTCTTGTAAGAGTGATATTGGAGGAAACTGAATAATTTCTCAGCTTTTAGGGCAGGAGGTAAAAGCAACTCTGTCCCTCTCCCTCCCTCCCCCTCTCTCTCTCTCTCTCTCTGTTGTTATTTTCTTCGCCTGCTAAAAAGAAGCGCTCCACAATCCTTCAATCCTGCAGGTAGAGAAGGAATTTTCTTGTCCTTATCGGCTTCCCTTTCTTTTTTTTTTTTCTTTTTTGGTCGAAATCGGCTTCCCCTTAAAGATGAGAAAAGAGGTCCTTTTTTCATCGCAAGGTAGGAACTCTTGTTTGGTCCAGGCGAGTCTACTCATGTGAAGGGTCCAACAAAAGGACATATGGGCTCCATCCCCTTCTGCTGCTTTGGACCGATTCCAGCGCGTATAGACCAAACGCTTTTCGACTCCTTTCTTGATTTTTTCCGGACCTTTTCCTTCCGATCATCGGATTGTACGACGGCGACTTGACCTTTTTTTTTTTTTTTTGTCGGTCGGCGACTTTTCTCCACTTTCAAACTCTCCCAATGCCACCTTCTTCTCATCATCGGATTCAGAAATCAATCTCTCTGTCCCTCAATTCTCTCTCAGTTCATCATCGAACTCCAAAGATGCAGATCTTCGTCAAAACCCTCACCAGCAAGGCCCATCACCCTCGAGGTCGTGAGCGCCGACACCATCAACAATGTCAAGGCCAAGATCCAGGATAAGGAGGGCATCCCTCCCGAGAAGCAGCGCCTCGTCTTCGCGGGAAAGCAGCTCGAGAAGATGGCCCCACCCTCGCCGACTAAACAACTAAAAGGAGTCCACCCTTCACCTCGTCCTCAGGCTTCGTGGAGGCATCCAGATCTTCGTCAAAATCCTGACCGGCAAGACCCATCACTCCCGAGGTCGTGAGCTCCGACACCGTTGACAACGTCAAGGCTAAGATCCAGGATAAGGACGGCATCCCTCCCGATCAGCAGTGCCTCATCTTCGCCGGCAAACAGCTCGAAAAGACAGCGGTTCCCTCGCTGACTACAGCATCCAGAAGGAGTCCAACCTTCACATCGTCCTCATGCTTCGCGGAAGCATGCAGATCTTTGACAAAACCCTAACCGGCAAGACACATCACTCCCGAGGTCGTGAGCTCCGACACCATTGACAACGTCAAGGCTGAGATCCAGGATGAGGACAGCATCACTCCTGATCAGCAGTGCCTCATCTTTGCCAGCAAACAGCTCGAGAAGAGAGCGCTCTCTCTCTCTCTCTCCATCTCCATCTCCATCTCTCTCTCCCCGTTTCTCTTACAGCAAAGTCCAAAAGAAGGGACAGAGAGAGGGAGAGAGAAGGATCTCGTGAATCAAAATGACAGAGAGAAGGAGTGAGAGGGGCCGTGCTTAACTGGGCAGCGCACCCCTCCCGCTTCTCTCCCTCCCTGTTTCTCTTACAGCAAAGTCCAAAAGAATGGAAAGAGAGAGGGAGAGAGAGGAGTGAGAGGAGCCGTGCTTAACTGGGCAGCGGCCCTCCTCCCCCCTTCTCTCTCCTCGTTTCTCTTACAGCAAAGTCCAAAAGAAGGGAAAGAGAGAGATTTCTCCCCCTCTTAGGTGAATCAAAACGAGAGAGAGAGAGGGAGAGAGAGAAGGAGTGAGAGGGGCCGTGCTTAACTGGGCCGTGGCCCCCCTCCCCCCTTCTCTCTCTCCCCGTTTCTCTTACAGCAAAGTCCAAAAGAAGGGAAAGAGAGAGGGGGAGAGAGATCTCGCCCTCTTAGGTGAATCAAAACGAGAGAGAGAGTGGGAGAGAGAGAAGGAGGTGAGAGGGGCCGTGCTTAACTGGGCAGTGCCACCCCCCCTCCCCCCTTCTCTCTCCCCGTTTCTCTTACAGCAAAGTCCAAAAGAAGGGAAAGAGAGAGAGGGAAAAGGGAAAGAGAGAGGGAGAGAGAGATCTCGTGAATCAAAATGAGAGAGAGAGAAGCGGGAGTGAGCCGCTGCCCAGTCAGCAAAGTCCAAAGGAAAGGAAAGAGAGAGGGCGAGAGAGATCTCCCACTCTTAGGTGAATTAAAACGAGAGAGAGAGAGAGGGAGAGGGAGAGAGAGAGGAGTGAGGGGCCCCCCTCCCCCCTTCTCTCTCCCCGTTTCTCTTACAGCAAAGTCCAAAGGAAGGGAAAGAGAGAGGGAGAGAGAGATCTCCCCTCTTAGGTGAATTAAAACGAGAGAGAGAGGGAGAAAGAGAGAGAGGAGTGAGAGGGGCCGTGCTTGGCAGCGGCCCCCCTCCCCCCTTCTCTCTCTCCCCGTTTCTCTTACAGCAAAGTCCAAAAGAAGGGAAAGGGAGAGGGGGAGAGAGAGATCTCGCCCTCTTTAGGTGAATCAAAACGAGAGAGGCGGCTGGGCGGCCGCGGGAGGGGGCGGCCGATGGGCTTCCGGCGGCGGCCGGCAGTGACGGTCGGCGGCCGGCGGTCGTGCAGCGGCGGCGGCTGACGGGCCGGCGGCCACTCGTGGCGGGCGGGCGGCGGTGACGGCGGCCGGAGTGACCGGCGGGCGGCGACGGCGGGCGGAGCCGGAGATGGCGGCGGCGGGCAGCGACGGCGGCGGCGGGCGGTGGCTCCGGACGGTTGACGGTGGTCGCGGCAAGAAAAGGAAATAAAAGAAAATTAAAAAAAAAATCAGCTTATTTCTAAAAATTATTCTGAAAGCAAATTTTTTGCTTCAACCTATTCCCGGGCTAACTTTCTAGTCCAGGGAACTAAATAACAGAAATTTTGAGGAAATTGTTTTGGAAGCAAATTTGTTGCTTCAATCTATTCCCCGCTAACTTTCTATTCCGGGGAACCAAATAACAAAAATTTTGAGGAAATTGTTCTGGAAGCAAATTTTGTGCTTCAATCTATTCCTGGGCTAACTTTTTATTCCAGGAACCAAATAACAAAAATTTTGAGGAATAGAAACGTAAAATTTTGAGGAACAGAAACGTAAACGTTGCCATGCAGCACCAAAGAGAGAGAGGGGCCGTGCCCAAAGAGAGAGAAAGAGAAGGAGAAGGAGAGAGAGAGAGGGGCACCGTGCCCCTGTGATTGTGGAGGAAAAAAGAGAGAGGGGGGGTTGAATTTATAGGCGGGATGGGAGGGATGGGAGGGCGGTTTTCATAAACCCGCCCCTGGATTTGAGAATCCCGGAAATCGGTTTGGCGTAAACCACACGCCGCTGACAAATAGCTTTTTCTCATCAAGATGCTACGAGCCTACGAGTTCGTAGTCTACGAGTTCGTGAGTTTGTAGGCTACGAGTTCGTAGGGACGTACATACTACATAGAACCCGTCCGTGCGAAATTGCGAACGGACTTACAGAAGAAAATAAACTCTGCTCAGTGTTTAGTCCTTCCTTAATGTGTGAAATACCTTGATCATCAGGTTTGCACCAACTCACGCCCTTCTATATGGTAATTCTTAATTATTCGTCGTATGTCAATCCGATAGAGTGACTAGCACGATTGCTGAAAATTATTAGAAGACTCAAAAATTTAGCCCACAATATCAATTATTAACTAAAAACGAATTTCCTGTAATTTTCATCTTCCATCAGACACTACTTTTTACATCCCACGTCCTTTGTCCTCTCTCTATCAACTCTACAACCCCACTCTAGCATTAATTTCATCTTACTATCTAAATTATCATGGATCGGTATCTTTTGCACTTCAGTGACTAGACTTCGTCCCTATGTCAAAATAACCAAAATGCATATAACTTCAAGCAAATTAGTACCAACAAGCTAAACCTAAACCTTAGACTTATCTCTCCCCAAGCACTCTTCCTTTGTCTATTAATCCATATTTAATCAGTTGAGTTATTATATGAAGTAGATATATTCAATATATGAGTCATAAATAAATCAAAACTGAGAAAACTCAAAAATAATGTGTGTTAAATGGATTTATTACTTATTTAAACATAATCCACCACTATGACTTTCTCTCGTCCTCATTCGTTCTCACGCTCGCATTTCATTTCTTCGCACTTGCTCTTTGGTTTAGCAATACAGATCAAGTTAGTATAGTCACTAGATTTGTATTGCTGCAAAATTAGTTAAAACAAGTTAATTCTGTCAATTTGAATCAGATCATCTTCGATCTGGCTAAATCTCAACTTGACCCACCTATTTGACGGGTTTAATCTTGACCCAGCTCGCCCTACCATCATGCTATGCTTACCTCACCGCTCGCTCCACCCCAAAGTGCTGCCTCCACCTTTGTTGCCCATTAAATCTTCATCTCTCTCTCTTGGAAGCAAGCATCCTCCCTTGCGATCGATCGCAAAAGTGCCGATTGATATGTCCATCCTCTATTGACCCCAGCTCAAGGGTCACTTGAGGCCTACGATCTCGAATTTGAGGTCGCAACATCAATTCCTGCATCACAATCTCACAATGAGTCGACCACCAACTCTCCCCCACCACCACGTGACAGAGAGAGAGAGAGAGAGAGAGTGGATGGACGTCAGCAATGGCTTCACATCGCTCGGATAGAGGGGCTTCACGTGGCTTGGATAGAGGCTCGATGCATTGGCTGACGCGGTTACGGTGGGCAGACTATGACCGTTGGCAATCTTTTTGTAGTTTGCAATGTAAAGCGTGGAGAGAGAGGAGAGATCTATATGGAATCGGGTGCAGCCGCGATGGCTGCGATACATGGTTGAAAAGAAAAAAACAGTTGATGGTTTCTAAGGCCCGTTAGTTTCGCAAAGCATAAATTATTTAAAAAATATTTTTCAAAAATTGATTGTTTATATCACTTACAAAAATGAATAGAAAAAATATTTTCATTATTCATAAATTATCATTATCGATAAGGAAAATATTTTCTATTGACTTATTATTTCGAGCGATACAAGCAATCATTTTTCAAATCATTTATTTTATGTAAAGCAAATGGACCGTAAAGCTAGTAATGCTTTTTGCAAGGGAATTTTTTTAATAGTCCATGATTCTACTTACTTATGTGAATAGTTGAGAAATTACTTTAAGTGGAAAAATACCAATTTAAAACCCTAGCCGTCTATTTAAAGAATGTAATTTGTTTTGAAAGTTATAATCAAATTATTTGGGACACCAATAAAAATGCAGTTTAGGAATTTTTTTATCTCTCGTGAATTCAAAGGGATTGACTTCTTTTTTGTTTTTATAAGTAGGATTATGGAATATTAATAGTAAGGGTGCATTTGATAACCATTTTGTTTCCAAAAAAAATTTATGATAAAAAAATGATTCTTTTTTATTTTGTTCCTAGAAATAATATTTAAGCATTTGAAGATGTTTGGTCTGGCGAGACCAAGAGGGCAATGTTGATCTCACTGTGGCCCGACGAGGTCGAGCCCCACCGATGGCTAGGCGAGGCTCGCCGGTGGCTAGGTGAGGCCCGAGCAAGGCTTGCTAATGGCTATGCAAGCCTCTGGTGAGCTCGCCGGACCTCGCACTAGCCAAGCAAGCTTGCCCAACCTTGCCTAAATGGTCGCTGGCGACCGGTGGCGGTGGATGGCAGTGACAGTGGTGGTCAAAGACAATAGCAATGGAAGAAGAAGAGAGAAGGAAGAATAACAAGAAGAAAAGAAGAAGAGAGGAGAAAAAAAATTAAGTTGGCTTGATTATGAAATTGTTCCCAAAAACAAATAAATTTTTTTTTAATTCATTGATTCTATTCCAAATATATTCTTAAGAAAAATAAAATTTCCAAACGGATTTCTATTCAAAATCTATTTCCGGGAATAAAAGAATAAAATCTTTCACTATTTGGCAAGTTGTCAAACATGCCTTAATTCTACTCACCCGACCATTGACACCGAAATCACACCAAATTAGACTCAATGGCACAACCTATAATTAGGAGTAACTTAGAGGGTGCTTTTTGGTGTCCCACATCCAGTCATTTTACCTTGAAGTGTATTGTAACCAGATCATTGACATAACCAAAATGTAGTTGTCAATTAAGGTTCAACTTTCAAATTGGTTTACAAATTTATATTTTTCAAAAAATTCACGATTTTGAACCCATAGTTTGGCATATCTGATGGATGTGATGGAACTATACAGTCGTATAGAAATGACTTGGCACTTAGTCTGGTGTCGGAACTCGATGCGTTTAGAAATATCCGGTTGGCAATTAGGCCATATTTGGTTCAGCATTCCTAATGGGCTTTTAGCTCCGAAAGTCCATTGAGAAAAAATTTAGGTGTTTGGTTCAGCATTTGGAGGTGTCATTGGCCAAATGCTGACCTTTGAAATGCTGAAAGCTCAAAACAGGTGGGGACCTACTTTGGGCTTTCAGCATTTTGGAAATGTAAGTCCACCTCTACTATTCATCCGTTGACTTCTTATTTTATTTTTTTAAATCAATCATCTTCCCTACACTTTTGCCGTTGATCGGCGATGGAGTTTCATCGGATTTTATTTTTATATTTTAAAAAAATAATAAAAACTCTTTGCAAATGTTGGGTTTGCCTTTTTTTTTTATCATTTTTATCTTTTGACAATCAATAGCCCAACTTTTTATCAAGACACTAGAATGATCATTAATTAACAAAGATGATTAATACTACAATAATTTTAAAAAAATTATTCAAAGTTGAAAACAAACCTAAAAGAACCCTAGGCCAAAAGTTGAGCTTTGCATCTCATCTATAATCAAATTTTTTTAATATAATTTTTAAATAAATTTACTAATATATATCTTTTACATTACTCTCAACATGAAAATGTAAAATGTTATATAGTCATTGTTTCTTTTTTGCAATTTTAAAAATACTAAAACTAAAAAACTTAATTTGGTTACACTAATGGGCTTTTCAAATATATGTTTACCAAACAGTCTTGCATTTCCCTAAAACACTTTTCAGTAATAGTTTACCAAACAGTTTAGTATTTCGGAAAACCCCTAAAGGTATTTGCATTATCAAGGGTATTTCTCCAAAGCTGAACCAAATGGGCCCTTAGTTTGGTATCGTAACTCAATGCGTTTAGAAATATCCGGGATAATAGATATACGAGATGTGATTGCGGCCAAGAGAGATTACCATCATCAGTCCGAGGAAAGGTCAAAATTTAACTTCCACCCAGTTTAATTAGTAAATTGAATTAAATTACACAACTGAAATTCCACTCTCTCGAACTAATAATCATCAATTAACTAAAATTCACTAATAATCTATTGAGTAATTAAGAAGTAGAAGGTACTGCTTCTTCCCGAAGTTGATAGATGACACTATCATGACTCTAGCACCACTACAATACTAATTCGCTCCTCAAATCAAATTACAATCATTGACAAGTACTTTTGCTAAATGAGCTTCCTGTTCACAACATAGTAAAAATAGGAACGTATCAAAGTATGAAACTTTCTCTGTTTCATAGTTTTATCTTTTTAACTATACGTTGATCTTCTTATATAGTCTTTAATCTCCAAACTAGTTGCTGGATAATTTTCAAGAAACTCAATTTAGTCGTTGAAGTTAATCAACATAATTACGAAAGATCGCGCATACAGTCATATTTTCTTGGCAATAGTGTAGTTTCCGCAAATAGAATTGGCTATGTTAGGAAATAATCCATTTCACGACAATTGATTGGACTTCAAATACTCTTCGTGGAGTTACAAGCTCTACAAGTCTTTCCACTTAGTACTTCGAATTTCATCAATGACGATAGAGCATCTTTTATATCAACATTATAATAAATCAAATAACATATGCATTTAGCGAAAATTATTCTAAAAATCCTAAACCTAGTACATTTTTATTATTTCGGTCATAAACATTTTAATTATGTCAAATGAGTTGTAAACATTTTTACTATTTGCTAATTGAGTCTATTCAGCTAATTTTAGGTCAAAGATTGCTGATGTGGACTTCAAACACTCTTCGCGTGTGGAATTCATAGGCAAGGTGTCATTGGCCGAGACTAAAGGCATCAGTTGTGAAGCCCTGTGGCGAGGAGGTGGTGGAAAGTGACGAGTTGAGGTGGAGAATGAGGGTGGAGATGACAAGGGACGATTATGATGATGGCGGTTGACCCATGGTTAAATGTTGCCATGAGGGACGATGAGGAATAACTGTTACGGGTGATCGGGTTCAGGTGTGGTAGGTCTAGACTTGGACCATGTCTGCCGACCATGTGTTTGTATTGGACCAAATACCGACCCATCTTTTTTTTTTCGATCCGGTTCGAATCAACCCTTTTCCACCGAAACTTGTTTTGCAATCTCCCGATATCCTATATGACTTCGAATTTTATATTAATACGCGGGAAAACAACGTAATCATCCTAATTTGTATTGAAACGTTAAACACTTGTAATAAATAAATACATAAACTTTTTGACTAAACGAAAAATTAAGGATTCACAAGGCTAATTATAATAAATAAAATAATAAGGCAAAGAATTAGCAACATACATAGGTCTAATAATAGTCTTATTCCCACAACTACTACATGAAGCTACTCATTTATGCAATCATAACTCCTCCTACAAAAGAGAAATTATGTGAGCCAATTCATGTGATACACAAGAATTTGGCAGTGACCAACACCGTCCGTCCATCGAAGGTGCGAGAGGGAGCCGATGAGGGAGGAAAGCAAGTGAGGAAGAGGAATGACAAATGAGGAGTGTCGTGCGTGTTTGAAAGAGTCAAGATGAAAAACATCGTGTGATTGCGGGAGTAAGAATAGAAACCGAGGAAAAAAATGATTTTGAACCTTTACTTACAAAACTGGTCCGGGAATCGATTCCAAAATCGGTTCGAGAACCGATTTTCGAGTAGATAATCACTCAGAACCTGTTCCCAGATTGGTTTAAACGGTTCCGAATTTTGGGAACCAATTCCCGACCCTATTTTCCAAGTGAGCCTGTCTAGAATCTGATATACCCGGTCCAGTTGCACACCCCTAATAACTGTAAGGCTGTTTTACAAGCCAACAGTGGCTGGCAAGGAGTTAACTTGTCGGAAAAGAAGATAAATAGTAGCCAGATTTGTCCAGAAAATTTGGAAAGTTGCCTTCATGTTTTTGAAGGCGTCTTAATTTTAGACAACCTCGAACGAGGTCGTCATCCATGGCCACTCGGCCGGGACAATAGTCACAGTGGTGCGGGCATGGTGATGGCTTGAAGATTTCTCTCCTTTCCCATAAAAGAAGAAAGGCAAATAGTAACCAGAAAAGCAAAAATAAATAAAATATGAAAAATTAATTATTTTTGTTCATGTCAGTATTGGTTGTGCTATGTAAAATGGCATGCACTAATTAGAATTGGCCAAATAAACTCAATTAGTAAAATTATTAAAATGTGCGTGACTCAATTGATAAAATTGTAATAAATTTAAAACCTTTTTGAACAATTTTTCAGTTGCATTTATCAAGTGATATAGAGGTTGTCAACTTTAAAATATCATAGGAGATATCCTCGACATGACAAAGTGAATGATCTCCTATCCAAAGCTCGATCGATTCAATGAATGTTTCCGCTCAGAGTCTTGTACGGATGAAGGGTATTGTTCCCACGCGTTGTTACTATCTTTTGTTTAATTTGTGCCACATGACTATTAATCGCCCCACTATATATACACACACACATATACGTATATATTCATATGTATGTATAGGCTACAAAAGGAACTACAAGGAGGCCATGAAGTGTGGACCATCGGGACTGGAGCTAAGTACTTGCTGAATTCTCTCTATGTAATATTAATGGGAAAATTACTCAATCAATTATAATCTTATTATATAGATATTAATTCAGTCACAAATTTCTTAATTTTACCACTTAGTTCTAGACCATTACGCAAAATTCCAATGTAATCACTCCGATCAATTTTCGCCAAAAATAACTGATGTGGTGATCCAATTATCTACAATCGAAAGGATTACATTAAAATTTCACCAAAAAGTTTAAAATTCAATTAGTAAAATTAAAAATTTTATGACAGAATTAGCATTCTTATAATAGATTTAGGACTAACTAAATTTTTCCTATTTTTAGAACGATGGTCAATTGGCCAACCAATATGCAATGAAACAAGCGAACTCTAGTGGGGACATACCCAGCCAAGGCCGAGGCTCTGCCAGGTAGTAGGAGCAAACCCCGTACGCAAACCCGATTCATAGGATGGCCATCTCCAACTCAAAGAAGGTCCGCTCCAAGGCTACGGTGGGCCGGAGGTCATTGTTGGTGAGGGTCGGGTCCAGCTCAAAGTAATCAAGATCCAAAGGCTTTAGACTCGGGTAGGATTGCGCCGAGTGAGGCACGGGCGCTGAATCGTAGCAATTGTGGCGTTAGATGAGACGTGTGAAGCTTGATGGAGAGGCGAACTGGATTAGAAAAGTAATGGAATGATCGGAGAGTCGGAGAGGAATCTTGGGATTGTGTGGGTTAGTTGATGAAGATGGCGACGAAGACTGAAACAACTGGACCCCGTGATTTCAGAGAGAGAGAGAGAGAGGGTCAGGCGGGACCGTGGGGCCTGCTCTTCAGGAAAATCTGAGTCGTCCCTGGCTGACGATGGGAGATGTCTCCGAGTGGTTGAAAATTTTGAGGGGCTAATATCGATGATATTATTCGCTCCGATAAGGGCGGGTTTGCGTGGCGTTGAGGCTCGGGTCCTGAGATGTCTGACAAATCATGGCGTTAATTTATTTTATTTTTCCTTTTTATGTTGGTTCCACGATCCTTCCCGTGTGGCCAATACGTTTTCCACAGGAAAGGGAAAACGAATAAGACAATTTCTTTCAATTGATCCTCTCTCATATGGAAACCTCCACCATATTAAGGGCTTTAATTTTTTTTTTTAAAGAAAAGAGTGTGTGTAATAAATGATAAGGCGGATTTTAAGTAAGGAATTGTTTAACTTCATTTATATAAGTTAGTCAAGATGAATGACACGTACATACTTTGATGGATTTTGCTCCGCAAGGTGTCCTACCATTTACACAGAGCTTCCATTTGGATCGGCTTGTGTGAACGAACCGGAACCAGTACCCGTAACTGGTGGAAGTCCACTTGCTAAGTCAAACAATGCTGCCTTAATTTATCTGCATCTTCATTCGATTTATTTTCATTGTCACTAATAAAATATGAAAAAAAATATATATTTTTTAAGCTAAGCTTGTGAAAGGTGAAACTTCCCCTTTTAAAAGAGAACGCATCAGTTGAGCGGTTGAAGTGTTGCATCAATGCATGATACTTACAATAATTAGTTTTGCATTTCGATTCTCAAAATTTTGAAATTTTATTAGCTCATTTTTTGTCGGATGTGGTTGCCACTTGATATGTCACATTTGGCGCTAAAATACCAAACTCTCCCATGGTGTTCACTAATCAAAGCCGTACGAAAATACACAAGCAAATCATATCTCGGGAGCATTTTCGTCATTTTGCCTCAACCATGCTTTTAATTAAGGGAAAAGCCGTCGGGTTGTGAGTCAATGGCTGCCTAACTGAAAAACGAAGTGGAGCTTTAAGTTGAGATGTGCTCGTCCAAAATGCTTTTGGATTAAAGTGGAGCATTCCTAAAGGAGCTCATGGGAAGGACATTGTTGATGTCTACATGTAAGCCGTGTTAGAAATCTCAAATATGTAAAAAAATTGGGTGTATTTCAAAATTGCTAATATGTTTGGCAATAACTCATCTAGTTGAGAAATATGGAATTCAAGCCGTTAATTAATGTAAAAGTCACTTAGGAGAGGAAACACTTCGAGATGTGCTAGGCCCGCCTCATATTACATGACCTGCAAATGTTCCATATTGTCATTGGACACCATCTATGGTCATTGCCACCTACCCATAATCTATGCGATTAATATACAATAGATTTACTTAAGAAGTGTCAAAAGAGAGAAATAAAAGCTCAGCCCTGGAATGCTTGGGTCACAACAGCCAAACCCACGGTGTTCACGCCGCACGTGCCATGCCCACCACCGTCTTCTCCCCACCACTTTCCCCCCGAATTCTTCATGATCCAATGCGGTCTGTTGTCGAACCTGAACCCCTTTGCTCCGTAGCCGACGAGGAGCAGAAGCTGTTGGCCATGCATATCGGTGTTGGTTTCACCATTATCGTTAAACAAAACTCAGGTGGTACTTTCAACCTTGGCGACTTGAACATCAAACAACCCATGCGCTTCGCAAAACAACTATTTCAATATACCAAAATTTGCATGCTGCTGGGGACGCACGACATTGATCTGGATTTTCCTTATAATAATCTTTTCACGTTTATGAAGGACATCTCTATGGTGGGCTCTGCTTTGGGCTTGCTTAGATATAGCTGCAAGCTTGGGCCTAGAACTAAGAGGTTAATAATAATGATTTTAAAACAGACCAGACCACGAGTGCAGTCAACGTCCACCAATGAGGTTGCATTTGGTTGTTTAGAAATTTATACTGATGGACAATGTCGACTAGGATAAGGATAAAATAAGATTTGTAATATCCTGTTGCGACCTGTCTTTTCTAGTAGGGTGGAAAAGGACGAGATTTAGCAGTAATGGCTAAGGTGGACCAACAGTCCTCAATCAGGGTGAGTTCTTCCAAACTCTTACTTTGTTTGACATTAAGTTTTGCAATTTTAGTTCTAACTAACACTAGGAGAATTTTAAATGATCGCTAGACACCAAACAAGATATGGGAGTATGCCTCACTTTTTATGCAACTATAGATTTATGGTCGAAGACTTGAATACACAAGTTATCAAACTAGGACCTTTCAATGCCTAAATTTGATTATTTGTCAACTAAGGTATCCATGCAGTCTTTTTACCAATTATGAGTCTTAAGATTCCCATCCACTAAGTGTTCATGCAATGTTTGTTTATTATGATTCTAGGATTTATCCTAAACATGCTAAAAAGGAAAAATAACAATCAATGTATTGAAAGTGCACACTCAAGTATATAATTGAATAGAAATACGAAATTGCAACCTAACATTTATCTCTATAAACAAACAACACCCCATTGTAAAGCTTTATGAGCCCATTCAATTTTAAGTCCAGTTTTTGTCCAAAGATTTTCACATTTTTTTTTAAGACTATGCTAATCCTAAAATGTTTTTAGATCAAAAAAAAAAATCCTAAAATGTTTATCAAAGTTCCTAAACAATGTGAACTCTACTCTAGGGAAATCTAAAACTATTGCCGAACTAGAGCAATAAAATCTTAATAAAACTAATCTAAAGCTTTTCCTAATTTAAAAAAAAAAAATCCAAATTTATTATTATTATTAATCCGAGAATGGGGAATCGGGCTGGGTGAGCCCAGTCCGATGTGGTCTGCCGCAAGCCCACGGATCGGGCCATGGACACAAGATGGGCCATTACACTAAGCCCCCACGACTAAAAAGAGCTTTCAAAAAACCCTTACTTCAACTAAAGCGAACAAGCCCGGCCCATTTTCCATTATAAGCATACTAAGCCCAAAACCCAGAGTCCACTATGGACGAAATTAGCCTATTTATCAGTTCTAGTCAAGTCACCCAATTAAACCTAGAACTCATCAAGCCCACACTTCCTCACTTCCAGAGCTACTCATCGTAGTCTTCCGCCTCTGATGAACTCCTCCAGCTTCCTCTTCCAGTTAACCGATAACCTCCACCACCCCACCGTCGAAGACACCACCGTGAGTTATGTCATTCCATCATCTGTCCTCACTAATGACCTCGCCAACATTTACCAGGCAAACACCGCAGAGGCGCCCGTACAAGACTCGAAAAGGAAAAAAGCTTATTGAACCACGGTGACCAAAAAAACCAAAAAAAAAAAAAAAACGTATGTTGAGGCTAATGAAAGGTCCTTATTAGGCGAACCCTATCATTACACATTCGAAGTGACTCAAAATCAGAAGAAAATGTGTACGACCTTGGTTCAAGCATTTGTCAAACATACGGTGCGCAATGGGTTGAAGAGAGAACGTTGAGCGTTTCAAAACTCAAACGCACATCCAGACTTTGAAAGAGATCACCAAGACATTCTCGAAAGCCACGGCGGCAGCTCAGTAAAACTAAAACCCATAACGCCTATGGACAGGTCTCGGTTTCTCGATTTGGCCAAAACAGGGTGAGGCGACAAAAGATTTGCAGTGCGACATTTGATCGTGGGGTCCCAATCCGGCTCGGTGACAGGCTAAGAGTGCGCATGGTAACACTTCTTGGTTAGGAAACAGTCTCTTTTAAGAAATAATTCTTTTCATTTCTATTTCGGAGAACAATTTCTGAGTAAAATAAGGTGTTTGGTAACTACACAAAATTTATACTCTTAAAATAGAAAAAAAAATAGAAATGCGTTTAGTACGAAACAGTTTCTTTTTTGTATTTATTCGTTTTTTATTCTTGCTCATGGATCGCCAACCGTTACATCTAAGCGTCGTTCGTCCTCACTGTAGAGGGCACGGAGAGAGGGGAAGAGAAGGAATACGAGGGCCAGACCGGGAGAAAGAAAAGGACTGGAAGGTGGGCTGGGTCGAAACAGAACAAAAGAAATGGGCCAGGGAAAGGGAAGAAGTAAGAGAGTTGGAGCCCGACCCTGGCCAGGTCAAATCGGCCCTGAGCAAACCGGGTTGAACCGGCTCAGTTTTTTCTTTTTTCTTTTTTCTTTCTCCCTCTTCCTTTTTTTTCTTTTTTCTTTTTCTGTACATACCTATTGTATTTTCATAAGGAAGTGTCAACACTTCCTATGCATCATTTGAGATATAACGTGGATATAGACATATTCCAAATAAATGTTTGGTATACATAGACAAAACTAGATTGAGCATCAACAAAGAAATGGATAAATGACGACATATGTTACTACCGTGACATTGATAGCTGGGGTTGTCAAAAAGCCCCACCCCTCTCCAGCCCAGCTCAACCCAAACAAAACACAAAAAATAGGGTATTTTAGGATTAGACCTTAATATTATTCAGGTAAACAATTATAAAATGGGGAGGTACTTATTTCGAGTTAAGTTAGGGTCTTGATATTGTTCAGACTCAAAACACGTCACAACTTGTTGTCTCAGTTCGAACACGTGCTCTCAGGTCTCGCTTCTCAGCCCTTCGACGTTTGCTGCCCTGTTTCTGCCTCAGGGCCTTGCACCCTCACGACTCTGCCGCCATTGACGACTCCTTCTTAGTTTCCAAGGTCTAATACGGTTTTCGCTCCCCAGCTCATCTGCAAGACAAGTTTGAGAGATTTGTACGGGTGCGGTCGACCTTTGAGGTCAATATTCCGATCTAGGTTCATCTAGATTTTGTGTTGTGGTTATGCGCGCATGTCCAGCTATGATGGCGGAATAGGGTTTTTACATGTGCTTGTTGATTGAGCTAAATTTATGGGTTTTTGTTGTTGGGCAAAGCTTGGGCGGAGGTTGATTAGGCGGATGATGGTGATTTGACTTTCAAATCCTCGGTTTACAGATTTGATCGAGCTCTTTATCCGGTGGGAGCAGCCTGGGCAACTTCTCACGCGGCTCTCTCTGTTTTCTCCGCGGCCGGTGGGTCTCTCATCCTCTCTCTCCGGGTTGAAATTTCTTCTTTCGGGATTCGTTACTTTGTCCATTCTCTGTTTGCTTGAGACCGCGAGCAGCGATATTAATTGGGTACTTCCATTTTTCTGCTTCATTGCAAACGTTGATGTTGTTTATTGCAAGTGTTGTTGTAGGATCAAGCAACTGTCCGTTGTTCATGTCCAACTCTGTTATTTCTTTCTCCGTTTTGGTTGTTGCTTGTAATTATCTTTATGTACTATACCGGGCCAATCTACAACAAGCAAGCAGAGAATTTTCGACTTGGCTGATCTTGAAGTCCACTGTTGGTGATTTCCTAATGAGTGGTTCTTCTCACCTTGGAATGTGGCACTGTTGGTTGTTTTTAAGATTGATGAAACAGAACTAATTATGAAATATTGGCGAAGGGAGGAATATTCAAGCCCTAATGGCTTGAGAAACATTATCACTCGATGATCCTCTCGGCATTTGACGAGAATAGTTGAATCGTCCAAAACTAGAAGACTAGTATCCAATTGTCGACAAAGCGTCATAAAACAAGCATAATGCTCAAACAAACGCTAATCTCCACGCTGAAGATCAAATAGTGCCTCCTACGTGTCACATACTCATGTTATATTATTATGTCTAGAATAAAATAAGGCACACTTTTCCCAAACTTCCTTAGTAGAATTGCATTGAATAGACACTAATCTTGGGATCCATACTATTCCATAAAAGAGAATGGATTATCGCATCTCCAACAATCTAATAATCTATCTTTCTCAGACTTAAGGGGATCATAGACGTAAGATAATCATGTTTTTTTATGGCAATAGGATAAACTTTGATAGCTTTAGACCAAGCTGGATAATTAGTTCCATCCAACTTAAGAGGTCAACTAAAAATGTGTCAACCCAACAGAGGATCCAGTAATAGCCATTAGTCAACCAAGGATACAATCGAACCCAAGAATAACATTACAATAGCCAAGCAATTAACTCCAGTAACATAATCGGCCATAATATAATCACCACAAATGAATGTTCAATTGAATCACCACTAATCACACTAATCTGTCGAAAATTCATAAAATCATCGAATTGGTATCAAAGAGTAGTCAAAAGCCTCAAACAAGATGGAGGATTCGACAGAAGTGAGTGGTCATGAGAATTGTAGACTAAGGTTTTGTCAACAGTAGAGGCGATGGCGGTTGCTTCGATGACCTCATGGGATTAGGTTTTTTCCATAGGTTCTGATGCCATATTTAAGGAAAAATAATAATCTTATTATTCTAAACAAAGGGATTGCAATATATATATATATATAACCCTCTCAACATAAAATAACTATTCTACCCTCATTAATATATTTCCAAGTAAATTTTAAGACAATAAGTTGTAGGATTTAATTGCTGGAAAAGGTTAAAAAAGTTCTAAACATTTTATTTTTGCGCCAATTTAGTCGTAAACATTTTTTTGTGTTAATTTAGTCATAAACATTTTTATTTTGTGCTAATTCAGTTCTTTCTGACTAATTTGGGCCGTATTTTGTTAATCGGGGCGTCGCCAACTAACATGCCATGATCGTTCCAGAACAAAAAAACAGAAATTTTTGTTCGACGTAGACAATTTTTAATAATATTTTAATTTTTCTTTCTTTCTTTTTCCCTTCTCCTCCGCCTTCCTCCAAATAATTTTTAATGATATTTTAATATATATTTTTCCGATCGTTAGACCTTGGCGACCGACTAGAGGTGATGGTCAATGAGGTCCAGGTCGACCTTGCCAACCACTGGCGAGCCTCATCAACCACTAGCGAGGGTAGCAAGGGCAGCCTCGAGCTAGCCTTGTGCCAAGCTAGCGAGGTTGGCCCTTCGCTAGATCGGCGAGGGTCAAGCCTCCCCAACCATGGGCGAGGCTACACCTCGCCAACCGTCGCCAAGGTTCGGTGATCGGCTAGAGGAAGGAGAAGGAGAAGGAAAAAAAGAAAAGAATCAAAAATATAAAAATATTATTAAAAATTAGCCACGTTAGTGCCGATCATGCCACGTTAGCCGATCGGCGCCTAGTCAGCAAAAAATATAAAAAATATTATTAAAAATTATCCACGTTAGGCCCCTTTGTTAGATCTGGTGAGGGTCAAGCCTCCCTAACCATGGGTGGCAAGGCTCGCCCATGGCCAGCGAGGCTCAACCCTCGCCAGCCTAGCTCAAGGTTGCCCTCGCGATCGAGGCGGCCTCAAGCTAGCCTTACACTAAGCTAGCTCGCCCTCGCTGGATCTAGCAAGGGTCGAGCCTCCCGGCCATGGGTGAGGCTCGACCTTGCTGATTGTCGCCTCGGCCAATCGCGAGGTTCGAAAACCGGCTAGAAGAATGAGGAGGAGAAGAAAAAAAAAGAAAAATTCAAAAATTCAAAAATATAAAAATATTATTAAAAACTATTCACATCAACACCAATATAAAAGAATTAGGACTTTTTTTTAACACTTTTCCCATTTATTTGCACTTTTTAACAGTTTTATAACTTTATTGTACTTTCATTATTAGTTTTAAATTTTAAGTGTACTTATCCCAATATTGATATAAGTTAGTCGAAATGAACGACATGTACACACTAGGATGGATTTTGCTTCCCAAGATGTCCTCCCAAATACACAGAGCTTTTTGTCATATAGGCTTGTGTGAACGAATACTACAAAACAACGAGTTATGCATCGCGACATCGCTACCATGTGGTCGGAGCTTCGACAATTTGACTCTTTGAGTGTGTGAGCGAGGATTTTAATCTAATCGACAAGGTTCCGATTCCCTGCGTTTCTTAAAGTGAATTCACTAGGGGGATGTCTAAACGGGACAGATAAGAATCATGTTCAATGTCGTTGCTATGCGAGAATGCCCGTAATTGGTGGAAGTTCACATTTTCTAACCAAACACGTGCTGTCCTTAGCTGTCTGCATCTTCATTTGGTTCATTTTCATCGTCTTGGGATTGGCTTATGGACCAACTTAAAGACAAGAATCGAGACTAATGAACTGTGAAAAAAGAGAGGATATATATATATATATATTTTTAACTAAGCTCATGAAAAGTGAAACCTTCATCTTCCAATTGAGATTGCATTTGGTCATTTACATTTTTTTTACTGGAGAGGAAAACATTAAATAGGATAAGGATAGAATGAAATTTGTAATATCCTAAGAGAAGAGACTAATTGAGATTGCGTTTGTTCGTTTCAATTTTTTTACTAGAGAGAATAAAGTTGAATAGGATAAGGATAGAATGAGATTTGTAATAGCCTAATTTGGTAAATGTCTAGATATAACATGAACATAAACTTATTCCAAATAGATGCTTGGTTTACATGGATAAAAGTCGATTAAGCATCGACAAAGAAAGGGGGAAAACGACTGTGTTTTGGCGACCACCACGACACTAATAGCGCGACTAGCAACAGAGAGAGGGAACAGGTGAAGTGGTGGCCATGTTAGCCGTGCTCGTCGCACATACTTCTCTCTCCCAAATGCCTCTGCCTGGTTCCAATCAAGCTGCCACCCTTCCCCTAGCATGGCCGACATTGCTCAAACTAAGCCGTTGCCCTCGGCGGGTGCTTGTCGACATTGTCGTCCTTGTTTTCTGGCTCCTCTGTCCACAAAGACCAAGGTGAGAATTTACACAGCCTCTAGTGTCGACTACGACCATAGAGGCTGCGACTGAGTGCGGGGTTGAGGCTCAGCCTCGGGCGACCTCGGCAACCTCGGATACAAGTTCCCGAGCCTTAGATCCAAGGTCTAGAGAGTCGGACTGCAATTTGGTGAGTCTAGATAAAGAAGGAGCGTGAGCCAGAGAGAATGATTGGAATGGGATGGAAATGGGCGATAAAGGTGTGTCAGCTCGTGCTTAACCCATGACGATGGTTGGATGGCTCTACAACGTCGAGCGACGGTAGAGCTCATGCTTAGGTTCTCGGTTGTGCAAAAGTGAACTATTGTGATCTTCATCACTGTTATATTGCTTGAGATTACAACCACCACCTCACTGTTGCTCTCTCTCCTTGAATCTTTTCCACGGTTTGGCTAATTTTTCTTCCATTTATTTCTAAAAAAGTTTTTACCAGATAGCAAAAATCCTATCAAGGTGTATCATACCTCTTAGATGGAATTTTTTCTAATCTAATTTTTATATTACCCCAAACACTGGATGGGATAAAAGTTAATATATCTGTAGTTGTATCCGACCTATCAAAAACAGCTTGAGGGGGGCCATTAGGCAAATTCCCCTCCTTTATGTTAGTTTCAAGAACTACTCTTATAAGTTGTATCACCGAGATGATGTAATGAGTCAATTATGATCAACACGTGATATAAATCCCAATTTGTGTCTCTAAGTTCTAATGAATCTCTCATCTTTTATTGACTTACTTTTTAATAAGTCAATACCACATGGTATAGTTAGTAGACACAATACTGTCTAGGAACGGTGGGGTCTAGCCTGTGACTAGATTAGTTATATGTGGACTCAAACTCGACAAAACTTGTTTGAATTCGAGAACAGACTCTAACTAAAGTTGAGTTCCTAAATGGGGAGATCAGAACTTACATAAATAATTCGTTTGGATTCCCACGCTAAATATTCGTACTAAAAACATTTCCCGAATCAAATGATAAGTCGTATCCACCTCAAATAAAAATTATTTTAGCTATATGACTTGTTTATTTGGGTTTCGAGGTACCTACCGCCATTATAATGCTGAAATATTAGGAGATGTTCGGAACAAGACGTGGATTACACTTGGATTATAGCATGAGCTGATTGGGTGGGTTTTGCGTGCTATACACCACGTGGGATTTCACTAGTATGCGAATCTCTCCTCCTTCAATTCTTCAATCATCACCTTGAATGGAGGGGCTATAGCTATCAGGGAATCTTTTTCTTCTTGTCCACCATAGATTCCTTCGAGGTTCGACAGTAATTGCTGTTCATATTCTTGTACTTTGCTCGACATTTGACCCAGCTCATGTCCAATAGAAGTAGTCATATACTCTCTCTCTCTCCCCGCTTCTCTAGTCTTCGTTTAATTAGTGAAAAATATTTTCCCAAAAAACATTTTCTTCATTCTTTGGCATTTAATTCGCGCAAAAAAATAAGTCAACAAAAAAATATTTGGTCAATGAGTCATTGTACGAACTACCCACTTTATATGCCCCATAATAACACGACTCTGTATTAATCATTCTGTGGCGAATCACATGTGCATATACATCACACTAAGGTCTTGTCAATGTTTGTCATTATGTAATATATGCCACACCATCATGTATATACCCATTATTATTTTGAATTCACCCGAACACACATGATGCATAGTCATGCTAGGATGTAAAGTGATGCGAATAATTTGTGTGATTACTTTTTGGAAATAATAAAAAGTAATTCCATATTTTTAGGAAATCACTTAATAATTTAAGGGACTATATTTAAAAAAAAAAAAAAAATGGAACTGAAAGGACACTATGAAAGCCTGCCCCAACATAGCCAAACCTCATAATCTTAGATCTATGATTTCTTGCAAGTAGTTAGTTACCTTCATACGTACACCTAGGTGGGTTTACTTTTTTCTAAAAACTATTTAGGATCCTGGGTGTCCAGTCAATCTGGATTAAGAGAATGGGTCTTACTAAATGATCAAGAGACCACTGCTGGCCGGTCCATCCATGTTGACTCAATTGAGGTTGATCCAACGCGGCTCAAATCCAAACCTCAATCTTTTTGTCTAAATCATATCCATTCATCGTCTTTGGATGCGCAAGTACTTAGCAACTTAATTAAAAGCTTCCACTGATCATGTATAATGCAATTTCCCATAGAAAAAATAGATGCTATTTGGTGTTTTTTTTATTAGATATAGATAGCTAGACGAATCGCCTACTTCTTCTGTCAATTCCTAGCTAGGAGGAAAGGACGATTAACATCCAATCCATCAATTTCGACGGTACCAAATCGTTTGGCAGGTGGGGGTACGCTCATAAAGGATGCCTCTCTCGGTTATAAACATGATATGCGAAAGAGGGAAAAGATTCAATAAATGATTAGCTAACCAAAATCAAAATATTATTAAAGGTATGTTTGTTTCGTTGAAAATGTTATAATACATAAAAAAAAATTTCGCAAAAGTCATTTTAAAGAAAAATGGTCAGTTTTTCATTTAACTGGTAGTTTAGAAAAAGTAATTTCCTTCTTATTAGAAGAGAAAATCGTTTTCCCTCAATTTTAGCTTGTTATTTCAATTCATAAAAAACATTTAATATAAATCAATTAAGTAATCATCTGGAAATAGTTTTCCCTCAAATAAACCAATCTTAAGTATCCTAAAAATTGGAATGGTCCAAATTTTGCCAATGGTGTTGAACTAGGAAGTAAATTATTCTCCCTAATTTTCCTCTCTCTCTCTCTCTCTCTCTCTCTCTCTCAAGATAGGTCCTTCCAAATGAATAATTTGCCAGTTACTTGCTTTTCTGTGCCAAACATAGCGATGTCACAAGTGGGAACATATTCATGTGCCTCTCTTTTACACTCACGAGATACACTCCCTCTCTTTCCTTGAGAAGAGGACGAAACAAGTGGGAAAAATATAGTAACCTAAGGGAATCCGCCTCCACCCCCACCCCCACCCCCCAAGGGGTTCGTTTAGCCATCAAAACTTTGGGAACAATCATCGAAAGTTGATTTTTCCCAAATTACAATATGCACATATAGAGAAACATAAAGTAGGTTGAGCTTCTCTTTTGTGAACTGCCCATGTGTTCGAGGGGGGCCACATGAAATATTTTCTTTGTATACATATATATATGCTAAATGGACTTTACAAAGGAGACTTTCTCACAATATCTTAATGGTGTCTACACCTTGCAATTTCGAACACACAGCAAATCGTGGCATTATTGAAGGGGGAATTTGTTGTCATTTGGGGACCCCAAAGAGCTCAAAAAGGCAGGACTTATTACATGCCCTTTTGCTCTTTGGACACGGTGACCATCACCTCCTTCAAAAGAGGAAAAAAAAAACAGAGGAATCTCTCTCTCTCTCTCTCTCTCTCTATTCTTTAGCTTATATGAGCCAAGTTAGGTTCATATGACAATAGAGTTTGGCTTTTGGAGCTGAAAATGCCTACACTTTGGTTAGGACCCAAATGGTGCTCTATGAGGGATGCCTTTTCTTCTCCTTACACTCGAAGGAATGAGTGGTAAAGACTTTGGTGGGTTCTTGTCTCTTCTTGAACTCTCGTGCAATTCTTCTCTCTCCCTCAAGACCCTCCTCGAGCTTCTGCCTTCTCTAATCCTCCCAACTGTCTTCTCATCATTATTGGCCTCCATGGTAAAGTTTCTTGGATCATCCCCATTTCTCTTCATTCCTGCAATCTGAGGTGTCCCATTAAAAAAAAAAATGAGTGGAAAAAGAATAAGCATTAGGGCAGATAATTGAATATAAATTATTGATGTAAGAGATGCCATGGATCTATGATTGATTGATTAGAAAAAAAGGGAAAAAAAAAGAAGTTAAAACAGATTCCTTTGTGTTGCATGAGATGATGATATTGTAATGAAAAATAAAGAATGGTTGTGGTGGGTTAGGTGATGGTGATGGATTGTGAGTGTGGGGGGTCATGATGATGGAATAAGATAACCACCATATGATGGAGTTTGTGAAGGATGTTGACAACATCATCAACTGTGGGGGGAAAGCAAGAAAAATCAAAGGAGAAACTATATGAGGGAGATGCTAATTTGAATGATTCAATTGGATTGAAATGCCAATTTAATTTCACCTTACAACCCAATGAGCAGAACCTGAAAGAGTCCAAGAGGCTCCTTCTGCAGACCTCACACGCATGAGCAATTCTGTTCCCAGATTTTGGCTGAGGCCTCTCGTTCAAGAAAATCACTCTCGCGCTGTTGATCACATATGTCTGGACTCCGCTTATGTCCAGCACCTTCTGAATCTCCGACGCCCTCACCACGTCATGATATGAAGATCTCCTTATCTGCATAATCCCCCCCACACAACAAACAGTACAGAAGAAAATGAATAATGCAAGCAACAGAAACCCAATGAAAAGAGAAAATTGCAAAGCCATAAAACAAGCTGCGCGGCAGGTCTTTCGGCACGAATGTACGGTCTTTGGAGGTTTCGAAATGGCGCTAAAATGGCAGAACCTGAAGGACTTGATGCTCCTTGTGGCGCGACGAGTGGCAATAAAAGCAGATCGCGTCTCCGCCATTGCAGTCCAAGCAGTACATGTTGCACTCGCTCCTCGCCGCGTCCCCGTGCGTCGTGCAGGTGGTGAAGAATGTGGTGCTCAGCAATGGCTCCACCCATTGCGGCACCGACATCTGACGAAGCCGAGGCCGATCTCTACTCCAAGGAAAATATCTTGTCGGAATGAGGGCTTCTGAGAGAGAGATTGATGGCGCTAGGTCTCTAGCCAGCCCCACAAGAGCAACATTTCCATTTATAAGAGATGATCACCATATTCCATAACCGGAACTCATCAAAGGGAGAGAGACGAAGATTTGCAGGTGGGGGAGAGAGAGAGAGAGAGATGAATAGACAACCTTCAGCGCTTAACACGAATTATTTTGATGCATACAGGAGGAAAGAGGCTCATAAAGCAAATGGGGCAACGCTGCTGAATCCGACGGCTCAGATGAGGCGGGGTGGCTGGGATCGATCCTCGGCCGTTGGATGCGGGGAAGTAGAGATCGGGTTTAGGTGGGTTTGGCACTAGCGCTGCTTTGATGGGCGTCTTTTGCGTCTCTGACGTAGGTAAGGGGTCAGCCCCAAACCTACGTAACGTTTATGGGCAAAGACTAGCTTTTTCTTTTCCCCATAAAGTCGAGTCTTTCCCCCACCTGGATCCGCGCCACGTGTAGCCATCCCGAGTGGGACAATCTCGGCCGTCTACTTCACGATTGACATTTTGATGACGCGCCCCGATGCCTTCGATTTCATCTCGACGTGTGCGTTGACGCTATCGGCTTGAGTGGGGAAGAGATTTGAGATTTCCCACTTGGGTCCTTGTCTTTTGCCATTACCAATCGAGGGATGTTTTTTCTACTTTCATAAAAGCAATTATAGATTAGAATGAAGTGTGAGAAGTAAAAAGTAAAAAAGTACAAGTAACGTGGACATAATGTTATTTTAATGACACACGTGACTAAGAAATATCATCTAAATAAAAAATTTCGAATTGATTGCATATGTATTAAAGTAATCGACTTTTTTAACTAAAGCAATCCGTAAAAATGAAACTTGAAGGGTATTAATTAGTCGCCTTCACCTCTTTGAAAACGTGTATGATGGAACTTGAAAGCCACTCTTATTTTTGTACACGTATTGTACTTCTGATGTTTTTTTTTTTTTTTCGAGTTTGCCAAAGTTTGGATCGGTTATCGGCATCTTTGATTTTGATTTCCTCGAACTAAAGTCCGTTCACAAAATTCCTTTATTAAGTGACGTGTCAACTATAAGTGATCCCTTCCTCCCATCTTCACACATTTTTTTTCTTCAACCTCCATTGAGGAGATGTTTTGAGCTAGATCTCTCCTTCTCCTCCATTTTTACTTTTTTTTTTTTTGATGATTTAATTATTTGTTTTCTTTTTCTTGCTTTATTCCCATTTTGAGTAGCTTTTCTCTTTTGATCTGGTCTAAATCTTGAACTTTCTCTCTTCTATTTTGGAGAGGTTTGCATCTCGATTTAGTCTAAATTTGGGATTTTTGCATGTATGATTTCAAGGCTCCACTTCCTTCAGATTTCATTAGTGTACAATTCTAGTTTTGAAGGACATCAAATGAGTTTTCCGAAAATTTCACTCTCACAAGTGTCAGATTTGTACGCTCTCAACCTCGTTACTCTTAACGGAGGTAGTGTTTAGAACGTCAAACTTTGGCATCTACCATCAAAAAGCAAAGCCATAATGACAGATGGAGATCTTGTGTGTGCTCATTATTGAAGACGGATTCAATGATCAACGGCCGATTTTGATTTAAAGAAATCATAGGAAAAGCTCTTTGAGCGCGTAACCCTTGATCTTGTTCTGATTATTCAACTTCTTATCCCAAGCCTATTTTGTTTTGGATATGTCTAGGTTCTTTGGTTTGCAATTAGACTGTGTTTCTCTATTGTAAGTGGCTCTTTAAATAAATGGACGAGAACCACTTACGGCCTAACACATTATTTAATAAATCAACTTTATAAACTAATTATAGTACGTCTAACATCGTTCTTAAAGAATAGCAAGAATACCTAACATGTTTCATATAGGAAAGGAAAGGAGAAGGATATGAAATCATGCTCTTTTGTCTTTTATAGATGTACGAATAAAGACCTTGCATCATATTAGATGACCTAATTACGGAAAGTCTCATGCAATTGACTATATGGACTTTACAATGATCATAGGATTTTATTTAGGCTACCAAAGGAGCAAACAATTCATCACTTATATTGACCGAGCTAGGAATTAAGTTGACAAGAGCGAAGATCATCGACGAAATATGGTTTCTATAACCGATAATTTAAATAAACTTGCAAAGGGTAAAATGTATTCTAGTCACCGTTAATGTATAGAGAATAAAGTTCCACGTAAAATTAAGAAATTTTATTTTTGTCTATTACTTATAAAGCTAATTAATTACTTTCGTAAGGGAAATAACTTTTTCTTGATGTCAACTGATCACCTAAAAGTTAATATTTTATCACTAACTTGTTTTACTAAATTATTCAATCAATGTCTCCTTTCTCCTGTTACATATTGATATGAGAGAATTTTGTGCAAAATTATGGGTGGGTCAAACTAAACTCCTCAGATCTACAGAAACATTGCAGCTTCACTCTTACTGTAGTGTACTTGTCAAATGTCTAAACTCCTCTGATGAGCTGAATTGGGAAGTACAATCCCTGGAGGACCGGGCCAAGGAACTAAAGAGTAAATTTTTGGGCCTCTCCATAGCCCATTGCAGCCGAGACTCGAACAGGATCGCAGATTGGTTAGCAAAATCACAAAGGTTAAACGTTTTACCTAAGAATTAGGTCACTCACCCTCCTTCTACTCTTTTTAATATGTTATGTTCTGATGCTCTTGATGTATTTCCACCGCACTTTGTTAAGTAATGAATATCACGCGTATTGTCAACCAAAAAGAAAAACTAACCTTCTTCAATAACAAATTTCATAAATTAGTAATATTAGAAATAACAAGTAAATAGCAATAATTTAGGAATTCTAATACAAAAAAGAGCAAAAATTAAAATAACACCATATTTTATCTTGTCAAATGGTGCATATCTTGGATAATAATGTATGACAAATTAGAATGCTCTGGTTGACGATTCTTTGCTTCGACAGCATCTACTATTTAGGGTTTCTCGAACAAAGGGTATCTTGAACTAGGAAATAGATTCTAAAAGCTAAACAATAGGACTCCATAAATCTTTGGACTTGGTTTGAAGTTCTATTGAATCATCTCCAGCTCAAAGGAAAATTGTCCAAGAATCCTAAACCAATAGCACTTTTGCTAATTGAATCCTAAATCTTTCAGTTTTATCAATTCAAGCCTAACATTTTCACATTTGTCAATTAAGTCTATTCGGCAAATTTTAATTGAAATTCACTACTATGAATGCCAGCCTTCCTACATAGTACGATTAGTATTAACGTTGACAATTTATAATAATATTTAAATATTTTTTAGTTTTTATTATTTTTTTCTGATTTTTTCTTTTTTTTTTTTTCCTTTCTCCTTGCTTTTGCCGATGGCAAGCCACCTGCCACAGGCAATGATTGGGCAAAGGGAGCCTCAGCTAGGGGAGCACTCGCCTAGGCTAGGCAAGGCCATTTTGGCTTGGGTGAGGGTCAAGGGGAGCCCTTGCCAAGGCTCGCCTTGGCCTAGGCTAGGTCGATTCTTGCCTAAGAGAGGCCAACCAATCTAGCCATCGCTTGTGGCCCAATACCTGGACTCAAGAAAAATGAAAAATAAAAAAATAGAAAAAAATAATAAATATTTGGAAAATATTAAAATATTATTAAAAATTTATCCACGTTAACACCAAGTCATCTTATGCGGCACCGTCGATATCCACATAAAAATGAAAATGTTTATAATTTAATTAATAAAATTGAAAAATCTATAAATAAATTGATAAAAGTATAATTATTTTAGGACATTTTAAACAGCTTTCCCCAAACTCCATGTCTAGGTCACGATCAATATTGTCACTTTCCTCAATAAAACTCATTTTCTTATTAATGCAAAGCTTTCTTTTCGCATGGTCGGTTCCTTTTCGAGGAGTGCTCCCACACCATCTTTAAAGTCCTAAAAAGACAAAAAACCATAAATTGACCTTTAAACTTCCTCCGATCGTGATGCTTCATTTGTCCATTGCTTTTGAGTTCATCCAATTTAAGGGCCTAATCATGGGTCGTTCTCCTCATTAAAAAAATTGATTTGAAATAAAATCAACATCTTTCATCTCTAAATAGTGATAAATCTATTGCACTTTTGCTAAATTAGTCTTAAACTTTTTTCAGTTTATCAATTTAAGAACTACATCTTCACTTCTTGCCATTTCAGTCTATTTGACTAACTTTAGCAAAAAATTGCTGACGTAAACAACCGGCACTAACGTGACACTTTTTTAATAATATTTTATTTTTCTTGGTTTCTTCTTCTTCTTCTTGAGGCCCTCGCCTAGGGCCGATGAGGGTTGCCAAGTCCTCGCCTAGCCAAATCTTGCAAGGACGTTGCGGCCCTCGCCTTTTATGGGTGAGGTTCGCCAACCTTCACCTATGGGCAGTGAGGGTTGCCCGCAAAATACGAACCCCCAAAAAAGAAAAAAAGAAGAAGAAAAGTCATAAAAATTCAAAATATTATTTAAAAAGTGCTACGTTAACGCTTGACCGTTCACATTAACAATTTTTGTTTTATCAAAATTGGCTAGATTGATTGAATTGGCAAGAATGAAAATGTTTATGATTGAATTGGTAAAAATACAATAGGTTTAGGACTTTGGACAATCTTCCCCCTCTCTCTATAAAGTTCAATTTCAGCGTTCCTCTCTTCATCTATAGACCTCTTTTTGTTTTCGTAATTCTTGATCCATGTGCATGAGTGTCGTTCTTGGTGAATAATGATGCTTTCGGAGATCTCCTTCTAAGAGCTAAATTATGGACTTCTCTCTAAAATTCCGATGCAAATATCCGGTATTCCCGTTAAGTATCCGCTGTAAGTGAATTACTTGCTTTCGTTTAAATAGTTTTGTATCAAAATGCATGAGAAAAGGATTGGGATAGATACATACATGCACAAGTAACTATGTGAAAGGAGTAACTAAGCGATGAATTTCATGGTCAAATTAATTATGTTTGTATCTTCAT
Source organism: Eucalyptus cladocalyx (assembly GCA_017140615.1). Classification (NCBI taxonomy): domain Eukaryota; kingdom Viridiplantae; phylum Streptophyta; class Magnoliopsida; order Myrtales; family Myrtaceae; genus Eucalyptus; species Eucalyptus cladocalyx. The sequence goes on from CM029516.1 coordinate 24,439,349, forward strand.
CATGTATTATTTAAGGAAAGGGAGAATTTAAAAAAAAAAAAGTACTAAACCTATCGTAATTTTGGAAATTCAGTCATAAACATTTTTGTTTTTTGTCAATTGAGTTTGAAACATTTTGTATTTGTGTCAATTCAATCCATCCAGACAATTTTAGTTGGAAATTATTGATATAAATACTAGCTGTCTTATGTGATGCGATTTTTTTATAATATTTATAATATTTAATATTTTTTTTTTTATTTCTTTTCTTTCTCTATTCCTTGTTTTTACCCTTCTTCCTCTAGTTGATCGCCCAACGGCAATCGACCAAAGGTGAGAGCTAATGAGGACCTCACCAAGGGCAAGCAAGGCTCACCCTCACTGACCACTAGTGAGGCTGACCTTGCTAGCCCGATGATGGCAAGGAGAAAAAAAATAATAAAAAAATTTGAAAAAAATAAACAATAACTAAATAAATTCCAAAAATATTAAAAATATGATTTAAAATTGTTTGTGTCGTATCGGCCATGCCACATAGGACTCCCGAGTCCATATCAATGATTTTTATTCAAAATTAGTCGAATGGATTGAATTTGCACAAACGCAAAAGGTTTGAAACTCAATTGGCCAAAAAAAAAAAGATTTAGGATTGCATTGACATAATTGTAATAAGTCTATGAATTTTTTGGTAATTTTTGATAGAATTATCATGGGATAGATAATGGAGAAGAAAAATATTCATAAAATAATAGGAAATCTCATTTAGAGGGGTAATTTATTTTTGTCTAGTCATGATACATTTTAGTTAAGGATGCCAGTTTTCTTTCATTAGGCCATGAATGATCAGGTTTGCCCCCATTGTACAATTCAATTTTAAAATGTTCGATGGCCAAAGGACATAACTTGGTTGGTTGTTGAAGGAGCGTCAAAGGAAAATCATCTTGGGCAACGAACTTCAGTTGGCTATCAGCTATTACCAACCAATTATTTCAATTAAAAAGAAGGCCAAATTCCTTCCCCCCAAAAAAAATCCCTCCTCAACGGGGAAAAAAAAAGGCTTTCGCACCAATTCTGCCACTAACTTTTAGTCGAAAATTAAAACTGGCACCTGCCATTCATTTGTACCGCTAAAAAGCCGATGTGCATCTTACATATGTTGTGCACTCACAGGATGTTCTTGACCTGTCCAAAGATAAGTCGATCAATGGGAGGAAAGGGTTGATACAGCACACGGTAAAGTTAAACGTAGATAAAAGTTAGTTGATAATAATTTGATCAAATAGGAAACTTAAGAAAAGAAGGAAAGCAATCTCTTGGCTTTTTATAAGGAATTAATGGACAAGAGAAAATGTGTCATTTTTCATTTATCTGTAAATAGCAAAATCACTTTGAAAAAGGACAAAACACATTCCATTTCTCATCGTAGTTTTCATTTTTTTTCAGTAGTTTTTAATTTTTTTTTCTTTTTACATAGCAAGCAAGATTGGCTACCTCATAACCTATTTCAGCCAACAAAAATAAGAAAATAAACATATATGATGCCATTTTAAGTAAAGATTAGTTATGAAAAAGTTAACACTAATTTGCTAAGAATATTGAAGTAGTGAACTTTTTTAATCTAAGCCATGAGAAAAGTACAACATGCTCAAGAGAGAACTTGGAAAATTAAAAAAGAAAGAAAGAAAGAAAATTAAATTGTCTCCAAATATATTAAAAAAAGCTAACATAAAGATAAAAATAAGTATAACGAAAGAAAATAAAATATTGGATAGCCTCATATTCTTTTCTATCACATAATATTCTCTTCGTTCCAAAAAGAAAAAGTAAACTTAACAATATTGTATAAGAGAAAAAAAAAAAAAAAACAAAGAGGAAGGCTAGAGGAGCCTCCAACGATATTCTATTACAATAAAAGGCGCACGAATTTCAATTGGATCCGTCTTTCCTCTACCTTTCCTATGGCAACCTTAATATATCACACATACACATTTATATGTGAAAATTAGTAAGATCGGATAGACCAATCACAAAATTACACGTGGGAAGAGGGAGATACTCAGATACGTATGCCGCGTCGCTGGTGATTTAAAACGATTAGAGAAATTGTCGTCGCCGTCTCCGCGAATGCGTCGTCATCCGGAGCTTTCCGAGCAAATTACATTACACTTCCTTACAATCCTCAGCGTTTTAGAGAGAGAAGAGAAGAGAAGAGAAGGAAAGGAGAAATTACATCCTTTGCCATTCGAGGTCTTCTACAGCGAGAAAGCAACCCCGGTGGGAAGGCAAAAAAAAAAGGGGAGATCCTTCGTTGCAATCGCGCCTTCCTTCCTTCCTTCCTTCCTTCCGTCCTTCCTTCGTCGCCCGCGGCCTCGCCCCGTTCCCTTCTCGCGCGTCCGATCGAGTCGTCTTGGGTCTGATCGTGTTCTTGGGTCGATCGTCAGCCGGCCGATCGCCAGGTGGTCCGAGCGGGGGTGTAAGGGGGGGCGCTTTCCGTTTCGCCATGTTCAAGTTCTGGTACGCCCTGATTCTCGCCCCCGTTTTTTCTATTCGTTCGCTCGTCGTCGTTCGTGTTTTTGATCGGCGGCGCCTTGAATTCGCGTGGGAGCTCGATTTGGGGGCGTGGGTTTTCGGCGTTTGTGTGGGTCTTGTTTTGATGGATTGAATTGCGGTACCGAAGAGATAGATTGGATGTTTACCTTTTTTATAATCGTAGAATTAGACCTGTGAATTGCCACATGGATGTTTCTCGAAGAATTGGGTCGTGAAAGGAAGTCCTATTCCGGTGTAAATCTCGCCGGAACTCGACTCGGGACGTAAAAAAAGGGGTTACTTTTATTTGAGCGAGTGGGAAATTAGAGCTTATGCTCGCCCTTGCGGAGCTTGGATGTGCTGCGGCTAATGAAGTCTTCGATTGTTGAGTGCCCGGTGGTGGTTGTCGGATTAGAGTTTTAATTTTGCTTTTTTGCCTTTTCTTTCAGGGGATCTCAAGAGCAACAAGCTCAGCCGCGCCCGCAGGATGGTACTTCGCAGTCGTGGTATCCGCCTTCTGTAGTTAGCTCTCCTGGTTCCTCCCGTCCCTCCACGCCGAGCAGCACCTCTTCTGGCGGTTTCAATTATTTCTCGCAGTCCACACCCCATGTTTCTCCCACTGAGGCTTCTGGCATCATAAATCATTTGAAAGACAAGAGGTACTTCTTGTTTCGAGCATCTTTGAGATATGTTTGTCTTCACTTTTTATGTTGAATGTATATGGAATTGCATCCTGGTTTTTAATGGATGAAACCTTGAAGTTGGGATCAAATCTTAGTGGCACTTTGGGAAGCTAACTTGCCCTTGGTACTTGTATCTGGTTTTGGTTATTTCATCTTTATGAGGAGGCATTAGTTCCAAGTGCCCATGCAGACCCCAGAAAATTCATCACATTGTATGAGATGACAATTGAGCTTAGTGGTCCTGCCGACACAGAGAGGATCTATAAACACCAGCTAGTCATTCTGCTGAGTTCTCTTAATTAGCATAGACCTTATTTTTCCAGAAGCATCTGATAGTCCTCAGCGCAGAAGCAGCAATCAAGAATTTCCCAGTGGAATATTTGCTGAGAGCTCCTTGATGAAGTTGTGCTTGTTCTGCATTCTTTTGGTCAAGAAAATAATGCATCTTGGCCAGATTTCAGTTACTGGCTGGCAGAGTTGGGCTTGACTTGAACATGACTCTAGACAGCCGCAAAATAATGTTGAGAGAAAACTGGCTTAAATTATACACTTTTGGTATAGTGAAAACTTGCATATGGATGTAAATGCTTGGTTTATATAATGGATGATTTATCTTCTTTTTCAGCTCCCTTTTGGTTTTGAGAGCTGTTTTATGTGCTGTTTTATGTGACGTTTTAGTATTTGGGCTCTTTATGTTTATGGGTGTGCACCCCCTCGGTGCCCTCTAGTTAAGTTTTTATGCACTAAAAGATTATATATTGAGATAAAACACAATCTTTGGTCCAACATGACATTGGTTTAAATAGTGTTATGGAATGAAATGTCTGCCATTCTGATTTAGTTGTATGATATGTTATGTAAAAGTTGGAAAGCAGCACGAATTGGTAAGTGCTAGAAGATTAAACTGACTAGTGTTTGGGTGCTAGAAGATGATTCAGCAATGTAAATCCTTTTCAACGTCTTCCTCTTCATTTTCTTTTACCCACTCTGCAATAACTCAGTTGTTTATCTTGGATTGAGCTACCATTTTCTATTCTCTTTATTCCTGCTAGTTTGATCATACTTTGCTAGTCATTCATGTCTCTATTCATGTTCCTATCTTCTGTAAATCTGTTCAGTGTTGACGAGTTGCGGAAGCTTTTGTCTGACAAGGAAGCATACCACCAGTTCTTACTTTCACTTGATCAAGTGAAGATCCAAAATAATGTGAGTCATACAGTTCTATTCGTGTAGATTTTGGTTTTTTCTGCTCAAACCGTCGCTCTCGAAGTTTATGGTTATTCTTTTATCTTTAGTTAGCATTTTTTCGGGTGCTTTTACCCTTCAAAACCAGAGAGGATGAAATGTCATTTTGTATGTGGCATTCAGGTACCAAACCGTCATGGTATTTTTATTTGTTTATGGTTCAGCTGCAACAGATCTTTGTTAAAGTCTCTTATATGCATGCTAAAGCACTCATGCTGTGTCTTTGGTTACATTTGATCGAATGAGTACAGACAACTTTTAAGCTGCAATTGCATGCCCATATATAACAATTATCTTAACTGGAGTTGGCTAGATGGTTGCTATATTCACAGTATCATCACGTCTTTGATTCTTGGTTTGAATGCAATAATTTGGTCTGGTTGGTTGACTTATTAGATTCATTTGAGCAGAAAATGCACCATTCATGACGATATCAACTTAGTTTTTCATCTCTTTGAAAATGATATTTTTGCTGATGGCTGGCAGATACGAGATGAACTTCGGAAAGAGACCCTGCAGCTTGCCAGTGAGTTGTCTTTTCCTGACCGGAGCTGAATTTTTATCATGGATTATATGTTATATTGCAGACTGGTCTCATTATATTTGTCAATAACTTTAGGGATGAACTTGGAGAAGGAACCTCAAATGGTGGAGCTGAGAAACCAGGTACATCATGCTTCTACATGGGTCATTTTGGGGCAGGCAGCCCACGATGGCTATCAGTTAAAGCTGTTTCATTTTCTTTTTGCAGTGTAGGATCATACGGACGACAGAGTTGGCTGCTGCACAGGAGAAGCTCAGTGAACTGGAGAGACAGAAAGAAGAAATTATGAAGCTCTTCTCTTCTTCCTCTCTCATCCAGAAGCTTCAAGGTAATCCAATCAGAACATGATAATTAATACTAGGGTCCTTAACTAAAGCTGGATCTTCACTCTATTGCATCCGGCTTCTGTCAGGAAGTTGAGCTCGGTGCCTTTGTTGTTATGATAACCTCTTTGATATTTTGTAGAATCAATGCGCAAGACAGAGGAGGAATCTGAAGCTTTGCACCAAAAGCTTCTTGATAGGGAAGTAGACTTTGGGACATTTGTGCAGAAATATAAGAAGCTGCGGACCACTTATCACAGGCGTGCACTTATACAACTCTCAGCGAAAACATCTGCAACTGGATAACCGATGCTTGGCAAGCATCCTACATGAATGGGGCGATATAGATTTCCTTGTATTACGGTGTGTTAAACTCATCTTACATTTGGTTTTGTTGTGCACCAGACTATTTCCATGTTTGTAAATTCTTTTAATCCCCAAAAATGTCATGCGAGACTCACCTCACTTACAATTGGCACTTGACTACTGTGTCTCCCGTAATCGATGAAGGCCAAAGATTTTGCCTATAGTCAGGTATGCAGTTATGGATGTTCTCATTTTTATTATTTTTGGGGGGGTTCATTTCAGAAAGCCGAGGGTCATTTTTTTACTTCACAGGCAATAGTGGCAGGTGTAATAGAATCGGTTTGCTAAATTAGTTTACCAAGTGATGTTGCAGAGTTTTATTGGATGTTTAACATGGCACTTGTTCGAATACCCAATAATTTAGTAAACTAGTGTAGTATACCGATCTCAGTCCACAAAGCATTGCTCGTTTTGTCTTTTGGGCTGTAGCCTGCTGATTGCAAGCAAAGTTTAGTCATGAAAGAATGGTTTTGAATACCAGGGTATGTTCAATTCCTTTGATCAAAATGTGCATTGCCTTTTCGGCGCAGCTCTAGTTTTCAAATGGAGAAATTGCATCCGAACGTGTGGTGTATGACAATTGCGATTGTTTTTCCAGTCCCTGTCTGCGGGACACCTTCATTGCGTAAATTGTCTCTATTCCGTGGCCTTTTTTTTTTAGGTGAAGATAATTGATGTAAATCGTCTAGATTATATCGTGGCCTTTTAATCCTATCGGAATTGTCTTTTTCATGTCTGTAAATGCGAAATTCATACCTTATGAATCTTCATGTGCTTTTTCTCATTGTATTTTTAATCACCTACACGTTACTCCGTATTGCGAATGTGGACTTTTGCCAAGACGATTCGATGCCCGTAATGACTACATGTAGGAGTTTAGCCACATCGACACGAGCGTGTTGGATCCGTTGGGGCTATGCGATTGGTGAGATCCCAAAGTATTTCCCCATCTCTTTAAAATGATTTGCAGAGTTCTTGTTCGATCCATTCCGGGATGTGGCTCGTTAGAAGTAACCCTACTGTACGGAGCTTAACGTGCGAAATGTCCTTATTACGCATGATCACTGGGCCGGTCGGGGCTGGGCCGAACGCGAGTGGTAATGGAGGTTCGTACCTGCCGAGGCCCGACCTCCCCGCCTGATTCCAGGCCCAAGCTCGTCTAGCTGAGAGATTTTTTGGTTTTGCGCAGCCATAACCCTGTTATTATCAGCATCACATCAATTCCGCCCAAAGTATACGTGGCCGGCCGAAGATCAATCAAATCAGATGCTGGACTTTGGTTTATCAAAATACTTTTGCTTTGTCTTTGTCGAAAGAGGCACAAACATCGAAAAAGATAAAGCAGCAACGGACCAACTTCATGGCCCTCTTCACTACCAAAAAAAAAAAAAAAAACATCTTAAGAAAATCACGTATTTTCCAAGGCTAGTTGAAAAATCATTCTCAATTTTGCTCTCCATAGTAAGTAGATTTTTTACATTCCAAAACCTACATTTTGCATCATTTTTTTAGAACCTAAAACCTACATTTACAACTATGAAATAACTTAAATTGCAAACTATATTTCCCTAACTTTTTAGGACTATAAACACGGCATCATTTTTTGGTTGTCTTAATAATACAATTCTTTCCTAAAATTTCCAGTAAGAGCCAATAGAGGCAACCGCTTTAATGGAACCTTGACATTACCAAAATTGCAATGGTACTATATTTTAATAGAATGACGGGGGAGCGTCACGCGATCTAGTAGCACATGACATCGGTGCTACATTTAGCAAGACGATTGCATGGAACCTATTTTTGAATGTTCTAGGAATAGGTTGAATAACAAAAATGCCCAAATCAAAATTGTACAAATAAGAAAAAGTCCAGGATCACCGATTTCGTTACCCTAAACACATTTCCAATTTTTTATTTTTATTTTAAGAAGGATAAAGAAGGAACATGGTCCATACATGGCAAGTTGGGGGGGGGGTCCGTAATATTAAATACATGGCGTTTCCCGTTACTTTCTATGAAACTCCACGCAAATTTCGCATGCATTTCGTGCTAGGAGATGCTTGTTGACGCGGGTGATATGTACCTATCATGATCCCCGACGGCCTATCTTTATCGATTAAATTACGCGTTGGAAGCTTCTCTCCCAATCCCAAAATTTTCAAGCGGGGAATCCCGTCGCACGGAACACTCAAATGACGTCGTGCCGATCATCATCCGGGACAATGATTCGATCGGTTCTCCACAAGAAAAAGCAAATCCCATCTTGGTCAGAAGAAGGCCACATTGCAGGGCAATATCCTGGGGGCCAAGCTGGGATGGAAAACGAAGCTTTTTTTTGGGGTGCCGATCTTCTCCTGAGCTGGCTAGGCAGAAAGTCGATTGAGTTCACGGCAAGTGCACCGGACAAGAAAGCCGAACTCGCGCAATGTTTGCAGGATTCGTATGAGAGGCAGGAATGTGACAAAGCAGGGTCAAAGATGCTTGCTTTTCTCAGATGGCAAAACTTTTGCTTCTTTTTTTCTGCTAAGTTTTTAAAGTTAATGTTGGATCCTCGAGAGCAAGATCAAAATGATGGGTTAGGGACTGTATTCAATTGAATTTGTATGTATGTGGCCTTAATAACTTGTGATCTTTAAAAAAAAAAAAAAGAAACTAGTGGAAAAAATACTCTTCCTAGTACGAGATAACCGAAACTACAGGACGTATTTGTGGAAATAAATAATGTTGAATGAAGAGGTAACGCGAATTGGTGCAAAGCTAAATTAAGTATGTTTGGGAGAAATATTAGGTTTTACAATGATGCAACTATGAAATCACGATATTTGCAGCCTGAATTTGACACATAAACATAACTGCCAATGCTATTAGAGCTTTTCGACCGAAAGAGGAATTATACGTGTTGTGACTACTACTGCAGCATAGGGTTCTTGCAATCCCATCTTATTCAATTCAATTTTGCTTGATTCAATTTTGATTTGATTGAGCTCATAGATAGGTTCCGGGTTTTAAAAATTTGGAATTGATGAGTACATAATACGTTCTAGGATTTGGAGTTATACCACCATGTACACATTCTGCACCGAGCACCCTGTACCCTATGCAATACACTTGTAAAGAGGTTCAGGTTACATTGTATAATATTTATTAATTGATATATGTACTTAATTATTTAAGATTAATATCACGAAAAGCACCAAAATGGTACGCGTAGCATAGGACAAATTTACCCAAACTTATTTTTTTATCACAAAAATCTCAAACCGATACATTAGTCCATCCATTTAGTTTCCATTAAATTGGGTTAATATCATGAAAAATCATAAACTGATATGCTTATGACTAATAGAGGATAAAATCGTGAATTGGTACATCTATCAATTACTACGTGTCATCTAACGTAGTAATTTGATGGTAAAATTTAACGAAAACTAATATTAAGTAAATTTGTCATAGTGTACTGGTTTAGGATTTTTAGTGATATTAACCTAACTATTTAAAAGTTTGCTAATTATTTACAAAATTCGCTTTTTGTTTATTGAACCCTTAAATTAAAATTGGCAAAATTCCTAGTTGATCATCAATTTCCAACCTAGTAACTTCCCCCTCCCCCCCCCCCCCCTCCTCTCTCTCTCTCTCTATCTCTAATATAGACGGGTGGACTTATACATAAACTCAGACATGAACATATATTTTATCATGTAATCCATTTATGTTTTGTGCTGAATGTTAATGTATAAAAAACTAGAACTAGAACAACATTTTATTCAATAAAATAAATTGAAAACAATATAGAGAATTATAAGGTACCTTGGAACCAGAAACCAACAGGTTTCAATATAGTTTCAAGTTAAATTACAAGTTTCAAAAGATTAGATCCAATAACAAAGGGTAGGTTTCAACGTGTAACGAATACTTTGCCCTTGAAACTTGACATCTCAAATCACATCGTCGTGATTTGACTCAATGACATTTAATAATAATTTCCCAGATTTTGACATGAGAGGAAATTGATTAGGTGTATGGTTAGAGGCACTTTCCTTCAACTAAAGTTGTATAAAATCACCGCCCAAAAAGTTAAAAAAAAGAAAAGCTTAGATTCAATATTCAATTTCGAAAGGTCGGAGACCTGCGACCTACACAAGCTAATATAATCCCTAGAAGATACTGCTGCCTAAGCAGCTTTCCAGAGCACGCAGTATCGAGACATCGCTCTTATCTTCGGCCAAGCTGTAAATATACTTCAGGCAAGCAAAGTCCTCAGGTCGCATAATAAAATTCATCGCCTGAAATTCAAGAGATTTGGCCAGAAGAACAAGAAAGCCGCATGAAGTTCTAACCAGCCACAGAACAGATGCCAAAGAAGCTTCTTTCTCTCTCTCTTTTTTTTTTCTCTTCCTTGTATTCTTGGCTAACGACAAGCGAAAATTGCATCCAAGTGGCCACTCACTCTCTCGACAGAACCGATCCAGCTTCGTTCGTTTACGTTCTCATCATCTTCGGTCGTGTGGGGATGACAAAGGTTTAAAAAAAAAAAAAAATAAACGCTTTTGAGCTGTCCGTAACTCAGGAGGCTGGGATCTATCTGCTTTCACTTTTGCAATCATCGACACGAAAAAAGACAGCACAGATAGGGATTGAAATTGCTTCGAGACTACTCTTGATGTGTAAATTTAGGTGCGCGCATCAGTTTCATTTACTTTCAAGCAACTTGAAGTTTTTTAAAGTAAAGGATTGGGTTCATAAGAAATCTGCATACTTAATTTATGGACTATTATATAACAATGTCATATCTCGTCTTTCTTTTAGAACATTTTCACGTCATTAGATCAAAGAAAGTATTCTAAAACCCACAAAAAAAAGGGGCAAAAATTCAAAAAAAGAATGATAATCATTATCAGTTGTTAAATTACCATTGAGAGCCATTGAACCTGCTATCTGGTTTATTTCATAGCTTAAAATGATCACATTGTCACCATTGATTTGGTGTTTTTAGCAATTATGCTTCTCCATATACACCATTCATAAAGCTTATCGTTCTCTTTCTCAATTTTTTGCCTTTTCATTTTGTTTTAAATATTTTCTTCGATCTAATGGAATGAGAATTCACTAAAGACAAAATGGGACCATAAGTAAGAAGGAACTATGAAGGGCAAAACTAGGGAACCATAATAGCTAAGAACACAAAATTAATGGTCCGATGCAGTCATTTAAGCTATGAAAATTACCAAATTGGAGGGGGGGGTCGATCTAACTCCTGATTCGATTGATTAAACATGACACCTAAAACAATTCGCTTTAACCCTAACGACCGAAGCAAGCCAAAATTGTAATCTCGTGCTGTACAATTAGACGCTTGACTTTAGCGGCCGGCGGATGGATTTACTCATGTTTTCTGGCCTATTTTAATGCTACCTACCAAGCGTGGCTTTTGCGCTACCATCATTGTCCCTCGGATTCTCCAATTTTTGAGGACTCTAAATCGGTCATGCGTGACGCATTGGTTCACACCCTGGCGAGGTCGTGTGGCGGGCGCAGCTCATTGACTTGACTCGCCGGTCAACAGAGTCATCGTTAGGATCGTAGCGGGTATCGTTTCTCTTATTAGTCCCTTTTGTTTGGCTTTATATGTCACTGAGAGCGAGCGCAAAAGCCTTTTATTTTGGGTCGTTTAGAGGTAACCCGAATTGGCACGAAATTAAATTAAGTATGTTCTAGAGAAATATTAGGTTTTCTGGTGACGCAAATATAAAATCATGATATTTGTAGTCTGAATCTGACACATAAACATGATTGCTTGTGCTATTAAAGCTTTCGATTGAAATAGGAATTATCAGTGCGATGACAACTACTACTGTAGCACAAGGTTCTTGCAATTCCATCTTAATTCAATTTTGCTTGATTTAGATTATACTCGATTGGGCTCATAGGTAGGTTCAGGATTTAAAAATTTTGAAATTGGTTAGTACATGGTAGGTTCCTAGGTTTGGAGTTACACCGCCTTGTACACATCATGTACCTTTCGCCCTATACTTTATGCAGGAAAATTGTCTCAAAAGTCTTAAATTTATTACATTTTTATCAATTTAGTTTTATACTTTTTAACTAAGCCAATTTTTTTTTTGTCGAATAATTGTATTAACTAAATTCTAAACATTTTTACGTTTTGCCACTTGAATTCATATGATCAATTTTGATCAAAGATCACTGACGTAGACATTAGGCGTTACTTACTACGTGATATAGGCGATCTTTGCGATAATAATTTTTAATAATATTTTAATAATATTTAATTTTATTTGTTTTTTTTTTCTTTTCGTTGAACTTTTTCTTTTCACAAACATTGGCTAGCTGCCCTCACTTGGGCTGGTTAAGGGCATTGTGGCCCTTGCTAGCCATGAACAAGGGCCTCCACGTCCTTGTTATCCAACAAGTGAGGGCATCGACCCTCGCTTGGATTAGGATGGGGGCCCGGCGCCCTCGCCTATGGCCGACGAAGGCTATAATGCCCTCACCCAGCCTAGGCAAGGTTGCCAACCATTGTCAACTAGCATTGTAAAAAGAAGAATTAATATGAAAAATGTCAAATTTGTATATTAATGACAAATTTATCACAAACTAATTTTTTTACCCCAAAAACTCCAAACTCCATTAATTACTGTCAAATATTGCCATTAAATTACTGACATAGATGCCACGTAGATAATTAAAAGGTTAATATTATGAAAGACTTCAAACTAGTACTTCTATGGCAAATCTACTCCAAACAAATATTTGGGTCACAAGTTGTATGCAAGTTTCATATCATAAATTTGACACACGTATTATTCAAGGTTGGAAAGACCACGTAATGCTAATGAGGACATGAACTAATAGAAATCACCAACATAGCAATAGAAATACGTAAGCGTATAAAGAGATTTCCAAACAAGCAGGGCGGAGACGTGGAAACATAACACCAAGTTTGACACGAATTGACGACAAGCGAAGCAACCAAATATGCTACTAGAAGATGGCTGAGAGATCCAACAAAAATGAAGAAGAGGGAGGTCCTTGGACAAATAGGCTCCTCGAACACTATCGATACAAATAGGCGGAATGGAGGACTCTCATTTTCCTACATTGACAAGATGAAACCTATGAGATAAACTCACTTGTTCGATCCACAAACCGAGAGAGGACAAAAGATCACAACCCAGCAAGGCGGAAGTGGCGACAGGAAGCTAACAATATATATATATGTCATTTGGAGTAAATTTAACATAAATGTACTGAGCCTTATTTGTAGCATGGGTTCATTTGGAGTAAATTTAACATAAATGTATTGATTTGGGGTTTTTAGTGATAATAACCAGTTTAATTAATCCACATGACATCCATTTCAGCAATTTAACGGCAATATTTGATGGAAGCTAATGGGCTATATATATATGTCACGCATATATCAGTTAGGTTTTTTGGTAGTTAAAAAATTAGTTTGTAATAAATTTGTTACTAGTATACTAATTTGGGATATTTCGTCATATTAACCTTAAAAGAAAAGAAAAATAATATAAAAAATAAAAAGATTAATACCATGGAAAAACCCCTAAAATGGTATACTTGTAACGGATTTAATTTGAATAGATTTTTTTCCACAAAAAAAAAAAAAATCTAAACTGGTGTTTTTTTGATAAATTTACCCTTCATTAGTTTCCATTAAAATTTACCATCAGATCATTAAGCTGGATGACATATGGTAATTGACAGGTGTACCGATTTAAAGTTTTACCTTCTATTTATCATATGTGTATTAGTTAATGATTTTTGTAAAGTATTAGTCCAATTTAGTAGAAACAAATGAATGATAAATTTATCGCAAATGTATCAATTTAGGGTTTTTGATAGTTAAAAAATTAGTTTGGAGTAAATTTGTATACAAGTTTGGGTTTTTTTCGTGGTCAAAAACCCTAAAATATATAAAAATTCAAAAAAAATAAAATATTATTAAAAATTATCCACATCAACGCTACCGCTTTATATAGGAACGACAACATTCACACCATTTTCGACCAAAATGAATTGGATAGATTCAATTGGTAAAACGTGAAAATAGTTATGACTCAATTAGTATAATTAAAATATTTAAAACTGAATTGCAAAAATACAATAAGTTTATAACATTTTTGATAGTTTTCTCTAAAATACAAAGTATCGAGACATCACTCTTATTTTACGCTAAGCTGAAACGATAATTTAGTTCAGGCAGGCAAAGTTCTTAGGCTGGATAAGCTCTGTATGGGCCCCTCCCCCCATGGTCGCATAATAAACTCATCGCCAGGATTTCAAGAGACGTGGCCAAAAGAAGAAGAAGAAAGCTGCATGAAATTCTGACCAACCACGGGACAGATACAAAAGAAGCCTCTTTTCTCTCTTTTTTTTCTCTCCCTTGCAATCTTGGCTCACGACAAGCAAAAATAGAATCCGAGTGGACACTACCATCTCCACAGAACTGATCCAGCGATTCGTTCGTTACGTTCTCATCTTCAGTCGTGAGGATGACATGCGTAAAAATGCTCTTGAGCTGTCAGTAATTCAAGAGGCTGGGATCTGTCTGCTTTCACTTTTGCAATTAGCGACAGGAAAGAGCAAAACAGATTGGGAGTGAAATTGCTTCGAGACTCTTCTTGATGCAACAATTCAGGGTGCGCCCATCTGTTTCATTGACCTTCGGGAAACATTTAAAAACTTGAATTTTTTTTTTTTTTTTTTTTTTTTTTTATTTTTTTATGTTAGACATAAAAATTATATGCAGAAAAACAGGATCAAATATAAAACAAACCTTTGGCCAGTGTTTGAATTTACATTCGTTGGATTTTCATGGAGACTCGATGAAATTATGGGCACACTCTACTAATATAATTCTCTCGCGTACTGATGGTGTATTTTCAAATGAGAGGATTTGCGTTAGATCTTGTAATTACCTTTACGAAATGAACGTTCGTCCTTTTATAAACCGTCTCCAATCAGCGGTTACCAAATGGACGATTGTCATAAAGAGGTGCGAAACATGAAAAAACTGCATGTGGAATAACCATTACTTAAAAAAAAAAATGTGGGTCCCAAAATGTGGGATCACATTATATATATAACAATTTAAAGTAGAAGATGGGTGAATAAGAAATATGTGAACTTAATCCATGGAGTAGTATATAAGATCAATGTGTCCTATCACATCTTGTCTTTGGCGCATTCTCACATCATTAAGTTCAAACAAAAAAAGGGCAAAAATTCAAAAAGAGAATAATAATCTTTATCGGTTGATAAATTATTATTGAGAGCCACCGACCCCTATTTGGTAATTCTTGTAACTTAAATGACCACATTGTGACCATTAATTTGGTGTCCTTCTCAATTAAGATTCACCGGTTTCATCCTTCCTAGTTCCTTCTTACTAATAGGCTCTCACATGGTCATCAACTGATAAAAGTTACCATTCTCTTTTTGAATTTTTGCCTTTTTTAGTTTTATAGATTGTCTTCAATCTAATGATGGACATGTCTGGTTCGACTTTAGGGAAATATCTTTAGGAAAATGGATACACCCTTGGGCAGGAAAAGTGTTAAAAAAGTTCTAAACTTTTGGCATTTGTGTCAATTTAGTCATAAACTTTTTTTTGTGTGCGAATTTATTCATAAATATTTTTACTAGGTGCCAATTCAATCATTTCCAGCTAATTGTGGCCGGATTTTGCTGATTGAATGCTGGCCAACCGATGTAGCATGATTGACACTAACGTGGACAATTTTTAATTATATTTTACTATTTTTGAATATTTTCTTTTTCTTTTTTTCCTTCTCCTCCTTCCTCTGGCCAGTCACCAAACCTCGGTGATCGGCTAGAGGCGATAGCCGCGAGGGCGGCCTCGAGCTGGCCTCGTGTTGGGCGGCGTGGTTCAACCCTTGTTAGATCCGACGAGGGCGAGCCTTGTTGCCTAGGCTGCGAGGGCAGCCTCGCGCCAAGCTAGCAAGGGTCAAGCCTCGTTGGCCGTCGCCAAGGTCCAGTGACCGGTTAGAGGAAGGAGGAGGAGAAGGAAAAAAATAAAAAGAAAAAGAACAAAATTCAAAAATATTTAAATATTATTAAAAATTGTTCACGTTAGCGCTAATCGTGCCTTGTCAGCCAGCTAGTGCCCAGTCAACAAAATCCAGCCACAATTAGTTGGGAAGAACAAAATTGACGCATAGTAAAAATGTATAGGACAAAATTGGCACATATACAAAAGGTTTATGACTTTTTTTAACACTTTTCTCCTCTTGGGCTAAAAGGGTTTTTCAAAATGCAAATCATATTTAGTAGGTTGTAATTTTAAAATACATTTGAAAACAACTTTAAGTTAAATGCCATTTGATAAAAACTTCATTTTGTGAAGGATCTCACTCTTTTTTTTTTTTTTTTTTTTAAATAAAAGTTTCAAACTATTTCCGATGGATCTCAACTACTGGCAAGCCAAAACAGCCATCGAACAGCCTTGCCTGAGGTCGTGTGACCCAAGCCAATGATCATTGACCATAGGCAGTGGTTGTCAGGTGGCGTGACCCTTCAGGTGATGGTTGTCGACCTCCTATTAGCTCCTTCAAAAGATGAACAATGAACTATGTTAAGACTTGCATTCTAGGAATGTTATTTTCCAAAAGACCTCCAAAGTTGCCTTTGGCTAAAGCCTTTGGAAATGCGATTGCATTTTCCAATGTTGAACAAAAAAGGAACCAAACGCTATTTGCATTTATCCAAAGAATTTTAGAGTCCCAAAGCCGATTTGCAATGTTGAACAAAACGGGGCAATATGAGAACCTACCAAAGACAGGATGGGATAGGACGTGATGCCTAAAAGTCAAAAGGAATTACAAAGGGTGGAACTGGGAATCATAATTTTTTTTTTTTAAAGGGAATCATAATTTTAAAGAACACCAAATTAATGGACATGATATGGTCTTTTAAGTTATGAGACTCACCAAATAGGGGGTCGGTGGCTTTCAATAGTAATTTATCAACTTATAAACTAATGGACATGATGTGGTCTTTTAAGTTATGAGACTTACCAAAAAGGGGGTTGGTGGCTTTCAATAGTAATTTATCAAATGATAAAGATTAATGTTTTCTTTTTGAATTTTTGCCCTTTTGGGTTTTAGAATACTTTCTTGGATCCAATGGTGCGAGAATGCGCTAAAGACAAGATGAGATAAGACATGTTGATGTTATACAATAGTCAATGTATTAAGTACATAGATTTCTTAATTATGATTCACCAGTTTAATCCTTCATAAATTTAATCATTCTCTTTTTAAATTTCTGCCTTTTTCTTGTTGTAAATACTTTTTTCGATGTAATGGTATGAGAACTTGCTAAAGGCAAGATGTACTAGGACCTAATATAAGCAAAAAGGAACAAGAAGAGCAGAATTAGTGAACCATAATTACTGAGAGCACCAAATTAATAGTCACAATGCGGTCATTTAAGTTGTGAAAATTACCAAATAGAGCGGGCCAATGGCTTTCAATAGCAATCTAATTGATTCGATTGATCAAACACGATACTCAAAACAATTCACATTTAACCCCAATGATCGAAGCAAGAGAAAATCGTAACCTCATGCTATGCAATCAGATGCCATGCGCGCCCGAACGAGAGAGATTCTTCCATGTTGTGTTTCGCATGACTCGACCGGTCAACGGATAGATACACTTAACGTTTCTTCTGACCTATTTACATGCTACCTTACCGAACGGGGCCTTCGCTCTGCCATCATCGTCCTTTGGATGCTCCATCTTCGAGGACTGTAAATCGGGTCATGTGTGAACGAGGATCGGTTCACACCCTGGCGACGTCGTGTGGCGGGCGCTGCCCATTGACTTGACTTGCTAGTCAACCTGGCTCGTTTCCCTAGTTAGTCCTTTTGTTTGGCTTTACCATGCCATCTAGAGCTAGCGTACACAAGCCCTCTTATTTTATGCCGGTGTTTGTTCGGGAAAAAAAAGGCTACATATCGCAAATAATCATCAATTGGTATAATCACGTCATATTTAGCCTAAATTGGTTTTCATATCACGAAAAATCCCCTAAATTGGTAATACACATGCCATAGTTACCCCTAAACAGGTTTTCATGTCAAAATCTTTAGAGATTTTAGTAGATTTTTGAAACGGGGAGAGTTCAAATTGGTATAACTTGTGTTGCATTACCCTAAACAAATTTTCATGTCAAGATCTCAAGTCGAAATTGAGGCAAAATTAGGGATTTTAACGGATTTTCGATTGGAAATTAGCAAATTCTCGCAGATATACCAAATTAAGATTTTGGTAATTCAGGATTTTCCATGATGAAACGTTAGTTTGGAATAAATGTCGCATAGAAATATTGATATGAAAATTAGCTTGAGGATAAATAAAATACAAATATACTAGTTTGTGATTTTTTTTATAATACAAAAATTAATTTAGAAGTGAATGTGATACATATGTATCGATTTGGGATTTTCGGTAATATTAATCACAAAAGAAAATTTGGGAATATTCATTTCTCTTCTTCCTTCTTTTCTTAATTAATTTAATCATACAATTACGTTAATCTAAGTAGGTACTCTGCCGTTGCAAATTATTTAGTTTTTTTTTTTTTTTGGGTATTTGTTCAATTGGACCTACTCTGTTCTGTCAAAGCACCGTGCGTGACTGGTTAAACGCATGCTAATTACTTTATGTATTTCTTGTTTGACTTTCCTTTTGACTCAATTTGGCGCTTCTCGAGGCTTCACGTTACCGACACTCCCACTTTTTTTTTTTTTTTTTTTTAATGTCTGAATTTCCCTCTCATTTCCGGGAAAGCAGCCCTCGTGTGCTTTTATTTAAAGAACCCAACGTTCGATGGTAGATGAGCTTGAAAAAATAGGAGGAAAAAAAATTGAAGACAGGCTTAGCGGGTATGCTTCATTTCTTTTTATTCTTATTACATGCTTCAATTAGATAAAATCTTAAATCTGGTTCAGTTCGATTAGAACAGTAATGTTTAATTGAGTGGGGGTAAGTTAGTCCGAAGGACCTAGTAAAGCTCAATAAGAAAAGTAAAACAAATTAATTTCGGCATTTGGGCGATACCGTTACTCTTAATCTTAAATGATTTCGCCAATTATACTCATATAGTTCGAATTTTTAAAAAAAAAGAGTAGATAAATGAGAAATCATACAAGATGACTAAATTTCGCCTCATGAAAATGTAGAATCTATTCGAAATATATAACGATGGACATAGAAAAGGGAAAAACATTTGTCACTAGTCACATCTCCTTATACTTGTCATTAGCAAGAAAAATAAACCGACAATCACCATGCTTCTCTTTTTAGATAGACGATGTGTTGGAATGGTTTACACGCGTCGAGACCTAACTAATGGATTCAAGGGAATTTAATTTAATTGCATGGGGTTGTCAAAGGATGTGAGATAGATCCAATCAAATCCAAAGCAATCCAACCCTAAAGGCTAAGATCCGACTTTAAAGCATCGTTGTCACGGTGGGTTACCGTGTCCAATTCTCGCTAATAAATCATGGATTTCCTTATCAACTCGCGCGTGTAGGAATACCGAGACATTTTACAAGAAACCTTTCTGCGGCCAGCCTAACCAAGATAAAATAAGATATAATAGAATCAAATAAACACACAAATAAAAAATAAAAAAAGAAAAACAATTCAAGTCCAACTCACTTCTCTCTTAAGTAAGGATAAGAAAAATACAGGGAACCGCAACACCACTCTCTCTCTCTCTCTATAAATAAAGCCGTTCCTCATCACCATCGTCGCCATCATCGTCAACTCAAAAGTTTCTAAATTCCCTTTCCTCCCCTAAAATATTCTCTGTATAATCCCCCGCGTCCCGTTTCCATTTTTCTCTTTTCGCGTTAACTCCCTTTTCCTTAATCAACGTCTCTTCTGCTCCTGTTACTCCTCTCTCCCTCTCTCTCTCTCTCCCTACCTTCTCTCTCTCTTTCCAAATGCAGCAAAGGCGAGACGTGCTCGATCTCTGCCTCCTCTGAAAAAGGAAGGAGCTTCCCTCCCCGCGGGCTCGAATTCCACGAACCCACCAAGCGGAAACCCGGAAAGAGTCGGAAAAATGCGAGCTTTAGCGGCTCCGGCGAAGTTCTTGATCTTCTTGGCCCTGGCCGCCCTGACACTGCCGGTGTCGGTGGTGGTGCAGTGCGGCGCCGCCGCCCTCCCGCGGTCCACCGTCCTGCCCCTGCAGCGGGCCTTCCCGCTCGGCCGACCGGTCGACCCGGACTTGCTCCGGGCCCGGGACCGGGTCAGGCACGCCCGAATCTTGCAGAGCGTGGCCGGTGGCGTCGTCGACTTCGCGGTCGAGGGCTCCTCTGATCCACTTCTCATCGGGTAACTTTCTTGTTTGTGCTGCTGTCCTTGTTTTTTCAGGCTCTCTGCTTTGTGTTTGTGCTCCAAGTAGAAAACAGTGGGGACCAGTGGAATTTGGCATCTTTAGTAATTGGGCAGGTTGAATTTTTCTAGTGGGTTTCTCTTAGATGCTGAAGGGGGTGGGATTAAAGTGGTGTGAGATATCAAGATAACTGGGGGAGTTCTTTCATTTTTATTTTCTGGTGGAAGAAAAAAACAATCGGTTTCATGGGGGAGAAAGATGAGACTTCTTTAAGAAGGAGCGCCTCTGCCACAGGGTCAATTCTTGGTGTCTTTGGCGATTCTCACTAGCTCAAATGTATGAGGGCTTCGAATTTTGAGATAGGGTCATGTTTATGCAGAATCTCTGCCAGGACATGAATGGACTCTGATATCCTCTCCTCCTAATCTTATTTGACTTTCAATTATGGAAAGTTGAGCTTCAAGAATCTCTGTTTTTGGAATGGCGATATCGTGCTTGTTTTCTTGGTTCCACGAGTTGAAATGTTCTTGTGCAAAGTCTGGTGAATGCCGTTAATAGGTATACAAAGTTCAAAAATTGGGATTGACCATCTTCCTTGTGAATGTGGGCTTTATTGGCAGGCTTTATTTTACAAAGGTGAAGCTAGGCTCTCCTCCAAAGGTTTTCAATGTGCAGATTGATACTGGAAGCGATGTATTGTGGGTTACCTGCAGTTCCTGCAGCGACTGCCCCCAAACTAGTGGACTTGGAGTAATTTATATATCCTCCTTTTCATTTTCCTTGGAATTTTGGCATCTGTAAAGACCAAAAGCTACATTCTGATGTTTCTGACTCCACTTGCATTGTACAGATCGGGCTCAGTTTCTTTGATTCGTCCAGTTCTTCCACGTCATATTTGATTTCCTGTTCAGATCCTGTGTGCACTTCTCAAATTCAAACTATGTCAAGTGAATGCCCTCCTCAAAGTAATCAGTGCAGTTACTCCTTCCAATATGGAGATGGGAGTGGGACGACCGGTCATTATGTATCTGATATGCTGTATTTTGACATGGTTATGGGGGGGTCTTCGATTGCCAACTCTTCGGCTCCCGTTGTTTTTGGGTGAGGTTACATGACTTTTACGGAATTCTATGTTCTGCACTTTGGATTTAAACATTATCATTGAATTTAATAAGATATAGGAACTTATAATGTATTGTTTTCTGGGAATTAAAACAGGTTATGGTTGTTTTATGTGACTTCGAGTATGATATCAGCAAACTACTATTTCAGGGACTGGCTAGGCAGGCTTATCCCGATAAATGATTTATTCAATCAATAGAATGATTTCCTTAAATGATCAAGCTAAAAAGTCATTTACTTATACTGGCATTTCCTTGGTTTCTGTGCTAACAAGGCAAACTTGTATGAGGTCCTTTCAGGTAAATGTACAGGGAATACTGCTAGATTTGTAACCATAATCTACAAGGAAATTTGTTGCCATTAGATTCTAATCCATAATAGCATGACTCAGGACAAAAGTGGACCTCTGATTATTCTCACTTCTGTGGGTAGTGCATCTTGTGGTTGTCGCTTGGGTCCTAACCGCCTTTTCTGGTTTTATGAAAAATAGGTGTAGCACCTACCAGTCTGGTGACTTGACTAAATCAGACAAAGCGATCGATGGGATTTTCGGTTTCGGGGGAGGAGAATTATCTGTTATATCGCAGTTGTCATCGAAAGGGATAACACCAAAAGTATTCTCTCATTGCTTGAGAGGGGATGGCAAAGGAGGGGGCATCATGGTTCTTGGTGAGATTTTGGAGCCAAGCATCGTATACAGTCCACTTATCCCTTCCCAGTATGTTTACTTAACACCATTACTCAATTTGAAACAGCTCCCTTCGTTGTGACATTGTGTTTCTGTTAACTAAATAAGGTGAAGGATTAAAAGCTGGAGATATGTTTAGTAAATATCTTTACTTAGACTACTCTTAATTGATGAATTGTCCTCCATATTACTTATGTTTTATAGTCTTCTTGCCTGGTTTGTGATATTTGAGCCTAATGTGAAATTATGTGGCTTCTGATGTACTTGTGTGAAGGCCATCATGACTCTGTGATATCACAGAGAATTGTACACAGGATTGAGTAATATATCTCTAACCCATTATGCACGTTCTGCATGTTCCGCTATTATTGTTCTTTTATGATTTTTCACATTATAGAAGGTTATAAAGGCATGGTATGATCCTAAGCTTTTAGATCTGCTTCCACTTTCATATGGGTTACAATTGGCAAAAATGAAATAACTGGATGTTTGCAATTTGGAAGAAGAATGTAATTAAGATGCTAAGAAAGGTTTCTTACTGGCGAGAAGTTCTGCTGTAATTGCAAGGAATGGGTGGGTATGAATTCAAAGTGTCTTTATAGTGTCACCTGATCTTTACTTTGGCTCCAGCTATCACTTGACGAGTCTTAATTGTAGGCTAACTTAAAATAATTTCTGATGTAACTGTCTTGAGGGTTGAAGTGAAGTATACAATATTCTTATCTTAAAATTGACTATTCAATTATTTCTCTTTTGCTTAGGAGATGTCTTGTTTGGTTATCTACAATTGCAAACCTCATGATTGCTTACCTATGGAACTCCTTCCTTGTTCTAATGTGCCTTTACTCATGCAAGATGGTGATTTCCAGCCTGTGAAGATTTGTTCATCTCTTTCATCTGGAGTCTGAAATCTAACCGTGCAAATGTCCTATTTCAGGCCTCATTATAATTTAAATCTGCAGAGCATTGCCATCAATGGGCAGCCATTACCAATTGATGCAGCAGTATTTGCAACGACAAACAACCGGGGAACTATTATTGATTCGGGAACTACGCTGACGTACCTTGTGGAAGATGCTTTTGATCCTTTTGTCAATGCTGTGAGTGCAGCTTTATGTTTATTTCAGTGAAAAGTAAATCATATATAATGTTGGCTGGTCAAAAGAATGTTGAGTTTCGATCATTAGAAGCTAGCACTGGCCTTTTCTTTTGCAAGGCATTAGTTTGAGGAGGCTTGATTTTTCATAGATGACATACTAGGGATTGGAAGTAGAGAGTCAGAAAGCAAAGGGGAGTGCAAGTGTGGTAGAAAATTTTCTTGTGGTCTCGTTTGTGCTACTGTCTGAATGCGTTATAGTGTGTCAAGTTAATGTTGCCTTCATCCAAGTAATTCTCGAAACCTAAATGGATTGCAAAGATCCAATGTTATAGCACCATTTACCCATCTTCTTAATCCCATAGAAGTCTTGGATTAGGAACTTGATGTGAACCAGTTTGTAAGGTCAGACTTGTTTAAAAGTGCTTTTCATCTGCGAAATGCTTTTGTTTTAGTACCTGTTTTTATTTAGTCCTTTAGTCTTTCATTTCCAGGTTCCCACCATCTAATTACTCTATTTTTTATAGGCTATCTTCTTAGTTGTTCACCAATTTTCTGTGCTGATTGTGCTTATCTTATTATTATTATTATTATTATTATTTTTTTTTTATTCATGAAAAGTGTCCATAAAATGATTCAGATGGTGTCTTTATCCAAAATTAAGTGAAGTGGCATACAATTAGCATAAGAGATAGATGAACGTTTCCTGGATTGGGCACTGACAACTGCTATTGGGGTTGTTAGATATCAGGGTAGAACTGCGCATGCATCACAACTTAAGTTATATCAAGTACTAGTGGTTTGGGTGTGTTTGAACCTTAAGTACCACAACAAAGTTCTCCAAGATCCCACATTCATTTCTGCCATCCTAATCTTTGATCTTTGGGCTACCTATCTCCACTTTATGGGAGTCAATAGCTCCAACAATCCTGCTTTGTTTATAATGTCCTAAACATGACAATACTTTATTTCTGCAGTGACATTATCTGTAGATGACAGTGCATGATTTCAACTTTGATTCATCTGCAAAAGTTCTGTTTGCAGTATGTCTTTATTGGGTTAACACTCTATGCAATTTGAATTTTTCTTTTTCCTCTTTAAATGCAGATAACCGCCTTTGTTTCGCAAACTGTGACTCCCATAATTTCCAAAGGACGACAGTGTTTTCTAGTCTCTTCCAGGTTGGTTCTGTTTCTTTAGTTTTCAAACCTTTTTATCTTTAAGGCTGTATGCTATACATGGCACAAGTTTGATCCTATATCCATTGATAACAAATATGTTCCAAATCTTTCTCCTTCAGTTTATCTGCGACTTTTCCTCTGGTTAGTTTGAACTTTTTGGGTGGTGCAACTATGTTGCTGAAGCCTGAAGAGTATCTTATACATGTCGGTTTCACTGTAAGTTCTCATTCTTGCCCTTTATGTAAGTCTCTCGCACTTTGTGGAATTTCATTAAGATATGAGAAATCAATAGGGGAGATCGTGAGTTTATGGCCAATAGGAGATTGGGTGTTTCTGGCCAATAGGGATAGTTATGACTCAACTCCGATGGCTTATTTTGATACTTTATATCACAGGAAGGAGCTGCTCTATGGTGCATTGGTTTTGAGAAAGCACAGGAAGGGGTCTCGATTTTAG
The DNA here is from genome assembly GCA_017140615.1 of Eucalyptus cladocalyx. Taxonomy (NCBI): domain Eukaryota; kingdom Viridiplantae; phylum Streptophyta; class Magnoliopsida; order Myrtales; family Myrtaceae; genus Eucalyptus; species Eucalyptus cladocalyx. Next base: position 24,463,973 of record CM029516.1, read on the forward strand.
GAGGTGACGATATGATAACTTCTTCTAAATGCGAATATGGTGTCTTGCATCTGCATTTTCTGGATCCCGTACTTCTTATATTGTAATTACATTGAACAACAGTCATTTCTCTTTTTTCCTTCCTGTATTTCTAATGAAAGTAATGAAGTTCGTCAGAAAATCGTGGCTGAACTTTTTCCCACAGGGGAATGCTTTCCTCCCCCGAACTTCTTCATGCCCTTTCTAGGTGTTGATGGCACGATAAAAGCGTGACACCTAGTTTTAATTCATTGGTATTTCACGCTCGGTAATATGTACAGTATTTTATAGATAAAAAATATAATATTTATATAGGATCTTATGTCAATTAAGCATCTATTTCATCCAGTTGGGAAATTATGGTCTTGCAATCTAATGCTCTATCGGCTGGTCAATTGAATTTGCATCATTAATAGTATTTGAAGTATTTGGGTATTACAATACCTAAAAACCTTTATAATATAGACTGAATATTTTGTTCTGTTCACAATGCAGATCTTGTCCTGAAAGATAAGATCTTTGTGTATGATTTGGCTCGTCAACGGATTGGATGGGCTCCCTATGATTGTAAGTTCTTCAATGCTTATTCAAATTATTTATAAAAAAGCGCACTCTTCTTGAATTTCTGTTCCATACCAAACATCTTGTCCCAGGTTCAATGTCTGTAAATGTCTCTGTAACATCTGGCAAGGACGAGTTCATCAATGCGGGGCAGCTGAGCACGAGCAGCTCCTCGAGAGACATGCTTGTTGAACTTTTGCCGATAGGATTGATAATACTTATAATGCACGTTGCGCGAGCCATGGGGTTCCCATTTTTGTGATACTTGCTCAGTCTTTCTATATTTGATTCTTTCAAATGTGTATTAGCCCCACCAATCTTTTATTTAACGTCTCGGCGGGGCCCCGTGCTATTATTTGGGGCTGCAAGGATAGCTTGTAGCATTATAAATAGTTCCCTCGGGTTCTAAGGCGCGCAAAGAAAAAAGGGGGGGTTGTATGTGGCTTGTCCTGCTTAGAAAGATATTCGGCTTTCCATGTAAAGAGTCTTCCTGGAGCATCTCTAGAATTGTAAATGACCCATTGTACCATGATTCTGCGCTGGGGGAGGAAGGAGATGACTATTGTAACTCCAGAGTTGGCTTGGCAAATTTGAATGAATGGAATTCGTTACCCGCGCCTTAATCTGTATTCGTATTCTGTTCTTGATTCTATCAATCTTACTGTGGAATTAACAGATTCGGTCCATTCAGTTTGGTTCGACTTCTCTTGCAATCTACATATCGTTGCTACACTACCTCTTTATTCCAACAGCTGATTCAACTTTTCCCCAATACAAGAAGGCATTCCCTTCGACACGGCAGAGCCTTGATGTAGCTTGGATGGCGTGCTCTTTTTTCTTTAGATTGTATTTGCCGGTTACAGCGGTAATTCTGCTGATTCTCCTATCTGAAACTCTTTACCTGTATTGTCATCTGCTCGTCATGCAATGCCCTGGAAAGGATTACTGTGCAGGATAAAGAATTCACATTATGTTCGAAAGTTGGCTTGGAGGTCGGAATGCTTGTTTGTACGAGCTGAGTACATCGTCAGATTATCTTTAGCACATGTGGCGTTGGTATAATTTATATGGTGTGGAGTAGGTGCTATGTCAACAACATAAGTGATTTGTTGAGTGATTCAGAGTGATTCATAAATGAACTCCTACCTCCAAATAGCAAACGGTTACCCCCCACATGGTCACTTCAATATATAATAATAGTTAAAATCCATTTTGGTTTCAATGCTCGTTATGTATTACTTCACTTTGTGTCTATGTTTGTTACATGAAAGGTGCAAGCCTATATAATGATAACTATTGATACATCTAAAATTATTGGCGTCAGAGAGTCATCTCGATTTGGAGTGATTTGTTGAGTGATTTAGAGTGATTCATAAATGAACTCCTACCTCCAAATAGCTAATGGTTACCCTCACATGGTCACTTAAAACATATAATAGTTAAAATCTAAGTTGACTGAATGTTGGTTCCAATGCTTGCTATGTGTTACTTCACTTTGTGTCTATATCTGTTACATGGAAGGTGCAAGCCTATACAATGATAACTATTGATACATCTAAAATTATTAGCATCCATACGTGATTAGTAACTTTTTAATTAATGCAAGTAACTTTGAATATATTCGGTAATGTTTACGATGGGTGAATATTTGCCAAGACGCCGATCCATTTGTTCAGGTCCATTTTAAACGTTAGTCGACCAGCCGCGGGCAGCTGCAACAATTGAGGTTGCGGGTCCTGAGGACCTCTCCGGCGGCCTCAGGGGAGGAGATTACGATGGTAGGGCCGTCGAGGCAGATGAGCATGACGGGGCAATATCGTCCGGAGTGTTTTCACAGAGAGTGGCGAGGCAGGTGGCGTAGAAAAATTGCCTATGACGGGGGAGTGATGGAGACCCTGGAGGGAGGTTCTTCTTTTTGTTATTGAAGTTTTTCACCGACAGCAGGAGGAGGAGGAGGAGGAGGAGGAGAGGAAGGGAAAGAGCAAGCCACGTGAAAAGGATGTATGTGCAGGGAGATTACTTAAAAATGTCGGGTTGGTTTGGCGCGGTTTAGTCGCGTTAGATACGAAATGGATGCTGAAGAATCAACTCGTCAAATTTATACAAAGACTTTTCTGATTTGTTTGTAGCGATGATTTTTCTCTGATTATCCACAAAGACAAGTGGTGGGAATTAGGTTTTGCACTTGATCAAATAAGGGGCATGGAGTAATTGCCGGGACAAAAAGGGTCGGACGCGATCGTCGGTCCAGGCGGGCTTGTAGGATGACATATTTGGTATGAGCGGGCCAAACCGCACATCAAATAGAGGAGAGTATCGCCTGGTAGTGGTTTATAAATAGACACCCCTTCCAAATTGTCTGTGCCTCGAGTCTGAAGTGGGAGAGAGCATCTGTAAATAGTACTAATAAGTCCGTGATCGTTTTGAAAAGTACAACAGAATGCAAATCTTCGGGAGGGACGGAGTGGGGTCTTAGATCGATCCTGATCAAATACTTTCATGGTGCTCACGATATACTAAAATTGAAACCGAAATTTTTGAAACTACAATGGTTTTCTTCTTTACATAGAATGAAATATATATATATTTACATCTAGTTGTTCCCTACCTTTTTACGTAATAGCAATATATAAGTAACAATATTATATAGTGTCACTGGTTTGCGTATAGCTGAAAAATAAAAATAAAATCATACCTTACACATCCGAATTGGCAATCATAATATTAGTTTGCTACCTATTAGAGCATACACACGTGCATGTAGCGCATGAAAAGAAAGTGGTTATTTTGGGAGAGACTTAGGGTTGCATGATAGTCATTGTATTTTAAGGCATAACTATTTTTCTGTTCCCAAGAATAAGTTGAAATAAAAATGAGAAATAAAAACTTTATACTTCTCTATATCTTAAATAGAAACGAGAAATATAAACTCTTTCTGTTACTCGCCTTAGCTATTAGTCGGCCACCCACCTCCTGTGTCCACCTCCCCCACTAGTCACCCACCATCGCTGTTTGAGAGGGAGTATTGTCTGCTAGTCATCGGTTGCTAGGAGAAATTTTAAATCGTTATCAAATGAATTTCTGTTCTTGGAACGGAAATTTTGCTGGTTGCCAGCAATCGCCCATCGCGCTTGTCGTCCAAGAGGGAGCATTGTAGGTTGCTGATTGCTTGGAGATATTTCGGTGTTATTATCAAATGAATTTCTATATCGAGAATATAAATTTTATGTTGTATCAAATACATATTTTTGCTCAGAAACTCGTTCTGGGAATAGAAATAGAAAATCTATTTCTTGAACAAAAATAAATTTATGAAATAGAATAGTTATCACTCGTGCCTTTAGATAGTGCAAATTAATTATTTGTACCATATTTTCATAGTCTCTTATATATAAGAAAACTTATAACAAATTATAATTTTGTATGGAATGAGATTTCACAAGATCAATTTTTTTTTTCTACTTTTTCTCGGCAAAATTGTTAAGCTCCCATTGATATTAGGTGCATCTATTATATAGAGGTATCTCTTAGTATAATCTTTAACTCTATATAGATGTGCATCTAGAAAAATCCTCCCAATTAAGAAATCATGAATCATCTTCTTCTTTTTTTTTTTCCATTTTGATTTTATGTTTTCCTTTGGGATTTTATTTTATTTGGTAGTCTTATATCTATTTTTTTTTGTTAATATTTATATCTATTTTATAAGTTACTGTGTACGCTATGTGGGAAGGTTGTGAAACCTTGCTTCTTTCTAGGATCCTAGTCTCCCAATGTATAGCAATATTACCATTACTTAAAAAGGAGATAATAGCCTTGAGAAGATGGTTTCAAGTGTTAAATCGATTAAAATCTTATTTCTCGAGGAGCATGAAGTCTTAAAAGTCAATTTTCACATTGGTGTAACCACTTGAGGACAGATGACACGGAAGTAATTCATGCTAAACCCCTTAATCCTAATATTGGCGGTGTTCTTCAGATTCAATTGAGAACTTCTGATTCAATTGTGAACTTACTTGGTGTGTGAAAACGAAAGCCATCTAACTTGTTTAGGTTTGGAGAAAACTTGTAACGAGACCAAACCACACAAGGGTTTCCGTGGTTACTCAAACCCCTAAGTGAGCTTTCTTAAAATTAAATCTTTCAAGTCGAAATTAAATATAATTATCAAACAGAATTAATCTAATTGAATGTCAAATGTCTCAGCACTTAATGAAATTGACAAGTAACTCATCCACTTAATCTAGTAAGTGGGGTTTCAATTAATTATAGTCAGTTAAGTCAAAACTTATTAGTTTTGCCAAGTACACTTAATTTCATTAAGTGTCAAGCGGTTTCGATTAATTAGGTTCAACATCTTAAACCTTATCTAAATTGGAATGACAATTCTCGACATTATAATACGAATTCATTGAAAGAAAACGCAAACTCGGCAAAAGTGCAATTCAATTCGAATTAGATATGTGGATTCATGCATCATTTTTTTTTCTACGTAATTCTTTTCATTTGAAAATGCACTTTTAACAGTCGCGTTCAAGTCCTCGGTGTCGACCCGAACTGACATGAATAGAACGCCGCGACACGATCATCGCGGTCGTCATAATACCCAAAAAAAAAAAGAGAAAAAAATGGAGATACAAATAAATAATAACTCAAAAAAAAAAACTCAAAAGAAAAGAAAAAGAAAGGCATAACAAAAAGCGTCACTTCCAGCGGGATGCGAATCTACCGCACGAAAAAAATCAAATAAAGCTTCTCTTCTTCCGCACGTGTGATTCGCGGGCCCCACGATCCGACCGATGCTTCCCTGTCACGTGGTCAAACGTCACCTGTTCATTCTAATTTGGCAGTGGGGTCTCTCTCTCTCTCTCTAATTACTATAATGACGGAAATTTCGAATATAATTCTAATAATTATGGCTAGTAAATAAGTAATTTTGTGGTCATATTGTAAGACTGTTCAGCATAATCGTAAAATTATAAGCATTGTAATATAATTACCAGTCTATTCATCAACTTAAATATTAATTGCTTGATTAATTACTAATTACTCAATGGCTAATTATAGCTACGAAACTTCAGTATGTAGTCATATACTTTATTAAAAAAGAGCCCGGACTCTTTTTTTAATTTTTAATTTTACGATATCTTATTTTTATGCTTTTGATATTAAAATGTCGAACGTAATAGAGTAACGGGTGTTAATTATTCATACGAAGTAAATTGCCATAAATTGCCGTGAATAGTATTAACTCTTCTAGGCATAAATCGGATAAAACATGCACTTCAATTTGCCAGCGGTTTAAGAGCACTTAAGAATTTCTCCTAGTTAATTTTGAGCTTTTAATTTTTTTTATTATAATCTATAATTACAACATTATCGAAATATTGTTGTGTAGTTGATTTATTGCACAATTGGTTAACAATAACTCTCTCAAGTTTTGTAGTTTCTTTATGAGACAATACGTTGACTCATTCACAAAACGGACGACACTTTCATATGTAACAGTAATAATGTACGGTATTTCATTTAATCTATTTGGTAGGCATATGTAAAATACCGAACTCGGAAAAAAAAGAAAAAACATTGTGTCTCTACTCAAACTTGCATTTTGTTTTGCTATAGTCATTATTAACCTTTAAATTAATTAATTTCATTAGCATTTTCCATGAATATGACTTGGGGTGGTAATAGAAGTGCATTTTCTACTTAGAACTTACCACATTAATAAATTCAATATATCCTTTTGCTCCAAGTTTAATTGAATAGTAGATATATATCCCCAAAAAGGCAAAACTGCCAACATTAACCTGGGACTTACCAGATTAAAATATTCAATTAGGAAAAACGCTATACAATATTGTAAAAGGAAAATTGTAAAACTAATGAACTAATTTAAGAAAACTTTCTCCGATGTGGCTTTAAATAAGAACATATGCTATATCTGTCACCCGTTCAAAGTGACTTGTAATAAAAAAATAAATTAGGAAGACATTGTACTTTGCTTCCTGAAGTCACACTAATTACACTTGCCAATTAAAAAATTAACTAGCTTTTTTTTTTTTTTTACAAGTAAAAGGATGAAAAGAAGCGATGCTCAAGCACCCCCTCTAAGCATTACCATAAAGGTTTCACAACCTTTGTGGAATGTTCGAGGTAGCTGAATCCATCAATTAGCCCCACCAAAATGTTAATACTGGGGATCTCTCCACATGAGGTATAACGAGATTTGATAATGCAACATGAGTTGTTTAGAGATTCACGCATAAAGTGAAATCAAATTTGCAATTTCATAAAAGATTGGTGATCTATTTACCGTTAAGCTGATCATCTCAATGATGAAAAGATTAAGTAGCTTAACGATTGAACGGAATGCAAGTTCAAGCCTAAAGGAAACTTTTCAACATATTCCAAAATTAAATTTTCTTTGAGAGATTACGCTGAATAATACTCATTAATTGCTAGATTGCTTCATTAAAGATGAAGATTTGCTGACCAGAGATTGGGAAGGTTGTGTCTCGATTTGCTTTGTTTAATTGAGGTGATTTCGATTAATACAAAGATTTTTTGGTTTTCTATATCAACACTGGTTCAAAGCAGTCATGCGTTATGTGTAACGAAAAAGAATAAAACACAATTTTAAATGTTTGTAATAATTATGTAAGGGTGCTTTATTTTGCAAAAAATTGATCGATTTGAAAAATATTTTCATAAAAATGATTAATCGTAGTGTTTACAAAAATAAATAAATGATTTTTTTTTCATAATCCACGAAAATATTTAGATGTAAATTATCGTTGATAATAAAAGTATTTTTCATTAACTAAATTTTTTAAGTGATAGAAACGATCATTTTTATGAAAATATTTTTAAATTATTTATTTTCCGCAAAACAAAGGAAAAACCTAATACTTGAAAATTTGATCTAACTTTGAAAATTTGACTTAAATTGTTGTAGAATTTTAACGTACTTATTTTTTAAATGTCTGAGGAGTTTTAAGGGATTATATGTAAGAATCTCAAGTGCTAATGAAGAAGGGATATTTTCCACGATTCAATTTTTCTTTTTATCTATTTGATAGCAGTGAATGAAAAAAGAGTTATATCTTGACAATTTATATGGGCTATCATTCAAATTTTTTTTAAAAGAATTTTTAGGCTGCAAAGTATTCCGACCATGTTATAAGAATAGTATCTTGTTAATCGCTCTTTTTATATAAATACATTTTCTTGATATGGTAGACTAAAATGAGTAATTTAATGTTGATGATTTGCCTTTTCTTGTACTTTATAAATCACTTATTGGAAATAAGGACGAAGAAGTAAACTTCATAAATATTTAAGGAGAAATTACATCTTATCTCTGCACAAGATATGCATGTGATAAAGTTTAATTGGACAGATGGTCGTAATAAAATGCAAGTTCGAGAAGCAAAACATCTATTTTTAAGTATGAATCAATATGCATGGCCTCCAAAGTTCAAGGAGATAAGAATGAATTTTCCAACAAAAAATGTGATTTGTGGTCATAAATACTAAAAATTGTCAGATCCTTCATTTAAGAAGTAGGCAATATTTAAGCATTCATGCCACTTATTTTGAACAGAAAAGGAATCTGTCTTGCTGTAAAACTATGATAGTTTGATCTTGAAATGTCATAGGAATTTAAAAAATCACATTGTAACAATCTCAAGTAATTTTAAAGTAAATTCCTTTTTTTTTTTTTTAATAAAGCGTGGCCTTGTTGATTGTTTAGTAGGGAATAATGTAAAAGGAGACTTATCAATAGCATACCAATGATTGTTTATAACATATTTTAGGTATATTAGTATAGTTTACAATTTAAAGAAATCGATTAGAGAATGATGGAAGGGAAAAAAAGAAATAAAAGATAATAAAAAAATGAGCAAATAAATATAAAGTAGGCAATAGCGCCGTGAGAGTTTTTTACTACCTCTATTTGTGCAACTTTTAGATTCATTTACACCAATACATCGTTCATACCAAATAATGAATATAATCTGAAATAAATATATTCAATTTTATTAATGTGATTCACTAAATTAGATATAATATAAATCGGACTTATTATATCATATCATATCATATCTTATTTAGAATTTTTAGATGCCCAGATGTAACCTATACTTTCACTAATCCAAATGAGGGCAAAAAGATGAGGGGGGGGGGAAAGCCAAAAGAAGAACAAAATCAGGGTAAACTCCAAATAAGCCAACTAATGTATATAGTACCTCTTCGAGAGGGAAATAGAATAAAAACGAAATCCACAATTTCCATAAAAAGTCCCATAATTCCCAAAAAAGGCCCATCTTCCTTTTTCTCTCCTTTTTTTTTTTTTTTGCAGTTTTCGGTTGTTCTTTTTCTGCCCGTGCGGGGGTGGGCCGCACGCGCTGCTTCCGAACGTCGTCTCCTTCCGTCGTCTCTCTCTGTTTCTCTCTGTGTCTTTCTCTCTCTTCTTTCTCTCTCTTATAGCCAGCCAGCCAGCCAGCCAGCCAACGGTTCAACCTCTTCCTCCCCTGCGTCCATGCAAAAAGCACACACCATCTCTCTCCTCCTCTCTCTCTCTCTCTCTCTCTCCACGTTTCTCACCCTCTTTCTCTCTCTAACCCCCCCGCATCACCAATCCAATCCACTTCTCCCTCTTTCCCAGCAGCAGCATTCAATCCCCATTCATTCATTCATTCCTTCCATCACTCTCTCTCTCTCTCTCTCTCTCTCTGTGAAACCGCAGCGCTTGCCGAAACGGAAGGGAAACGCCGTTCCTGACAAGAGGCGTTGAATTGCGCTCTCTGTGTGTGTCTCTCTGTGTCTCCCCGATTCTCCGCTCGGATTTTTGTTACCCGATCGACGGGCAGGGCAGGGCAGGGCAGGGCAGGGCAGGGCAGGGGAACGACAATGGCGGTCCCAGCGACGGTCGCCTCCTCCGCCGCCGCCGCGGCGGCCGCGCCGGCGTCGCTCTACGTCGGCGACCTCCACCCGGACGTCTCCGACGGCCTCCTCTTCGAGGCGTTCACCGAGTTCAAGACCCTCTCCTCCGTCCGCGTCTGCAGGGACTCGTCCTCCGGCCGGTCCCTCTGCTACGGTTACGTCAACTTCGTCTCCCCCGCCGACGGTAACCAAAAAAAAAAAAAAAAAATCTTTTTTTTGCCCCCTTCTCGATTTCCCGATTCGATTCGATGTAGATTCCTTTCGCGAGGCTGCTTTCTTGTATCATCGGTAATTCTAGCAATGTCGGGGATTCGACGGGAGAAAAAAGAGAGAAAATTGATTGGCGGGAGCAAATCGGTCATATTTCTGTCATTGCGATTGGCTGTTTTTCATTTTCTCCTTTTTTTTTTCTTTTTTTATGATGAACCAAAGATGATCAGTGCACTTGGCTGTTGAGATAAAGAGTTTTCTCATTGGATAATGTTTCCATCGATTCTGATTTGCCAGAACACACGTTGTTTTTTCTTGTCTGGTTCAGTCCTGAATTCGACAGGACAATGTTGGATTTGTAGTTAACTCGGCCGATGTTTATTATTATTATTACATGTAAACGTCTTTTAGTGGCCGGGATTTGGATCTGTGTTGATGTTTTTTATTTTGTCCAGTGCGATCTCGCCATGTACACAGGTCAATGCCTGATGGGCTTTGTGATGTTTATCTAGATACGCACACGGATGTTTTTTTAAGGTTGTTATAATTGAAAATAATTGGATGTTGCAGAAGAATTATTGAGCACCCATGAAATGTGTATACCTGAAATTATAATTGTGCATGCGTATGTATGTGCAGCATATCTGAGGCAAATTTCTGTATTTTCACTGAGAAACTGCCAGGAGAGTTGGAGGCCTTTATTGATCTTTAGACATTCAGAATTATGATGTAGCTAACAAGCTCTACTGCTGCATACTGTTTGCCTAATCAGTTCTTTTTGAAGTACATCTGCACAGAGCGTGGAGTTAATAAACATTTATTCCTAAAAGTTTGCCTTCTTTTTCCCTCTTTTGTTGGTTGACTAAAAGAAAAAAAAACTGGAAGGAATTGATAAAAAAAATAAAATCGGAATATTTGTGAGGAAGAGTTGGACTGCTTTTGGAACCTATGTATTGTAATTAGTGTGTCTCCCTGCTAATTTTGTTTGGTGGATCTAACTGAAGAAGTGTTCTATACATTTGTTACTTCTGATGTGCTGCTTGTGGTCATCTTACTGATAGTTTTGTTAAAGTACCAATATTGTCACAATTTTTTGATAATAACCATGCTCTTGTTTGGCAGCAACACGTGCTATTGAGACTAAGAACCACACTTTGCTGCATGGGAAAGTGATCAGGGTTGCCTGGTCATGTCGTGATCCTGATGCAAGGAAAAATGGAAAAGCAAATGTATTTGTTAAGGTACAAGCTTTCAATTTCTGTTTGTAGAATTTTGTGCATACTTGTCACGTGTGTACATTGAATAGACCTTTTCCTAATGACTTGGCATATTTGTGATCAGAACTTAGCTGATTCAGTTGATAATGTTGGACTGAAAGATGTGTTTAAGAAATTTGGCGAGATCTTGTCTTGCAAAGTAGCCATGTCTGATGATGGGAAGAGTAGAGGGCATGGCTTTGTACAATTTGATAGTGAGGATTCTGCTAATGCCGCTATAGAAAATCTAAATGGCTTGGACGTGGGAGGCAAGAAGATGTATGTAGTTCCTTTCTTCATTCTTTTGGCATTGGATTGCAATTTTTCATTTTGGTGGAAGATAGCATTATCTGAAGCTCATCTGTCTCTTGTTTCTCAACTGGTTATGGTAATTCTGTTGCACAGCTATGTGGCGAAATTTGTGAGGAAGAGTGATCGTGGTTTGCTGACTGCTGATGCTAAATATACGAATCTGTATGTGAAGAATCTTGATCCAGATGTCACAGAAGAGGTTTTGCTGGAGAAATTTTCTGAGTTTGGAAAGGTCACTAGTTGGGTCATTGCAAAGAATGATGATGGAACCTCAAGAGGTTTCGGCTTTGTGAATTTTGAAAACCCTGATGATGCCAAAAAAGCTACAGAGACTCTGAATGAAACACAGCTTGGTAAGCTACAGTTCTCAAAGAATCTTAGTAGAGGATTATGCACAGTCCGCCTTTCTAAATTATATGCTCTTGTGCAAAACAGGCTCGAAAGTTCTGTACGTAGCCAGGGCACAGAAAAGGTCTGAACGCAGTGAAATACTACGTCGGCAGTTTGAGGAGAGACGAAAAGAGCGAATTCTCAAGTACAAGGTAGAATATAATGCAGTTGCTTCTTTAGCTTCAGTAGTACGTCGTCATTTTTCATTTACATATGATTGTTTTGCTTCATATTTTAGGACTCGAATGTCTATATCAAGAATATTGATGATACTGTCACTGATGAGCATCTTCGAGAACACTTCAGTCAGTGTGGCACGATTATCTCTGCAAAAGTGATGCGAGATGACAAAGGATTAAGCAAGGGTTTTGGGTTCGTTTGCTTCTCCACTCAAGAGGAGGCCAATAAAGCTGTAAATAGTTTCTATGGTAAGAGTCTATCTTGTTTATTTAACGAGTGAAAAATTCGAAATGCCATCCTTTTTCACAGTCACTAATGACGGATTCCACCTTATATTTTGAGCTTGAAGAATTTTCTTTTCCTCTCTGTAACATGAGGTTTCATGAGCAGGGACCATCTGGGGTCATAGTTCCAGATTAATAATTCTTTAAAACCAAGTTTGACCTTGTTATCCAGAATACTGGTCACTACAAAATCTGCATCATGGCTAGACAACCTAAATATGATTGAAACTCAAAATTATGAAACAATAATTTAATAGGAGGAAGATGTATATGCCATATGGTGGTTCTTCTGTTCAATAGTAACAATTCAAACTACCTGGGAAAACAGAGGATGTGATGTTGGTGTTCTTTTTGTTAGTTTTGATTCTGTAGCAATGCCACATAAAACATTAGGTTTGGACAGAATGTAAGCTTATATGAAAGATCCATTTCGAGAAGATTGATACGTATTACTTACCAATATTATCTTGTTTTACCTTTTTTTCACCCCCCTGTTAAGCATGTTACGTCGTTTCTTAATCGTAGATGAATACTTTATTCAGAGATTACACTCTCTGTCCTTGAGTAATTTTCTTTTTTCTTTTCTATTTTCCTGAAATAAGGCGGCTCATAACAAAGGTATGCCTCATTAAGAACCTAAGGTCACATCATTTTCAGTTTTAGTTCTTTGTTAGAAGCTTGGATCGTGCAAGATAATTAATAGTTTGCATAATAACAAACCATTACTGTTGGGCTGGTTTATTTGCTTGATTCCATCCAAAGCTTTGAATTCTTTCTTCTTGGATGTTTTTGCAGGTTACATGTTTCATGGAAAGCCATTATATGTGGCTATTGCTCAAAGGAAAGAGGAAAGGCAAGCACATCTGCAGATTCAATATACGCATCAAATACCTGGACTAGCAGGAGCTTCAACTGCTGTTATTCCTGGTGGATATCCTCTTTACTACACAGCTCCTTCCAGTCTTATTTCTCAAGGAACTTCGCGCCCGAGTTTGTTGTATCAACCAATAGGACTGAGGCCAGGCTGGAGGAGTCCTGGCTTTCCTCACCCAGCTAGACCAGGCTTTCAACCTTCTTCTTTTCCAGTTGTAAGAACAAGTGCCTTTTAGTGATGTTGTAAATGTTGTGAAGGAAATGTTGGACAATATATTTTCTTTATCTTTCACATTGTTTAATGATTTGTTTGTGTTTGCAAAGGAAACCTGAATTACTTTCTATCTGTTGATTGATCATTGGCTTCTACTTTCCAGATTCCTAGCACTCCAAGAGAGAACAGAAGCAACAGAGGAAGGATGAATGGTGGCATTGCTCAGTTGGCGCCACACATCCCACCCTTGCAGCAGTCGACTCAATATGTAGCCTCTGGAAAAGATTCAATCAATAATCAGGTGCTCTCTTTAATGTCTAACAATATAATGTGGATGATTTGGTTTTGCAAATTTTCACTTCTGCCATCTCATCACTTATTTGAGATGAGACATTATTGAAACCACCAAGCAGTAGGTGCTATTTGAAATCATAGAGCTTTAAAGCAGATTTATTTTGCCAGAGATTTGGCTCATGTCCATATGAAGGTGTTCTTGATTGAATTACTTGGTACCTGAATTTACATCCCTTGAATTGACTCTCAGAGTTTAATGACTTTATTGCATATATAGATGAAAAGATTTTTAGAGATATCAACACTGTTGGAGCCACAATTTTCCCTTTAAGAAGTGTCTAAGAGATGATGTTCAAAGACCATTATGTTTGTAGACTTGTAGTTGCTTCTCTGGTTGTTGTATGCGGTACATATCGTAAATTTTGCATTCCTATGAACTGCAGCGCGGAAGGAATGCTAGATATGTGCCAAATGGTCATTCTCGCGAGGCAAACAATGGAGCAGGGGTCACCTCTTCTGTTCCTGATTCTGCTGGATCTGGTCAACAAGGAACTGAAATGCTAAGTAGCATGCTTGCTGCTGCATCCCCGGAGCAGCAGAAACAGATACTCGGGGAGCGTCTGTACCCACTAGTCCAGAAACACAAGGTAAAAATTTAATCAAGTAATAGCTCGACAGGTTTGCTTTGCCCAAAACAACCATGACTTCCAATTTACTAAATGACCTCCGTGTTGCTGGAGGATGATGTGTTGCAGTCAGTTAATGATGCAGATTCTACAGGAATCCAAAACTTCAATTAGGTCGCCCTGGTTGGCATGACTTATTCTCAAGCTTATTCATACATGCATCTGCTGTCGGTTTAAAACTCCACTTGAACATTACAGCACAGGTACTTATAGTGTTTTATGTCTACTTGCAGCCCGATCTTGTTGCGAAAATTACCGGGATGCTTTTGGAGATGGACAACTCGGAGCTGCTTCTGCTTCTGGAGTCTCCCGAGTCACTCACTGACAAAGTGGACGAAGCTGTAGAGGTTCTCAAGCACTCAAAAACCAAATCCTCCAGCCAGGACTCCTTACATCCCAGCTTTTTGTCCGCCCAAGTTGCAGTCAGTTGAGGAAAAAGATGAGATCGCGTAGGTCCATCTCTTTTTTTCTTTTTGTTTTCCAAGTATAGAGGTAATGGCGCAAGTAAAGCTCCAAAAGAGCGGCGGCATTTTGATATAATACTAAGTTACCAACTAGGCTTATTTACTACTAGTAGCATTTGGACTTCTGTTTGTATCTCTATGATTCGAGAGGATTGGTTTGAGATATTTTCATATTTTGTCTTTTTTACTAGGCGTTTGTTTAGACCTATTGTTAAAGTTCGTTTGATTTGAAATAACTATATATTTATTAGTACACTAAAACATCATAGGTAGCAAATGCTTAGTTTTCCTTAAACTTGTTTAGAGCATTGCATGAGTTTGTCTTATTATTTTGAGTTGCATCTTGTTGTCAATTAGTTTTGTTAAGAGATTGTTAATTTCACATGTACACGTCCACGATGCCGGAGGGTTTTCTCACATGTAAACCTTTTGAAAGTCCCTAATAAGAAAAATGCGGTAACAATTGTAAATGCCTATCAAAAACCAGTTGGGACTATTTTCACCCTCTTCGTTGACCAACTCCACTTAACTCTTCTCTCTTACCTACCAAATTAACTTGATTTTAGAATCCGTTTATTTGAAGGAGAGCTATTTTTTGGAAAATTGTTTTTTGACTTTCCGATGTTAGAGGATGGAAAACTAATCGATATGAAACATTTTTCATGAGTTGAAAACAACTAGTAAGAAAGAAGTCACTTTTTCATAATGAAATTTTTAGTAAAACAAACGTATTTTATTTTATTTTATTTTTTGGGAACAATTCTTGAATCTAGCCATCTTCTATTTTTTCTCTTTTCTTATCTACTTCTTCCTCTTCTAGCTAGTCAAGCTAATGGCTGGGCAACAACAGGTTAACCTGGCCTTGGTTGGGTGGGGCTCCCCTAGTTTGGTGACTAACTAGAGGACGAAGACAAAGGAGAAGGAAAGGAAAAAAGAAAAAAAAAAAAAAAAAAAATCTCATAAATCATTTAAATATTAAAAGAAATTTTTAGTCACAAAAAATTTGTGAGTTGTATAAATGCGTTATTATATTTTTGTATTTTGAGAATAGAAATTTTGTACATTACCAAATACGTTCGAATGTTTTTTTTTTTTTTTTTTGGTAAAAAAATACGTTCTATTTAAAAACTCATTTAGAGAACAAAATTAATAAAAATAATTTCTAAGTATAAATTATTTTCAATAACAAAATGGTTACTAATGCTCTTAGCCATAGTCCCACCCTATTTTAATTGTCCTTTTTCATTTTCATCATCTAATTCAGAGGTAATTTAGTCATTTCGAATAAAGCTGGCAAAACCAACTTTTCCCTTTTAATAGTTCCTACGCACGTTGGCCCAGCTGGGGGATGGTGCAAGAGGAAGAAGATGTGCCATTTTGTCTTTTCTTGAACATAATTAAATAAAAGAAAAAAGCAGCCTGAGAAATAGGTTAAATCTTCTCTAAACCCACCAAACTAAGTCTCCAGTGAAAACAATTATGGCGGAGAAAATTGAAAAAAAAAAAAGAAAGAGTTTTAATGGTGATCAAGCAAATCACTCGTGTTAAATAATCTTCGTTGCCTCTCTAGAGACATAATAAGAGAGGTCAAAAACTGAAAGCCACAATTCATGCTGCAGCCTCTCCATGCAAAATTAAAGAGGGACCTCAGAAAAATAGAATAAAACGTTTCAAAAGATCAGTAGAATTCAAAATTATGATGCTAGGGAGAAATGAAAATTTGTTGGCTACGGTGGACAAGGCAATTCAAAGACTGGCGATACTGGCGAAGACTCATGGGACATGAGTGAAAAACATTGAGCACGTAAGCGTGGACAATAGGCTGTCAGTTCCGATCAATTTGTTCATTTAGATGCATTTGTTTCATTAAAAATAAATGCTTTCTATAAAAATCATTTTAAAGGAAAATAATTATTTTTGATTTATTTAGTGATTTAGGGAAAGAAATTTCCTTCTTTTAAAAGAACAAGCCATTTCTCCCAAATCTGAATTTGTTGTTATCAATATATGGCGAACGTTTTTTTGTAGATTAATTAGTTTTCTGTCATTCACTCATTGGAAAGTCGGAAAACAATTTCCCTAAAATAGTTTTCCAACAAACAGGCCCTTAGATAAAGATTCATTACCTTGGAATAGTATTGTAATTCACTAGATATTAATCTCCTGGAAATGGCAATGACTCTTTTATAATCTCCCCAAAACCGAAATTGTTTCCAAAGCTCATCCATGTCACCTATTACATCGAGGAACCTTGGCTGATACATTCATTGTGATGAAGATTGAATTGACTGGTTCTTATTGATTGAGGAAGTCTTTAGGATGCTTATTGAAATTCTCTTTCCAAAGCTGCGTAACCAGGCAGTTCGGACATGCTCTGACATTCTGGGGGGGTCACCTTCGGCTACGATGGATCCGGCTCTGGCGTTCGAGCTTTGCCAGGAGAGAGCATAGCGCCTGATGAGGAACTGCACACTACTCTCCTTCATTGTGAATTGTACAAGATCAAAGAAATGGAGATCCTTTGAACTTACCATGACAAATCAGACAGTTCAGATCAAAGCATGAAGAGTATTGAACTAACTGAGAAGGGTGAGTTTCGTGAAACTTCTATAATCTAAATGCTGAGGCGAAAATTATTCCTGCCTACTAACGTCATAAAATCTGGAAATAACGTCTCGCTTTGATTATGCACAATTACACGAAGGCGCTCGCTCTAGAAATTTAAGTTTTGAGTAATTCTTTGAGAAAGATCGCAAACGCAATTGAAGATAACACACTTCATTAGAGGCACTTTTTGCAATATTGGTTTGGAGATCTTCTTACACATACACAAACGAGAGTGCTTGGCTAGTCTTCACAAGAAGGTGTTTCAAGCCCCCATATCATTCTAGATATTAGTGATTCACCCCTCTTAGATAGTTCTAGAGCTTAGTGGTGCAACCCCTTTAAAAAGTTTTAGATATAAGTGGTTCACCCCTTATAAACATCAAAGATTCTATGGAGAAGAGAGGAGGTGAATATTTTTCTTCAATATTCTCCCTTACCAACTACTCTTCTCAATGAGGTTTTAGCGATCATGCCGAGTTACTTTTGGAACTCTTCAAACTTTGTGATCCCAAATCCTTTGGTGAAAATATTTGCAACTTGATCACTTATCTTTACCAACTCCATCTCTATCTCTCCGCAGTACTTTCTCACGCAAGAAGTAATAATGTACTTTTACATGCTTAGTTCTTGCGTGAAAGATTGGGTTCTCCACCAATCATATGATTGTTTGATTTTTGCAATGAAGCTTTATGGGGGTATTTAATAGGTCGATGTAGATCTCCATAAGTTGCTTTATCCACGTCCTTTCTTACTATTCCTTTGCACTCATCTCTTGTGGTTAACAGTGACACTATTGGTTGCCTCTTACTATACCATGACACCACTCTCGTTCTAAGGTGAAACATATATCTAATATTTCAGCATCGTGTCATGGTTACCAGCATAGTCAACTACACAATATGCGTCTAACTAGATCCAAGTGAGGCCTTTGTGGTTTCTTCTTGAACCAACTTACTACTCCCACAGAAAAGGTGAAATAGTTAGGTAGATTAGGCTTCCTATCATTTGCATGTACGTAGTTGAATATTCTATTTCTCTTCCTTCAACAACACATAGCTTTGTTATTTTCATCCACGCCCCAGAGATCTTGCAATCAAACATCTCAAACTTCAATAAGAGATCTCGTGCATACTTTTGTTGATACAAGAATAATCCTTCAATCGGTTCGGTCAACCCCCAATCCTAAGAAGTGTTCTAGTTTTCCAAGCTCCTTCATTTGAAATTGTACAAAGAGGTTGGCTCATCTAATCTTCATTATCTTTAGTGATGAAAAGATAATCCATATAGATTAGTACAATTGCAAGCCTCCTGCCTTTTGCCTTCTTCCTTCTCAAATAGACTTGATTCTGCTGGTGCTATTGAGTAGCCACTCTGCACCAAAAATTATTCGATCTTCCAGTACCATGCTCTTAGTGCTTGTTTTTAAACCATAAAGTGATTTCTTCAATTTGTAGACATAACTCGAACAACTCTTGCTCTTAAAAAACATCTAGTTGTTCTATGTATATGTCTCAATCTAGCTCTCCATTTAGAAAGGCATTTTTCATATCCATTAACCATAACTTCCATGACTTGCTTGCGGCTAATGCTAGTAAGACTGAAACTGTAGTAACGTTTGCCACTAGACTAAAGATTTCATCATAATCAAGCAAAACTTATGAGAGAATTCTTAAGCAACTAATGTGCCTCTTATCTTTTTATTGACCCATTTGGTCATGTTTTAAGTTTGTAGACCCAGTTGCAAAATATTGAGCAATGCCTGTTTAGGCCTTGGCGCCAAATCCCACATCTCATTTGGCTTCAAAGCTTGGATCTCTTCTTCCATTTTGCCCCTTGTGAGGCCTTCTTGTACATAAATGGTTTTGTTACTCCAACATCTTCAGTCAAAGCTGCAATTGCATATCTAGGATTTGTGAGGCCTCCTCGTACGTATATGGCTTCATTACTCCAACATCTTCGATCAAAGCATCATTTGCATTTATAGGATTTCGTTTCTTTTGCCTTGTTGAGGTGCTTGCTTTTTAGGTTGGTCCATCTGGCTTGGTCAAAGCTCTTTAAGATGTACACTTGTTTGTGATGAACTCTTTGATATTTCTGGTGGTTGTGCTTTTACTTTTTCTTCAAGTTTCCTCCTATAATTACTTCCTCGATTGGCTGGGCATTATTGGATACATGACCTTATTCCATTCTTCTTGTACCTCTTCAATTTCTTTTGGATCTAGTAGCACAACGGCTTGTGATGACCACTATGACGATGCTTCATCGAACATCACGTTCTTGGAAGTGTAACACTTATCTTCCTTCAATTGCACATAGCTCTATATTTTCATCCATGGGCATAGAGATCAGCTTGCAATCAAGCATCTCAATCTCCTCAAGGACATAGATTTTATTGACATAGGAAAACCCTTCCTATTTTCATAGTTGTTGTTCCTCAACCTAATTATGACTCTATTTATTGGAAGAGAATAAGTTTCTTAAAATGTTGAACGTCAAATTGCATCCCCATGAAGGGAATGCTAAAGTTGAAAAAACAACATAATCATTTGAATCCTTGTTATGGCATCTACAAACTATACACCCTTTGGTTGAATCATAACGACTAATGTCAATTTTGTTCATCTCCCTTGATAGTATACTTAAAAAACTCTGTTGGATCCTTCATCAAACACAGCCTAGAATTAAATCTTCATTATCGAAAGCTTACCATTGAGAAGGAGAAGTGATTCATTAATGAAACCTTCATGAATCATTTTTTTGTTCTTTCATTCTAGGAAAAAGCCCTAAAAGTGTCACCTAATGTAGTAGGAATAATATCGGTCTTCTCCTTATACACTCAAATATCTTGCTTTTGTACTTATCTAAGCAAAAAAAATATCGGTCTTCTCCTTATACACTCAACATATTTCTATAGTTCTAAAGCTTAGAAAATACCCATTCCTAGTTCATAGTCAAGCCCTAGCTAGTGAGGAAGTGACTGAGATATTTAGAGTCAATGAGATGACTGGGAGACAGAAAATCAATTCATATCAATCGAATTTGCAACTCTATCTTAAGGTGCATGCAATGAGATGACCTCCTTGATTGACCTGAGATGATTGTCTATTTAATGCCTTTTGGTTTGTTTGTTTGTTTTTTTTTTGTTGGATCTATTCTAACTCTCAACTCACTCTTAAACTTTTGTCCTATCTTTTTGCAAGATGTAGAAATTGAAACCCACACCTCAAACTAATCATTCCCATCCAACCCAACCCAACCCAACCCCTTAAGAAGATAGGAATTTGAACCTCCCACCTCTCCCTTCTCCTATGGGATCATGGGAACAAAACCCCAATGGTTAATGCTTCTTTGGTTGGCTAGCATATTCTCCAACTTAGTAAGAGTTTGATCTCTTACTCATTCACAGGTGGCTGTAATAATATTGTTATGCTCCAACCGCAACTAGTGGATGATAATTTTTTTAATTCTTGTCTGGTAGGTAACATTTTGAGGATCTAGCTTTGAAATTTCATTGACTCACTATCATGTCTTGTTGCGAGACTAAAAGTAATTCATTCTCCAAGCTCGCGGGCGAGCGAGGCGGACGAACGTAGCCCGATCTATGGAGCTCATCCGCCGTCCAATGCCGCGAGCTGGGTAGGGACCCTCCGCCGACCCCCTGTTCTGTTAACCCTGTTTTCGTGCCCTGTTTTAATGTTGCTTCCCGTGCCCTGTTCGGGCTCGTCGGACCGGACCGCCGTTGTCCAGTGGGTGCGAGTTTCTGGTCTTATTTGCGTGCGTACTCTAGTCCCGTAACCTAGTGTGTTGATTGCTGTGGATCTCGGCTTGGACTCGAGCTCGGATGATTGCGAGTGTCGCCCTTTATATGATGCACGCCGCATGTTTGATGAAAGGACTAAGTCAAGAGCGCGTTTGTTTCTTCCGGCGGCCGAAACTCACTGATTTACGTCAGCCTTAAATCACGGTTTTGTTGGTTTTGTTGGTTTTTTTTTTTTTTTGGATCCGAGTTCATATGTCGAGCGAGTCTAGAGCTTCCTTTTAGCCGATGCCCTCGGCATGTTCGACGAAATGACCGGGTGAGATCCGTGCGGTTGATTCTTAGCTCTCCATCCGTCGCGGGTGCTTGTCGCTTGTCGAACGAATTTAGATGAGTCCCCATTGCTATCCTTTGCTTGGTGTGTTCTTGTTTCGATGATCTTCGAGTATGCGTCGTGTTCCCGGACAACCTGTTCTTGGCTGGCAAAGAGGAAGGGCGATGGTGGTCACGGCCCGGCCATGAATGGCAGCCGCGTAATGGCTGAGCACGGTTCATATGGGGGCTGAATTTTTTTTTACTGAACTTTGGATATTTTAGTTGCTCGAACCAGCAGCATCTTCAGTCCTTGGGGAAGAAGGGGACGCAAAGGAGAAGAAAAAGTAAGAAAAAAGAAAAGAAAAGTCAAAACAGAATAAAAATAAAAACAGAGAAGAGAACAAAATGGATCTTTTCTCTTCTGCTATTCCTGCACGCCTTCTGCTATTACTACTGAGTGTGCATAGGGAAGAGCAGGAATAGACAAAAGAGAGAGAAGAAAGAAATAGGCAAGAGAGAAAAGAAAAGTTAAAAAAAAAAGAATAAAAACTTAGAAAAGCAAGTCCTTCTCTCATCAGGGCGTGACTCAGCGTTCAATAAAAACTTAGAAAAATCGGTTATGATCCAAACCACCGCCCTTTCGGTGCTTCTCTCATCAGGTCTGCAGCTTGTAGAGAGAGATAGAGAGGGGATTGGAGATATATAGATTGAGAGAGGCCAAGAAAAAGACAAAAGGGAGGGAGAGATGGAGAAATGTTTAAAACGAAAAGGACGAGGGGCCGTGCGTGAGACTCGGGTCGGTTTATTATATTTATATTATAATTTTTAGATTTTTTTAATTAAAAAATCGAAAAAGAAATTTAAAAAAAAGCTCTTTTTTTCAGGGAAAGGCCTAAAATTGATTATGAGCATTTTTCTCTTTAAAAAAATGAAAAATCCTTTAAAAATTTATGAAATGAGGGAATGGTCTAAAATATTTTTCTTAGTATTTTTTTTTAATGCATGAAAAAAAAAAACAAATCTCAGAATCCAAACAAGATTATATACCGTAAAGACATTAGTTGATTAACTAATGTAATCAAGTCCTTAATTTTAGTTTCTTTCTCTCAATATTTTGCTTAGATTCCTAGTTAACCTATCCAAATCGATTAGTAACGACTCTATTATGAAATTGACTTGTAGATTAAAAATTCAGATCATAAGTTGCGAATTAGTGAGTTTGGAAGAGCTTAACCGATCGCGAAATGGTGGGCTTGGGAGAGCTTAGCCACATGTGCCCATGCCAAAAAGGAAGGTCGAGACAATTGCTAAAATATGTTTTGAGTTCGGATCCATTCCACGAGACTTGATCCATTGGAAGTCCAACCCGCAAGATCGTAGGAGAGACTGATCCAAGGTCGAAAGCATATATTCCAAACTAACCGTACTTGTAATCCTATTGCCAAGGTGCGTGAACAACATTGTTGGCGTTCGCTCTGTTACCGCAAGTGAAAAGACCCTTCTTCGTATCAACGTGGGACGAAACAAAAGCAGAAAACGATAAATCAACATTAATCTTTGGGGCCACGTTGGGGCACATTTTTAATTATTAACAAAAGAACCCACTTCACGTGAGACCATAACATTAGCGACAAATCAACAAACGATAGCGACCGCGTCCACTTCTGAAGAGTTAATGGATGCATTTGTCTTGACTTGAGAAATCCGTGACCTTTTCGGCCATGCCCCATTGATTTAGAGCACCAACAATCGAAGTCTTTCTTTAAAAACAAAGCGAGACACGGTCCTAGGTCTAATGCGTGAAAACCTTTCTTTAAAATGCTGAAAATTATCAATCAGTCTTGTTCCTATGTTGATAAGGCATAATATTACCCAGCCTACCGAACATTAACTATCTTTTACATGAACACGATTCTCTCTGCCCTAATAATTGCAATTTTCACCCAGCCTCCTTCCACTTCAACAGCAAAGGACATTGCTTTTCGTGGTCCAGTACAAAGGACAGTGCCCGCTGAGTTCTTTGACCATTTTCGACGAGGATCTTTGGGGATTGGCTTGTGCTTGGGAAGACTGGTTGACAAATTAGTTTATGGAGCAATGTGTCAGATTATTATCGATTCTTAGTCACGGCCCGCTTGTCTAAAAGGCCACTTAAAGTCTGATGGGTCGCTTAATAACCGGTTTGAATAAATATAACATTTCTCTTATGTTAACCGAAAGCGAAAGAGGTAGATTGAGGTGTACTGGCAAAAGATGCAAAATATTTTTGATTTACTTGATTGAAGTCACCCAATTTTCCTTTCTTTCCTTTAACTAAAGAGGATCTTTAGTTGGGTCAAGGTCAAGAAGTAGTAGTAAAAAATAATCTCTGCCCTTTTCGAAACTTAATGCAATTATTGGGAGTTGTTTGGTGATATTCCACATCATTAGGAAGTTTGATGTGTGCAGAAATGTTTGGAAATGACGAGTTGTGGTCATTTTATAATACTGGTCATTTCATAATCATCGAACTACCATATTTTAGTAGACCCCTTGGCGTCTTTTCAGGCCACAATAGCAGTTAGTCTTTCTTTAGAAACAAAGCAAGACATGTTTCATGTGTTAAAAACTATCTTTGCTAAACGTTATCAACCAGTCTTGTTGCTTTGTTGGTAAGGCATTATATTACCCAGCCTACCGAACTTTAACAATCTTTTACAAGAACATGATTCAAACTACCCTAATACATATACTTTCATCAGAAAAGTACAATAAACAAGTCATAACTAATTGAATTGATATTAATTCAATTATAAACCATTCGATTGAACTGATTTAGTTCTAAACCATTTGTATTTGTGTTAAATGAGTCTATTTGGTCAATTTTAGCTGAAAATTGCCAACGTAGATGTTGTCTCCCTTACATGATTTGACCAGTATTGATGTAAATATTTTTTAATGATATTTTAATAATATTTAATTTTTAATAACTTTATGATTTTTTTCTTTTCATCATTTTACTTTTTATTTTTTGAATAGGTTTTGTGGTGATATAATAAAACTTTTGTGGAATATTAAGGATAGCGATAGATACGAGACAGTTGTGTTTTGCTAATAAGTAATCATAGTGAAGTACAAGGAGCAAGGGGTTGAGAGTAAGCAAGGGCCCGGTGTCATGGCCTCACCTAGATCTAGCAAGGACATACAACCTAGAAGGGAGGGTTGAATAGGTTTTGTGGTGATATAATAAAACTTTTGTGGAATATTAAGCAATCACCACTCAAGATAGCGATAGATACGAGATAGTGTGTGTTTTGCTAATAAGTAATCATAGTGAAGTACAAGGAGCATAGAACAATATATATTAGTTCGTTTTTATACCCAAGTCTATGTCCACTCTCCAATCAATAGCCTTAATAGCTACTGGATTCCACTAGTAATCAGCTATGCAAGTTACAATTGACTAGTGATGTTCCTTTCACTTAATAGATCACATTATCAGGACATATGCTGCACTTACACTTACACACTTGACTATTAGCTCTTATAGTCCTAGGGAAAGATATAGAACAAGATCATAGATATTTTCTAACTTAGTTCATACGAGCAATATTCAATTTGTCTAACTCTCTATCTAGTTTCATAATATTGCCTTATATACTGAAGTTTGCAATCTATCTATTGGAGACCTTTAAGGATGTTTAGCTAGCCATTTGAGAGTTGTTGGGGACCTTAGATAGAATTGAGTCTGCTTTTATAGTCACTTCATCTGACTATCGCAGTTTTCCTAAAATAGAATTTTTTTTTTGCATTATCCTTAAGGAAAAACTTGGCGTTGCTTTTTTGATTTCGGGATAAGTACACTAATGGTGCCATAAGTTGTGTACGGTGCTCACTTTTGTGCCAAAAGTTTCCGTCGGATTACTTAAGTGCCAAATCGGAGGAAAAACGCTCACTTTGGTGCCACCGGCGAAAGATTCTGGCTAAAATGATTTAAAAATAAATAAATCGATAGGCCTTTAAATGACGTCGTTTTCGGTCTTCCTTAAGAAAACGACGTCATTTTGCCGTCCCACATGGATGGCTTCATGGAAACGACGCTGTTTAGCTCACATGGGGAAAAATTAGGGTTTCCGTTGCTCGGCCACCGTCGTTTGCCCGCCATCGCTCGGCCACTATCGCTACTCGGCCACCATCGCTCAGCCACCATTGTAGTTGCTCGATCAGGTGAGCGAGGAGAGATTGAAATTGTTGTAGGAAAAATCGAAGGCAAGGGCGGAGGAGGAGGAGGAAGAAGATGGGTTGAAGGGGCTGCTGGTGTGCTGCTGTTGCTGGTGCATTGCTGGTGTTGTTGCTTTGGTGTCTTTGTCCGGTCTTTATTCTTTGGTGCCGTGCCGGTGCCGTTGCTGGTGTGGGTCTTCGAGGAAGAAGAAGACATGAAGACGAGCCTTCCCTCTCTCTCAATTTTGGGATTAGGGTTTCAAAGTCGGGGGAAAGATGCCAAACGACGTCGTTTTGGTGTTTGGATGCTGACTCAACTCTCCAATGAGCCACATCGGTGTCAAAGATTAATAAAAAAAAAGGCCACGTCGGATTTCTAGCCAATTTTGTCGGCGTTGGCACCAAAGTGAGCGTTTTTCAAATTTTTTGGCACTTAAGTGATCCGACGGAAACTTTTGGCACCAAAGTGAGCGCCGTACACAACTTATGGCACCGTTAGTGTACTTATCCCTCTGATTTCTTTCTTGGCTTTTCACCGACGGAGTCTAACCTTGCAATGGCTATTTTTTGTACTATTAATGGTCATTTTCTAGTGCATATCTCACCATCATCAAAGTTATTGTATCTGTATCATAATTGCACCCTATCACGAGTGCAAATTGTGAGTAATCTTGTTGATGATTCTTAGTGACAACACCACCAATTGATATGTGATGACATGATTAATGATCTTTCCATCTTCATCAATGCCAAGGACCTCCAAGAATACTAGCTTGACCAGTCCTTCTAAGCTACCACGGTATACCACTCACATTGGTACTTGATCACCTACACATCATTGCCTAGTTTCTCGTCCTTGCTAATACATTTAGAACATTGATGATACTCACAAACTTTTACCATTTGCATATGTTGTAGTAAACATTAATGCCAAAGATAGTTTTGGAATCATCAAAATTCCATAGGGATGTTTTCTCAACAAGGAGCTTAGGGCCCTACTGTCCCAACAAGGGTGTTGAGGCCTTCACTGTTGTTGGCAAGGGCATTAGGCAATGGTTGCCATGCCCTCACCGACACAAGGAGCACCTGTGATGCCCTCACTTAGTAGACAATAAGGGTGTTACGGGCCTCGCTTGTGACCAATGGCCTTGGCTATTTGGGCAAAAAAAAAAAAAAAAAAAAAAAAAAAAGCAAAGAGAAGAAAAGAAAAAAATCATTAAAACTATAAAACAATAAAAATATTATTTTAAAATGTTTATGTTACTGTTGGCTGTATCACATAAGATAGCTAGCATTTACATCAACGATTTTTTTTATTAACGTTAGTTAGATGGATGCAATTGACACAAATACAAAATGTTTAAGATCAAATTGGTCCAATTGAAGGTTTGGAACTGAATTGTTACTAATGCAGTAGATTTAAGACTTTTTCGGTACTTTTCCCAACTTTTGTCTTGATAGAGCTCAATAGCGAAGGACAATGCTTCTTCGGGCCAAATCAAAAGACAATATCCACCGAGTTCTTTGACTTGCTCTTTACAAAGGGGATCCTTAGGGTTTTGCTTTGTGCTTGTGAAGATTGGTTTACAAATTAATTTAAGGACCGATTTGTTAGATTATTATTGATTCTTGATTACAACCCATTTGTCTAAAAGGCCACTCAAAATCTAACGAATCTTTTAGGGTTTGTATGATAACATTTCTCTCTTTGTTCTTTTGTTCATTTGCCCTATGGAATAGAAAAAGAACATAAATCTGTTTTGTAACATCAGTTAATTTTCTATTTCCTAGAAAGTGGTCATGCCCTATGGAATAGAAAAAAGAACATACATCTATTTTGTAACATTAGTTAATTTTCTATTTCCTAGAAAGTGGTTAAGGAATAGATTTGAAATAGAAACAAGAGGTAGAAAAATGTAACTTTTTGTTTTTGGGAATAATTTCGAAATATAAGTTATTTTCTTTCTTTTCTTTTCTCAAAATCTAATGAATCTCTTAGGGTTTGTATGATAACATTTCTCTTTCTCTGTTCTTTTGTTCATTTGCCATATGGAATAGAAAAAGAACATAAATCTATTTGGTAACATCAGTTAATTTTCTATTTCCTAGAAAGTGGTTAGGGAATGATTTGAAATAGAAACAAGCGGTAGAAAAATGTAACTTTTTGTTCTTGGGAATAATTTCAAAAAATAAGTTATTTTCTTACTTTTCTTTTTTTCTTCTTCCTTATCGCCTGCCGCTCGTTGCTATTTGCCGCCCCTTGCATGTTGCCAATTGTTGCCTCTACCACTGTCGCCGTTCGCTGTCACCATCGTCGCCCGTCGCCTGACGACCAATTAGAGGAGGAAGAAGAAGAGAGGAAAAGAAAAAAAGAAGAAGAAAAATCTCAAAATAATATTAAAAAATTTAAAGAAATTCTATGTCATTAAAAAACTTGTCGATCATACCAAATACATTCATGTTCTTTTTCTATTCCGAGGATAAAATTTTTGTATAATTATCAAGCGCGTTATTTTATTCAAAAATTGTTTCAATGAATAGAAATAGAAAAAAAAACATCTTCTAAAAAGAAATTGTTTTTATGAATAGAAATGTTACAAGATGCACCCTTAGTAATCAATTTGAATAAATATGACATATTATGTTAATCAAAAGCGAAAGAGGTAGATTCAGGTGGACTGACAAAAGATGCAAGAGCGGTACATTCAGGTGGACTGGCAAAAGATTCAAAATACTTTTGATTTACGTGAATTGAAGGGTGGATTCACTTAATTGAAGTCGGTCTTCTCTGGCCGGTGATCTTTTCAATTAAGGGACCCAGTTTTACCTTTTGTCCATTAACTGAAGAGGATCTTTGTGTGGCTCGAGGTCAAGAAGTAGTAGTAAAAAAATAATTTCCACCATTTTCGAAACTTAATGCAATTATTTGGTGACATTCCGCCTCGGTAGGCGGTTTGCTGTATGCTAAAATGTTTGAGAATGACGAGACATGGTCATTGTTTAAGATTAATCATTTCCTAGTCATCGAACTACCTATATTTATTCTTTGATCCCTCCTATCACCTATCTAACATTTCATATATTAATTAGATGACTAATGTTGATTGACCAACCATATTATGTTCCCAACGACTATCATCATTAATTACACTCTATGAAACGTGCACGTGTCTTTTAGCTAGGCTTTCCTTAGGTATTTTTTATTTTTTTTGGTCAATCCTACTCTATTCCCATTCTACACTCACTCTCAGACTTGTACTCTGCCTCTTGCAGAGCGTAGGAGTCGAAACCCACTCCTGAAACTTACGCGTCCCCACCCCATCCTCCCGGAGAATGTGGGGATTTGAACCCCTCACCTCCCAATTCCATGTTGGAAGGGTGGCCACTGGAGCGAATCCCAGTGGTTTCCTTAAGTATTCAATAATCTTGTTTTTGCTCGTTGTTGTTGTACCTCTCCTAATTATTACCCATTTATTCTGGAATACTCTTTCTAGAGGGACAATTTTACATATTTCTGCCAAATCCTTCTCTTACTAAGTACTATTGGTACCATTTCGATGTGTTTTTATTCTTTCAAACAAGAGAGTTTTGATGCTTTTGAGCATGGATAGCTACCATCTCCTCTCTTAACTCTCTTATTTTTTCTTTTTTCTTTTTCGAGAACCACATATAGTTTCGACTAAAAAGGTGAAATGATTTTTCATTATATCAATGAAATCGAAGTAATGAGGTAACGACATTCAATTTTTTTTTTTAAAGTATATCCTTGAATTCAATTGAGACATTAGCAAAACTCAGATTGGAGAAGAATATGGTCCATGTGTTCCTTTTATTGAATCTATGTTCCTATTTATTTTTGTTTTGAATTGGTTAGGGACTCTTTTACCATGAAAAATCTTAGAGTTACCTCATGGTAAGTTGGCCGCACTAAATAGGTAGGTAGTCGACCAACTACCACATACTTGATAAAAGAGCATTCTTACCTTAGTTTACTTGTCCACTGACATTGAAGGAGAAGAACAAGAAGTAGGTAGAAACCTTTTTCCCTATAATCTTTTCCGAACTTCCCTAATCATAGTGCTTTCTATCACAATTCCAAGTCTTGCTCCCACTCATGTATTGATTTCAATGCTTTGTTGATTTGTATGTAAGTTTGGCCTAGGCCATTGGCTAGTTTGTAGGCCCCTCCTCATATCTCATTATCTTATTTCGTGGAAAATGAATGATTTGAAAATAATTTCTTAAAAATAATTACTTATATCACTTGAAATAGTTAGTCAATGGAAAATGTTTTCTTTGTAAACAGTTTACATCTTAATATTTTCGTGGGCGTAGAAATATTTTTATTTATTTCTTTTGTAAGCAATACAAGTAATCATTTTTTATAAATATTTTTCAAATCATTCATTTTCAATAAAATAACGGACCATAATGTCATAGCTCTGCCTTTGGCAAGTTTAATGTTGGTGTTGGTCACAACAACCCCTTAATTAATTACTATGTGGAAACCAAATGTGATTAGTTAGGTCCCTCAAATCAACATTAAATGAAGAAATGCATGCACCTTGAACGTGATGGGATCTGTCTTTAATTAGGTAAAACCCTTTTCAAGAATAGCGTGGACCTTTCTAAGTTATTTTCATGAAAAAAAACTAGCGGTAAGAATTAAGACCCACATATTTCAAAGGGTTGCAATTAGTTATGTTTTTGCCATTATTATATCATGCATTCTAATATTGGTTCACTTTTTACATGATTATTAACTTAGAGGTATCTTGACCAATGATTTAGCTATTCTAGTCATTAAGAAGTCCTACTTTTATTATATATTTATTTAGGGAAAAGTTTTTCAACCATTTATGTAATGAAATAGTAATTCTTTTTGTAATATGTCACTTAATCATGATACTTTAATCATACAAGTACAAATTTTTATTTTTATTTTTTATTTTTTGCTTTTGATAAATCAAGGGTACAAGCATAGAAACTCACTACCTGAAGACCTATGAAGCAATTTGTCAGTTGATAAGATTAAATAAAGTAACCTTCAGTTCTTGAATGTAAAATCTCGTTATGACGTTAACAACTGGGTCAACCATTTGATCATGCATAAAATTTGAAAAAAAAAAGTATCCAAAAAATATTCTTTATTGCAACGAATTATCAAAAGCAATTATAGTCTGAATCGATATTTTTTTGAAAGTAGTTTCGTTCATACAAAGTAAAAACCTGTTCAGTGTAAAATGAAAAGACAATAACCCAAAATTTCTATACCATACAATAAGTTATAGGCAAAATTATGATATATGTGCACTACAACAAGTATTTTTGTGACAATTTATTGAGTGGGGCTTGGGTTGATGACTAAAAAAAACTCAATATAAAAATAATGAAATTAGGTGCCGCCTTTCATTAGGCACCGATTTGACTCTAAAAATATAAAACTAAAGCTTTTGAATTATACATCTGTAAATATTAAAAAAAAAAAGGAAAATTGATAGAATTCGGAATAAGCACACAATGGAAAGCATCTATCTCAACACGATAAGTGATACTTTAGAATTCTAAGAAGTGAATTTTATGAACTAAAGTTACGGTGTCATTGTACGTAATACGAATTAACTTTAAAAAAGTTTAATGAGAAAGTAAAGAAGGAAATGATAAAGGAAAAATAAGGAAAACACAACAAAGGAAGGAAAATAGAATTCTTTTTATAATTTATAGGGTTAATACCACAAAAAACTCCAAATTGAAACACTTGTGACAAATTTATTCCAAATTAATTTTTTGACCGCCAAAAATTCTAATCGGTACACATGTAATGAATTTACTTCAACCTGATTTTATGATCATAAAAAAAAATCTAAAATGATATACCTATTATAAATTTATCCTAATTTATTTTTTGACCATCGAAAATCTTGAACTGATACACTTATGACAAATTTACCATATGTTAACTTCCATCAAAATTTTCCATTAATTTGTTGACATGGATGATACATAATGACATGTTATAATGACGTGACAAGTCTACGTGGAAATCCATAAGGTTAATGATATGAAAAATCCCAAATTTGTCACAAGTGTACTATGAAATTTATTACATGAGTACCATTAAATTTGTCATAGGTGTATCAATTTAGGATTTTTGGTGATATTTACCTCATGGATTTCCATTTGGACTTGCCACATCATCATACCACATCACTATGTGTAATCCAGGTCAGCAAATTTATCACAAGCGTACCGGTTTTGGATTTTTGGCAGTTAAAAAGTTAATTTGGGGTAAATTTATCACAAAGTATACTAGTTTAGAGTTTTTTGTGATCAAAAAATTAGTTTTATGGTAAATTTGTTACAATAGGATAAATTTATCACAAGTGTACCAGTTTAGGATTTTTCATAGTATTAACCTCTAATTTATATGTCATCTAAAGCAAAGAAGATCTCTTAGTTTTCGAGATCATAATCTTTTTCTTCTCTTTTTAAAAATATAATTAATTAGTTATTTTATAAATATTTTACTAACGACCAAATGTGCATATTAGTAATTCTATTTTATCTAGCATGTTTTTAAGTTTCAGGATTTGAATATGTTTACGTTATAAACAAACTTACCCAAGAAAAAAAATTTCAAATCATGAAACCTTTATTTCTTTTCACATATGGGGTGTACAATTTCTTCACAATATTTTAATATTATCTTATCATTAATTTCTTAATAAGATAATTTTATAAAAAATTTCCATGTCAATTTTAACATACACGCAAAGCGTGTGCATTTTACCAATACATGATAAGACAAAAAGAAGCCTTACAAGAAACCGAACATGTTAAAATAGTTGTTTTTCCCTCCTTTTCTCCTTTCAAGAAAGTCGGGAGTTCTGAGATTTTTGGAGAAATCCCCAACGTACATCTGATTTTAAAAGTGAATAATTATTGCTCGTTGGTATAAACCTTTTAGACACTGTAAAGCAGTCTTGTCACAAAACGAGTTTAAATAGTTTTGAGCAATATACTAAAATTTCTCTAATTAATTGATTTATTTCGCCTAGGATAGGACAAAGCCACAAGCACCTAAAGACTTTTTAGGTGGTCTGGGACTAGGGGTGAGCAACGGTCTAGGGTTGACCCTAGACCGACCCTGGACCAGCCCAACCCTGCCGGTCCCGGTCCGGTTCCCAAGGACGGACTGGGTCGGTCCACGGTCCTGAAAATTCCAGGACCAACACCATGCTTGCGGTTGGTCCTCGGTCCTAAGAGTTTTGGGTCGGTCCAACCCTGACCAACCCTATATATTATATTATATTATGTATAATTCTTTTATATATTCAAATCTAAGTAAAGTGTCTGTTATATTATATTATATTGAAATGTTCTATCAATAATACTAATAGTAATTTCAATTTAAAACTTTTGTTGAGTATTAATTATATGTCGTTTGTTTTGTTTTTAGGTGTTTAGAAGTTCAAGTAAATTAACAAGATGTGAAGTTATATATTCATGATTTATATTAAGTATTTTGAACTTTTTATAGTTTAATTGTATTTTACTAATAAATTTCAGCTGCACTTTGCTTTTCAATTTGTGTCAAATGGTAGAAGTTTGTGAAGAGTAGAGTAGTATTGCAGTTTCTACGGTGATTTACTAGTCAAGTGGTGTGAAGCTCATTTTTTGGTTGAGTGGACTCAACATGATCAAATGCAGGAAAACGCTTTTGCATATAATGTTATAAATATTAAAGATAGATGATTACAAGAACTTTCCATCTTGTCCCATATCTCGATGAGCGGTTAGCAAGTACGAAATTTCTATTGTGTCATCTTAAATTTGCTAAATATGTATTGGTATTTATAATTTAGTTGCATAATATCGCATTGTCAATGGATGTGTAATTTGAATTTGTAGGTTTGTTTTTTTAGGGAGTATAAAAAATAAGACGAAAAAATTATTGATTGGTCCCGGGTTGACCCTGGAACCGGACCGAACCCATTGGGTCGGTCCGGTCCTTGGTCCCAGGCTCAATAGGGTCGGTCCTCGGTCCTAAAAATTGAGGACCGACACTGTACGGGTTGGTCCTAGGGTTAGGGGGTGGCCCGGACCAACCCGGACCATACTCACCCCTATATGGGACTCTGGGTAAGGGCATTTAGTACGAAAACCCTGTTGGGATCGATTGACCTTGAGCCATGCCCAAATTATACCTTGAAAGTTTCTATACGAAAAAGTTTATCATGAGCGTTATTGAGCTAAAACGTTTAGACCTAACATCAATGCCTACTAGCCCAAGTCATCCAATAGCACTCTACCCCATAAGTAATTATTTAAATTAGTAGTGTTAGAGAATCAACACATCAAATTAACTCCTAAGAATCATTTCTCAATAATAAAATCATAGAAAATATAAAAAAAGGTATTTACGAAAATCAACTCTTGAGGAAAACATTCTCACAAAAGTATATAGGACTATACCTAGATAAAAGCATCCTTAGAAATGCCACCATTATATGCTCATCTTCGATGCAATAACGAATGGCACAAAAGAGAAAATGAATGAAGAAACTAGATTTAAATTAAGTGTGATTTGGCGCTAGAGAGTTAGCAAGGTAAACAAAGGAATCTTCTATCATGTGAGTAATAACCAAAAGCTGCTCCTCATACTCTAAATCAAGAACACCACATAGCACGTTGTCCCAAAAGAAGAAAAGATGAAAGTAAGAGAATGAGATCGCCTCTTTATTCAGAAACGTTTAATGTTAGACAAAATAGGAAAAATTCCAAACTTTTTGAAATTGTGCTCGTTTAGTCCTAAACTCTTTTTTTGGCCAATTCGATCTTAAACTTTTTATAATTATGCCAAATTAGTCTATAAGGCCAAATTTGCCTAGCTGACACCTAAGTAGCACCGACACTGACATGTGACACGTGACACGATAAGACACGACACGCCGACATGTTGTTTATCAAAAAACAGAGAATTCTGACAAGTTGTGACATGTTATATATTAAATATATATTTTTATATATACATAATAAATTATTATTTTTATGATTATTTCAATCAAATTAATTTGAATCAAATTCATAAATGAATAAATAATTAAAAAAAGCCTAAAATGAATATACACAAAAAACATTAATCCGCCATTTATTAATAGCATTCATTGTTTTAATTTAACAAATTTTAACTCTATTTCAATAATTCATAAAACTTGGAGAAAAACAAACAATCCATATTTTAGACTCACATATTAGATATGTTGGAAGAGGAGAAAAAACTTAAGGGGTGAATTGTGTATTACGAGAAGTGGGAGTTAGAAGAGAAAATAAGACTAGGTTTTCCTTCTTTCTCTATTTATTATTTTTATTATTGTATATATATATATATCGACCTCTCATTCATTGAATTTTTAAAATTAGCCTCGATATCGGAAACTCGTATGTCAAAATTCCGACTTGAGTGTCGGAGAGTGTCGAGTAAGTTGACAACGTGTCAGATTTTTCGACACGTGTTGATTAAGTATTACAAAGTGTCCAAGAGTGTCGGACACATGTTGAAGTGTCCGACACAACACGAATCGACACAACACGAAAGCTCTTAAAAAGTGTCGGTGCTTCATAGGCCGACACTAACGTGAACAATTTTATTTTTTTATTTTTATATTTTATTGATTGGAGGAAGTTGGAAGAATGAGAGAGAAAAAAAAAGAGAAAGGACAAAGAAAAAAGAAAAGAAATTAATAAAAATAAATAAATAATTCTCAAAATAAAATAAAATATTATTAAAAAATTATCCATGTATCGATGTTGGTCAAATGGCCGACATCTATGTCAGTTTCAGCCTGCCAAATTTGGCCGCATAAATTGAATTAATATAATTACAAAAGATTTAAGATCTTTTTGGTATTTTTCCCAAAGAAGTGGAAATTTTAAACTGACAGGAAATTGGTAAAATGAAAAACTCTCGCTCAAGGACAGTGGTGCTTTATACGTGCAAGATGTGATATTGACGTAGTCACGACGAACTAATCACCAGGAATAGAAAAATCGACAGAATAACAAATAGGGAAAAATTGAGAGAGGCGCCCAGGGTTTGATCTCTTGATACATTCTTTGATATCATGTTAGATAAATTACTATTTATCAAAGCTTAAATTAATAGGAAATGGGTAACAATGCACATGTAGCCTATTTTTGACATTTACATTGCGGACGAGGAGTTTAAAAAATTACGTTTACCAGCATACATTAATAATATGGGATTGACCAAAAACCAATAATTTAGGCCACCACCATCGTTATAAGCCCCCTTTTCCCTCCCTCCCTCCGCTGCAGCCACCGCGTTTTGCAGAGCAACCAACCCCGCCACCCTTTCTCTCTCTCTCTCTCTCTCTCTCTCTCTCTCTCTGTAATGGAGGCTCTCCAATTGGCGCCGCCGCAGCCTCCCCTCCTCCGCTCGCGGCGGGCCTGCGTCGCCGTGGCCCACACCCTCTCCGCCTCATCCATGGGCCAACGCCGGAGGCCGCTCGTGAGAGCGACCCTCTCCAAGCAAACGGCGGAGAGGTCTCCATTGCTCGCTCCCTGTGGAAACCCGTCACGAGCGTCCACGTCTGCGCCGCCGTCGTCACAGCAGCCCCTGCCCAGGGTCTCCGCCAGCTCCCTCCAGTACCCGCCAGGCTACCTCGGGGCGGTTCCCGATCGCTCGGCTGCCGAGGGGCCCGGAGACAGCATCATCAATGCCATGAGCCATCTGACCAACATTTTGTCGTCCAAGGTGTACGACGTCGCGAAGGAGACTCCGTTGCAGCTCGCCACGAAGCTCTCCGAGAGGTGGGGAGTGAATGTGTGGCTCAAGAGAGAGGATTTGCAGCCTGTGAGTACTTTAGGTTGGCGCTCTTACTTCGGATTTTAGTACTTTACTGAGAGGAACTGACCCTCTTTTGCGGTCTGGAAACTGATTTTTGAAGCAGTGTTCTGGGCTGATTTTAATGCACGTCTAGCCGTTTCCGGTACTTTTGAATGCTACTTTTGTGTTTGAAAGCTCTGGTGGTTTAGAAAAATCACTGTTTTCTTCCTTCTGAATAGCAGAGCTTCCCGTTTCTTGATTGTTTGAAAACTTTGGTGAGTGAAAGCAAGCTGGCTGATTATTTTGAGGACATTTCAGTGGATACTTCGTCGACTGTAGTAATTACCTATGAAGTGTATATACTGTTTCTGTAACTTTGTGTTCCTGCGTGTTGTTCCGAGTCCGGCTTTGGGGTTTTAGTGCTTGAGGAAGAAGAACGTAACGTACTTCAAGTGTACTTCGGAGTCGATAAATTGAATGAGTTCCATGAAGATCTAGTAGGGGAAGCAATTATTGTAGAATCTTTGACGAGCTTCCTGAGCTTAATCTAATTCTAATTCATCAATATTATAATAATATTGGCTTTTTTCTTGCATATGGAAAATGTGTTTGAATGGTGAGTCTAATTCAGGATTGTGGTTAGCCGAGAAGTATGCCAGATTAATTGTTCTCCTTCTGGCAGGTTTTCTCTTTCAAACTCCGCGGCGCCTATAACATGATGGCAAAGCTTACTAGGGAACAGTTGGAAAAAGGGGTTATCTGCTCATCAGCAGGGAATCATGCCCAGGGTGTCGCCTTTGCTGCCAAGAAACTAAATTGCAGTGCTGTAATTGCAATGCCAGTCACAACGCCAGAGATTAAGGTTTCAGT
This sequence comes from Eucalyptus cladocalyx, assembly GCA_017140615.1. Taxonomy (NCBI): domain Eukaryota; kingdom Viridiplantae; phylum Streptophyta; class Magnoliopsida; order Myrtales; family Myrtaceae; genus Eucalyptus; species Eucalyptus cladocalyx. The sequence continues at coordinate 24,501,262 of CM029516.1, forward strand.
TTGCGTCATTTAGTTTGTCTAGTTTTGTTTGTTGGCGGGTGTTTCCTTTCACATGTGGTATTCTTATATCGCAGTGGCGTTCTGTTGAGAGCCTTGGTGGCACGGTGGTTCTTGTGGGCAATTCCAATGACGAGGCTCAAGCGTATGCCAAGAAGCGGGGCGACGAGGAGGAGCGAACATTTATACCTCCCTTTGATCACCCGGATGTCATCATGGGGCAGGGCACGATCGGCATGGAAATTGTGCGTCATATGCAAGGTCCATTGCATGCCATTTTTGTTCCTGTGGGGGGTGGTGGCCTCATAGCTGGTATTGCCGCTTATATTAAGAGGGTTTCTCCAGAGGTTGGTCGTTTGCTCTCCAAGAGTCACTGTTGGTGCTCTTTCATGTCATTCATGATTTCTTCACCTTAATGACAGTTGCTGATCTCTCATAAAAAGATTCTTGTTATGCTGATGAGCATTGAAGCCAGGGGGGAAATTTAATTATCTAGCTGTTGAATTGTTGATCTAATCTTTAGAAACTTCAAGATAAATTTTAGCTAGAAAAGTCAAGAAAAATCCAAAAAAAAAAAAAAAAAAAGAGAAAATCTAGCATGGACAACAATAAAAAGTGTAGAAAGCACAAGTGTAGAAGTCTCTAGGAGAAGAAGGAAAGTGAAAAATATCTGACAAGAGCAAAATATTTTCCTTGGTAAAGTTGGTGATGTAGGTTTATAAAAAGCTTTGTGGTCATCCATTTTGGGGGCAGACCAAAAAGGTAAGCTCCTTCCCTTCCATTTGTACTACAATAAATAATAAAAAAAGGTTTTTTTTTTTTTCCCTTGTGCTTCTTTACTGCCTCTCTTTTACACATTCTTATTATTACTTTGCCCAATCATTTCTTGCCCACATTGTTCTTTAGTTCTTTTGCACTCTTGATAGTTCACACACAACATACTCCCTTGCACACACATCAAACACACACTTCTGCAAATACCAACACTAGCAGATGCGGTACATGGTAAAGGTTATACTATAAACTGAGCCAGGAATAAATAAATTGAAAAGAGAGTGATTCTACATATAAAGAGGATAATTGCCTAGACGTAGCTTGGTTCATTTGAATAAATAATAATTTGTTGGTGTAAATAACATATAGGGATCTGTTCAGCTGTAGTGTGGATTTGAGTTGCAGCTGTAGAATTGTTATTGCATCATAAAGGTAAGGGAAGATGACATCAATAGTCCCTAAATTTTTACTAAATGTGCAATGTTATCCATGAGCTTTTAATTCGTTTAATTTGGTCCTTGAACTATTCATGAATATTTAATCTAGTTCTTAATCTTTCAATATGTTCAATTTAATCCCTCAACTTTTCATAAAAACATCAAAAGTTTTTATATTTACACTAATCTAAATATTTAACTAAATTTAATTATGAAAACAGAAAAAACAAGAAATTGAAAATTTTATCTATGTAAAAATTAAGAATAAGATTTAGATTAATTTTAGTGTGGAAAATCAATAAATACATTAACATCGTTATTAAATATTCTTATGCAAACACTTATTTTTAAAATAAAAGAATTATGAATCCCATGTAACTGTAAATGAGGTTATATTATTACTATTATAGTGATCATAAGCTAATCTATATACTTAAATGATACTTGTAAAGAAAAAATATGTATTAATATTTATAAAGACCAAAATGGTAATAAAAAAATAGCATTTTTTTTTATTGATTTAGGAAATGGAATGAAAGTAAAAGATATTTTATAATCTAGGTAATAATATAATTATGAAAATTTGTGAATAGTACGAAGGACTAATTTGACTTCATTATGGAAAGACGAGATATTAGATTGAACAAATTGAAAGTTAAGAGCTAAATTTATTATTTATGAATAATTCAAGGATTAGGTTTGTACGGATTAAGAATCTAAGGATGACATTATATATTGGACCAAAGTTTAGGGACTTGTGTCATTTTCTCCAAGGATAAATACCAAATATGAAAAACAAGCATACAATCACTCACAATGGAGGAGAGATTTTGCAACGAAATGCCGAGGAGTTCTTTGTAGTAGGGGTAAGCTTTTATAGTCATGAAGACATAGAAATCAACAATAACATTGATCTGGCTAGTAATTGTCCTATCATTATTTTGACAAGCAGAGTGAGATATTTTTACTCAATATTGTTATGTGGTTCCATAAGGAATGAAAATCTCCTGGACGCTTTCGGGCAAATTTATTTTTTCTGACAATAAAGTAAGAAAACTCTGATCCAGCGGTTATCACTGCAGTAACATTAAGACCGACTTGATCCAGTACTTTTTGTGTTTTTGCTGGTTATTCCATTATAATTTGAGTGGCTTTAATAGTTGTTTCCTCCCTGAATGAAACCGTTGTATGTCCTGTTGAAAAAGCTATTATTAAGGATCTCATAAGCACAATGAAGAACATCGCTGATATTATCCGAAAGTCTACTTGAGAGGTACCGAGTTTCCTCTTCTTGATGTGCCCTTGCCTGAGATGGTTCTTTTTCCGTAACCCCTTATCTTTGCTATAAGTATAAGCATATGATGGTTTTTCAACACAAGCACTTGCTTTCCTTTTTTATTTGCTCTCTCAAGAGAAGGGGATAAAGACATTACATGTGTCATAATTTTCGTACAATACTCATAGGAATACCATAATTTTCTTTTGACTACTTAACTGCCATAACTCCTAAAAAAGTTTACTCTAATGCTATAATTTTCAATCGATTAAGTGTATTTTTTTTAATAAACATTAATCCAATTGCCGGAAGCCCAAGGTGGTATAGCACTTTTTTTGGTGAACTTTATTAAAAAGTTATAGTATTGAAGTGATTGATAGAAAAGTTATAAAACAATCACGTGATCGGAAAAAAAAATTATAGCACTTGATTGAAGAAAATAATTTATAGAACTCAAATAAGTGACGTACGAAAGTTATAACATTTATGGTGTCATTTTCTCCTAAAATATTTCTTTGTCATGTTCTCAACCAGCCTAAACTTGTTGGGATTATGGGTTTTTTTTTTCTAATCATGGACACGCTTGCCTTTCCGTCGTCTGCTTTCTAAGAAAACAGCTTCAGTTTAATCTTCTCGTGGCTTTTAATTTGTGAAGTAACTATGCGTTTTACTCTCTTCCCTAAACAGCCCGAGAAAACGTGTTTGGAGAGATTTAGTAGATTTACTTTTCAAATGCAGCTGTGAATTTCTTTTCATGTGATTATTTATTTGCAGGTAAAGATAATTGGGGTTCAGCCTGCTGATGCAAATGCTATGGCATTGTCTCTTCATCATGGCCAGAGAATAATGTTGGACCAGGTTGGAGGTTTCGCTGATGGCGTAGCGGTTAAAGTGGTTGGTGAAGAAACTTTCCGTCTGTGCAAAGAGTTGGTAGATGGCATAATTCTTGTGAGCCGTGGTGCAATATGTGCCTCAATAAAGGTGATTTAAAGAAAAACTTATATGATTTACAGGCTACATGCTATCGTACTTGTCGAAATCTTTGGTGAAATATATTACATTATAGTTTTGACTAGTCATCGCTCTTATAAGTGCACCTTGAAGGATCAACCTTGAAATTTACAAAGACATCTTTCAAGGGTTCAATAGTCAGTTTACTTGAGGCTATTTTAGAGGTTGGATATAAGTGCATATGCATACTGCGAGTTCTGGTGATTCCGGTTATCATACTTTTGATAAGCCGGGATTGGTATCACTCATTATGGGAATAGCGTTATCTTGCGATGATCATGCTGCCAAACATGTAGTAATGTTCTTTGGAGGGGAAGGTCATGGAAAAAATCTTTGGCCCAGGAAGCTCGTCTTGCATGCTATAATATCAAAATTTTTCCCTTTTGTCTGCACAAGGTCTCTGAAGACAGATTCTAGCCAGTGGCTTTACTTGATCTGGGTCCACTCCCTTTTTTCCACTCTGGAGGATTGGAAGTAACGCGTTGCTTATTCCTTTTGAAATCATCTTTACCAAAGTTATACTCTGGCTGGTGCTCGTAGGCTGCATCTTATTATTGTTGTCACAGTGTTTAAGATTTTCTTTTGCTGAGAACGGTGACTGTCGCGTGGCAGTTGAATTGATTAAGTTCTGGATATTATATTGCAGGACATGTTTGAGGAGAAAAGGAACATTCTGGAACCTGCGGGTGCTCTGGCGCTTGCCGGAGCTGAAGCATACTGCAAGTACTATGGTCTCAAGGGAGAAAATGTCGTTGCAATAACCAGTGGGGCAAACATGAATTTTGATAAGTTGAGCATGGTGACTGAACTTGCAAACGTGGGTTGGCGACAAGAGGCAGTGCTGGCAAACATTATGCCTGAGAAGCTTGGAAGCATGGAAGCTTCAAGCGATTCTGAGAATTGGCACGTATTGCTGAAGTTTTAATCCAGCTTTTCTTACGGAAGAGCCGTGTCGATGATGGTTGACTGATGGGCATTTAGTATTGCAGGTTGGCCCAATGAATGTTAGGGAGTTCATATATGGACGTAATTCAGATGAACAGACTGTAGTACCGTGCAGGGAAGGCAGGACTTTCAAAAGATGATGTCAACTGAATAAGAGTATCCTGTTGATGTCGTGTTTAGTCTTAATGATACCATTAGGGTTAAGGCATATCTACCAAATATAAGGTTATCGGTTTTGGAACCCTATTTTTAGAAGTTGGAAAGTTTTTATCAACCAAATATAGGGTTGTAGGTTTTGGAATCCTATTTTTGAAAGTTGGAAAGTTCTTATGTTATGTATTTCTTTCCTTGCAAGTCAAGTCTTTCATAATGTACTCTTAGGTATAAAGATACCCACCTAACCTTAATGGAAATATATAACAATTTCTATCTCGATATGTTATCAAGAGCCATCTACGGGCTCACGCTCCTTTCAATCCCAACTTTATTCTCTCTCTCTCTCTTATTCTATCTTTTTTACAAAGGTGGTCAGCATGGCCTTGGAGAATACCGCTACCACCACTACTTTGACCGTCATTACAAACCCTTCTTGTACACTTCCTCCATTTGGATCCACTCAGCATTTCCTTATTTTGTCACACAACATCTAATCACTTCTATGAAAAGCACGAGTTATACCATTTCTCAAGGGACAAAACCTTTATAATCATGTCAATAGGACCAAATTGTGCCCCTCTGATGCAGCCCAAGCAGCTTTCTAGCAACAACTCCATTATGAGTCTTTTAATTGCATTCCTCTCAAAATCGGTTTTACCTCTCATTCTTGATAAATCAACTAGCAAAGCCATTTAGGATGCTCTCAATGTCGCTTTTGGCTCAACTTTTTCTACGTGCATGCTCTCTCTTCATTTTAGTCTTCAAGGTCTACAACAAAAATGGAAGAATTAGTTATTGATTTCCTCCAACGTGCTAAGTCATGCCAATGAGATGGGTGTTGCAGGCAAGCCTCTTGTGCTGGAGGATTTCAACATCCACATCTTTTGTGGTCTGCAATGTCAACCTGAGCCATGCATTTTCCCCTCTTTTACCTCACCCATAACACCTCCCTCCAACAGCCTACCTTGGTACCTTGACACGATTGCCTCCCCCCATGTCATATCTAATATACAACCTATCTCTTCCTAAGAAGCAATGGATCAAATCAACTATACATGGAAAATGGCAAAGGTTTAAATATCATTAACATTGTTACTTCTTTTATTCCCTCATCTATTTCAAATCTTTCTTTTTGCTTAAATGATGTTCTTCATATGCCTAATATTTCTAAGCATTTACTTTTGATTTAAAAATTTACTACTGACAATAATGCCTCGTTTTAATTCTATCCTACCCACTTTCTTGTTAAGTATTAGGCAATCAAGGCGGTTCTTCTTTTTGGCTCGGGTAGTGGTGGTCTTTATACTAGACCACAATAACCTTCAATGCCTACTGCTGGTATTGGGAAATGGACTTCCATGGATGGCTAGTATCAACATCTTGGCCATCTCCATGAGTATCTCTTATAGTTTATGACCAAAAAGAATAATTTGTTGTACCGATTCACATGATTGAATGTATTATTTGCCAATTGAGCAAGGCTAGTCATTAGTTCTTAGGATTGTCTACAACTCGTAATTTGTTTTTTTTTTTAAATTTAATTTATAGTGATGTTTGAGTTCCTTCTCATTTTGTTTCAACTAATAGTCAATGCTATTTCGTTATTTTTGTTGATGATTGCACACATTTTATTTGGTTTTTTCTTTTGAAAGCAAAGTCATCTTTTACTCTCTGTTTTTTTTTTTTTTTTTTTTTTTTTTTTGGTTACTTTTGAAGCTCTTGTCAAATGTAATTTTTCCTTAAAAATAAAAGCCGTTCAAATAAATTGGAGTGGGGAATTTCCTACCCTCCCCTCCTTTTTCTCAAAAACCAGCATTGCTCACCGCCTCTTCGCTCCTCATACCCATGAATAGCAAGGGATAGAGTGCCGTCATAGGCATATAGTTAAAACCGCTTTAACATTATTAGCTCATGACTATATCACTCACCAATACCGTCACTACACATTCAAATGAGCATTCTATCTCATCAACTATATGTCATCCAAGGTCACTGATCACATCTCCCCCTTTCAAATGGTTTACAATCACCCTCCACAGTATTCTTCTTAAAAAATCTTTGGATATCATTGATTTCCAAATCTATGCTCTTATAATGCCCACTAGATAGAATTTTGCTCGGTTCCCTATTTTTTCTTGGGATATTGTCCCTCTCACAAAAGGTATCGATACCTTAACCTTATCACTAATCATTTATACATTGCTTGACATGTTTGCTTTGATGAAGCATGTTTTTCCTTTGCAAATCCTTCCATTCTCGGTTCATCACCTAATTCATAATTTCCTATGCTTGTTGCAAATTCATGGGCTTTGGCCCTTATTAGCGTTCCTCCTTTCCCTACTCCACTTACGCCACCTTTGTCCTCTAATCAGACCCCTCCTCTCCTACCACTATAGTGCGATCACAAATTTCTACACCGACTCCCACAAGAACTTCTAATACCAGTTGATCCACCTCTTTGGACTAAAAACCAGGCCTCTCCATGATCTTTCTCATTTCCCCTCCTCACTGGCCTCTCCACCACCACTGTTGCCACCACCCCACCTTGGCCAAAACACACCCACACTATGCAACTTCACTCTTGTCCTCCTCAAATTAATACCACCACCCCCTCATTCACCCAAGCTAGCCAAATACCTAAGTTGCATGTAGTTATGACTGATGAATTAAATGCCTTATTAAAAAAGGTACATGGTCTTTGCTCCCTAGTTCTTCTATGAATCTTGTTAGGTGCAAGTGGCTTTACAGAGTTAAGTATAGAGTGAATGGCAGTCTTGAGCACTATAAAGCTTGCCTAATTGCTAAGGTTTTTCATTAGTACAAGGCTTGGTGTGACATCTTGAAATCAGACTCTGTTTTCAATTTAATAAATTGGGCTTTTTATCGATGTGCTTATAGTGCTATTCTCTGAGCTGATCACTCATGAGATAACTAGACTATCTGGGAAAGCTATTGAGGGATTTTAACACAATAGACTTGAGAATTTGATCAGGAATCGACTGCTCGACCGTGTTCATCTGCAAGGGTTATTACGACACCGTCAAAATCGATCAGAGATTGGAGATAGGTTGATTTGATAGAGGTATGTGATTAGTGCGTGGGTGATTCCACCTAATCACAAAATTTTGTCAAACGGTTTAAATCGATTTTTCTGTCGTTTTTGTATCCCGTGTCCGTATTTGAAATATTGAGATTTTCACGACAACCGGCGGTCAATGTGTTGAAGATGTACATTATGGCTTGAAAATAATTGACCACGGGTCAATTGCATTAAAAATTCATAAAAGTTACCTGGTAGGTTAGATCACGTTTAAATCGTGTCAGATTGGAACTAACCGTGAATTTGAACTCAATTTCAAAAATTGAAAATTTTGTCATGTCACGATTTATTTTAGGAACGTTGACTCATCATTCGAAGAATTTTCAGCGAGCCCGAGATTTTTTGGAAATTTGATTTGGACGATTTGAAAAAGAATGGAAATTCGGATAGGCCAAATTGAAGGGATTTTTGACTTCCAAGCCGAGCTACTTGGTGAAAGGAAATTTTGAAAATTGTGTGGGCTTTCTTCTTCATCAAAATTGGATGTCAAATTGGGGAATTTCATTAAGGAATTGAAGCCAAAGTTGAGTGAAATTCGGAGCTAGGCTTGAGGGGTGCAACATTTGATATCAAATTGAATTAATTGTGGAATTTCATTGCTAAAAGTATTAGGGGACCAAGCCTGAGATGTTTAATTTGAATTTTGAGGCTTTGGTTCCCTCTCTCCCTCATCCATTCCAACCCATCTTCTCGAGCACGCTAGCAACGTCGACTCCTCCTCCTTCACGTTGCTGCTTCACTTTCATTTCTTTCCTTTGGCCTCTGTCTTTTCTTTCATTTTGTTCCTTCGAAGACCACTGCACCTCCTCATGCTGCCATCCCCACCTTCCCTGTGTCTTCTCTTTACTCGGCCCATTCCCTACACGTCTCTGCCTCAAGACCGAAGCCGACCCATCTCCACTAGCAGAAGCCTTCACCCCTTCCAACGTTGACTACCCATCTTCAACGCCATCAATGGCTCCATTTGCTCCAACCGCTAGGAAATTAAGTAGAACCGAAGCAACCCCCACGATCTCTCTTTAAGCTACCATATGGCCGCACCATCACCCTCCACTAGTCAACCACCATTGAATTCCCCCACCTCTCACGCCTCACGATCCAGCTGCTTCACATTGCTAGTGGCGTCCACCGAAGCAGCCTCGGTTCTGCGTTCAACACTGCAACTGCCAAGAAGACCTCCTGCCCGCATGTTCCCACCGAAGCAACTTACAGCCCACGCATTTTTTTTTCTTCAGCTTGTTGAGCCGAGCCCAGCAACCCACGCATTTCAGCCTTGTCAATTGAGCCCAGCAGTTTTGCTGTGGGCTTGCAAGGTGTTTTCAAGCCCTCCCAAGCCTCTATTGATGCCGCTATAAACTCAAGTTTCCGGCCACCGTCGTGCTGTTGTTGCGGCGAACCAATTTTCGCGCTAAACTTGTGAGTTTATGCACTAAACTCTACTTAGTAGGCTAATGATGTTTAAGGGGTGTTTAGTTTAAGTTAATTAGGGATTATGTGGTTAGTTAGATTATATTAGTAATTTAATGATTCGTTATTGCATGTTAGGTGGTTAGAATGGCTAAATTAGAAAGTAGATAGATCATATTATTTATCTAAATTGGTTTGGTAATTTTTCAGGCCCGTTTTGGTATTTAATTGGGCATTTCCAGCTTAATTTAGCCTTTTTGGTATTTAAATTGATTTATGTAATTAATTTTGGTAATTATTTAATTATTAATTATTTTTTGGAAATTAGATCGGGATAGCCGGTGACTGGAATTTCATGCTGATTGCAATGGTGTGTTCAGTTTCTATAATCGAGTGTTAATTTATGCAAATTGATTGCTGATTGGAATTTTGGTTATTTATTCCAAAAATTGTGAATTTCAATATTTATTTAGAAAATCTCGGGTGTCAGATTTTGACACCGAAAATGGTTTTACATACTATATAAAATAGTGGGATTTAAAAAAAATGTATATTAGTTTTTCCTATTCAATTTGACCGCGTACCCATATTCAACTATTTTCAACGGGTGTTTTTAATATTAGTGGGTATGAGAGCTATGGTATTTTTTGTAATGATATCCATTTTCATGTGCTTAGTAGGTGAATCCAGTGTTGAGAAGAAATCTTCACATCATGGCAGATTATCCAAAAATACTAGAAGCACTTGTTTCCATTGTTGCAACTCCATCTTCTTCGACCCCTTCAGGTTTTTGTGTTCCAAATGCTTCTAAGATAGACTATCTCTATGAAGTCTCTCTTAGTGACGAAACTAAGATCTCTAAAACGCAACTTCCCCTAATGAACCCCTATTATGCTTTTGCTAAACCCACTTCGTCATTCTCTCCTATCTGTTCTATTCGCCAACTCATTCGCCAGACCCGAAGGAAGTAAAAGAATACATCCAGTCCTCAAAGTTCAATCAACATCCTGTTCCTGCCACTGAAAAAGAGTATTTTGTTACTTTTTAGATCCCTCCGAATTTCCTAGGCAGTGGATTCAATAAGGATATTCTCATGTACATTATGGAGCTATTCGTCTTGCTCTTACTTTTCATGGTCGAAAAGGTTTGCCAGTTGTGGCAAGAATTGCTCTATTGGATACTAGATTTTAGAATACCAGCATGCTTGCATTGGTACTAGTTCAAACCACTTTGTATGCTGGAACAGTCTTTGTGATTTTGTATCCAAATTTCAATATTGCCCTTTCAGACCCTCAGTTACTCTCTTTTCTAAAAGTTCAAGTTCAGCTTACTGGAGCTCCTCAAATTACTAACTTTGTAGCAGCAACACTTCATTATCAAATGGTTTACCGAGTACAAAACCATGCTCTCGACTTAAATTTCCACAATGGAAATGAAGATGCCCTTTTCATTTCCATTGCATTCATGTTTCCAGACAGATCCCAAAGGAAAAGTTAGCCAAGCTCCTTCCAGAAACTTGGATTACCAACTATGAAAAGTTGCATCAAAACAACAAGCCTTTTCAGTCATCAGATTCTCAGTTCGTCAGAAAGAAGGATAGAACCATTTCCATCAAATTCGGCAAGGAAAATGAAGAAAGTTCTTCTATCTTCCAGACTCTCTTTATGATTGAACCATGTGTCCCTGAGTCAATTTCCGAGTCAGATCCAAAAAAGCTTGTCAAATATTTCAAAAGTGATGGACATCCTGTTCATGACTACAAAGACCAGTATGGTCATTGTTTTTGGGATCATTTTTGCTAATGTTCTTATTGTACAAATTCTCCTAATGAGGTAGACCCATTTGCAAAACATCCACCTCGGAGGAAGCATAAGAAGCCAAAAGATCCTATGTACCAAAGGTACTTAAACGGAGATTCCTCCGTTGATACTCTTGGTGAGTGTGATAAATTTCAGTTTATGGTTTCATATGCACCAACTCCACCACCAGAGTTCACTACTTCTCCCTCAGTATTACCAGATCCACCACCATCACCTCCTCCATCTCCTCCTTAGAAAAACCCAGCCATTTCTCCATTTCATAAACCAATTATAAGGTGGGCAACGAAACATTTCTACCCACTTGAGGTTCCAGCAAAAACACCACCCAGCTTTTCCATCACCATGTTCCAAGAAACAAACTTTTCTCCTCTTGTTCGGGAAGGTTCTAAACTCTCATTTCCCGCTCCTGAAGAGTTTATTGATCCACAAGGCAGATATAGGCATGCCTCTAAGATACTTGCCCCCACTAATGTAGATGAGCATTGAAAACAGAAAAGAACTCATGTTGTTGAAGCTATCCTAAATTGGCAATCGGAGACTTTTTAGCACATAACAATGCCTTCAAAGCAATTGATTCCAAGATTGGAAATGTGCAACAAGATTTGCGAAGATATGATGAAACCACCAAGAAGATGCTTTCAGATTTCCAAAAGAGGCTTCATGCCTTGGAATTTGGACAACATTTAGGGTATCATCATCTTGAAAGTCCTAAGAGCGAAATAGAAAAGCTTAAAAGGCAAATCCAGATCCTTGAAGAATGGAAGACTCAATCCATTTCCAACTACTTTGCGAACAGATCCTCTCCTCCTCCACCACCTCAAACGTCTATCTTTGCTACTATTATAGATATACCTGTTAGAAAAGACAAGACATATGTGGTTGAAATGAGAAATTGCCTCAGAGAACTGGATCGAATAAAGAAAGAAAAAGGAAAAGAGAAAAAGTCTGACGAATCTTCACTTGTTATAAGAGAAAGGCTGGATCAATTGATGCTGTCAAATCCATTAGAATCTTTTCTCAGAGATTTGGGTAATCAGGAACCACAACCTGATCCTATTGCTCCGCAACCTCCACTACAGATTGATCCTGTCATTCCGACAGACCAAGTTCTGTTTTCAACAGAATCTGCCTTTCCAAACATTTTTGATAGTGAATCAGATTCGATATCTCTTTCGTCTTCATAATCTTTTTCAATTCCTACCATTGATTCCTTTCCCATACCACCAATAACTTCATCAATAATCATGGCCGATCCTCTAGACCATGATATGGAATCAAATCCTTATGAATAAGAAGTCGTCCAGCCAAACAATTTCTCCTAGAATATGTCCACCTCATCAAAATAGTTTTTCACTATTGATGATATTTCTTATCACAAATGGCTAGAAAGACTGGAAGAATTTCATACTTGGTTGAATACCCAAGCCATTACCAACCAGGACAAGTATGATGTTCTTTTTAACTTTGCCACAAGGTTTATAGGTAGCCTTAAACTTTTGTGGCAATCTGTGTCAGAACAAGATCAGCTTCACTTTTTACTCTCCCCAAACTTTGGTCATGCCATTACTCTTCTATATCATTTTTTTGTGGGGAAACCCGTTGATCTCATAGAGCTAAAAAGAAGAGAATTTTTTGAAAGAAGATGCTGCTCTCTTAAAAAAAAAAAAACATCTTGATAAGCATTATCGTGAAATGCTTAAGCTCTTCTATCAAATTGGAGCTGATGCAAATTTGAAGCATGTTTTCTTAACTTCCATTCCAAAGGAATTATCTCAAATAGTAGAGAGAACCTTTATGTCTAAACAGAGAAGGATCCAGGATGTTCCATTAGGAGAAATCCAACAAGAAATTCATTTATGCTTTGAAGAATTATGTATCAAATACCAAATGATCCAAACTTATGTCAACGATAACAGAGAACTTAACGCAACTTGTTCTCGATAGAGGCTAAAGATCAAATGCTCCAAGAAAGACTGTAATGGTTCTTGTGGAAAATGTTCTAGAAAAAAGAAACACTTCAAAAAGCTATGGATAAACAAATCCAGGCATGGCTCTAAGCACTTCCAAAGAAAGAAGAAATTGTGATACCTACGCAAAAGGAAAGATTGCTTAGGCCACAAAAAATCAAATCGTTGCTTCATTTGCAACAGGAAAGGACATTTTGTCAAAAACTGTCCTCAGCAAAAAAATGTTAGAATCATTTGACACATCATATAGAGAACGAAACTGGTATTTCTTTTTAAAATGATGATATCGAATATCTATTTTCTGTGGATGAAGAACCATGTGAACAAACTCTTTGTGTCATTCCTTGTTACCAAACTCCCAGTGAAACTGATTCAGATTAAGACCCTAAAGATATTTTTCACATATCTCTGAATCTTTCAGAAGAAAGCAGTGACATATTTTCAAGCCAAACTCATTGTCCTCATTTTCCTGTGAAAATATTCACTTCAAAGTTTGCCAAGCCAATCACCGTCATTGTTCTTATAAACACTGGAGCAGCTTCTTCAATCTTAGACACTAAAGTTCTTCCTGAAGAATATTGGACTTCTTGTGTCCAGTATTTCAACTCTTCTTCGGGAGACACTTTCTCTACAAATGTAAGAATCACTCCGATAACTGTCCAATTTTTCCTACAGTGTTCCATAACCACAAAAATCTTTGGCTCAAGTCTTCCCAACAAAGATTTGATTATCGATTAGGATATTATGACTCATATTTCTCAACTTCGCATCATTCCTGGAAAATGTCTTAAGTATAAAGATCAATTCTCTGAATTTGTCAATATTCAAAGACTTTTTTTTCATTCAAATGAGTCTGTTAGACCCGATCATGCAAAAGTTGTTGAAATCCTGTTCGGAATCTCATTTTGAGTTTGCTCAAAAATGTTCTCATCATTTATGGAAAAACCCAGAGTTCTTTGTTCGCATTTCTTTAAAAAAGAATGAAGATATCAATCCAACCAAGGCGAGTCATATGGGAATGAATCCAGAATATTTGGTTTTAGCTCAAAGGGAATGCTCAGAACTACTACAACAAGGTCTTATTGAGGTCTCACATTCTCAATGGGCTTGTGAAGCATTCTATGTCAACAAGCGTGCTGAGCAAAACCGAGGAAAGATGAGATTGGTAATTAATTACCAGCCTCTTAACATTTTTCTTTCAAGATGATAAATTCCATTTACCTTCCAGAAACTCTCTTTTTGCTGGATTATCCAAAGCCCAAATCTATTCCAAATTTGATCTCAAAGCTAAATTTTGGCAATTGGGCATTCATCCATAAAATAGACCCAAGATAGGGTTCTATATCCCAAACCAACATTTCCAATGGAAAGTTCTTCCTTTTAGCCTAAATGTTACACCATCCATCTTTCAAAAGGCAATGTGCCGAATTTTCCAACCAATCATATCAAGTGTAATGGTATACATTGATGACATTTTGCTCTATAGTCCAGATGAATAGTCACACTGTCAACTTCTTGAGCAGTTTGTTGAAATTGTAAAAAAGTATGGAATCATGCTTTCTCAAAGAAAGATGAACATCGCCCAAATAGAAATTGAATTTCTTGGTATGCACCTTAACAAAGGTACATACTATCCAAGGCCACATATTGCTTAGGAATTACTGAAATTTCCTAAAAAAAACTTCACCACAAAGCAAGTTCAACAATTTCTTGGGATAATTAATTATCTTAAAAATTTTGTTCCAAATCTTGCAAAGCTGCTGATTCCATTATAGACAATGCTGAAAAAGAATCCCCCACCTTGGGGAAATATCAGATTAATGCAATTGCTGAACTTAAGGAGATTATGCAAACTCTTCCTTCATTACAAATCCCATCAACATGAAAGAATTCTCCAGACTAATGCCAGTGATGAATACTGGGCTGCTATCCTGTTTGAAGAAATTGATGGTAAGAGGCATCTGTGTGCCTACAAAAGTGGAAAGTTTTCCCAAGCTGAAATACATTATCATTCCACTTTCAAAGAAATCTTAGCGATGAAAAATGGGATAAAAAAGTTTGAATTCCATCTCATTGGCCATCACCTCTTGGTAGAATTGGATATGGCATCCTTCCCTCAGATGACCAAATTCAAATAAAAGCAAGTTCCAAATTCTCAATTACTTCGATGGGCTGAATGGTTTTCAAAATATTCTTTTGAAACCAAACACATTGTTGGGGAAAAGAATGTACTTGTTGATTTCCTATCAAGACCAAAAGCACCAGCAGAAATCAACATGTATATCATGAGGCATGCTTTCCATACTTCTCACCACAATGAGAAGTATAAGATTGAGAAGATCAAAGATTGGCTAAGCTAGCAATATCCCCTAGAGATTATTGAGCAAATCTAGAAAGACAGCCTTACTGAAAATCTGAATAAACTTATGTGGCAATGCCACATAGATCTGTTCAGGCTTAATGGAGGTTCGATTCTTTATTCTTTTGGATTAAATGTAGACTATCCATTCATACATCCTCTAATCTGGAAAGAATATGATTTCCCTGATCAACTTCAATGGTTATTATGGTACTTAACCAATAAGTACTTAATAACTATTGAAATTCTAACCAGAAGATTCATTGCCAACCTTACCAGAATATTTGGACTCGGCAGAGGTAAAATTGAAAATGAAAATGACAAAAATCTTTTAGATTTTCTTAATTTGTTTTATCCTCCAACTCATTGGAAATGGCTCTTGCAAAAGGAACTGAGAAATACACAACCAAATCCTGAAGTCCATACTATTTTGTTTTTTAGACAACCATGGGCTTTTCTTACTAATAATGGCAACATCATCAATGCCCCCCTAAGTATAGGAATTTCATCCTATAAACCTGTACCACATAGTGCATAAGCTCGAGTTCACAGGTCTTATTTAGGACTCGTTGGTTGCTTTGTGCATCAGTATCGAGAACTCCAGAGAATCCTATGCCGGGAAGATAAAACCATTCCTCGATATGCATGGAGTTATAATGTACCAACTGAATGGGATCATTATGACCTAGCATCAGAAGCCAAGGAAACACTCGAAGAATTCAGACAAGCTACATCATCCTAGGAGCATGAAATGGCAGACACAGGGGACAACGCATAGTCCTCTCAAGACCCCTATACTAAATGGGGAGGTCCTCTTTCCCAATACCCCTATAACTAGAGACATTTGTCCTTATCTCAAGGCATGGACACATCTTTCTATGCACAGCCATCCAATTGGCCTCAGTCAAGCATTCTTGCCGACACTACAGATGGTGTCAATACAGACTGGGTACAAGAGGAAGCATCCGCATCCACCTCATATTAGCTGAACCGGATTCTCTCACCAGAAGACCTTGAAGCACTAGAACAAAAATATGATGAACATCTTCTAGCAATAGTGCACAGCTCAGATGATTCGGATTATGACTACAATGCTCGTGACGGATAAAACCCCTGAACAAGACCACTGTCTGTACAAGTTTACTGTAGCAAGTTACTGTTCATTTTTTTTCCCTGTAGTAGTAGGCTAGGGAAATCACTGTTTACTGTTACTGTTCATACCGTGTGAATAATTCCCTACCGAGATTTTTGGAAGCCTCTGTTTGTTTCAGGACCCGTGAGCTCGGTCCTTGTTTGTGTGTGATCTCTTATTGCCTATAAAAGGCGAGGAGGATGTAATGTGTTGAGTATAGTCCCTTGAAGTAAAGTGAGTGTTTTGTGAAACTCTCTCATGGCTTTCTAAACTCCTTCTTCTTCTCCAACTCTGTAAGATCCTTTGAGAAATGCAGCTCGGATAGTTAGACATGTTACCATCCTAGTTCTATCTAGGTGTTTCTAGGCTCTGGACTAAAGGTCTGAGTAGTTTATTGCTAAAAGGCTATCCCTGAAGGCCTTAAATAAGAAGTTCACCCACTATAGGAAGGCATGCATGCAGGAAACTGACTCTGTCCTCACTGGTTCTAAGCCCCTATGATTTATTGAGTTGAGTGAGGCGTTTCAATTGTTGTGTGCATTAATTTTATGCATGGTGTATATGAATTGTGCCGACCTGCAGGGTGGATTTGAGACGAGGTAAGTCTCTGTGATTGTATGATTGTGTGGTTAGGACGCCTCTGAAGGCATTACCCTTTTAATAGGGGTTTAGAGCGTGAACTCCCTAAGATTTATATCTCACTCCGTTGTGGGCTCAATTCTTTTCAGGACCGTAGGGTGAAGGACATGGAGCTGAGTTGAGGGGATGAAGTTTAGGTCAGATAGGATAGTTCCTTTTTGTGAGGCAGTCTTTTGAAGTCTTTTGGTTATAGACTTTGGTACATGACTGAGTATGTTTATAGAAGCATGTTTTGTTTGTGAATCTGTTGTTCTGCTTTTCTATCCCGAGATGGTTACTGTTAGGGGATTTGTTATTTGCTTCCGTACGTGCAATAAAATGAAAAGGGTCGGTGACTCATCCTGGGAAGTCGCAAATTTTATCGACCACCGAGAAATGAGCACATGCTTGAGGTTCGGGGCGTGACACTTGGATTGTACGGAATCCTTCAATCTAGTTGTGAAGAATACCACCATTCACTCCATTCTATCTCTTGTTGGTGGCAAGTGCAACAGGTGGATGTGCATAATGCCTTTTTACACACTATTCTTTTTGAAGAGATGTGCATAGAGCAACTCATGGGTTTGAGGGCCCAACTTGTCGTGACTTTGTTTGCAAGTTGCATTGTTCTCTCTATGGTCTCAAGTAGGCTTTCGAGAACCTAGTCTCAACGACTTTCATAGTTTTTGTTTCATTTAAGATTCTTGGCATCACAAATAGATCCCTTGTTATTTATTTATTGAAGAGGTACTAGGGTCATATATTTTTTGACATTCTGGTTATAGGTAATGCATATTAGTGTAATCTCATAGAAATTGTCTACACAATTCTCCATTAGGGATCGCGGCTCACTGCATCTCTTACTTGGCATAGAGGTTATCCTCACTCTAAAAGATTGCTCCTCTCGAAAATGTTATATTGATTATCTTTTTCACTGGATTGGGATGTCTGAGTTTAATTTAGTCCCTTGGCATATGAGCTTGTGAGTTTTAAGGACAATTAGTTGCTTCCTCAATCATATTGGCATCTATGTCTTGCAAGGTCAATTTGTTCACTTCGATTTCATAATATGCTCCTTTATGTGGCTTTCTTCTTTGTCCCAACCATCCAGAAGTGAACCACTAAAGAAAAGCTAATGTATTACTAGGCGGGTACGAATGATTACTCAGTAGTATTGTTGCCTAGCGCAAACTTTGCTGAGCCCATGCCAATTACAATTTTGGGGTTTTAGTTAAATCATCTAGACATGCAACTCAATTTATTATGGAGTCACCACCAATCTATAATGAGTTGATTAGAAACCTAGGTAAAACATGAGAGAACATCTTACTTTTGTGAGTCAAATATTATATGAATACGAGAACTTGATTACGTTAGATAAATCTAACGCTCTTTCAATACATTTTATTGGTCGATTTTAATCATAAACCACTAACATGCAATTGATAGTCATGCAAATGCGCATACAATAATGTACCTCAACAAATTAACGCAACATCTAATAGCCTTTTGTTAGATAGGAACAAGGGCAAATAACCTCGATGTGTTAAGCAAAGCAAAAACGAAGCTTTATAATCATCTAATGCATGAAATGTTCTGTAAAATGTTAACTAGAGACCAAACAATGTATGTATGACCTAAACATGGTTTCTAACTGTAACGACAATTGATTTTTTTTTCTTGGTTAAAAATAGACTTGAATTAATTTAGACACTTTGACCATATGAATTCTAAACCAACATGCATTGATAAACTAGAATGAAATCAAAGTGACACGAGTACTAAGTTAATTAAATTGAATGCAACCTATATGCAATTTTAATGCCATGGAATATGATCAATTATGAATTAATCCTATTATTTGAACTACATGACGTTATTTTTTGTGTTTTTCTTTTTATAGAATATAAAACTATATGCAATGCATGTGATGTAATTTAATTAATTTACATGATATGATTTAAGTGAAACACTAACATTAAGCTATGTGATTCATTAAATAACATGTGATATGGGGCATGGATATTACGCTAATCTTATTCCCAAATGCCATCCATATAACCTAGATCACATTTTTTTTATTTGATTAATGAAAAATATAAACTATCCTACATCTTTTATGAATTCTAAAATTAATATAAATTATTCTAAACATAAACTATGAATGCACCTAAATTTTAAATATGCGAGTGACATATGGCGTGCAATACGCTTGATAATTAATAAAGCTTAATATGCATAAAAAAAACACGTTATATCCAAAATTCACTAACATAATTTAATAGCATGTTATTTCGAGGCAGCTAAATTTAGTCAATAGCCATTCACACAGGAGAGGATGTTAGGGGTCCGACCTTGAGTCTCAAAGTATATGCAATGCCCCAGGTTCTCTGATTATGTTCATGGAAGGACAAAGTTGCACCTTTTAATTGTTCACATTGATCTACAAAGTATGCCTATATCTTCTATATACTTTTTAGGGCAGCTATTGCGCCCCCCCCCCAACAAAACAAAAATACAACTAAATATTTACCAAATGCCCTCTTTTATTCAATTGCAATTTAAATTGGTGGTCCCAAATGTATTTATTTTCCTTGTTTTTAGTTGTTCTATATTTATGTAGGATCTACTTACCATAATTAAGAATTTTATATGTTTTTTATTGCAGATTTTCCATGTATGTTAAAGGCACTATTTTTTTTTTATTGTTAGATATTACTTCCATACTAATTTGTTTTGTCAAAAAGAAAATTTTCCAAAAAATATATTTCTTTTCCACATTGTTGATCGTATTTATGGATAAATTGTTAAGTAGATGAAACTTAATTGTATCAAAACATTACATAAAGTAAGATTTTTTTTTTTTTGAAAATGCTAATGAAATATGATCATTTTGGATTGACAAAAAATAATATCATCTAACAACAATTTATAGAAAAATATCAAATTACCTAATTGTGCATAATGTTTTTAGTGTATTCCTATATAGTTCTCTAACATCTTACTTGTTTTGTATAAAAGTATCTCGCTAGGATAATAAGGAATCAAGATAAAGTTTTTGGTACGGTAAATAAAGAGACTCGATATATATTTTAGACTAATGAAATTAATATAAAGTTCACCAAGAAAGTGAGCTTTTGAGAATATAAATTTTGTATTGTTATAAAACATGTACTTTTCTTAGAAACTTGTTTAGGAAATAGAAATAAAAAAAATCAATTTCTGGCTAAAAATTGATTTCTTAAACAAAAACGGCTATTATTCGCGTCCTTAGTCTTAAACCTTCTAAAATTTGCGAATTTAATTCTCAACCTTTTATTTAGTAATTTGGTTGGGATGACTACATTGGCAAACTGTTAAAAGGTTTGAGACGGGAAAATTATCTAAAAAGTCCTAAACCTATGATGTTTTTGTTGATTCAATCCTAAACCATCAATTGAATCAATCCGGCCAATTTTGACAAGAATTCACTGAATGGACACTCGGTTGCACCACGTGACATGGTCGGTGCTGACATAGAAATTTTTAAATAATATTTTATTAATTTTTTTGAATTTTTATGGTTTTTTTCTTCTTCTTTTTTTCCTTTTCTTTGCTTTTTTTTTTATGGGGGGAGAGCTAACGAGGTGGCCGATAGACCCTCATTGGCCATAGGCGAGGATCGATCGACCATTGCTAGATCTAGGCAAGGGCCTCGCGTTGCTTGCCAAGTTTGTGCAAGGGCCACGATGCCCTCACCAGCCAAAGCAAGGGCTCGCGAGGATCACTAATCCTTTCCAAAAGCCCAAAAAAAAAAAATCATAAAAATTCAAAAAATTATTAAAAAATATCCACGTTAGCATCGGCCATGCCACATGACATGGTTGGCATCCAGGTCAGCAAATTGTGGCCAAAATTGGCTTGATGAACTCAATTGACAAGAAATAAAAAAGTTTAGGACTCAATTAGTAAAATTGAAAGATTTAGAACTATTGAATTGACAAAACTACATAGACTTAGGACATTTTAGACAATTTTCCCAGTTTAAGATTATATTGGCAAATAATCAAAATGTCTATTATTAAATTAACACAATTGAAAATTTTAGAACTAAATTGTCAAAAGGTCTAGTCTAAATTAGCACAATTAAAAAGTTTATAAGTGAATCAAGGTCTGTATAATAGATTTTGGATTTTTTGGCCAATTTTCCCTTTTTCTATCTATTAGTAATGACCAAATGGTGTGTGTAACACATATAGGGAAATCGTTTGGCATGATGGATGGACACGTGAAATCAACAATCTCTTCCAAAACTAATTGACAAGTTATAAGCAAAATAAGCATCTCTCCGCATCTACTCTGCATGAATGAACAAGGGCAAAATTTGTTATCAACCTATGATATTTAGGCCCTGTTTGGTAACCATCCAAACATGGCCAAATTCTAATTCTTTGTTCCCAGAATCAGTTTGGGCCTAGAATCGCGTTTGGTAAAATTTTTGTTCCCGGGTAAAAATTTGTTCCCGGGAAAAGATTGGGAATAGAATCAAGAACAAAAAAAAAGTTGATTCTTGTTCCGGGAACGAATTTGAGAATCAAAATCAAGAATTTTTTTCTTCCCTTCGGCCATCTTGTGACCGCCGTCCACCACCGCCCGCCACCGTCCGCCTGCCGCCGGTTCGGAGAGCTCGCCGGAGGCAAGCCCAGTCAAATCAAACATGTGTACTTCAATTATTAAAATTGGACTAGTTGAGCTTTTCAACACCGCTTACTGTTGGAGAAATCTTTCCAGAGTATTTTGAAGCTGACAAAACGTTTCTATCAGTCTAGTCTGGAGCATTGCAGACCCTTCTATTTAGAGTCTGAAGACTTTCAGATCACCAGACTCAAAACTCAAGACTCAAGACTATTCTCATTGATAGTTTCTAATCCAGCGACGAAGACGATCCAGAGCTAAAGTGTTTGGTTGAGGATTTAGTCTTATCCACTGGAGAAGATCTCTTGGCTGGATATGATATAACGAATTCTTTTATTCGAAATCAAGATCGTTTGAAGATCCGATGATTGACGAAATACTCTTGGAAGGTTCTATTATTGGAAACCAAGATCCTGATTGTATGGGCGAACAGGATTGATGGGCTATCGACATGTTCCTTTAATAGCTCGAATGATCTTCTTAATTGATTCTGTCCAACGGGAAGATTGGAAGAATTCTTTTGGTAAGTGCCAACGGGTATGATGGCATAAAGGAGTATAAAAGGAAGACGTTCCAACTGTTCTAGTAGATGCACGATAGGGAAATTCCAGAATTTGAAGCTCCTTGATTATTAGTCGATTCATATTGAGCAAAACTGTATTCGCAAAAGAGAGTCTATACTTAGTGATACCTTGAGGGAGTGTGGTAGATCTTCTACACCATGAAATCAAGGGAGAACGGTGCTGTAACATCTCTTTGTTCATAGTGGAATCTAGCCAGTGGGCTGTCAGTGCAGAAGAGTGGACGTAGGCTTGAAATAAGCCGAACCACTATAAACCTTGCGTTCAATTTTCTCTTCCCTACTCTCAGTCTTATTTTTATTATTGTTTGACGAGAAACAATTGTCTCAATTCTATCAACTGTCTAGCATTGTGCGATAATAGTGAGAAATTACTATTTATACCTATTCACCCCCCCTCTAGGTACTTTTACTAGTCATATCAATTGGTATCAGAGCTCGTGTACTCACTTTATTTGAAGTGTTTTACTTCAGAGTAAAAGATCCATGGCTAGTATGCTAGCTTCAGGGCTGATGAAAGGTCAAAGCAATACCATACCTCCTTACTTTGATGGAAAGGACTACAACATCTGGAAAAACAAAATGAAAGCATTTCTTCGATCAAAGGATCCTCTGGAATGGGACGTTGTAGAAAAAGGAATCACTCCTAAAGTTGCATCTGTCTCAGAAAGAGGGAAATAAACTGTTGAGACCAAATGGAATGACTCGGGAAAGAGATAATCAAGAGACAAACTCTTGATGCAAAAGCTATTTATTCTTTATATTGTGCCTTGTCACCTACTGAATATAACATAATATCTTCTTGTGTTACAACAAAAGAAGTCTGGATAGGTTACATATCACCTATGAAGGAACTGATCGAGTGAAAGAGACCAGAATCAACATCCTTCTCGGTTAATATGAAGCCTTCAAAATGAAACCTGGAGAATCTATAACTGACATGTTTAGCCGTTTTGAGAGATTGTAAATGGTCTTGAAAATCAAGGACAACCAATTTCGATCCCATGAAGGTAAACAAGCTACTGCGTGGACTCTCCAAGGATTGGAATCACATAAAGACTTCAATAAGAGAGACGTAAAGAATCATGCCACTATCTCTGTCGACGAGCTGGTTGGAACTCTTCGATCTTATGAAGTGGAACGAATTAATGAAGACGAAGATCCAAAAGGTAAGAAATCCATTGCATTAAAATCAAATGATGATTCGATGTTACAGATTCGAAGATGATATGAACGATGAGGAGCTTGCTCTCATGATAAGAAGATTCAGAAAACTGAATAGAAAAGGAAGAAGGTTCAACTCAAAGAAACAAATTTTTCAAAGACAACGGACCAAGTCTGTTGATGATGATGAATCAAACAAAGATGTAGTTTGCTTTGAATGTAAGAAAAAGGGACACATCAGACCCAACTATCCTCTTCTGAAGAAGAAGAAAGGAAAAGCTGAAAAGTCTCGAAAGGCTCTCAAAGCCGAAACCTGGAGTGATACAGAGTGTGAAGAAAGTGATGATGAATATGCCAACTTATGTCTGATGGCGCAATCAGACTCAGGCTCAAACTCTGGATCAGACTCAGACAGTGAATTTGAGGTAAGTGATTTTAAAATTCCTGTCAAGGTTTCCAAATATATTGATGAGCTGTGTTTTAGTCTTAAGACTTCTCTCAAAAGGATTTCCGAACTTAAAAGGAAAACTCTGCTCTAAAACAACGGGAAAACGTTTTAAAAGAAAGAGTTAAATGTTTAGACATGAATGTTTTTTTTTTTTTTTTGGTAAGGTAAAAGGTATTATAGCTTTGAACAAATATACAAAAACTCGACCGGCTCCTAATCTTGCACTCTCGATACAATGTAGGGAGAGTGGAAGGGAGCACAATCAAGAAACTAGAAAAGAACAACACATACTAAACAGAGCAAGGACCAAAGGTCTAGGAGAGACAACAAAGAGCTAAGATTAGCAAAGACCCTCCGCTGCCAGAAGAGAAGCCAACGCCCGGATACCGAAGAGGCGGGGTGTTGAAGGACACCAATCTAAGCTTGTTCTGTCGATCGCTAAAGATAGCCGGGTGGAAGCCCCAACTTCGGCCGGAGACGTCTATTCCTCGAGATATCGGGGATATTAGAAAAACTTGCAGCTTTGTCCTTCACACTTTTGATAATGTGATTTTTGATTGAAGTAAGGACGATCGACTCTCCACGAAAGATAATGGCATTCCTTTTCTTCCAAATGATATAGCACATAGCAGCAAAAGAATGCCGTGCTATTATGTGAAAAAAATCTTTGCCTTTGAGGAACCGTATAGCCCGGAGGAGGTTATCCTTCCAAGGCCTAGGGCGCTTCGGGAAGATTGCGCGAGTGGCCCAAAAATAAGCGACGAAGCCGTTAGATGGCAATAAAAAAATAAGTGGTCAATGGAATCAGGGACTTCATTACAAAAAGCACAAGTGGTGTAGTCAATTCTACCATATGATAGAAGGAGTTGTTGCGTGGGTAGACGATTTTTAGCAATCAACCAGAGAATGAATTGGAACCTGGGAGTAATGTCACCTGCCCAAATGAGAGAAGCCCAAGGAGCGGGGGTTCTTTTCCTTCGAGGCGGTCCCATGCGGACCCAATGGTGAAGCGACCCGAAGGGTGCCATCTCCAGAAAAGCAATCCGGGAGAGGAGTTAGGCGCCGGGGAAGAGAGACCCCAGCTCAATAGAAGGAGGCGCGTGGAACAACCCGGGCGAAAGAAGATCTGCCACCATTGCATTTCCCGAAAGCTCGGATCTCCGGATGATTTGTTCCGGTAATAGGATGTGGAGAGGCCCTTTTGGATGCCGGTGGTCATACCACGGGGAACGAGAGGCCATTCCCAATTTTCCAAAGGAAGGATAGGCGAGACTCGCTTCTTAATTGCAAAATCTTCTTCCAAACTCAAGAACAAACTGTGGGAGTGGTGGCAATCCAAAAGTTTTGCCACTTTAAGAAGTTGGAATGAATCCAACGACACCACAGAGATACCTTGTCCATGAAAAGGATCCAGATATACTTCATCATGGCTGCTTTGTTACTGATCTCTTAATTTTCGGATGCCGAGACCTCCTTCATTTTTTGGCGAGACAAATGTCTTCCCAAGAGACCTTTGCCCCTCCCTTACCAAGATCAGCGCCTTTCCATAAGAATTGGCGCAACACTTGTTCAATGTCATTTAGGACCGAGATTGGTAAGGTGAAAACACTAGACCAGAAAGCCTGAATTGAATGTAGGACTGATCTGATTAGTTGAAGTCTTCCAAAGATATGAGAGAAGGCGATGGGCCCGGACTTGGCTCTAGAAGTAATCCGCTCAATCAAGGCAATACAATCAGTCTTCCGAAGCCTGGAGGAAATAATAGGTACTCCAAGGTAACGCACCGGGAGTGAACCTTCCTGAAATCCAAAAGCTAGCAATATGTAGTTGCGGATAGACGGAGAGCCTCCTGAAATGAAGACTTCGCTCTTGTTCTTGTTTGGAAGTAATCCACTCCAAGAGGAGAATAAGTCGAGTCCTTTCTTCGATGTGTGATCGAACCCCAATCGCCGCTCGGCTAAACAGAAAACATCATCTGCGAAGAATAGGTGAGAAAGCCTAACTGGTTTGCATCGCCAGAAATACTTGAAATTTGCATGGGATGTGCGAGCACTCAATATTCCCGAAAATACCTCCATTACTAGGGTAAAGAGGTAAGGGGACATGGGGTCGCCACAGCGAAGGCCCCTCCCGCTTGAGAAGAATCCGTGCGGCTCACCATTAATCGAGATTGAGTACTTGGGGGTCCGAACGCACACCATAATCAGCTTGATCATAAACTGAGGGAATCCAAAGGCTAAGAGTGTCAACTGAAGGAAGTCACAATCGACAGTGTCGTAGGCCTTTTGGAAATCCACCTTAACAGCACATTTGGGGAGATTGGGTTGCAGGTGGAAGCCAGCAAAAAGTTCCTGGGCAATCAGAATATTATCTCTAATCCTCCTACCTTTTACAAAGGCATTCTACACCGAATCTACTACATCTCCCAAGACCGAGGCCAGACGATTTGATAAGATTTTCGTGATGACCTTATAGATGGTATTGCAGCATGCAATTGGTGCGTAGTCCGTGATCGCACACGCATTTGGCACTTTTGGAACTAAGGTGAGGATAGTATTATTGACCTCCTTGAGGAGTCGCCGGAGGAAAAAATTCCTTGACCGCGTCGAGGACGAGATGGGCCAACTATGTCCCAATTACTCTTGAAGAATTCCACTGTGAACCCATCAGGACCTGGGGCTTTACCTCTCGGGAGAGAGAAAAGCGTATCACGAATTTCCATATCAAGAACCGGCCTAGAAAGAGTACTGACCTGGTCCATAGTCAAAGGCCTCCGGATGTAATCTGTAACCTCCTGTAAGGAGGGCTTAGACAGGCGAGTGAGGAGCAAGTAAGTTAGTGAAGAAGGAAACAAAGACACACGGAACCATAAGAGGGTCGATGATCAATTCCCCTGCCACATTTGTAACTGATAAAATCCTATTACGGAGCTCTCTCTTCTTGACCGAGAGGTGGAAAAATCTTGTATTACTATCGCCTTCTTTAAGCCACCGAATTCTGGACTTTTGCCTGTAGAAGGATTCTTCATCACGGCGCAAGTCCACGAAGTTACATCGTCGTGTCTGCTCGAGCTCGATGCCTAACCGTGGGTTACGTGGATCAAGGACCGGTTCGGTTGTACCAACCGAAGGCTCTCCCTAGCTTCCTCCGCTCTAGCCGAGATATTGGAGAAAATGTCCCTGTTGAGTTGCTTAAGTTTGCCCTTGAGCAATTTCAGCTTGGAAACTAGTATGTACATATAAATGCCCTGAATGTGTGAATCCCAAACCTGTTGCACAATAGAGGTAAAGTTTGGATGCTCCGACCAAAAGTCAAAGTATTTGAAGGGTCTTCGCCTAATCACAGGGTCAAGAATTCTGACCACCATGGGAGAGTGATCGAAATGCCGGATTGAGGAAGGATGCTTCGAGAAAGAGAACTCAAAGTTCCATTTGGAATTTACCAAAACTCTATCGATTTTCCTCATTTTTCTAGCTTGACCGGAAGACGTCGACCAAGTGAACCGAAGGCCTACAAATCGAGATCCTCTAATTTCCGATTTGGGCCGGGCAATTGGCGAATCGTCAAAGTACGGGATCCGGGCATTAGAGCCCCCATTACGTCGAGATGGATCCTTTATGGCATTAAAGTCTCCGGAACAAGCCGGGGTGAATCCTGCAGAAGATTACTCATATGTAGGAGGTTTGCCCAAAGAGGACGACGTCGTAAGAATGTGTGTTCACCATACACAACTGAAAGACAACAACACTTTCCAGAGAGATTGATAGTTACCCACCCGTGGATAGCACAGTCGGTGATGTCCATCGATTCAAATCTTATAAAGTCCGGGTTCCACCCAACCCATATTCGACCCTTAGGAGAGTACTCATAATTTGCGACCCATTTCCAGCCAGTAAGCAAAGACGAGGACAAAGAATCGAAATTCGCTTCAGAGACTTTCGTCTCAACAAGACAAACGAAAGAAAGATTATATTTGGAAACTAACTTTCTAACTTCCGCCCGCTTTAACGGGTCATGAAGGCCCCTAATGTTCCATATTCCTATATACATGAAGAAAGAGAGAAGGTCACTTACCTCTTTTAGAGGCCTTTTTCTTCGCCGGCACGGATTTGAGATCCAAGGATGGGGCCGGGTCGGGGCGAAGTAACGCGGCTTATCCCGGATAGTAGCCAAATCGGGCGCGGGGAGAGGATGTTGGGGATGGGCACCCAACCGAAAGAAGGTCCTCATCTTCAATTCCAGTGTGCACGCTAGAGATTTCATCAGAGCATTCCGCTTGCTCATTTATGGCAGCATGTTTCGGTCTTGCTACCGAGGAACCTGTACGCGTAATGGAAGGAGCAGGGGGGATACCAACCAGCTTACGGGGCGTTGGAGGTGGGCCCGATTTCTGGGCAGTCCCTTTCAATTTCAACGAGCCATCTTCAGAATGCTGGGCCAAGTTGGAGGAGACCGCCTCTTTTGGGATCTTCTTCTTCTTAGTCATGACCTGTTGCCACGATGAGTCCACAGTAGGGGTCGGGAGAAGAGATTGGGAGTGAAGGTCCTTCTCCTGGTGGGGAGGACAATCGGAGGCAGCAGGCGCAATTCCAGGTGAGTGAGCAGGTAACAGTGCGTCTAGAGGAGCTGGGCGCTCGTCCGTTTGCATCAGCAATTCAGCAGGCCTAGTCGAGAATAATGGGTTGTCACGCGTCCTCTCTCCATTCTGAAGATGATGTGCAGGAGGGGAGCTAGGTCCAAGGTGGAGGCGTTTCCATCATCTCGGGGGCTTTTGGGCAAAGTTTCAGCACTTGGCATGCATTTGTGGCCGAAGACTCCGCATCCAACACAAGCCAACGGCTTCCACTCATATTCAACTTCAACGATGCACGATTCACCTTGCAGGAGCACCTCAATGGAATCACAGGGTTGTTGCCTCGCCGTGATCTCCACACAGACTCTTGCAAAAGCGAGCATATCTAGTTGCTCCGTTCTTAGGTCTACATAAAGGGGTTTCCCAACATAGCTCGCCACTTTACTGATTGCCTGAACCGACCAAAGAGCGATTGGGAGGTTCTTCAACTTTACCCATACCGGAACCGAAAGAAGGGACTCTTTTCGGAAGTCCAAGTTTGGTCGCCATTGCTGTAGCGCGATGGGAATCCTCGAAACAGACAAAGGCGGCCCCTCAAGGACCTTGCGGCGAAACTCCCTATCCGGGAGGTGGAAGAAAAATAATCCCTTGCCATTGGCCATCACTTTGGCTAAATTTGGCCCCCAAGCTCTCCTGAAGGCAGCTTCGGTTACCTTAAAAGGTATACGTCGGCCTATGTAACAGCCCACGAGACATTCCTGGAGCAAAGGGTCTGCGGCATCGATGTCTTCCTCGGTCATTTGAAGGACCGCTCGATCCTGGACATAAGTCGGGGGGCAGAAATCCAGATCATATCCCTTTGAGGCCGCCTTTGCAACCGCAACACTAGCCCAAGTCTGCAGGTTGGACTTCCCCGCCACCCCACGTTGAGGATGCTTGGAGCCGGACCTAATCCTACCATTCAATCCAACTGTGGGATGATCATTGCGCATAAGGGATGATCATTGCGCATAAGGGATGAATCATCTTGTCCATTGGAGTTGGGCATCGGTCTCTTAGAAGCTGACCGCCAACGACTCCGGCCCCTTGACCGATTCGGTCTGGATGAGAGGTCATGCTTGTTCTTCAGACCAGCTGGGATCTGGTGGGTTTGATGCTTAGGAATCTGAGTATTAGGCTCAGAAGAAGAAGCTAATTGCCTCCCGGGCACCTCTGGCATGGCTCCCGCACCAAGGGAGTGGTCGGGAAGCTCCATGGAGGAGATAGGTAGAGGCCGACCTGCATAATTTGTGTTCTGCCCCACAACAACAACTGGGGGCATTACATCAAACACTTGGACGGTACCATTCCTGGGTCAATTAGCTAGGCGAGAGCTGCAAGGAGGGTGATAAGAGGTGCTAACGCAATCACAGCCTCTGCAGATAAGGCACCGCACAAACATAATCACTAGAAATTTTAAAAATGAAGATAGTCTTTTGAAAGAAAATGCTCTTTTAAAAACTGACTCATCAAATATCTCAAAGAAATTTTCAATAGGGTCCGAGAAACTTGAAAAAAATTCTTTCAGCTCAAAGACCTTACTTCAATAAGTCTCCGGTCTAGGTATGACAAAGAAACTATTCTCTTGATTGATTTTCCTAAAGTAAAAGAAAGAATTAAGCAAAGACCCTCGAGAGAGGCTTACAAAAATCATTTCAAGAAGGTTTTTGTAAGGTCTGTAGGTCGAAATGCCCTCAGGTGTTCAAAGTGCAATAGCCCGAATCACTTTGAATATGAGTGTCCTATGGTTTGGAAATCTGTTAAGAAAACATGGGCTTATACTGTTTATCTTACTAACACCAATGGACCCAAGAAAATATGGGTACCAAAGAAAGCTTGAGACTCTCTTTTAAATGCGAGTCTCCATGAAGAAAAAGGTAAAGTGGTATCGGACGGTGGATGCTCAAGACATATGACAGTAGACTCAAATTGCTTTTAAAGATCGTTCAAGTAAATGATGGAAAAGTCTCATTTGGAGGAAACAACAAAGGAAGAATTGTGGGATTTGGAACTGTGAAAATTGGAAATCTCACAATAAGTAATGTTTCCCTAGTGGAAGGACTCAATTACAATCTTCTTAGCATCGGCCAACTGTGTGATACTGGTTTTAAGATCTTCTTTCAAGAAGGAATATGTTATGGAACCAGTAAAGACTCTACTCAGTCTTTCATGGGTCGAAGGCATGGAAATATCTACCTCTTGGATGTGAAACCGGATGAATCGCAATGCTTAATCTCAATTCAAGACGAAGCAAGCTTATGGCACAGAAAGCTTAGTCACATCAATATGAAGCAATTAGCCAAAATCTCTACAAAGCAGCTTGTTCGTGGTCTACCCAATTTATCATACCAAAAGTCTGATTTATGCACTCCATGTATATTGGGAAAGCAGGTAAGAAATTCATTTAAGCCAATAAATCATGTCTCTACTAATCATGTACTGCAGCTGCTACATATGGATCTCTTCGGACCAACCAGAACTCATAGCATTGGAGGTAAGAAATATTGCCTAGTAATTGTGGACGATTACTCCCGATTTACTTGGGTATATTTCCTTGCAAGTAAGTCCGAAACCTTCTCGTATTTTGAAAAATTTGCTAAAAAGGTTCAAAATGAAAAATGATGTGTTATCTCTAGTATAAGAACAGATCATGGAAGTGAATTTGAAAATCAAGATTTTACAAAATTTTGTGATAAATCTGGCCTTAGGCATGTGTTCTCCTCTCCATATACTCCTCAGCAAAATGGAGTTGTGGAAAGAAAGAATAGATCTTTTCAAGAAATGGCTAGAACTCTTTTGATTGAAAGTAAGATTTCTTCACGATTTTGGGCTGAAGCTGTTTCAACAGCGTGCTATATCATCAATAGAATCTTTTTAAGACCTATTCTAGAGAAAACCCCTTATGAGATATTCAAATGTAAGAAGCCTATTGTTTCGTACTTTCATGTGTTCGATTGCAAATGCTTTATTCTGAAAAATGCAAAAGATCGAGTTAGTAAGTTTGAAGAAAGATCAGATGAAGGCATCTTCCTTGGATATTCTATATCAAGCAAAGTCTACAGAGTCTACAATAAGAAGAGTCAATTTGTGGAGGAATCAATGAATGTCAAATTTCAAGATTCTATGCAAAATGAATCCAGTCAGACTCATCATGAAGAATCAACCGCTCGGACTCTCCAAAGCTTACAACTCAAGAAGCATCTCGGATTCGGAAGACCAAGATCAAGCTGTTCGTGAAGATTCAAGTAAAGAAAGAGATCATCAACTGACGAATCAACCAAGAATCGAAGCATAAGTCCATCATCCCAAAGACCTTATTATTGGCGACATTAATGAAGGAATTCGTACAAGATCCAAAAGGTGCGAAGAGTCTAGTGCTGTGGCTCTCATTTCTGAAATTGAACCAAAAAACATAGAAGAAGCTTTATCTGATGAAAGCTGGATTGAAGCTATGCAAGAAGAGCTGAGACAGTTCAACATTAATGATGTCTGGGAATTGACATCTAAACCAAAAGGTAAAACTGTTATTGGAGCTAAATGGGTGTTCAGGAACAAGATGAATGAGAAAGGAAAAGTCGTAAGAAACAAAGCAAGACTCGTGGCCAAGGGTTATACGCAAGAAGAAGGAATAGACTATGATGAGACTTACGCACCAGTAGCAAGGTTAGAAGCTATTCGATTATTACTTGCGTTTGCTTGTTATAAAAATTTCAGGTTATTCCAAATGGACATCAAAAGTGCCTTCTTAAATGGTTTTATCCATGAGGAAGTTTATGTGGAGCAACCACCAGGGTTTGAAGACCCAAAGAAGCCGGACTCGGTCTTGAGACGAAAAATGCCTTGTATGGTTTAAAGCAAGCACCTCGAGCTTGGTACGACAGACTAAGTAAGTTCTTAATACATAACGGTTTTGTCAAAGGTAAAGTAGATACTACTCTATTTATCAAAAAGGAAATCAAAAGCTTTTTACTTGTTCAAATATATGTGGATGATATTATTTTTGGATCCTCTAATGAAAGTCTCAAGAAATTCTCTAAGTCTATGCGGGATGAGTTTGAAATGAGTATGATGGGAGAGTTAACCTTCTTTCTTGGACTCCAAGTAAAACAATTGAAGGAATGAACTTTTATTCATCAAGAAAAATATGCTAATGATCTAGTCAAAAAGTTTGGACTGGAAAAGTGCAAAAAGACCGACATACCGATGTCAAGTTCTTTGAAGATAGACAAAGATGAAGAAGGGAAGAAAGTTGATCAAAAGCTGTATAGGAGTATCATCGGTTCACTTCTTTATCTTACTGCCTCTAGACCTGATATTTTGTTGAGTGTTTGCATCTGTGCTAGGTTTTAATCAGATCCTAGAGAATCTCATCTCAGTGTTGCGAAACGTATTATTAAATACGTTGCTTCATCTTCAAGCATCGGTCTTTGGTATCCTAAGAAGGGAGACTTTAATCTTCTTGGATATTCAGACGCAGATCTAGCTGGTTGCAGAGTTGATAGAAAGAGCACCTCGGGAACTTGCCAGTTGCTTGGAAGCAGGACAGTGTCTTGGTTTTTAAGGAAACAAAATATCGTGGCTCTCTCTACAACAGAAGCAGAGTATGTAGCTCTTGGAAGTTGTTCGCAAATTCTGTGGATAAAACAACAGCTACAAGACTTTGGAATTGAAGACTCATGCACTGAGATTAGATGTGAGAACACCAGCGCAATCAATCTCACTAAAAATCCAATCCTTCACTCAAGGGCAAAGCATATAGAGATTCGACATCACTTCATTAGAGATCATGTTCAAAATGGAGAAATCTCGATTCAATTTGTTGATTCAAAGAGCCAACTAGCGGATATATTCACAAAGCCTTTAGAGAAAAATCAATTCGATATTATCCGTTCCAGACTCAACATTTTGAAGCTTGAGGAAGTTAAAGTCTAGAGACTCTCAGACCCTCGAGACTCGGACGTTCATGGCTATAGACGTAAGTTGTTTCAATATTCAAACTCGAAAAGGTATGATCATTCGTTCGTTATAATTGATTTATATTATCTTTAAAGTGGCAGTTTTCTTTAAAAAGGACGGTTATCGTTTTTAAAAAGGAACGACTGTTCACTTTCCTTTATGACGATTGGCCTTCTTCTTTTTAAATTGGGTTATATATATACAGTCAGTTGTTTTCTTCACTTAACTCCAAAACCCTAAAAAGCATTCTCCTCCCAATCCTGTCTCGACTTCGTGTTCATCTTCGAGAAAGTTGTTATCTTTTCTTGGGAAAGCGAGTCAAGAATCTTTCAACGACAAGGAACGATGTCTTCTTCGAGAAAGTCTTCAAGAATCGCGAACAGGGGACCACAGAGAATAAGGGAGGGTCCTACCCATTTCGATCTCACCGAGGAGGAAGAGTTACCGAGACAGCGACAGAGCACGATTCACTCTCAACCACGTCACTCTCCACCATCTACCCCACAGGGTGTGGGTCAACAACCGGAGGAAGAAATAATCGAGGAAGCAGATCCTGTAAGAGTCCAAAAACCCTATTTTATTTACAAGCTCTATCGTGCTTTGAAGAGCACTGTACTCACGTGAACTATGTAGATGATTTCCTTAAAGACAAGGGTTATGGAAATGAGTATGTCTTTTTGCGACGAATGGAGGATTTGGGAATTGCTCCCAAAGGAAAGGTTTGAGGAAGCACTTGCAAACATTCCAAGTGACCCTCGTGTAGGAGGATTGAATCCCATTGACGGGAACGATAATGATAAACTGTTTAGTGAATTCCAACCTAGGATGGGTGTTGCTGCGAAGGTTAAGGGAAAAAGAATGGAGTTGTTCAAATCGAAGGAACATGAGGATCTGTTCTTCAAACTGTTGAAACGTGGGGTGATAAACCCCAGGAGCGTTGATTTCGACTTTATGGATGCCATCAATGTGAACTTGAGAGAAAAGTTCAATCTGCTTCAACTTGAGCAATTTTGCTCCGACACCTGACGGCTATGCACAATTGACAGCATATTTCTATTCAAATCTTAGCTTTTTAGATGCGAATAGAATATCATTCAGTGTTCGAGACCAAGACTATGTGGTAGATGTGGACATGTTGACAGATATAATTGGGGTTGAAAGAGGACGATATCAACCGGTCAAGGTTTCAATTGCTCGTACTTCTCTGGAGCTCGTCAAAGACAGGATTGCAGAAGGGAGAATTACTTACGCAAGAATGCATGCCATCAACATCTTGCTTCACAAAATTGTGATCAACTGTCTCAGGCCAAAATCGACATCCAAGGCGACGTGTCTAACTCGAGGCGAAATAGATGTACACGATCAATTCGGGAGAAAGTTCTCTCTCCTCACACCATTCTCTTTCACATGTACGGAGCGATGGTGAAGGACAAGGGCCGGTTGCCTTACTCGGTCTTGTGACTAAGATCTTCGACACTTGAACATTGAACCTCCACAAACTCTTTGTGTTCGACCATGCGTCAAAATGGTGGTGGGTTTGAAAATGCGACAAAAATGCGTCGAAAGAGCTTGATAAGGCAATGGAGAAGTTCAAAGTGAAAACTCCACTCAAATCTCATCCAAAGATCTTCTAAATCAAAAGGAAAGGGAAGGAGCCCATGGGTGCTCCATCCAAAAAGAAAGAACTCTTATCTTAGAGGATGAAGATGAAGAGGATGAACTCACTATCTCCGCCTTGGCATCGAAAAGGCTCGATGGTCGTTACGTATCCGAATCAACGAACGACATGAAAAAGGAAAAGAAGCGAGAGGAAAAAGAACGAGAGAAGAAGAGGGAAAAGAAGAGAACAGAGAAGCGGAGAGGAGAAAGAAGAGAAAGAAAAAGAAGAAGAAGAAGCGAGTCAAAGAAAAGTCTGCGAGATGGAGAGAAAGGCAATCAAGACGCGGCGACAAGCATGACCATCACTCTTTCCCAATTGAGGCCTTAGAAACATTGGGAGATGGCGAGCAAGGAAGGACTACACCATATCCTGTCAACAGTGAAGGTGTGAGTCGCTCACCAGCAAATCCAGAAGATCTTCGGGCTTGTCAAATGCCTAAGGAAGGACATGATACCTCAACGCCAAATGCTGCGATTACACCGAAGTTCCATCGTCTTGCCTTTACTCCATCCGATAAAGCAAATGCCAGCACGCGCACGGACACTACAAAGAGATTTTCGTCACATCCTTGATCTTCTTCTGGAAATGCGAGTCAAATATATGCTTTGGATTGTGAACTTCAAGTCCTGAAAAATGCTGGACAAGCGTCTTACGTTACCCCGTCGAATCAAATGCAAGACCTCGCTCTTCGAATTCAAGCAAATGCCAAAGGGAAGAGATGGCACATCTACGGGAAGACTTAAAGAGGCTGGAAGGCATCGTACGGTCGATGGGAGATTTCAGTTGTGCGCGTTCCCAAGCCGACTTGACTTTTTTTCTCACCTTTTTAATGATGACAAAAAGGGGGAGAATTGCAATCTTTGAACTTTGACTTTAAATTTTTAACTTTATTTTAATTTTAACGTTAGTTTGTTTGGATATTTGTTTTGAGTATGACTTGGGTGTGGATTTGAAATTGACTTTGCATTTATATCAAGTGTTATTGTATGGCTTTACTCATGAAAGACTAACCTATTTTACGTGGATGCGAGTCTAGTTGAGTTGTTAATCTTTATGAGATATCCATATTGCTTGAGTAATGTTTTGCGGGTCAAAGCTGTTCAAATCTACAAGAAAGTTTTGTCACCATCAAAAATGGGGAGATTGTTGGAGAAATCTTTCCTAATATTTTGAAGCGACAAAACGTTTCTATCGATCTGTCCGGAGCATTGCGAACCCTTCTATTTAGAGTCGAAGACTTTCGGATCACCGGACTCAAGACTCAAGACTATTCTCATTGACAGTTTCTAATCCAAATGACGAAGACGATCCGAGCTAAAGTGTTTGGTTGAGGATTTGGTCTTATCCACTGGAGAAGATCTCTTGGCTGGATATGATATAACGGATTCTTTTATTCGAAATCAAGATCGTTTGAAGATCCGATAATTGACGAAATACTCTTGGAAGGTTCTATTCTTGGAAACCAAGATCCTGATTGTATGGGCGAACATGATTGATGGGCTATCGACATGTTCCTTTAATAGCTCGAATGATTTTCTTAATTGATTATGTCCAACGGGAAGATTGGAATAATTCCTTTGGTAAGTGCCAACGGGTATGATGGCATAAAGGAGTATAAAAGGAAGACGTTCCAACTGTTCTAGTAGATGCACGATAGAGAAATTCCCGAATCAAGCTCCTTGATTATTAGTCGATTCATATTGAGCAAAGCGTATTCGCAAAAGAGAGTCTATACTTAGTGATACCTTGAGGGAGTGTGGTAGATCTTCACCGTGAAATTAAGGGAGAAACGTGATGTAACATCTCTTTGTTCATAGTGGAATCCAGTAGTGGGTTGTCGGTGCGGAAAGAGTGGATGTAGGCTTGAAATAAGCGAACCACTATAAACCTTGCGTTCAATTTTCTCTTCCCTACTCTCAGTCTTATTTTGATTATTATTTGACGAGAAACAATTGTCTCAATTCTATCAACTGTCTAGCATTGTGCGATAATAGTGAGAAATTACTCTTTATACCTATTCACCCCCCTCTAGGTACTTTTACTAGCCATATCACTTACCAAGCTCGATATATCCACCATTGTGACTTGATTATAATGTTCTACACTATACTAAGTAAGCTTGATATCAAATCAACCGACATCATAGTCTTGGATTGTACACTAGCAACTTTGTCATACTCCGATCCCTAATGGCTAGGCTCATAGTCCCTAACCACATGCTCTAACACCAATTATTGAGAAATATCATAAATTTAATAGAAGATAGCGCACTCTATTATTAGAGCCTCATAGATAATATTGCTTGGGAGAACTTCTCACGTACAAACACAAATGAGAGCACTTAGTAGTTTATAGCCTTTATAGGAGAATGGTTCACTCCCCTTATTTCATTCTAGAGATTAGTGATTCACCCTCCTAAAAAAATCTTGAATTCTTTGGAAAAGAGAGGAGTTGAAACTTTTTCTTCGTACTCCACTTCTTTAACTGCACAGCTTCTACTTCATCCAATATTTCCATTGTAAGGATAATTGAAAGAGATATATTCCAAATTCTCTTAACATAATTACTTCCTCAGCTCGGCTAACTATGGAAGGACCATCTTGTAAGGCACTTGAGCACGGGGTTTTAGCTCCTGGTACGAGCTCAATCTTGTGATAATGGATGACGTGAGAATTC
Source organism: Eucalyptus cladocalyx (assembly GCA_017140615.1). Lineage (NCBI taxonomy): Eukaryota > Viridiplantae > Streptophyta > Magnoliopsida > Myrtales > Myrtaceae > Eucalyptus > Eucalyptus cladocalyx. The sequence goes on from CM029516.1 coordinate 24,539,031, forward strand.
CCTTAGAAGTAGTTACTAAAAATACGTTTTGAGTTTAAATCTGTTAAATGAGACTTGATTCAATGGAAATTCAACCCATATCGTAAGAGAGCACACCTCAAGAGATCGATCCAAGGTCGAAAGCATATACTCCAAACAAGAGTTTCTATGGTCAAAGCACGTGAACGACATCATCGTAGGCGTTCGCTGCGGTTCGTCGGTGCTTGGACTACCGAGAGTAAAAAGGCCCTTCTCCGAATCAACGTGGGACGAAACAAAAGCGGGGGAAAATAAAAAAGCAGAAAACACGAAATCAACATTCATCTTTTAGGCCCCGCGGTTCACGTTGACTAATGGTCCTTTACGTGAGGAAAAGACCAGAAGAACCCACTTCACGCGAGACCATCCCAGTAGCGACAGATCAACAAGCAACAGCGAGTCAGCGACGACGTCTTTTCTGGAGGGAAAAACGTTTTTCTGGAGAAATAACGTTTGCATTTGTCTCGACTTTAGCAAATCCGTAACATTTTTGGCCATACCCAATTGATTAGAGCACCGGCAATTATGTCGCGCCTTGGCATCTTTCCGGTTCACATTTAGCAGCCAACTCTTTCTTTAAAAACGGAATAAGACATGTTCCTAAGTTTCTTGTCTTGAAACCTTTCTTTAAATTGCTGAGCATTGTTAACCAGTCTGGTCACTTTCTTGGCAAGGCATAGTGATACCCGACCTACCAAACATTAACAATCTTCTCAATGAACACGATTGAATTCGTCGTCCCAATGTATAGACTTCAGTCTTCACCAAAAGACTTTGTATAGAGCCCGTCAGCGAAGGACAATGCTTTGCCGGGCCGATACAAAGGATTTCTGCCAAGTTCCTTGACTCGCTTGTTTGAAAATGATGAGTCATGGTCACTTTATAAGATTTGTCGTTTTATAATCATCGAATTATCTATATTTACCCTTTGGTCCCTCCTATCACCTATCTACCATTTCGTATATTAATTAACCATGCCATCTTCTCATGATTGTCGCCATTAATTACCCTCGATGAAACTTGCACATGTGGTTCTAGCCGGGCTTTCCTTAAGTAAGTATACAATAATTTGCTTTTTGCTCGTTGCTGGCACACTTCTCCTAGCTATTGCCCATTTGTTTTCTACTGACCATGGTATTATAGCTCCGCCTCTAGCAAGTTCAGTTTTGGTGTTGGTCACAACGACCTCTAATGAATGACTTTGTCACAACAAAATGTGATTAGTTACGTTCCTCAAATTAATATTAAGTGAAGAAACATCTTTTTTGGATCCACCTTAAACGTGATGGGAGCTTTCTTTATTTGGGTAAAACTCTTTTTCAAGAACAGCGTCGAACTTTCCATGTTACTTTTCCTGAAAAAACAAGCGATTAGTTATTTTAAGAAGTAAGAGGTATCTTCATTGCAAAGGGTTGCGATAGATTAGTTTTTTTTTTTCCTCTAGATTAGTTTTTTTTCCTCTAGTATATCCTGCTTCCTAATTTTGGCTCACTTCTATCTTTATCCATGAAGCAAGTGGAATCTTCACCAACGATTTAGCTATTTCTCATCATAAAGAATTCCGCATTTTACTATTGATTTATATGGGAAATATTTTTAAGTATATATGGAATGAAATCGTGAATCTAGTTGTTATATGTCACTTAATCATGATAGTGTTATCGTATAAGTAATTTTTTTTTCTTTTTCATAATTTAAAGTTACAAGCTTAAAAACCCAAAATACATCTCCCATTCTTAAATGGGGAAATCTTGGTATGACCCGATCAAAAAGGCCAACCATTTAATCATACAAGAAAGTTGAAAAGTATGTCCAGAAATATTAAAAGAAAATGAAATAAAAGAAAATTGATAGAATTCGGTGATGGAAAGTGTCTATCTCAAGATGATAAGACACAATTTAGAATTCTTAATGGAAAAATTTATGGACTAAAATTACAGTAATGCTGTAAGTCGTTCAAGTCAACTTAATCATTTAATGAGAAAGTAAGGAAGGAATGATAAAAATAAATGAAAAATGAAAGAAGAGAAAAGAAAAGACAAGTCTTCCAACGACCTATAAGCAAAGATAATCTCTTATTTTTTAAGAAATTACAAGTTTTTCTTCCTTACAAAATCCTCAATTAGTTGTTTTGTAAATATTCTATCAATCCTCTATTTTATCCCTCACGTATTTCAGTTTTTAAATTTGAATATTCCCACATTATAAACAAACTTACTGCAAAAAAAAAGTTTAAATTTTGAAATATTTCTCTTTTCATATATATATGAATTTAATAAGTAGTTTCTTAAAATTAATTAATAATCCAAACATTTCGTAATGAGATGATTTTGCAAAAAAAATTTCATCTCAATTTTCACAAACATGCAAAGTGTGTACACTTTCCTACTACATACGATGACATGTGCCACATATTAAATTATATTTTCTCTGTACTTTACAAAAGCCTTATAACAAACTGAACAATTAGAAAGACTAGTTATTCCCTCCTTCCTTTCAACAAAATTTTGAGCTTTTAAGGATTTTTAGAGAACAGATTCCCAGCTTTTTGACGTCCATCTAATTAAAAAAAAAAGAGTAAATCTTGCCGATCAATTTAAAACTTTTAAATTTTTATGAATTACGATATTTTATACGTCAATTAATAAAAAAATGCAAAGAATTCCCATAAGTTACAATTGAAGGATTTGTTCCTCAGGTCCATAGAATTGCTCGAGCATGACAATATTAAGTGCAACTTTTTTTTTTAATCTCCTTTTTATTTTGATTATTGAAGTAAATGTTACATGTTTCTTAATTTCTCGTTATAAAAAAAATAAAATAAAAATAAAGAGCAACTGTTTCTTAATTTCTCGTTCATAAAAAAATAAAAATAAAAATAAAAATTTTAGAGCAACTAGGTAGCCCAGAAAATTTCTATTTCGAAACAATCCGTTTGATAACAGAAAAAAAAAATTTCTATTTCTAGGAATAGAAATTGATTAGATAACAACATAGGAAATTCTCAAATATAAAATAATAGCCGAAATAATACTAAAATAATATAGAAAATCCTCAAATACAAAAAATAATCGAAATAATACTAATACATTAGAAAAGTTGAAAATACAATTTCATGGAATTTATATTACATGTGCTTACGTTTCCTATTACGTAATATTTTCTTTCGAAAAATAAACAACGTGGCAAAAAAAAATTGAAATTCAATTGTAGTGAATATGTCGTTGTGTTTTTGCCGAAATTGATTTCACATTAATCAAATAAGTCTAATGATAGCCATGATTATAATAGTCTAATCTCCTAAAAAATCCTAACTTCAAGTCTAATTCCAATTTCTTTCCAAATTTTGTTAAAAATATCCTCACCGTGTTCAAAAATCGTCACCAATTTTTTTCAAAATTATCAACACTAGGATTATTTAAAAATTTATTATCAAAATCTATATTTTCATCAACACTCTTACAAGAACAACATATTTCTTATTAGATCTCTTTTCCTTATAAAAGAAAAATCGGATGAAACCCTAATGATTTGACCCATTTTTACCGCCTTAATATGAAGTTTATGATTAAAAAAATAGTTAGCCAAATAGAGTCCTTGGCTGGCATACACGGAAGAGTATGTGAAGAAAGACTCATTAGATATGAATATGACCAATTGACTATTACCATGCATAAAATCTCTTACGTGCAACAAATGAAGCATTGTTCATTCAATTCTCACCATCTAGCCCAATGGTTAAGATTTTCAATCAATATTGATTAGAATGATTATATTAAAAAATCATTAAAATATTTTGGACTAAATTAACTATTTCTATTTCTATTTCAATATTATTGATCTAAAATATTTTGGACTAAATTGAAATATAAATTTTTTTTTCTCAACTTTTCAATTTAGTCCAAAATATTTTAGATCAATAATATTGAAATAGAAATAGAAATAGTTAATTTAGTCCAAAATATTTTAATGATTTTTTAATATAATCATTCTAATCAATATTGATTGAAAATCTTAACCATTGGGCTAGATGGTGAGAATTGAATGAACAAGGTTTCATTTGTTGCACGTAAGAGATTTTATGCATGATAATAGTCAATTGGTCATATTCATATCTAATGAGTCTTTTCTTCACCTACTCTTCCATGTATGCCAGCCAAATCGACTCTATTTGGCTAACTATTTTTTTAATCATAAACTTCATATTAAGGCGGTAAAAATGGGTCAAATCATTAGGGTTTCATCCGATTTTTCTTTTATAAGGAAAAGAGATCTAATAATAAATATGTTGTTCTTGTAAGAGTGTTGATGAAAATATAGATTTTGATAATAAATTTTTAAATAATCCTAGTGTTGATAATTTTGAAAAAAATTGGTGACGATTTTTGAACACGGTGAGGACATTTTTAACAAAATTTGGAAAGAAATTGGAATTAGACTTGAAGTTAGGATTTTTTAGGAGATTAGACTATCATAATCATGGCTATCATTAGACTTATTTGATTAATGTGAAATCAATTTCGCAAAAACACAACGACATATTCACTACAATTGAATTTCAATTTTTTTTGCCACGTTGTTTATTTTTCGAAAGAAAATATTACGTAATAGGAACGTAAGACACGTAATATAAATTCCATGAAATTGTATTTTCAACTTTTCTAATGTATTAGTATTATTTCGATTATTTTTTGTATTTGAGGATTTTCTATATTATTTTAGTATTATTTCGCTATTATTTTATATTTGAGAATTTCCTATGTTGTTATCTAATCAATTTCTATTCCTAGAAATAGAAATTTTTTCTGTTATCAAACGATTTCTGTTTCAGAAATAGAAATTTTGAAATCGTTATCAAACGGGTTTTCGCTGTAAACTTGTCCAGCGAATAAATTGAGAAATTGATTTCTCGCTGTAAATCAATTTCTCGCTTTAAATTTTACCATGCTTGTGAAATTAGCCCAGATGGCATAGTGCCCTAAGGTAGCATAAACGGACAATGTAAAGCAGTCTCGTTACAAAAAAGAGTTAAAAAGTAGTTTGAGCAATATTAAAATACTAAAGTTTCTGCACTTAATTATTGTCAGGTAAGGTGGTTCTTTGTCCGTAGATCTGGCAGCCATCAAATCCGCTCAGGACCGGCCAAAGCCACAAGCACTTGGAGGCTTTTTTTATTTTTATTTTTTATTATTATTGTTTGGGCAAGGATATTTAGAAAGAAAATCTATCTTGGTTCGACCGAGATTGAGTCAAGTCCAATCCGACATCAAAACTTTGTATCAATTTATGATAAGCACGCTGGGGCAAAAAAATTTAGACCCATTTTACCAAAAAATAAAAATAAATTTTAGACCTAACCTCAATGTCTGACCCAAACCATTCAATAATCACATCTGCCTTGCATGGATGTATTTAGATTACTGAATTTAGTCAAGCATATGACGACAATCCCAAAGACTTACTATGTCAATTTTAGCAAACGACTACATCGTGATTTGGTATAGCTTCTTTCCCCCCACCTTCTTCTTCCTTTCTGGGAACAATGGGAAGAATGAGAAAAAGTCAAAAACGTAGCCAGGAGAGCAATTGGTCCATCCATTGTTTTCCAAGCCGTGGCCAAAAAGCATGCGTCACCATCAAAACTAGAAACTTGGATTCCAAAGTCTCTCCACAGTTAGATTCCACTACTAATGAAGACAAAAAAATAAAATAAAATTAATTAAAAGCTACATACAAAAAAGTTTGTTTAGGGCATGCCAGAAGCAATATGATATGTCATCTAAAATTAGTGGTTTTAGGGAATCAACACATCAAATTAGCTCCTAAGAATCAGTTCTCAATAATAGAAACCATACAAAATTATCAAATAAGTATTTACAAACAATGAACTCTTGAGGACAACATTCCCACAAAAGAAAATGGAAATAGGCCTAGATAAAAAGCATCCTTGGAAAACCCGCAATTATATGATGTTGATTAAACGATAAACAAATAACCGAGGACAAAAAAATAGGCAAAACTACAAGTAGGGAAAATTCGAGAGAGAGCGCCAATTTTTGAACTTCCGATTTGTTCTTTGACATCATGTCAGGCAAACTACTATTTAAAAAGCTTAAATTAATAGGAATCACAATGCATATGTAGCATACTCTTTGCATATTTAAGATATATTGTGATTCAATGTACTTTGTGTATGTGGGTGGTCCCTCTAATTATTTAGGAATATGATTATTCTATGAGCTAATGGGTCATACCATACTAAAATAAGAAAGTTGCACTTTATCTACACATGATATTGGTTTGTATGATTTGGGAACATAGGCATGAAGAGAGGTGAGGTGGTCAAACTCAGGCCTTTGGAGAGTGTAAATAATCCTAATTAAGAACAATTTACATTCATTTGATGCGATTTGAATAAATGATCTGAAATTCTCGAGTTGAAATTCCATTTACGTCCCCGGTTGATTATGCATACCGATTTTTTCTTCTATTAGCAAAATGTTGGGGAGGGGGATGACCGACACAGCTGAGGCATTTCCATAAGGTCTCATATCCCACCACAAAAGTTTCTCCAAATGAAATGTGTCCATTAATTTTATGCGGATGTCATTATCTAGCCTTACAAAAAATGTCCACGTACCGATTCTCAGAAAAGCGGCCAGATTCTGATTAAATCGCTTTAATTATAAGGAAATTATTTTAAAAAATTAAGTTATTAGCAGTCATTATTGATTTTTGTGTCTTTAGTCGGTCGGTCCAGTCATTATTGATTTGGGATTCCTCATGACTAACGATTTCAAAAATAAATAAATAAATAAATAAGAGAAAATACAAGAGGACACCCCATTTGACAAGTCCAAATTTCTTTTGCCCACCATCTTTATATAAAGCCATACCCTCCTCCCCGCTGCAGCCACCGCGTTCCGCCACCCCCGCCACCCCCTCCTCCGCCGCCACCGCCGCCGCCACCCTCTTTCCCTCTCTCTCTCTCTCTCTTTCTTCCCGATCGGCACTTGACGTTCCACTTTCTCTCGACAATGGAGGCTCTCCAATTGGCGCCACCGCGGCCTCCCCTCCTCCGCTGGCGACGCGCCGCCGCCCCCGCCGCCGCGGCTCCCCGCACCCTCTCCGCCCCGGCCCAGGGCCGCCCGCGGAGGCCGCTCGTGAGGGCCACCCTGTCCAGGCAAACGGCCGAGGCGTCCCCGCCGCTCGCCCCCCGCGACATCCCGTCCGCGCCCGCGACGGCGGCGCCACCGCCGCCGTCGCCATCGCCGCAGCAGCCGTCCCTGCGCAGGGTCTCCGCCAGCTCCCTCCAGTACCCGCCGGGATACCTCGGGGCGGTGCCCGATCGCACGGCTGCCGAGGGGGCCGAGGAAAACATCACCAATGCCATGAGCTATCTGACCAACATTTTGTCGTCCAAGGTTTACGACGTGGCGAAGGAGACTCCGTTGCAGCTCGCCACGAAGCTCTCCGAGAGGTGGGGAGTGAATGTGTGGCTCAAGAGAGAAGATTTGCAGCCCGTGAGTACTTTTGGCGCTCTCTTGCTTTTGATATTAATTCTTTCCCGGAAGGAATTGATCATCTCTTGCGTTTTGGAAACTGATTTTTGAAGCCATGTTCCGGAGTGATATTGGGTTACGTCTCGTCGTTTTCGTACTTTGAAATGCTGATTTTGTGTTTGAAAGCTATGGTGGTTCAGAAAGTTCACTTTTTTCTTCCCTTCTCATCAGTAGAGCTTTTTGTTTCTTGATTGTTTTTTTAAAACAGCAAAAAGGGTGGTCTTATATGGAGTAGAAGCAAAGCTGGCTGACTCTTTTGAGGATAGTTCACTGGATGTTTTGTTGACTGTAATTACCCATGAAGCGTGGATAGTGCTTTTGGAACTTTGTGTTCTTCTGCTTTGTTCTGAGTCTGGCTTTAAGTTTTCAGTACCTATCTTAATCATGAAGAAGAATGTACTTCAATCATACTTCGGAATCAAGTGGTCGAATGGGTTCCATGAAAATCTAGTGGCGGAAGCTATTGTTGTAGAATCCTTGAAGAGCTTCCTAAGCTTAATCTAATTCTAATTAAACTAAAAATCATAATTATGTTGATTTTTTCTTGCATATTGAAAATGTGTCTGAATGATGGGTCTAATTCTGGATTGGGCTTAGTTGTGAAGCATGTGAGATTAATTGTTCTCCTTCTGCCAGGTTTTCTCTTTCAAACTCCGTGGCGCCTATAACATGATGGCAAAGCTTCCTAAAGAACAGTTGGAAAAAGGGGTTATCTGCTCATCTGCAGGGAATCATGCCCAGGGGGTCGCCCTTGCTGCCAAGAGACTAAATTGCAGTGCTGTAATTGCAATGCCTGTCACAACGCCAGAGATCAAGGTTTTAATTTGCATCATTTAGTTTGTCTAGTTTTGTTGTTGGTGGGTATTTTTTTTTCACATATGGTATTCTTATATTGCAGTGGCGCTCTGTTGAGAGGCTTGGTAGCACAGTGGTTCTCGTGGGGGATTCCTATGATGAGGCTCAAGCATATGCCAAGAAGCGAGGAGAGGAGGAGGGGCGTACATTTATACCTCCCTTTGATCACCCGGATGTCATCATGGGGCAGGGTACTATCGGCATGGAAATTGTGCGTCATATGCAAGGTCCATTGCATGCCATTTTTGTTCCTGTGGGGGGTGGTGGCCTCATAGCTGGTATTGCTGCTTATGTTAAGAGGGTTTCTCCAGAGGTTGGTTGTTTGTTCTCCAAAAAATCACTTTTGGTGTTCTTTTATGTCATTCATGATGTCTTCACCTTGATGCCAGTTGCTTTCTCTTATCTTTTGTAAAAAATTCTTGTTATGCTGTTGAACGTAGAAGCCTGGGTGGCAATTTTATTATCTAAGAGATGCAGTTTATGAGAAGTACACTACATGCCTTGCCAGCTTGCTATTTATCGGATGTTGGTTAAACTGAAGTGAGTTTTCTTTTATAGAGAAAGAGTATGAAATGAGCCAGGAATAACTAAACTGTGAAAAGAGAGTGGTTGTAAAGAGAGAGCATGATTGCCTAGAAGGATCTTGTTTCATTTGAATAAATAATAATTTGCTGGTCTAAAGAAATATAGAGATATGTTCAGGAATCGTTATGTGGGTTTGAATTGCAGATATAAAATTGTCATTGCATCACAAAGGTAAGGGAAAGTGGCACAAATATTCCATCAACTTTACCCCAACATGCAATGTCATCTTTGAACTTTTAATTCATGCAATGTGGTCCTTGAGCTATTCCAAAATGTTCAATGTAATTTTTGAACTTTTAATTTGTTCAATCTAGTGCCTCAACTTTCCATAAAATTGTTATATTTTTTCATAATAACACTATTGCTTGGATTTTATAATATCTTTTCATTTCAATCAATTTCCTTAAGCTAACATAAAAATATGGTTATTTTTTAATTTCCTTTTTGGTATTTATAATGTTACTTTAGTTCCATTTAAGTATATTTTAGCTTATGATCTCTATGAATCTCATTCAGAGTTGTATTGAGTTGATAATTGTGCTATTTTAGTTTCCTAATTTACATATTTAACTGAATTTAATTAAAGAAAACACGAAGCATCAATGTAAAAAATTAGGAATAAGATTTAGATTAATATAACTACCACATATTAATATCATTATTAAATATTCTTATGCAAACACTTTCTTTTGAAATAAAATTATTATGAATTCTATATAACCATAAATGAGGTTATATTTTTGCTATTATAGTGTTCATAAATTAAAATATACTTAAATAGAACTATATTAATGTTTAGAATGACCAAAATGGTAAAAAGGTAATCAAAAGATAGCATTTTCATTTTGTTGATTTAGGAAATGGATCGAAATAAAAAGATATTATAAAATCCGAGCAATAGTGTAATTATGAAAGCTTGTGAATCCAAAGGATTGATTTGACTTCATGATGGAAAGAAGAGGGGTTAGATTAATCAAATTGAAAGTTAAAAGACTAGATTGAATATTTAGGAATAGTTCAAAGAAATGAACAAATTAAAAGTCCAAGGATGGTATTGCACATTAGACCCAAGTTTAGGGACTATTATTAGTGTCATTGTCCCCATGGGAAAAATACCAAACATACAAAACAAGCATATAACCACTCAGAATGGAGAAGAGTTTTTGCTATGAAATGCTGATGAGTTCTCTGCAGTAGGGATAAGCATTTATAGGCATGAAGACATAGAAATCAACATGAATATTGATTCCTATCATTGAATCAACAAACAAAGTAAGATATGTTAACTTGATTTCCATAGAGAATGAAAATCTCCTGGATGCGTTTGGCCAAGTTTTTTTGATCTGATGATAAAGTAAGGAAACTTTGATCCAGCGTCCTGTTACTGCTGGCACATATTATTGAAGAGCATCATCTTGTAGCTTCTTTCTAAGAGAGCATCTTGTGGTTATCATTGCAGTAACATTAAGACCAACTTGATCCAGTACCTTTTGTTTTTGCTGGTTATTCCAGTATAAATTGAGTGGCTTTAATAGTCATTTCCTCCCTGAATGAAACCGTAGTATGTCCTGTTGAAAAAAGCTATTATTTAGGATCTCATAGGCACAATGAGGAACATTGCTGATATAATCTCAAATTCTACTTGAGAGGTACCATCTTTCCTCTTCTTGGCATGCCATTGCCAGAGATGGTTCTTTTTTGCTGTAAGCATTCAAAATTAGCAGCTTCTGGAGCTGCCTAATCTTGCTGGAACCCCTTCTCTTTGCTATGAGCATGTGATGGTTTTTCAAGATGGACACTTGCTTTCCTTTTTTATTCACTCTCTCAAGAAATGATTTCAGTTTTCTCTGTCATGTTCTCAACACGTGTTGGGATCATGGTTTTTCTATCATGACCACTTGCTCTTCCTTTGTCTGCTCTCTCAGGAAATAGCTTCAGTTTACTCTTCTTGTGGCTATTAATTTGTATCATGAAGTAACTAAGCTTTATACTGTCTTCCTTTTTGGCCCAAATATATGTGTTTGGAGAGGTTTATTAGATTTACTTTTCTTGTGGCTATTAATTTGTATCATGAAGTAACTAAGCTTTAGACTGTCTTCCTTTTTGGCCCAAATATATGTATTTGGAGAGGTTTATTAGATTTGCCTTTCTATTTTAGCTGTGGATCTCTTTTCATGTGGTTATTTCTTTGCAGGTAAAGATAATTGGGGTTGAGCCTGCTGACGCGAATGCTATGGCATTGTCACTTCATCATGGCCAGAGAATAATGTTGGACCAGGTTGGAGGTTTCGCGGATGGTGTAGCAGTTAAAGTGGTTGGTGAAGAAACATTCCGTCTGTGCAAAGAGTTGGTAGATGGCGTAGTTCTCGTGAGCCGTGACGCAATATGTGCCTCAATAAAGGTTATTTAAAGAAAAGTGATATGATTTGCTGTCCACATGCTATTGTTCTTGTCAAATTCTTTGGTGAAATTTTTTACATGTAGTTCTTGTGAGCCTTGAAGGATCAACCTTGAAATTTTACTGTACAAATACATCTTTCAAGGGTTTAATCATGAGTTTACTAAAGGCCATTTTGAGGTTGGATAGAAGTGGATATGCATACTGCGAATTCTGGTGATTCAGGTTATCATACTTTTGATAAGCTGGGATAGGTATCTCTCATTATGCAAGTAGCGTCTGATCATGCTGTCAAACATAGTAATGTTGCAGAAAAAATCTTTGAGCTAGGAAGCTGGTCTTGTATGCTGTATTGTCAAAATTTTCCCTTTTGTCTGCACAAGGTCCCTGAAGACAGATTCTAGCTAATAGATTTAGTTGATCTAGGTCCATTGCTTTCTTCCACTTTGGAGAGGGTTCAAAGTAACACATTGCTTGTGCCTTTTGAAATCATCTTTACCGTGGTTACACTCTTTTTGAGGCTGAAGCTCTTAGGCTGTATCTTAAAATTGTTGTCAGTGTTTAGAATTTTCTTTTTCTGAGAACAGTGATTGTCGCGTGGCAGTTCAATTGATTAAGGTCTGGATATTATGTTGCAGGACATGTTTGAGGAGAAAAGGAACATCCTGGAACCTGCAGGTGCTCTGGCGCTTGCTGGAGCTGAGGCATATTGCAAGTACTATGGTCTCAAGGGAGAAAATGTCGTTGCAATAACCAGTGGGGCAAACATGAATTTTGATAAGTTAAGGGTGGTGACTGAACTTGCAAACGTGGGTAGGCAACAAGAGGCGGTCCTCGCAACGCTTATGCCTGAGAAGCCAGGAAGCTTCAAGCAGTTCTGTGAATTGGCACGTATTGCTGAAGATTCTTAAGATTTAATCCAGCTTTTCTTACAGAAGAGCTGTGTCAATGATGGTCGTTTCTGATGGGCGTTTGGTATTGTAGGTTGGCCCAATGAATATAACGGAGTTCAAATATCGATGTAATTCAGATAAAGAGGCTGTCGTACTGTACAGGTAACGACTTGTCAATCTTTGTCAGCAATGAGAAGAAGTCAGGACTTGTAAAAGATGCAGTCAACTGAATAAAACCATCCTGTTGATGTGTTGTTTGGTCTTAATGATATCACCAGGGTTAATAAGCATAGAGAGAAAATGAGTGGTTCTGTATGAAATAAGTGGGTATAAGAAGAAAGTGAGGGTAATTTAGGATCTTATAGTGAGAAGAGAAAGAAAGTGGATGGTAATCTGTGACATGGATTCGACCCAAAAAAAAAAAAATCTGCAACATGGTTAGGTGTTAAAGAAAGAATAAAGGGTAATCTAGGAAATTTAAACATGAGACAAAGAGGTGTTTTCCCTCAGAGATTTCATGATTCTCTGTACCTGCTCAAAGTATTGCCTTCGTAAGTGTAACTTATAGTATTTATCTTTATTGGACAATTCTAATGTATAAGCTTACACTTTGGTAACTATGCTGAGCAGTGTTGGCCTTCACACAGTAAGTGAACTTCAACAGATGCAAAAGAGGATGAAGGATTCTCATCTGACAACTTACAATCTCACAGGCAATGATCTGGTCAAAGATCATCTGCGTTACCTGGTAATTACTTCACTTGACAAACATTTTTCTGAAGAGATGAGGTTATTCATTTAAGTTGGATGGCTTACCAGCTGATCTTGTTGTTCCTCAGACAGAATTTATTAGAAGATTTGTTGAGGATACTGCTTGGTAATAAATTTGTTTCTAAGCATGAGAATATGCTAGCAATCTGTATCAATAACAAATAGTTATGCAACAATCTGCAGAGATTCTCCCCCCTCAAAAAGTATAAAAGTGGGTTATAGTGGATGTGATCCCACTTTCCTGAAGTCCATCACCACGCTTCAATAGACTCCTTGCCCTCAAGATCTCAACTTTTTGCCGCATTGTGGTTTTTTTATTTGGTTTTGCTTAGTAAAAGCCTACAAATAAATTTTGACTCTCTTAAAAATATGTACAGTTAATTTTAACTTTTTACTAAATTATGAACAATTTGGTGTGGTTCCTAATGACTTTAAATGTCAGTATTTATGGTTTATAAAGATTTAAGGAGCTCTGTAAAAGTAGAAGTATAAGCCAAAAGTATAAAGAGAAAAGTCATCTTGAATACACGCAATGATTTTTTTTTTTTTTTTCATGGTTAACTCTCATGCAATTTTTCATGATTAATTCTCATGCAATTTCTCTCGAGTAGTTCTCATGCATGAGTCTTTATATGACATACTTGCAGTATAATAATAAAATAAGTTGTTATGATCCTCAGCCACTCTTGGGAAAATATTTGGAAGTGATATCTTAGAAGCATCTCTCAAGGACAATTCTAGAAGCGATTATCCTAGGGAAGAATGAAGACTTCGAAGAAGTATGCAAATATTGAGTGAAAGCACAAATATTTATGCAATGTGTGTGTATTAATTTTCTGTTTCTCAAATTTTTGTTACCTAATTAATCAACAAAGTCTGGTCCCAGTCTTGTTAAAGACTATCGATAGTTGATATTCACAGCGGAGGAATTAAGAGATCTATATCCACTTGCTGAGAATGATTGTTCCTCAGGACTTGTATACTGTATAGCTAATTTATATTGATAATCTAGGGTCATTTCGTGCATTTTGCAATAAATGTGGAAAAGTACTTGTATGAGCTTGTAAGTTTGAAGGACAATCAATTGCTTCCTTAAGCATATTAGTGCTTACATCTTGCAAAGTCAATTTGTTCACTTCGATTTCATCATGTGTTTCTTTATGTGGCCTTCTACTTTATTCTTTTCCCTATTCAATAGAAAGGATTTCTATTAGCTCAATGTCCTTTTAGTTTAATGGTGAAGAATCTAGTCTAGTCAATCCATGTTTCTTCTTGAAACTTGATTTGTGGACCAGTTGCTGGATCATTGTTCTTAGTTTTCCCTCACCAATAACTTATGCATCACATTAACTCCGGTAGTGTGCTAAAACGGAGGGCATTGCTATAATTAGGCTGCTAAGATGACATTGATCTTTTCTTTTCTCCAGATGGGGGGCCGGTTAAACCTTCAAGATGAGGTTCTTTGTCGTTTTGTCTTCCCAGAAAGGCCTGGTGCTCTGATGAAGTTCTTAGATACCTTCAGTCCTAGATGGAACATTAGTTTGTTTCACTACCGTGGACAGGTAGGTATTTTTGATTTTCTTGCTCAAGAATACAAGTGGTTGATTATCATCCTTTGGTTGAAACCTTAATTCTGATCTGCACTTAAACAGGGTGAAACTGGTGCAAATGTATTGGTTGGAATCCAAGTGACAAAATCTGAGATGGATGAGTTTAAGGAGTGCGCAGATGGTCTTGGATATGATTATGCAATGGTCACCAATGATGAGGCTTTCCGACTGTTGATGCATTCTGATTAGATGTAAGAATCATACCCGATTGTTTAAAGCAAGAGGGTTTTGTCCACCTTTGTGTCCATAAGGATATCCACGTGTTTGTGGACGCGGCATCAAAGTCTAGATTGGAGCGAGTGAATTAGGTATCTTAATTAGTAAACAAGCAGGAGGTACGCCTTTCGTGTATCTCATCATTCTGTTCTACGTCCCTATGTAAGTTATGAAAACATTACCCTCAGCGAGACTCATGCTAAAGCCCATATTACAGATTTCTGCCACTTGTCGGTTCACGAGCTTTGTTCCATGGTCTTTGTTTTAGGATAGGTTCAAGTCTTCATGAAATTTTAGTCAGCGAGCTTTGTTTTTCAACCTAAGCTGACTCTAAAGTTGTCTTAATAATGTCTTGTGACAGTTGTGGGGCAGTTTCCATCACCTTGTTGAGAATCTATTTTACTGCACCGTATTTTATCAAACTCCAAGCCTAAGTCTTTATAAAAAACAGTGAATACCTTTTCAACTCTTTGAAATTTCGCGACCTCTTAGATTGCTGGCGCGCTAATTTTGCTAGAGTAACATGAGAGGATTAACAGGATGTCATGAAGCCTGTAAACTTAGAATATCATTGTCTTTGTGCCCTCGAAGATGTCCGTAGTGGTGCGATTTTTTACTCGATGTTACCTCCAATGCCCTTAGTCCCTCCACCGTATGAACCTCCATCGAAGCAGCCAAAGAATGATGATACGACTGAATTGCGAAGTCGTTCCCATTATCGTTTGTAGCACCTGTGGCAATATCCAGTCGAGGACTTGTTTTTATATCTCTGAAATCCCGGGGAGACTCGGGGTGCCTTGAGGAAAGGTATGAAAATGAAGCTTTGGGTATGCGAAGTACCTGAAGTAATAACTTTTGTTTGTTGCTTGGCAAGACTTCTTCGAACTGCAACGTGTCCATTAGTACCTTTTCAAATGAAACCTACTTATCTTGGCCATTCGGCATTTTTCGATTTGCTCAGAGGGGATTAATGATATTTTTGAGCTTCCTAATTTACCCTTGATAAGTTATCAATGCCGGTTATATTCTTAAGTCCCTAGATGCTCTAAACCAACTGTGGATGGCATGTCTACTGAGGTCACTGCTGCCCCTTCCAACCGTACCCTGGCTGTGCCGTATTCGAAGTCAACATTAGCGGCTGCCTCAGTGAGAGAGAGAGAGATTGTTCTAGTGGGAGAAAATATTGGGTGGTCCGGGACCGCCATGTCAGCGTGGTCCCGGACGACTCACGCGGTGTTCGAGAAAATATTGGGTGGTCCGGGACCGCCATGTCAGCGTGGTCCCGGACCACTCACGCGGTGCCACGTGTATGGGGGAGGGGACAAAAGAGAGAGAGGAGAGAGAGCGTCAGAGAAGTGGGCCCAGTTTCGATCCTTTGTCCCCCTTCCCATACACGTGGCGTCGCGTGAGTGGTCCGGGACCACGCTGACGTGGCGGTCCCGGACCATCCAATATTTTCTCGTTCTAGTGGAGCAACTCATAGAGCCACGTCACACTAAGAGGGTGTACGATACAAAGTGATTGGCAAACCTCGCCAGGAGTTCTTGATCGTGACTTTAACGACGACAGAGTCGTCCGTAAATATTGGGGGGGAGCATAAGGGCTCGACCATCCCAAACTGGCTCAATCCGGCTGGCTTTGATCCGCGAACCTTTTGACCTCATATTATATGAGTTGATCATCAATCCTAAAATTTTATGATTGATTCGAATTGGACCAATCCTATATATATATATATATATATATAATATATAATATTAATATAAATCTAGCATCTCAGTATCTGTTTTTTTTTTTTTTCTTTTGTGGGTCTTTCGGATAAATTAAAATGTAGAAACCTAGCCTTGAGTTGATCAAAAAAAGAATAGAAACCTTCTTTGCTCGCCTAGGCCTTGCTCTTTTTGCTCGCTGCTCATTTCTTATGGTTTGATTGAATTTCATGTGTTCATTTTTTATGGTTTGTTGCTTTTAACAAATGAAAAATTTTGTTATTATTTTATCTTATATTTATGTTTGATATGTACCAATGTTTATATTTTGGTTGTTCAGTGTTGCATTATTGGTAGATAAGTAATTTGAAAGAGTTATGTCCTTTCAACGTGTCTTTTCAAGAAATACAAAAAATGAAACAAAAAAAAAAAAAATTGATTGGTTGGGTTGATCTCGGAACTAGACTAGACTCAAATGATCGATCTTATCCTCGATCCTAGACTCAATAGGGTCGGTCCACAATCCTTAACAATGGGGACAAACACTATGCAGGTAATTACTAGGTTAAGTGCTAAATCGGCCCAACTTAGACCATACTACAGAGTTTAGCTTAGTTGCTTGACAATGGGCTTTATAGAAACCAACTGATTAATAATTCTTTGGACAAAAACAATACGATCCCCTATATCAATAGGGTTTCTTAAAGTTGAAGAACTTCACTTACCCTCGTCTCTCTCAGGCCAGCTAGGGGTGCTGTTTTTGGGCCAAACATGTTTGTCTTTCCTCTTGGATGGGTGAATCATTATTTTGTGAATAGTTTAGTCTCTACAAGCATTGTCAGCGGGTCTCAGTTTCTTAATATTCCCATGGATCAATAAGGTTATCTGGGCTCTAGTCTGTCTATGCAGATTTCTTTCTTACAACGAAGAATCTCATTTTCATTAAGCAGTTCAAAAAATAAAAAGTAAATCACAATCGAGCTTTGATAGAAGTAGCTTGTGCCAAAATCCCTTCACAGGGCCCGTGTATCATGCATGAACGAATCGTTAGTTGACATAGGGGCGTGCAAACCAGCCTTACTAAAATCACACAGGATCTTCCCACACGCTGATAAACGAGTAAACGCTTTTTTCTCTCGACGGTAACTCAGCATCGTCCGCGAAGTATATCTACTGAACTTGGTCAAGTCGACGTCGCATTTATATGCCGGCCCTTTGAAAGATTACCATCTGGCGTACACGCTGAAGACCAAATTCTAGGCTCGACCCTAGACAGGTCCTGGTCTTCGCTCTCGGCTTTAATTCGATCCAGGAATGTGGCTCGGATGCAGCTAGACTTTCAATGTTTGAAACTGCTCGGTGGATGTGAGAGCTTGAAAACCAGTGAGAGGTCACAAACTTCATTTGTTAACGTGAAGAGAACAATGCAATGCACGTACCGATCACCGCTCGTTATTGGCACAAAGAAGAGCCAGCGACAGATGAAAAATCGAAACTGAAAGCGTCGGATCGAAACCCGGCATTTTCTCCTCCATTTCCAGTTTGGCTTGAGTTTGACAAGGGGTGAAAAGCTAAGATATCGTCGAATCTTGTTGCTTGTAAGCTTACCCTCTTGCCACTAAGCTCAACTCGAGAAGTTCATTCGATGCTACTATAAGTCCAATCCTCAGGGGAAGAGAAAGCGACATGAACCCACGCCAAATTCCCATAGTGAGAAAGGGCATTGAAGAGAATTGGTGGATTGTGTTATATTTCTAGTGAAAATTGGCTCCACCCTAAAGAAAAAACTGACCCCCCCCCCAGGTAATTTCTTGCCCGGATCCAAATCCAGAAGATCGGGTTAATCGCAATCGTTGAATTTATAGGTATTACGCGGGGCTCCGCTCGTAGGTCTTACGAGATCGATGGTTGTAATCGCACCCGAATTACGACTTCGGTCCAGGGGAAAAACTCCCCTCCAAGCCATGGCCGGTAATGGATTGCTCATTAACTCCACTCACTGCAAATGTTACCAGGTGTTCGCAGATGCAGCATTGAAGAGCCCCACTTTATTATGATGGTGTCCAGCTACCACAAGAGGTCGGTCCATCATGACTACTTAATGCCTGGGATGCTCCAATTCCAAGGAGAAAAACGCTTTAAAATGCCACTCGGAGGAAAACGATTTATTCTTGACCTCATTTCTTTTCCTTAAGGAGAAAATTTTGCTGCTTTTCACTATGTGTGTCCTTGGCTTTTGATGAAGTAAGATGATTTTTCTCTTTTAATGTATAGATTGTGAGATCATTGCGTGATTGGAGACGCCGTTGGTTGGGAAGTGCGACTATGATGACCCCCGCACTTCTCGTCATTTGTTCGTAACATACTCGTTTCGAGAATGTTGGGGCAAAGCTTGCATTTTTAAGTAACCCTTACGAAACAAATACAGAGGACAAAGAGTCATTAGCTCTCTCGAAGGACGGGAATGTACTAAACATGCTATTTTGCCTTGGAATGAGCGAAGCTTTTACTGGGACTCTGCTCTCATCCTTGCATTAGTTAAAATTTCAACTTTTGACCGTCCCCTCGCTTGAGATCTCCTCCTTAAATCCTGATCTCTGGCCTTTGCTTCTCCATTCTCCATTCACCTCTCTCTCTCTCTCTCTATCTGATCGAGGAAAACAGGAGAGAAATGAGAATTGTGAAAGGGCTTTTGGGATTGCTTGCAGTGCTTGCACTGCTTGGTTTAGTGGCTCATGGGGATCCTCTTGTGCCTGCACTGTGCATCTTTGGGGACTCGGTGGTAGACGCGGGCAACAATAACGATCTCTACACGCTTGTCAAGGCCAACTTCCCCCCTTATGGAAGAGACTTTGCCTCTCACAACCCCACTGGCAGGTTTTGCAATGGAAAGCTTGCCACAGATTTCACTGGTACTCAACAGAAATCAGCCTCTCTCTCTCTCTCGCACACCAGACACGAAAACATGAGCTAATAGTTTGTACGTTTTGCCATTCACAGCCGAGAACCTCGGATTCACTTCCTACCAACCGGCTTACCTTAGCCGTGAAGCAACCGGGAAAAACCTCTTGATCGGAGCCAACTTTGCCTCGGCTGCTTCCGGCTATTTAGACCGAACGGCCCAGTTATACGTAAGTGCTGGCTTCAGTTCTCACTTGTCTCCGACATGCAAGCTTGTGTCTTTCCCTTGCGCACGAGTATACGTTTGCTGAGTGAACTGTTGTTTGTTGGTAATTGCAGCAAGCTATTTCGCTGCCCCAGCAGCTGAACAACTACAAGGACTGGCAAAGCAAAGTGGTGAGTATGGTGGGAAGGCGCAAAGCCAACGCCATATTTTCGGGTGCGATCCACCTTCTGAGCGCGGGGAACAGTGACTTCATTCAGAACTACTACATCGATCCCGTTCTCAGTGGATCTTTCACACCAGACCAATTCTCCGACATTCTCCTCACTTCTTACTCCAATTTCATCCAGGTCTCTTCATGAAATGAACCATGCATGTTACTCTCTCTCTCTCTCTCACACACACACACACACACATATCAAACTTACTCTCCACACACATACAAAGATAAAACTTAGTCCAGAAAGAGAGATAATCTCAAACAACTTTTACAAACTCGTATTATATACTGATTAATCACCAAAGTACAAGAAGCGTCAGGGAAACCTTTCTTTTTCTAATGTTATGAAATTAGACACATTTGCTGTACACAATCGGAACTGCTTTTATGACACCAAAATTACATAGCAGGATCTCTATGGAGCGGGAGCGAGGAAAATTGGAGTGACAAGCCTACCCCCAACTGGATGTTTGCCGGCAGCCAGAACTCTCTTTGGATCCGGAGGCAACCAGTGTGTAGCAAGATTGAACCAAGACGCGGTTTTGTTCAATAATAAGCTAAATAGCACATCTCAGAGCTTGCAGAAAAGGCTCCCAGGTCTCAAACTTGTGGTCTTCGACATCTACCAGCCCCTCTTGGACCTGGTCACAAAACCTGCTGAGAATGGTAAGCTACTCATGCCGTTACGGCACGATTTCCCCACTCTGCATAATCCATTACCATACATTGTAAGTCCACTTCAACCTTACTGAATATGTGAGTCATTCATCTGTATGAACAGAGTAACCTGAAAGTTGACTTAAAATAAAGTACTCAATCTCATGATAAAGCAAAGGGAATGTACATTTTCCATGACATTAATGTTATTGTCTCATCGTCAGTCTCTTTGTAACCACTGCATGAGAATGCTTTGCAATGCCAGGCCAACTGACAGTGAAGAGCGAACCAAATTTTCATTGTTGAATTGGTCTCTTGTTGCAGGGTTCTTTGAATCTACGAAGGCCTGCTGTGGAACAGGTACAGTGGAAACATCCTTGCTTTGCAATGCAAGGTCCATTGGAACATGCACAAATGCTACCGGTTACGTTTTTTGGGATGGATTCCATCCCTCTGAAGCCGCTAACATGGCCTTGGCAGGAGCACTCCTTTCTCAAGGATTCTCTCTCATTTCTTGAGTGTAAGAAGCATATCAGTATTGTAGCTACAATGATATATAGTAGTAGCTTCTCATCTTGAAAAGAAGGATATAGGGGCATATATAAGGAGATCCAATGACTAGTTAAAAAGATTTAGTTTGCTTTAAATTGTTTGTGGATCCGAATTTCCAATATACTTCAAGTGTTAATGGCTATTAGTAGCAACGGTTGCTTGATGCTTCTTCGAACAATAAGATCCTCCCTGCTTTCTTCCCTTACTTGTACCGGGACTAATAATGATCGTGTAACCCTGGTAATGTTATATTGATGTGATGATATGGACAAGAACATGACAAAAGAGAAGCAGCAACAGTAATTTAGTGGGATAAGCAGCAATCCTATACAATTTTATTTTTTGATGTACAGTAGAATGTGTTTTTTGAAATAACTGCTTCATAGCAACTTCTATAAAGGAGAGGAAAACGTTGTCTCTACTTACTCTCACACTCAAGATATCATCCCACTTTACCTCATAATCCGTGCCTACTTAAGGATACACTAGTGTTTTAAAATGATAACAATGATCCGCAGGTCTAATCATCTGCAGTCATAGACCACCCATGATCTATGTAACAAGATAAAGTAAAAACTAATACCATGCCTGATGCCCGTCAATCTATTGGTAAAGTGGGACTATTAATTATATAATAAAGCATTCAAATATTCACAACCTCTTGCCAAGCTAAACCACTAAGATGAGCAGATCACAAAAAGAGTAATTACCAGAAGCGGTAGTGTGGATAGAATGCTGCTAAGAAAGTTCAAACCCTGTGTTGGAACTAATCGCGTAAAGAAGCTTTGATCTCATCGTGCTTGCACGCTTGTATGTGGGAAGCTGCAGCCAATGAAAAGATACAAAGCTCATCTAGGCAGTTCAAGTTGGTTCTGAAATTCAAGAATTCTAAATGAGCAGAATCAAGAAAAGAATATGCTCCCAGTCAATCTACCTTCAAGGTATTGTAGCATGTGGAAGCAGATGGAAGTCTCTCGACATCCTGACCTCCAAATGTTGCCCA
The DNA here is from genome assembly GCA_017140615.1 of Eucalyptus cladocalyx. Taxonomy (NCBI): domain Eukaryota; kingdom Viridiplantae; phylum Streptophyta; class Magnoliopsida; order Myrtales; family Myrtaceae; genus Eucalyptus; species Eucalyptus cladocalyx. The sequence continues at coordinate 24,561,204 of CM029516.1, forward strand.
GACAGGTACATCACAAGCAACCTGCATAACGTACTAGTCCCTCAGAATCCATTTCGATCAGGCATGTACCAGAAACACAACCTTGATGCGCACCCTAATCAACAGGGCCGTCAAAAGGATAAAATCTTTGCTCTTGTTTGAACTCAAGTAGGAAAAGCAGAAGAAGCATCAATTTTTCGATAATCAATGATCAGCTTTCCTAGTGCAAATCCAGTTACTTTCTTCAAGCAGATCAGAAGATGGAAAATGTAAAAACTTGCTCATGCTCATTGGAATAGAATTCCCATTTGTTTTTAAATTAGGCTAACGGCATAATCAATGGTAAGAACGGGATCATAAACCTCTAAACCTAATGGTCATGCCACTCTTCCCTCTGTTCTGCTTTCTGAAGGAACTAGTTTCATATTTCCTAATGCATGAGTTCACATAATGGAGTCCAGCCAGAGTCATAGGCACGCAGTCTTGCATCTGCATAACAGAAAGGCTATTAAACAAGTTTAACTTTTGACCTCCCTATCACATTGGAGAAACTTGTTGTGTTAAGGCTCCAGCCATAAGTTGCTCTACCTCTAACATATCCAGATTCAGTAGATAATCCCTTCATTCGATACTGGAAACAATATTGTATGTTAAGCTCAAAGGCTTCATAATTGCCAATGCCAAACCTTTGTAGATGTATCACATCTACCACTCAGTAGCAATACGTATGACATGATTCCAGTTGCCAGTAATAATCGAAGGAATGATGCCCATATAACCAAAAAAATGTTCAGAACTTTTATGTGAAACATTCTCCAGGCATCATGAGTTCATAGACATTTGAATTAGAAAAAAGATGCATAAATATAGTAGCTCTGCCCTTCAAACACGCCCAAGCTAAGTTATCTCTTTTCCAGTGACATGCCACCACCAAACGTCCGCTAATTCCATGTTATGAAATTTCACTTTAGAGAGGATAAAGAGAATATGATGACCAAGATCGACATAAGCTACATGAATCTAAGGACTTGAAATAGGAATCCCAAGAGTTCTTTTGACTAACATATTCATCTTATGCTTATTTCAGAACATCACAAGCTTATGGCTACTTCATAGCTATAGCTGCTCCCATTTCGCAGCATAGTCTGTGTCCAAACACCCATGGGAATTTTTGTAAAATTTTCATTTGTCTACCTATTTAGTTTTAGTTGCCTCTACTATTCCACAGAGACAAAAAAGACAAAGGAACAAGATCTTGTGAATAAAACTGTTAATCAAGACACAAATACCATATGGAAACAACCAGATCACAAGCGAACCTTATGAATAGTAAAAGTTGGCTGCAAGTGTTTAAACCCCAGTAAAGGAGCTCGAGAACAACTTGTCACAAACTTAAGAAGCATGCACCGCTCTTTTGGCTCAAATCCTTTCATTACCTGCAGTAACAATTTAGGAAAAGGCAAACTTTATAATTTTAAATATAAAACAACTGCTTAGAAAGTAAGGAAGAATGCTTGTCCTCTGCATGATTACAGCTCAAAAAAAAAAAAAAAAAAAAAAAAAATTTCAAAGCATTTTACCATTACGCCAAAGCAGAAAAACAGGTGAATGTCAAATCTACACAGCATTCTACGCATACAAAAACCTGAATATCTCTTCCATCTATGCAATAACATTAACATCTATGCTATTATATCATCAATGTTTGACTAGTAATAGATTCGACTAGAATAATCAGTGGGTTTAATAGTAATCCTTGAGGCTCTTGTATTGGTGTCCAACAACTAACACTAGTCGTGACTTGTGACTGAGGAAACTGTAATCCATGGGAAGACAAAAGGAAACATTGGATAGAGACTACCGTATTCTCTTACTGTCAGGAAAAACTCAGGAAGTTCGGGAAAATGTCCCTTTATATTTCTGTAAGGAGCTGCTTCATATAGAAAACTTATGCACTCCGAATCAATTGGAAGAAAAATCACGGGTACTTTATGAAGTAAAATCCAAGTATAGAACATTAGATTTTCAACAAAAAAGAGGAAAAGAACTTAAGTTTCCTGTCAGTTGAATTACCTAAGGCCTAAACTATATAACATAGGTAAAACAGTAGCTGCCAGCCATCTGATTCCACTGGTACATACATCTATCATATTAAAGCCTTAGGGCAGCACTACTAATACCCACCCTCCTTCCCTCAGTCTGTTCCTTCAATTCTTCCTAAAAGAGAAGAAAATGTGGCTCCTATACACCTAAGGAGAAAGTTAACCATTAAGAATAGATGACTGAGAAACCAACATGCCCAAACTGACTGAATGAGGATCAATGACATCCCCATGCAAAAGCTAAGAATCAATATTGAGAAAAAAAGCATCATAATTACGTACCAAGCTTTAAAAAAGCAAATAAATAGAAACAGACAAAACTGAATCTCGGACCTGTCTATCAGGTAAATGCAAAACATGCACCATTATCATACTGGACAAAGGGGAAAATGTGACTGTAAACAGTCTTTGCAGTTCATATACCTCCCAGAAAAGTTTTACTGTCCGGCTTCCCTCAGAATAACCACCAGTATAGCGTGTATTACTTCTCAAATCATCGACATCAATATCATGGTATCCACCAGAAAGCAACTGTGCAGATACATCAAATATCAGTATTTCCTTCACATAGGAACACTGAAAACCTAGATTATGACAAAAAATATATATGACAGATAGTTAACAAGATATCTCAAAATCAGTTTGCTCCAGTTACCCATGAGCAGTTTGGTCTTAACAGTCTAGTGACAACCTCTTTCGTCAAGGATAATATATTAATATGCAAAAAGAGGCAACACGGCTGTCTCAAGTTATATAAAGTTAGTAAACTCTATGAAAGACATATAATGCCATGACGGATGAACTACTTAAGCCAGTTCATGGAGGCCCAGAGCAGCTTAAAATAAGCACGACACAACTGAACAGTTCAAAGGAGTCTCATGATGGGAAGATACCTGATTAAATTCAGATGCATTAAATAACTTAAGCCATGATGGTGATATGAGATCCGTCAACCCTCTATAGAAAGCATTTGCAAATGCCAGTATCTACAATTTGGCAAGAACAGAGAGTTAAATCTAGTATACAAAATGTAAACTTAAGTATAACTTACAAACATATGATTCACCTGCCGATTAAGTTTATAATCTGCAATTGCATGAATATACTGCATCTTGTTCTCATTTGTCACGCAGATATCTCTGCCACCTGGTCTGAGTTCAAAAACATGATTTTTACCAAAAGATTCCTCTGTAATTGTAAAGTCCAGAGACAGTTCCTTTACATCACCATCGAAGTGCTGTCAAAGTTACACCAACTAAGTATCATACAAAGTTGATTCTAATACATAGATAGAATAAAATACAAGTACAACAACATAATCAACTGTACAACTAACAGACCGAAAATTTAACTTCAACTTTTTAAACTCTCCAAAATCCTATCTGTGAAAGGTCAGATTAGATGATAGAAGAGGACGGCCAAGTTGCAAGAAAACAGGAGCACGCAAAATAATAGACATAGCCTCCCATGCGTCATTGTAGTATAATTGGTCTACCCTGTTACTCTTTGCATTTGCTACTTTTAATGCTAGTTGAGTCCCGGGCACTGAACTTGTATGAGTTATATAAGCAACATGCAATCCAAATCTAGGGAAAACTTCTGGTTAGCTTTAACTACTAATGCTATATACCTTCTCTCTCTCTCTCTCTGCTTATAATCAGAAATACATAAAAAAAGTCAGTAAATCCTTCTCTCTAGCAAAATGTCATGAATGTCCAGTACCAATTTCAAGTCATGCTTAACACAGTCTTTGCTACATGCTAAACCAAAATGTGGAAAATGCAACATAAACTGTAACATTATTCAGCTCGGTTTAATAGGTATGTAATGAGAAGGGAAAATAATACTATTCTTCAAACTCTTTCATTATGTGTTTTAAGTATACGCGGCTAGATTTAATTATGAGTTATATTAGCCTAGATTTCATTATCAATCACCTAAACCGCACTGGCTACATGTGACTGTACTATTAAGTTGACTTTGTCATTCATACTTTTGGGCAGCAGATGTTGCGGTAATTTGAAAATTAGAGTAATTGGATTTCACTAAAAAGGTGCTTGATAAAGCTACTTGGGTGTTGAGATCCATCAAAGACTCATAGCTCAGTCACTTTGTTTCAATTTTTTTTTTTTCCTTTTTTTAATGTGTCTTGCAGTATACACATCAACCTTGAAGAACATTTTAGAGCTTGTTGCAATATGATGACTGCAAACGCTACTTGAAATTTGAATCAACACCTTTAGCAAGAATTAAACCAACAGGAGATTACACTACACAAATGAGGTGGAAGTGATATTACCAAGTTTTGACAAGGATTTACCTTGATATACATAAGATTTCTATAAACCTCAGGATCAAGTGTTGACAGTTCATCAAGGAAGCTGTATCGTCCCAACAACTTTTGAATAAAGACATGTGAAAAAGAATACTCTAACAATATTCCCTCATAGAGAGCTTTACCAACAATCCTTCCAAGAAATTCAATCATCTGCAATCCATTTTCGAGATACTTTGCAGATATATTCGGCATCAGAAGCCTGTCTTCAGTTGAGGTTTGGGTGAATAGTCCATACCTTGAACAATTAAAAGATTCCCATGAATGGCTTCTCTTGGGAAAAGTGTATGTCAAGAAGAATAAAGGAAAGACCACATAAAACTTACTCGGGTGAGAAGGCAGCTTTTGACAAATCAGTTAAGAACTCCTTAGACAATCCACCATAGTCTAGACCAGCCTCTGGAAGTCCACATTCACTGACAAAGGATACATGGATAGATGACTTCAATCTTGAACCCAAGGTGTTCAATTGTCGAAATCCATCTTCGACAATATTCCCCCTCCGAATGACTATCTCAATATTTCTAGAACCAGGCCCTGCTACTTCACCCGCCATGACTCGAGAGACTTTATCCATCTTGATAAATTCTCTGAACATCTCAACTCTGCAACCATGGTAAGCACTTCAATAATACATATCGGGCTGGTCACCAAAAATAAAGTTTAAAACATCATCATGTTGATACAGTTAATAACAATGGAGGGACATCAATAAATTAGAAGTGCCTGCCAGTGTAGGCCCTGAACGAAAAGGTGCAAATGCACACGTTGTTGCAACAGGTCAACTACTCTCTTACAGCCAGTTTTTGCAGCTTCTCACATGGTGAAAAATTCTGTATTTGTCTTAACTTAGTGGTATACTATAAATTTTAGTCTCATCTTCACTGTGACCGTCTCCACATTTAAGAGCAAAAACTTTTTGCATGCATTATGACTGAAACTTATCAATAAATGGCTGACAAGGGCGATCTAGGTTATTTATTGAGAAAATTTGTCAAAAGTAATGTTACAAAAGAACTGCACAGGAGAAGAAAAGGTGAAAAGGAATCAAGACATATGAGTGAAACATGGCCTTCTGATAACTCTCTACTTACCTTTCTTCAAATGGATATACATGTGGCATAGTTGTGATAATAGAACCCATGCTGGAAACCAACAATAAATCATCAGATTTGGTCGAAAGAACATCATGAGTTCTCGCAGCTATTGCAATAGGAGGCCGGCTCTTTCTAGCGGGCGAAAGCCACAAATCAGGGGGACAAAACTGGTGCCTGCAATCCCTTTCATACATTAAATGCAAGCACTTGGTTGCAGACTCCATCATCGGTTTATTCTGCAGACAACTGCTACGAGACAAGCCACTATAAACAAATGTATTGAGTGCCGATGTAATTCTCCTTTGCTCCTCAAGCTTGAAAGGAACCTAGCCCATGGACAAACTACCCCATTATAAATCATTTACAGGGCCTAATATTATCTGGGAAAAATAAATAAAAATCCTGAAACTGTTTACCTGTTTTTCATAGAACTCTATGTCATCAAGCACAAGCAGAAGATGCGAATAGGTTGCACAGAACAGATGCAGCAGACAAGACATATCTTTAGAAAGACCTTGAGGGCCAGACCTCAGAAGCTCTACATCCCACACATCACAAGAATCTTCATCCACCAAGCCAGAGCTATTATGAGAATCAGTCAAGTCCGTAAGACCACTACCAGCACTGGCCTGAGACTTGCCAGTGATCATCTGCAATACACTGGTCCATTTACCACCTCCAAACTTAGATGTCTGCTGTCTTACGTCCGAAGTGCCATTTTTTCTGCTCCCAGGATAATCTCTTGTGCGATCAGAGGCACCATGAAAAATATTAGTTTCCAGCGATCTCCACAAGCTGACAAGAAATCCAGGAGTAAAGGATAGCATGTTAAGGATAGGCAATGATCCAGCCACAGGGTTCAGTACTGAAAATAATCTGAGCATATAAGAGTAGAAGTACGAAATGTGAACCAGTTCCAACTTTCCCAAATTATCCAAATTCTCTGATGCCAGCATTTCAGCTCCCTGAGCACGCATATCTGTACTCAAGACAGCCAAAAGGTCTGTCAGATGTGACTGATGATAAACAGGCCTCAGTAACTCCACGTAAGACCTTTCTGAAAGCCCCGATACGGACTCTTTCTTAAAGATAGAAAAATTGGTGGACCCCTCAGAAGTTCCACAGTCACATTCACATCTTTGATTTTCCTTTATTAAGGATCTAGCATTATCAATCCAATCCAAGAAGTTTTCTGCTAGAGTAATAACAACTCGAACATATAATCCATGTTCTACATCTTGACAAAATATTGGAGTTTCTAGAGAACCATTGTCATTCCCTGTCATTAGGCATATGACATTTGCAAGAGCCCAACCAACTGGAGGAATTGCCTTATGCCAACAGAAAGTTCCTTGCTGATGAATATCTGACATGTCCGATAAAAGTTGTCCTCTCAACATCTGTCATCACCTGCCATAGTTTGATCAGTGCCCATGAATTTAAATGCAATTTTAACAGTTTTATTAAACAGGTGATTATTATGCAAGGAGGATTTCCTATAGAAGGTAGCTGGTCATGTTGACTCGAAACGTAATATTAAATCGAGGAATAACCATACAAGAGATACAGGTGAAAATACAAAGGCACAATACTGCGTCTGCAAGTTTTGCATAATGTGCATGTTGGTAGCAGAGATATAAAATTAGAGGTAAATCAGCAGGATATCTCCTAAAAACTTAAGAAAAAAAGTGAACAGCTCAAGACAGGTTAAGGTTATTTAAGTATGCCATGTTGCTTATCTATGGAGTAAAGGGCCTTACATACATGCAGTCTTCCTCCACTCACATCCTTAAGCTTTTAGAGTAAACGGCTGCGCACTTCATCTCAAATTAGTAGAGTTTCATGCCAGCGTATTTCGTGTGTGCAACCCCATCAATTCCACATGCCATCATCAGTTTTGTTTACACATGAAAGGGGGTGTTAAAGTATCTTATACATGGCCGCTATATAAGGCCTTATACAAGTATTCTCCCTCCACCTACTAGATTAAGCTTTTGGACTATGTATTAAATTTTAAGTAGAATATCCTTATAACATACATGTGGATTGGAGAAAGAACTCGTGAGATCCAATTTCACACATCTCCACTATATATACAGTGAGATGTCATTCAGAAAACTTGAGGGAAAAAATTCAGGCATATATCAGTCATCATATCCTAAGAACCAATAAAGCTGTATCATTATGTAAAGCAAACAAGCTTATGATGGAGCAAGATCAGACAAAGAACATTTTACAACAAGCAAGGGGAAGTAATAGACTATATGTCCAATCAAACAAGATAGTTTCAGATTCTTTGTGCCAAAAGATGCAGAATCAGACTCTTGAGCAAAGAATTAAAAATAGTATCCTGATCATTGGACCATGCGACTTTTACTTTTTACTTTTCTCATACGTTGCAGTTTTCACGAATTGATTTTATATGCCTGGAACCTTTTAAAATGTACAAATATTAACAAATAGATGTACATAAATAGTACAACTTCTCAAAGTTTGAGCATTGTTTTAAGATTTGGCAGAATATCACTAAGTGTTTTGCTCATAGGAAGCCCAACCAAAATGGTCCTATCACATGCCCACTTAACCCCTGCTGCACACCCTTTTCTAGGTGCTGCAAATCAAACTAAAAACTTTCTCAGGGAAGCGAAGAGGACTGGGTAAAATCAAACCAAATACACTAATAAAATCTGACATGCCAAAAACCAATGGAAAAGAATCTTTATGTGGCAGTTGGATGAACCTTACCAGAAGAGTCTGGAAGCATGGTGAAAGAACAGACTTATGCTTCAAAGCAGGAACCAGAAAAGCTGGTAACCGTTGAAGAAGCCAAGGAATTGTCAGGAGAGATATACAGTACTGTGTTGGAGCACAGTCAATATCCACAAGGCTTGGTCCATCTTTATTGGACTTTATCACGTGAAATGGCCGGAGAGCTAAAGTTAATGCACTTGCTGTGATCAAGAATCTATCTTCAGTCTGTGTCAGACCAGCACATTGTGATGGCAAAAGAACATCCAGTTTCATGATGTACTTTCTAACAGATACGTAAAGCCCACTCTTACTTCCCATAAAACAGATCAAATTCTTGACAGCTAGATCAACATCCCTGATATGATCCTGAGGTAAAATCTTCCATCCATTGCGATCAGTTAAGATAACCACTAGATGCATTGCTAATGAGGTAAGAGCAACCATATCTTTGGAACCGGGATAATTTGTGTCACATGATGCAAGAATGAAGGAGCACAGTATGATCAGCTTCTGTGCCTGAAAATTCCAGGTTCTTCTCTCTTCAAGTGTGCCGATGGCCAAGCAGCAAAAGTTTCTCCTCAGATCTACAGAATGAAAATGCAAAAGCATCTAATTTGACATTACTTGATATGCACCCAACAATAAAGCCAATGCAAATAAAACGTTGACAATTTTAATGACTGTTTGCAGAAACAACCTCTCTGGAAAAATCAACCACAAACATGTGTACATCAATGCCTTCCCAAACCCCCCCAATGAGGGAAGCATTGTGCACCGGGATTCTCTATTTTAGATGCAGTGTGTACTTACAATGGAACACTTATGCAGTAGTCAGGCAATAAAGTAAAGTCAAAAGGGTAACTTTACACTCTAACTGAAGACGACAGGGAAAATCAGCTCAACAACATTCGACATCACTCTATAACAAAGTAGCAATTTTTCTCCAAGTGTGTGACGGGGGAGACGAAGGGAATCACGTATGTTGTTACCTAGGTAAGCAACATAGCTTTGCCTCATAACAGACTCCGGCCATTTCAGAGAACATTGGCCAAGTAGACAAATATTACCCTGAACAAGAGTCACTGTTTCATCAACATCAAAATTTCGAACCATTTCATAACCTGGGGACAATCTGCTACCTATATAAGAAACACCGGACTTTTGATTATCATATGAATCCAACAGACTCAGTATTCTGTAAGTGACTTTTTGTCATTGAAGAATCCATGTGGAGAAGGGAATATTAAATGGTAATTTACACTGCTTGCAAAACCTTCTCTAGGAGCTTTGAGCACTAGGCTTTGGAACACTATATTTTGCAACACTTATTTATCACCTTGATCGACTGACCCTTATTTATCAGCTTGACTATAATCACAATGAAAAATAGGGAGTATTGCATTTAAAATTTGAAGACAGGAGAAAAGAAGTGTAATATGTAGAGACTTGTCTCCTTATCCCATATAATTGCGGCTCTGTCCACTGTGATTGCTATTTTCTCAAACAACTAGATCAAAATGTTGAAAGAAAATAAACCAAGTAATCTTCCCTATACAGCATGTTAAGAATATTTGCAGCATTTAATAAAAAATGTGAAGCTCTCTTAAAATCCACTTCCACATTAATGTACCATAATTTTTTATGAGGTTTAGTGTACTGTTCTGCTAAGACATGCCTCCAAAAGAAACTGAGAAGGCCTTGGCAATTACTGGCAGACACAAGACTTGGGGTGGCAAGAATAGAAACTTTAAGCATACATAATTTACGACAATTAGTACTTCAAATCTCAGATAATATAGCATATGATTCATAAATATTGCATCAAGCAGCTAGTGGCCTGGCAGGCAGGGACGTTTGCCAACCCCACAGGTCCACCCATGGCCTTGCCAGAATATACATCTTAACTTATGGGTTTATAAACTTTAAAAAAAAAAAAAAGTTAATAAAACCATACTACTACCAGTGAAAGCACTGTACCTAACAAATTGACTCATGATATGCAATCATATTTCTTGAACACTTGCTAACTTCCCATAAAAAGGTACATGAAGCTCTAAATCATCCAGAGTCAATTAACTTGTTAGCATTCATGATTGACCCGACAGCAACTCTTTCAAATCAGCCCCTATTTGATGTATTAGGAAAGTGAAACTATAGTAAATCATTGCTATTTGATTCTTGCAAAGCTACTAATTACCATACCAGTAGAGTGAATACTCTCCAAAAGAATCTTAAAGCACTTCTCCAAGCAGGCAACATCTCTGGGTTGAACAGTATGACGCCGGACTGACAAGCATCTAACAAAGAAGAGGAAAGGTCGCAAAAGGCTAAAAGAAATCCATGTTCCAGTCATCAAACCAGAATGATGATTCACCAAGGTATCCCATTCTTCTCGAAACTGCAAAGCTGCCATTCTTGTCACATAGTAACGCCTCCATACTCTCTGAAAAAGGAAAAAAAAGAAAAGTGAAAGTGAATACGTTTATACTGGCTGAGAAGAAATTCCACTTTACAGACCAATGGAAAGAGTCTGGATTATGGGAAGCAAGATTAACCAGCACCAATGAATCAGCAAATACTGTAGCATTATCTACCAGTTCTCTTCACCAGACCACATACAAAAAGGAACTAGCTGAATCAAAAGGAAATCTCCTACAAGCAATAGGTTAGACAATACAGACTCATGCTCTTCTAATTCAATAGCCTCCACTCCACAATATCGAAAATTTGAACTAGTGCATCTTCGCACGGCACTTCAGGATAACATTACAAAAAGCTAGACCCGAAAGGAGTGACGCACCTGAATGAACAGAGCAGCCGCATTGGCGCGCCTCGCGTAGCTCCGGGCCTCCCTCTCCTGAGACACCTTCTCGAGAAGAGCGTCCCTCGTGATCTCCCTCGCGCTCGCGCCCCTCAACGAAACCTGATTCAACCGCGAAAAAAAAAAAAAAAAAAACGCGATTCACACAAACAATCAACGCAAGCAGCAACCAAGACTAACGGATTGAGGAGACTCCATCACCCCAAAAACGATCTAGCACAAGAGCCAGACCATCGAATCACTCGAACATCATTTCTTTGCTTGGGCGGGCAGAGCAATCGGCCGCGAAATTCGCCCAATTCCAATCGACTTCACAAATCAGGGAAGGAACAGCAGAAGGCGGTGATCAGAACCGAATTCCTCGCGAATTCGACTCCGGCAACCCACACGAACATCCATACGTCGACAACTCAGCACCACGACGCGAGCGAGCTAATCACAGAGAGAGAAAGAGAGAGAGAGAGTGTAACCTGGTGCTTGCGAGTTGCGTCCATGGCGGATGAGGGAAGAGGAAGTTTGCTGTTCGTGATCACGTGTCTAGAGGCTTCCTTCTCGATGCAACTGCAATTTGAATCATCTCCTCCGTCGTTCGTCTTCTTTCTCCCCTTGATATCGTCAGCTCTCTCTCTCTCTCTGAGATGCTCCGAATCTTTTGGGAGTCCGTGCGGGCCGGGTAATGAACCGGTATTTGAGCCCATTTGGAATCGACCCGCCAATTTCAGGACAAAAGAGCTTTTTTCTGGGTTTTCCATTCACTTGGCAAAAATAAAAGGAAAAATCTCATATAAACACCTAAACAGGGCCATTTTTTCAAAAAAAAAAAAATCTAAAGTGGATATGCTTTTGCTGAGACTCAACTTCTTGTCCAACTCCTAAGCTGTGTAACTAATCCCTTTGGCGACGTATTTCTCTCACCTCGAGAGTACATCAAACTCCACTTATTTTGGACCTTCCGCTAACCCAGCAACTGCAATTTTGTGTGTTGTTTTTGGTCCTGCTTGCCAACAATAGAGCAACAATATCCAAGCATTAACAAATCGTCTTGTTTGACTAACTTATGCCTCTAGTCAATTAACACTTGGTGATCAACAATTTCATGACAAAGAACATTTTCGTTACAGCAAGTGACTATTTCAAGCTCGGCAACAGTTTGCCTCATCAATTTCAAATTTGGGTTTGCCTCTCTTGCGTAAATTTGATCTTTCAAAGATCCCCCTTCCCCTTTGCAATGCCAATGGCTCCTTTCAATAATCCCTAGTCTGGAGACACCCACTCACATTCTTGTCATTCTCATCGACACAGCTTATCTCCTCAACCGATACCCCATCTTGAGATTGATCATCAATCGTATCTGACATCATTAACTGTAGAAACTACCATACTTTGTTGCCCCATTGCCACCATTGACAAGTCCTATTCGAGCTCCTAACCTTATTGATCGCTGCCCTCGATAGAAAATCCAGCATCGTCTTTGTCAGACGGAGGTCAATCCGAACTTTAGGCTGAGCACGAGCAAGCCAAGATCTGACGCATCTTAAGGAACTGAGGATTTTAGCATCTGAGAAGGTGGCTAGTAGCAAATAACTCCAATTCAACTTCTCGTTACTAGGACCAACTATGCGATGACATGAAGCTCACGAGGTCGCTGGTGGGGGCCCTGATTATGGCGTTGAAGATGGAGGCAATGTAGAGCGCAGGAGGAGATGTGAGGAAGATGAAGAAAGGAAAAAAAAAAAGTAAAGAAAAAATGTTCTTGGACGAAACTACCCCCCAAGCTATAAATAAGATTGGAAGTTTGGGTCCTTACTTGAGACTAAAATAGCCACTTCGAGTCCTTATTTGATATAGTGTTCACTTTGGGTCTTTTTTTTTGAGATAGGTCCTTATCTAAGATTTTCCCAAAATAAAATTTCAGCTTTTGAATGGCATGAAAATGAAAAGATTTTGAGATAATTGCTCAAAAACCCCCCTTTGAACTTTGGCATCACTGACAAAAAAAAAAAAAAAAAAAAAACTTTGGCATCGTTTTGGACAGTAGCCCCATAGTTTTTGAGAATTTATAGATCACCCCGTTGACTTTGACACTATTGCATAATAGTCTCAGACTTTGAACAGTTGTGAATTACTGCTCTCTAAGTTTTCAAAAAAGTCATAGATGTTAGCTATTCTATCGATAACATCATTAAGCGTTACCTAAAATTGGGTTGACTCATTTGCTTGACCAAAACATCATTACTACATTTTTAATGAAGTTAAGCATATATAGGATGATACGTGGTTCATGAAATTATTAACATTTATTAGGAGTTATTTTATTTTTAAAATGAGTTAGTCTATTTTCGAACAATACTTAATAGTTGAATAGATGAAAAAAGTTAGCAGCTGCAATAAAATTTGACATTGATAACTTTTCAAAGTTTAGGGGTCATTGCGCAAGGTATCAAAGTTCGAAGGATGATCTACAACTTTTCAAAGTTCATGTTTATTGTGCAACAATATTAAAGTTCAAGGTGACTAAGTAATTATGCTACATATTTTAAGTAACTTTAGAAATAATGTTTGGTTTAGCGACACTCTAAAGGAAGATGTTATTATGAGAGGTGCTATTACCAACTCTTTATTATTATTATTTTGGTCGAAATTGACCTCTTTATTGTTAAACTATCCCTTTTATACATAGTGGTCAAAATACCCTTTAGATTAAAAACTCGCTTTTTAACTATTTTCCATATGTCTCTCTATGGTAGGATCTCACTCTCCTCCTTCATCAAGTTATTTTAACTTTTTTTTTCTTCGATCAAGATAAGCAAAGAGTTACGTAAAAGAAAATGTCATTTGTTTTGCTGTCTCCTAGTGCAATCATCAAACTCTCTTGACGCGTCAAAACTTCATATGGACTTTGCATCGACCTTAACCCTATGTCGAGCACACCATCGGATGCGGCCACCATCCCCTGCTTTTACATATTGTCACTATTGCATGCGTCATGCTTTGATCAATCACCTCTATGATCATAGCACGACCATCCCTCTTCTCCCTTAGATCCGTTTGGTTACATTTGCTTCTCTCTCTCGATCACAACCTAAGCCTCGACGACGCTCCTCCTTACTTCCAACCCCAAGCCATAACATTGCAACGTAGAGGTCATTTGAATCCCCATACTTACTTTAAGGTTGCATTTGAGGGGGTGCATGATAACCAAAATTTATGTTCCAGAAATAATTTTTCTATTCCAGACCTGTTTCTGGAAGATAAATCCGTTTAATAAACCTATTCAGTTTTTCTATTTCTAGAATAGATTTCTATTCCAGAAATAGGTTTGGAAGAGAAATCAAAAACTAAAATTTTCTACTTCTCTATTTTTGGAATAGAAATCAGAAATAAAAATTCTTCTCATCATTCATCAATCGAACCTTCATTCGTCGCCGCCAACCACCGTCCATCGGTCGCTGCCGCCGCCACTGCCATTGCCGTCGCCACGGCGCCGCTGCCGCGCCGCTTATCGGTCACCGATCACCGCCAGCGGTTGCCCGCTAGTCGCCGGCTGTCCATCCCTACCAATCGTCGGTCCACCGTTGTCCGAAAGGAAGAAATTTTGTATCGTTATCAAATGAATTTCTATTTTTAGAGTAAAAATTTTGTATCATTATCAAACGGTTATTTTTGCTTAGAAACTCTTCTAGAAATAGAAATAGAAAAATCTATTTCTGTTCCAGAAACTATTTCTGGAACAGAATGGTTGTTATGCACCCCCTGATCGACCAGATAAAAACCAGAATATGATATATTGTATCCTATCTTGGTTTGGTAGCTATCTAGAATAGGATAAGGTGGGATACATAGGGAATATAACCCGGATAAAAAAATATGAGAGGGAGAGTGGGATAAGATTGGATAGAATTTATTTTATCCGAAACATAAAACACTACATTTTTTTTTCTTTCTCCACCATTCAAGCATAGACGACTCCAACTCCTCTGTTTCCAAAGTACTTCTGGTTCACATCGAAATTTTACGAAAGCGACGAATTTGCAAAGGTAAATAACCACTCTCTCTCTCTCTCTCTCTCTCTCTCTCTCTCTCTCTCAAACGTTGACTTCTAAAGTAGCCCTAAGGTTGGTTGTGGATTATTTTCCTGTTGCATCTATGTTTCAGCTTATATAGGTTAGAATTGTAGTTCTATTGGCTTTTTTGCTGGTTGATTGGAGATCATATTCTTGGAAATGAAATTTTAATAGTCCATCTATTTTAGCGTTTGGCACGGCACAAGTTGGGCACGTCGATAGGGCAAGGCGAGGACGGTCTTTACTTGGGGCTCTAATTAGCAATAAAACTTGCCCCTGCATAAATTTTTTACATGATTTCCATGCAAAGTGCTTCTTTTCCAGAATTGTTATTATGCGTTTGTGGCAAAGAGTTATGGTGGAGAGATTTTTTATTATATCCCTGCTCTGCGATGTAAAAGAGAGATTTTTTTTATAATGTTCATAGCTGCATATAGGCCCCAATTTACTATTGTGATGTATGGGTGCGGACATGCCCTAGCTATAGATTGGTGCTTCTTCCTTGGTGTTTTGAGATTGAATTTGCATGCGACTTCTGTTAGTCCGGTGCATTGAATTTTGTTTTATCTATAAGCACATGATGGGATTCATTGAGACAAAGCTAATGTGCAGTTTACTGCAGTGATGTATAGATGTAGACATGCCTAGTTATAGATTGTGTCTCGCCCCTAGCTTTTTAAAGTTTAAACCTGCATATAGGTCCTGTTTAGTGAGTCCAACGCCATCGAATGTTTTATAGGCACATGCTCATGATGAAAGGGTGTTATGGTATTTGATGTGGCTCCTCATTCCCTTAGAAAACTTGATTGTTTGCTTGCTTGCTTTTAGTTGTCACAAATTTGGTCGAATAATACCTTCTAGTTCTTTGATGAATGGCCAAAAACTACTCTCTTCTTGGTAGTTTTGAATCTGTAGATAAGACTTTTATGTTTTTGTGCAAAATATTCGATATCTTCAATGCCCCTAGAACTTATATGTCCTTTCTAAACTTTTGACAAACAGCTGAAGCAAATCCATGAGATCAAGGATTTTCTCCCTACTACAAGGAGGAAGGGAAACCTCCTTGAAATTTACTAATTTGAAAAAAGATATTATTTTATACTTTTTTTATTATCTAACCTGTTAATTTGTATACCGACAAAAAAAAAAACCTGTTAATCTGTACTTGTCAAATGTTATTGTTTTTTTTTTCCCTCATTAGAAATGGATCACAATGATAGAGAGGAAATTTTCATTATTTTTATATTAGAAGAGATGAGCCTCCAAATGTTGCTTTTGTGTATGATGTATATGCTAGTAGTGTCCACTACTGTTGAAAGGCACTACCGCAATCATATATTGAAGGATCGGACATTTATTAGAATCCAAGCTCTTTTAGATCACCTTGACCACCTCATTAAGAGCAACGCCTTGAATTGTGTGGAACAACTTAGGATGGATAAACATACATTTACTCTACTATGTGAGTTGGCAAGTACAATTGGTGGGTTAAAAGAAGATGAACTTGTAACTATAGAAGAACAAATGGCCATGTTTCTACATATACTTGCCCATCACGTGAAAAATCGAGTCATCAAGTTCAGATTTATGAGGTCTGGGGAGACAATAAGTAGATATTTTAACTTAGTTTTAAATGCGGTGATAAAAATACATATGGGTCTTCGGACTTTAGTTGGTATTTGGAGATATGGTTTCTTTCTTTTTTGAAATTTTCTAGGTGAACTCTTTCATTTCTATCTTATGACAAGAATTTCCACCTCATTAACCATTTTGCCTCATATTTGCTGTGGAAAAGTTTAATGAAGCACTAAGTTAAGCACCTTATTATTTGGAATCAATTTATCAAAAGGAAGCAGAAAGTCAATTTTCAATATTCATTAGGAGTATTATGGAGTGGTGATTGCTTTGCTTGATGTAGTTTTGCATAATGGGAAGTGAGACTGGACCTTGGCGCTTTCTTAGGGAGTGACTTCTTCCATAGTGTTTTAAGATAGGGATGTGACAATGGCTTAAGTACAAGATAGTTGGCTTGAGTTTATGATAGTTGGCTTGTTTCATTAGGAGGTGATGACTACCTGATGAATTACGTAGCCTGGCGGTAGTATCGTCGTGATCAATCCTCAGGTGCACCACTTAGGATTTGGCTAATGGACTACTAAGTCTAAACTTAGCTCGGACTTTCCCAAGCCCATACCAATTTATGACTTAGGTTCAAATATTTAGTATGCAAAAGATTATTAGCTAGGAATCACTACTAATCAGTTTATGGTAGGTCATTAGACACCTAAGTAAACGGGAGAATTATTTTACTTCTATGAACCAGAGACTTTGGCTACGGGGACTTGATTATAGTAGACTTCTCTAATGCCCTTTCAGTATCATTTTTTTTTAAATTTTCAAAAATATCTTTGCAGGTAGTTTGATTCAATTTTAACCTAAATTACTATCACGCAATAAGGTGATCACACGGATGCTCATCCATGATTAATACTCAATGAATCAAAATAAATTGCATCAAAAGAATTAAAGACACAAAGCAAGCAATTTTTTTTTTTGAGTTTTCTTTTATCTTGAAATTAGAACTTTTCTATATAACATGCACTTTTAACTACATGACTTAATTATATTGACAAGCAATTTCTAATTAAATGAACCTAACATGCAATCTATTTGACATGCACTTGATATTCTTGTATTTTATTTATTATTAAAATTCATAAAAACTAATTAAATTGTCTAAAATGAATAATTTTCTAATATGCTTTAGGGGTTAATTTGACTTAAACCCTATCCTATCTTAGAATTTTTTTTTAAAAGAAAAATGAGATAATTAAAATGTGCAAACATTATCTAAGACCCTATCTATATAAAAAAAAGAAGAAGATACAATCCTAATTTATTCCAAAAATTATCTAAACGTGCAATCCTATGAAGTCCTACATATCCTAATGCACAATTTAACAAATGCAATCCTATTTTACGAAACCAACATATTTCGATGTAAGATTTGAGTTTTTTAGTGTTTTCCAAGACTAGCAATTACCAGATAGACATTATATCCAAGCCACATAGGATATTCAACAAATGAAGTATTAAAATAATTGAAAAAAATAATCCGTAGTCTCACGGATTAAATTAACGATTATTTTAACCCTCAACATCACAATATATATGAAAGTTCAAAATAATTAAAAATTTGATCTGAAGTCTTACAGATCAAATTAATAATTATAATGATTTAAGAATCAAAATACTATCAAAGTGCCAAAAAGAATCGATATAATTAAAAAAAATGATTCGATATATTACGAATCAAATTAATAATTATAGTGATTTTTGGGCAACAATACCCTACAAATAATGCCTAAAATATTTATAAAATCAACACCGACATCCAATGTTCCAATAATAACAAGACTTGTTTTTTTTTTTTTTTTTTAAACTACCTTTATTGGTTTTTTTATTCTCTAAACAAGATCGGCACGCGGGGTTTGCAACCAACGATTTGCATCGGAGTCGGGGACACGGTGGCGTGGGCGTCGGGCAGTGGGTCGCAGCTTTGAGCTTCTCGATCATGGTGATGCAGCAAGAAACTATGATTTGTTCGGACTCTTTGTCAGTGCTAGTGTGGAAAGACCAGGAAGCAACGACATGGTTGATTTGTGGGCGGAGGCGCTCAGGCAGAAGGCAGTAGTGGAGGCGAGTGGCGCTCGGGCAAAGGGGGCGTCGGCAGCAGCGGAACGCGGTGGTGCTGGCTCGGAGGTGTTGTTGGCGTGGTGGACAATAGTGGCGATGCGCCTGAGCGGGCTGTTGGCGCGGTGGCGAGCTGCTGTAGCGTCGACGACGGGCTAAGGTACGGGCGCCAGGCGCTGGGTCGCGGGTGGAAGTGGTGTGGGCTGCTGGTGCGGTGGCGGCGTGGGCTGCTGGTGCGTGGGTTGCTGCGGCGTTAGTGACGGGCGGGGCACAATAGTGGCGAGCAGGCAGGGGTGACACGCGAGCAGAGGGGGACGTTAGTAGCAGCGAAGGTGCAGCGACGGCAGCTATAGAGGTGGGGCGGAGTGGCGCTCGCGGGTCGTGGTGGTGCTCGCGGGCGTGCGGAGCTCCGGCAGCAACAGGCGGTTGCAAAGGTGGAGTGGCAGGTCATCGGAAGGAGGGAGTCGGCGACGCCAGAAGGAGGGAGTTAGCGACAGGAGGCGCTGGGGCTCGGCAGCAGGGGCGACGAGCAGAGGTGGCGCTAGCGTCGAGGACAGTGGCACGGTGTCGGCGTTCGGAGCTCGGGGCTACAGCGGATAGACGGAGGTGCTGCGACAGTTGTTGCAACGGCGCTCCAGCGATGGATAGAGGGACGGCAGCGGAGACTGCAGGCGCCGAGCATGGGAGACGCCTCCTTGAAGAAGATGACCCCTCTTTTTTTTTTACCTCTTACATCCACTCTCTCCTTCTTTCTCTTGTACTTTTGCTGACTTCTTTTCTCTGCACTTTGTCAGAGAAGAGGAGAAGTGACCGCATCATGCTTTTTTCTGCACTTTCTCGCACTTTTTTTTTTTTTCTCTCCTGCACTTTCTCATGCTTGCCTCACGAATTCTCCCCCGTTTTTTCTTTTCAATAAATCCTCCCTTTAATAGTGGGTTCCAAACAGCCCTTTCCATGGCAACTTTCGAGCTTTCTTTCTTTGTTGCCTTAATTCATGAATCGCAAATCAGAGCGTGATTTTGCGACCATCTTGATTTTTCCTCAAATACTTTGATTCATTCCCTTTTATCAAAATTCTTGCTTTTTATTCACCTAATTTCTTAGCTCTTGATCCTCAATCGGGAATTACTTCCACATTTACTAAGATTTGAATATTTTTCAAAGCAAGGGTGGCTAATAAGAATTTCCAACTTTCATTCATGATCAATCAGATTGATCTTCCTTTGTTTTTTCCTTTTATTTGCTTTGATGCAATTTTTATTTTATTTCCTTAGGGTCACCAAAATTTAAGTGTCAACAAATATCCAATGGAGTAATTGAAAAATTTATAACTAAATTTGAACCATTTCGTTTCAAAATGGAATGCGTGCAAATCTCGTGCAAATCATCAAAATGTTAGGACTAAATTGGAACAATTGATAGATTTAGGGCAAAACTGGAACCTGTTTCATTTCAAAATGGATTGCGTGTAGATCTCGTGCAAATCTTGTGTAACTTACCAAAAAGCTTTGGACATTCCTTTGGTCGGTATAACAACTTTATTGGTCGCTGAAGAGGAAAGTATTGCAAAAATATGTGCTAACCTGACAGAAGATGAAATCATAGAAATGGAAGAGTCGAGGCTTGATGAAATATGTGCTGACCTAATGGAAGATGAAATCATAGAAATGGAATAGCCGAGGCTTGATGATGAAATGGTTCCAGGAGAAAGGTACATTCCAATCTCATCTTGTTAGTTTTACTATTTAATCGAAAGACTTTGCAAGATGTCATGTCTTTAATGATCATGACCAAATTTTACAACAACTACGTATAGCAAGGAAAGACAATATATCCCTTCCACATCTACTTTACTACTAGTTGCCGAGATTCTTAGTGTTCTATTAACATTATCTCTAACATTTGGTGCCTAAACCTTCTTGGTTTTCATGAGTGTAAGATTTGTAAGTGTCTTACTTATATCTCTTGTTGAAATTTTTTTCATTGCTAAAAATCTCTTGGGTGTAAAGTTTGATCAGATGATATAACATATGAAAGACAAGGAGCATAATGTTCCAATTTTTTTAGTCTCCGTGAAGGAATGTGATAGAGTTAGACTTGTATCCCAAAAGCCAAAAACCCTTCTAGATCTAGCGGTAAGCAACAAAGCACCAAGCTACATGCCAAATAGACATTGTGAAAAACTTGTGATGGTTTACATCCACACATGGACAAATAATAATGAAACACAAGTGACTTAGGCCAACTAATCCTTTCCCATTCTACTTTGGGTTAGTAGCAATGACAATTTAGACATTTGGCATCATTATCTTCAAAGCTAGTAACATTTAACTTGAGAATCTAGTACGGTATATTTAAGGTCACTTAAAGCTAGTAATGACTTGGATTGCCTTGACATTGCATTAACTAATTGTAGTTGTTGCTTTTTTGGATAGGGATTGAATTAGAACAATTGGTATATTTCGGGCTAAATTGGAACTTGTTTTGTTTCAAAATGGATTGCATGCAAATTTCGTGCAAATTTCATGCTACGTTGGTCATTGGCTTGCATCTTGTCAAAATATGGGCCGTTTTGACTATATATATATGGGTCTTCGGACTTTAGCTAGTATTTGGAGGTATGGTTTCTTGCTTTTCTGAAATTTTCCAGGTAAACTCTTTCATTTCTATCTTATGAGAAGGATTTCCACCTCATTAACCATTTTGCCTCATATTTGCTGTGAAAAAGTTTAATGAAGCACTAAATTAAGCACCTTATTATTTGGAATCAATTTATCAAAAGGAAGCAAAAAGTCAATTTTTAGTATTCATTAGGAGTATTATGGAGTGGTGATTGTTTTGCTTGATGTGGTTTTGCAGAATGGGAAGTGAGACTGGACCTTGGTGCTTTCTTAGGGAGTGACTTCTTCCACAATGTTTAAGATATGGATGTGACAGTGGCTTAAGTACCAGATAGTTGACCTGAGTATAGGATAGTTGGCTTATTTCATTAAGAGGTGATGACTACTTGATGAATTACGTAGCTTGGTGGTAGTATCCAATGGAGTAATTGAAAAATTTAAGATTAAATTTGAACCCATTTCATTTCAAAATGGAATGCATGCAAATCTCGTGCAAATCATCAAAAGGGCTTTTATGGGCTTGGATCAATGCTAATTTACAGTCATGGACATCATCAAGCAAAAAACCAAGAGGGCACTAGCAAGAGATATGGAAGAAGGGGGGGGGGGGTGAGCACAAGGACATGGTAGAGAAATGTGAAAAGATGGTGGTTGTTGAATCTAGGGGTGGTCGTCATATAGTGGTCAACAATAGTGTGGTGCTATGCCTGTCACGACTTGAATTTTCATACAATTTAAACCTCGAAAGTACCAATCACTCATTTGGCAATAGTACAATATATATATATATATACTAAACTTATTCCTTTATTATTTAATGTTCATAGAATAATTCGATCACTTGATGAATACTTACATGTGCTCTTCGTTATTCAAGAGTTTGTGACATAATTCAAATATAACTTAATAAACATTTCATCTTTTGTGAGCATGCATCACAACATAGATTCACAAACATGTCAATGTCCCATCTATCATACTAACATATTCATAAAAGCTATCTAAGCATTAACCAACCATACCAATTTTTTTCATCGCTTGCTCACATCAATAATAAGAGATTAACTAACTTTAAACGAGTATTCACTTACACTTTCCAAGCATTTTAGTTAAGTTCATTTAAGGTGTACTTCGCACATTATATATAAGTGATTATAATCTTGTGTGCAATGTATAAAATAGATGTCATGAGCTAACATTTAGTTTAACACTTAATGCACACGGATGAATGTTATTAAACCTATCTTGGTGATCTTGTCCAAATTCATTTTGAATAGTTAAAATCTACTCATTTTGTCATATTTATCTTGATGACCTATTACATATTCGTTTTACTTTGTTTTGGATAGTTAGAATTTTGTTATTTTGTCATATTTATCTTATCGACCCATTATATGTTTATTTTACTTCGTTATGGATAGTTAGAATTTCGTTATTCTATCATATTTATCTTATTGACCCATTGCATGTTCGTTTGGCTTTGTTTTAGGTTTAGAATCTGGTTGTTATGCCATATTTGTCTTGATGACCTATTGCATGTTTGTTCTACTTCGTTCTATTTTGTTCTAGGTAGTTAAAATTTGGTCATTCTATTATATTTATTTTGATGACCCATTACATGTTCATTCTATTTCATTATGATTAGTCAAAGTATGGTCATTCCATCATATTTGTCTTGATGATCTATTGCATGTTCGTTTTATTTTGTTCGGTTTCATTCTAGATAGTTAAAATTTGGTCATTTGGTCATATTTGTCTTGATGGTCCTTTGCACGTTTGTTCTGCTTCATTCTGTCTCATTTTATTTAATTTTGACTAGTTAGAATCTAGTTGTTTTACCATCTTTATCTCACTGACCATTGTATGCTCATTTTGCTTCATTATGTTTCATTCTAGATAGTTAAAATCTAGTCGTTTTGCTATATTTATCTTGATGACCCATTGCATGTTTATTTCGCTTTGTTCTATTTCATTCTGGATAGTTGGAATTTAATCATTTTGCCATATTTATCTTAATTACTTATTGTACAATTGTTAGGCTTCGTCTAGGTAGTTAGAAGATGTTCGTTTTGTCATATTTTTCTTAATAATTTCTTACATGTTCATTCTAATAGAGTTTTACTAACCAAAATATATCCATTCCGCTCATTTCTATTAGAATTTCCTATGTCGGAATCTATCTATTCATATTAACAGAATTTACTATGCTTGAATTTGTTTGTTCGCTCTACCAAATTTTACTAAGTCTGAGTTTGTCCATTTATGAATCTGCCACTTTATGAGTATGTTCATTTAGTTGAATCTGTCCATTTGTAAATTTGTTCATTATTAATTCCATTCTTTTATTGTATAAGTTTCAATCGAGTTAGAATTTACCATTTTAATTGTTCAGACTTTATTACAAAATCTACCTATTGTTTTAACTTAGAATGTACCTGTTTTTTTTTTTTTTTTTTGTAAAAGGTAATAAATATATAAATAAAGCTAAGGCAATATACAAAAGGTCGGCACCAAAAACCTACACTCAATCCTTAAAAGGAGACAAAGTGTAGGGGAGCCAATGTAAGAAGCCACATAGGCAAACAAGAAGCCACAAGGGCACAGCAACAAAACAAACAAGCGAGAAAGAGATAACAACAAGGCTGACCAACCCTCAGCCCCCCAAGGAAGCAGCTAAGAACGGAGAGCCAAGAAAGATAGGAGCAACTCGCGCAAAGCAGCAACTAAGGAGCATTAGGCAGACGAGAGAACACTGCAGGGTCGAACCCCCAACCACGCTGAAGCCTCTTATTCCTCGGGGTAGGAGGAACATCTTTGAATGTTATAGCTTTATCCCTCACAACCATAATAAGGTGGTTTTTAAGAGCCGAGACCACTAAGGATTCGCCCCGAAATATATTCGCATTCCTCTTTTTCCAAATAAGGTGACACATAGCTCCAAACAAGAACCACGCAATGCAATGGAAGAAGTCTTTACCAGATAAGAACTTTAAGGCCCAATTGAGGATATCTTTCCAACATCTATTCCGCCACGGGAGGTTACACATGGCGGCCCAAAAGTAGGCTAGAGAAGCCGAGGTGCGACACCCGAAGAATAAATGTTCTACAGAATTTGGAACATCATTGCAGAAGGCACAAACATTATAGTCGATCCTTCCATAAGAAAGAAGCAACATCTGAGTCGGCAGGCGATTTTTGGTTATAAGCCATAAATCAAATTGGAACCGCGGGGCTACAGCATTGTCCCAAACAAAAGACGCCCAATCAACACGATCCTTCTTGACTATAATGGAATTCCATGCTGAAGTTACAAAGAAGGATCCAAAAGTGTCACAAAGACCAGTAAACTAAACCACAAAGCCGAAGAGAGGACCGGAGAGAGATCCCCCATCTTTCCAAAAAGGATTTAAATAAACAACCCATAGAGGTAAACAGATCCGCAACAACAAAGATTGTCGGGAAGACATAAGCCTTCATGGAATGAGCAAGGGATAAAGGCATCAAGCGGGCCACAAGAAAGCCAGTGATCATGCCAAAGAGACACTAATAAGCCATTTCCAATCTTTCACACAAAGGATAAGCGAAAGTAATTCCTCAGTTGAAGGATTTTTTTTCCATGCCCAAGAACAACAACGAGGCTGGGAAGAAATCCAAAAGTTTCTTTTCTTTAAGAAGTTAGAGCATACCCATTGACACCACAACGATTCTTTATCAGTGAAAAGAATCCAAATAAATTTAAGCATGGAGGCTTTGTTGCAATCTTTAAGTTTCCGAATGCCTAGACCGCCCTCAACCTTTGGGAGACAGACATTGTCCCAGGAAACTTTGGCCCCACCCCGGCCAAGGGTCGTGCCCTTCCATAAAAATTGTCTCAAAATGCGCTCAATATTATCTATAACCAAGGACAGAAGGTTAAAGACACTAGTCCAATATGCTTGAATTGAAAGGAGTATTGACCTTATAAGTTGCAGCCTCTCAGCAAAGGACAGAAAGCGTTGCGCCCAAGATTGAACCTGGCAGTAATACGATCAGTCAATGCAACACAGTCTGCTTTGCCCAATCTAGTAGTAATAATCGGAACACCCAATAGCGAACCGGCAGTTTCCCTTCCTGAAAACCGAAGGCCCATTGCATCATATTACGAAGAGATGAATCCCCTCCTGAGATGAAGATCTCACTTTTGTTTTTATTTGGGTAGAGGTCGCACCAAGAGGAGAAAATGTCCAAACCCCTTTTTAACAACGTCACTGACGCCCAATCGCCTTGACGAAAAGGAATACGTCATCGGCGAAAAGAGGTGAGTCACCTGCACAGATTTGCATCTCCGAAATATTTAAAGTCATTGCTAGCGACAGAGAGCAATATTCCAGAGAAAATTTCCATGACTAAGGTAAATAGGTAAGGTGACATAGGATCACCTTGCCTAAGTCCTCTTCCAGCAGGGAAAAAACCATGCAAATCACCATTGATAGAGATGGAATATTTTGGTGTACGTACGCAAACCATAATTAGTGAAATAATCCACTCGGGAAAATAGAAGGCACAGAGAGCAAGCTCCAAGAAATCCCAATCAACCATGTCATAGGCCTTATGGAAATCAACTTTAACAGCACATTTGGGCGATAAGGCTCTAAGTGAAATCCAAAGAAACAACTCTTGAGCGATGAGGATATTATCTCTAATCCTCCTACCCTTTACAAAAGCATTTTGTGAAGGGCTTATCAAATCATTTAAGACAGCAGCAATGCGATTAGCAATGATTTTTGTAATGATTTTATAAATGGTATTGCAACATGCGATAGGCCTAAAATCAGTGACTGCACTTGTGTTAGGGACTTTAGGAACTAGGGCAAGGATAATGGTATTTATCTCCTTTAGGAGCAGTCTCGAAGAGAAGAAATCATGGATTGCTTCCACCACCAACGGCCCCACTAAGTCCCAATTAGTCTTGTAGAACTCTATCGAGAATCCATCAGGACCTGGGGCCTTGCCTTTGGTAAGGGAGAATAGAGTATTCTTAATCTCAGAGAGAGAAACCGGCTCACACAAGGACTGCACTTGAGCATCAGAAAGTGGGTGACGAACAAACGTCTTCAACTCCTGAAGCGAAGGTTTAGATAAAGCCTCATGATGAGAGAGCAAATTCGAGAAAAACCGGACAAAAACTTGCGGCACAAGAACAAGATCAGTGATAACAGCCCCCGACTGATCCTTAACGGAAAGGATCCTATTAGTAAGCTGCCTCCTCTTCACCGAATGGTGGAAAAACTTAGTATTCCTGTCACCTTCTTTTAGCCATCTCACTCTCGACTTTTGTCTGAAGAAGGATTCTTCTTGATTCCTCAGATCAATAAAAACACGACGCTGAGATTTTTCCAACTCAGCAAGAGAAAGGTTGTAAGGGTCCGATTGAAGGCTAACCTGAGTGCTTCGAAGGGCCTCTCTTGCTTCGGCCGTCCTCATAGAGATATCCGAGAAGGTGTCTTGGTTAAGTAACTTGAGTCGAGCTTTCACAATTTTTAGCTTGGAAACAAGAATGTACATTGGAACGCTTATGATGGAGGAGTCCCAAGCCTGGCGGACAATTGAGTTAAAGTTCGGGTGGTCAGCCTAAAATTCAAAATACTTAAACGACTTCCTCCTCTAGACCGGCTGAAGAACTCTGACGATCATAGGAGTATGGTCCGAGATACCAGGGTTAAAAAATGAAGCCTTATAGAATGAGAAATGAAGGTTCTATTTGTTGTTAACCAGAACACGGTCAATCTTCCTCATCTTCCTGGCGTCCCCTGCCGAGGTAGACCAAGTATAATGGAGGCCAACATATCTGAGATCCATCAGTTCTGTTTGTGCTAAGCATTGGGCAAACTCATCAAAATAAGGGATCCAATCGTTGGAACCTCTAACTCAATCGGATGGGTCTTTAATGGCGTTGAAATCACCAGCAACAAGCCAAGTCGAATCCTACATCAAGTCATTGAAGTGGAGGAGGTCCTCCCACAAAGGTCTACGACGCACAAAAGTATGTTCTCCATAAATAGCAGAGATGTAGCAGCTCACACCAAACATATTAAGCTTCAGACTACCATGCACAGCTTGGTCATTGATAGAGATAGGCACAAAAGAAACAAAATCCGGGTTCCAACCAACCCAGATTCTACCACGAGAAGAATACTCATAGTTTGCAATCAAATTCCAACCACTAATTAAGGAAGCCGAAATAGAATCAAAATGTTCATTGGGAACTTTAGTTTCAAAAAGGCCAGTCAGGCAGAGTTTATTAATAGCAGCGAATCTCATGATCTCCGCCCGCCTAAGAGGGTTGACCATGCCTTTAATGTTCCAAAAACCAAAAAATGTGTCAAAAAGGATAGAGGGGCAGAATTACCTCTTCTTAGCCCTGCGGCTTGTGGCAGGCGCTTTTGAAGCCATCGAGGGTGGTGGGTCAGGAAGAAGCAAGAGGAGCTGTTCTTGCATACTTCGAGCACCAGCTCGGAGCCGGGCCTTTTGGCGAAGGGGAACCCACAGACAAAACATCTTCATCATTTAATTCCATTTGAGTACTAGAGTTACATATTTCATCCGAGCTTCCAACCTGAAGTGAAGAGGAGGGAGCACGTCCTTCACCTGCCGGGTATAGACCAAAAGAGGCAACTTCCTTCTCAGCATGCTTTTTCTTTTTCCTGCCTTTCCCCTTCACCCGCTTCCATTCTGGATCGGTAGCAGGAGCTGAGGACATAGCCACCAATTCACCACCATCCTTAGATGTAGAAACCCCCGCAGCAGGGATCTTCAAAGGCTTAGGAGGAACAAGTGCGGTTGCCTCCAGTTGCATATGAGAATCAATCTCAAGATCGATCATGTCCATGCCTGGGGTAGTAAGTGGAACTTGTAAGTCCACCATAACCTGTTTTTGACAATTCTGAGAGAGAGCAGGACCATCTGGACAAGTAGGGGAGTTAGGATGCACAGACTTGTCTTGAGCAGGATGTATTCCAACACTAGCATTCAAGACCTGATTAGCTTTTGCAGAAGGAACAACAGAGTTTGTAGGAGCAGTTGTTTTACAGCTATGACCAAAGATACCGCACATAGGGCAAGCAAGCGGTTTCCATTCATACTCAACTTTCACTTCCACTGATTTACCATCAAGGAGCAGCTCAATAAATTCACGAGTTGGTTGTTGGGCTGTTATTTCAACACAAACCTTGGCGAATGTTAGCATTGTCATCTGCTCTGTCCGCTGATCCACATAGAGTGGTTTACCCACTGCACTGGCCACCTTTCCAATGAATTGAGCTGACCAAAATGAAAAAGGTAAGTTCCGAAGTCTCACCCAAACCGAAACTAAACGATGGATATCTTTACTAAGTTCCAAACCTGGTTTCCATTGCTGCAGAACCAGAGGAATCCTTGCAACTGTTATATGGCCTCCTTCAAGGATTTTCCTTCGGAACTCCCTATCTGGTATGCGCAAAACAAATAGTCCCCACCCATTAGACATGACTTCAAGCAGATTCGGACCCTAGGTTCTTTTAAGAGCCTCTTCAATAACTTTAAATGGCAATCACCTTCCAATGAAATACCCCACAAGATGCTCAAAGAGCTTGGGATTAGCAGCTTCAAGATCAGATTCTGTCATATGTATAACCGGTTTATTATTCACAAAGGTCGGAGGAGTATATTCAAGATCATATCCTTTATTCACTCCACTAGCAACAACAGCCCAAGACCGAGTTAACTGGTTTTCCGACTCACCCCTGTGTTGAGGGCGCTTGGATGTCAACCTACCTCTACTCTTTTCACGCGCTTTAACAGGAGCAGGAGGAGGTCGCGGGTCATTGTTCTTAATCGCAGCAGATGGGGACGAAGGATTTGGCCTCTGTTTGCTCAATAAAGGAACAACCAACAAGGGTTGTCCATGAACAGGATGAACATGAGGGGAAGGGCTTCAATTACTCGGCCCCTCATCATCAAAACGGGCTCGGAAGGTTCCGGACTCCATCAATTCAGCAGACTCGAAACAGCAGAACCGCGAACAAAAAACCCTAACCCATCGCAACCAGATTAAACCCACAAAAGAGCACGTACCAGGCAGCACTTAGAGGGTTTGAAGAGCAGTCGATGGCGCCCAAGACCCCCGAAGAACAACTCCCACCCGGTGCTAGACGAACGAAGTTCCAACGATGACACCCAATGCTCGGCTCTCCTTGAGAGCGCATTCAAACACGGCGACGGCGGTTAGATACGAAATCCGGTGGCCGGTGGCGGCTGAAGAGACTTCGCCGCAGGTGGCGTCGCAGGGCTCGCCGGTGCCGCTGGGGAGGGGGTTTCGTCCGTCACTCTGCCTGCGGTACTCGGCTTTGTCGCGAGCTTACGGGGGTTAACGAGATAACTTAGAATGTACCTGTTGACACCTAAATTTTAGCTATTTTATTTACTTATTCATTGTATAAAGCATTTCACATTTACATTGTTTAACTTATCTTTTTAAAAAAAAAATTGTTCTTAAAAAAATAAAAAGAGGATGAGAAATAATCTATAAAATAAAATATTTTGCTATGGAGCGAAATTTTGAAAGATTTCAAAATTTGGATAATGGAGCCTTATCAAAGACAATCTTCAATGGTGGAGCGAATTATCTTGGAAAATCTTGACAAAGGATTTTAGATTAAGTCATTTTCTTGTTAAGCATATTTCCTCTTTTCGAAGGATGATCTTCAGCGATTGGGTCAATATATGCAAATCAGCGATTGTAAATGAGGGCTTCTCGTCGTCAAATGAGAAAAAACAAAACTAAAAAGTGAAAAAGAGAGACCGGTGAGTGAGACGTGTGAGGGTTCGGGGGAAAAGTAGAAGAGAGGAGAAACAGAGAGAAACAGAGTGAAAGTGACGTGTGAGAGAAAAAAAAAAAGAAAAAAAAAGAGGGTCATTCGGGAACAATGTCGTCTTCTTCGAGGGCCCCTTGCCCATGCCGGCCTTGCGCCTGCACCGGCCACCATTCCAGCCCCACCTTCGCCAGCCGCTACCATGCCTCCGCCACCGCGCTTTCACCACCGCTGCCTCGCCTGTGATCCTTGTCAGCGACGACCCGACGCAGCGCCTTTGCAACCCGTGACACACCGGTCTCTGCGCCTCTGCTATTCGCTGAGCACCGCCGGAGCCTGACGCCACCACGGCTCAGCCATCACAACTTCGCCTCTGCAGCAACCGACGAAGCTCGCCGCTCGATCTTGCTTGCCGACGCTCCTTGCAACCCACTGATCCGGCCACCGATCACCTTAGCCTATGAGCTAGAACCCGAACCCACTACAACGTCGGTTTCCCACTTCGCTGAAGCCCGACGCCACCGCGACTAAGCCATTGCGACTCTACCTCTACAGCAACCGATGCCGCCGTGCTTCTGAAGCTCGAGCCTCGCCGCTCCGCCAACCACCACCATGACCAGCTTGCTCCATTGCTGCTCGCGACCCACAGCCCAGCCCCGTCGCCGAAGTCGCCGATGCCTGTAGCGCCTCTCGCCGCTTCGCCAGGCAGCGCCGCACACCTATTGTGCCCTCGTCGGAGACCTTCGCCGACGCTTCCACTCACCGTTTGCAGGACCTTTGCCTCAGCAGCTTGCCTCCGCCGCACTGTCACCGCCACCTCCGAAGCTCCGACGCCGGCTATCCTCCATCCAGTGACGACCAACTTGCTGCCCCCATCCAAGTTCTCCTTAGGTTCTTTGCTTTTCTTTTTATTTTTCATTTATTTTATATTCTTTTATCTCATTTATTTAAGTTTTGCTATTATTGTACAAATTTGAACATTGGATGTCAATACTCATGAATCTTGTAGGCATTATTCGCGGGGTTTAGCCCAAAATTATTATAATTATTAATTTGATCCGTAAGACGTCAGATCATATTTTTAATTATATTAATATTTTGGGCTTTTTAATAGTATTTTAATTGTTAAATCATTGTAATTATTAATTTGATCCATAAGACTTCGAATCAGATTTTTAATTATTTTGAACTTTATGTCGTGATGTTTAGGGTTAAAGTAGTCGTTAATTTAACTTTGTGAGACAAAATGTTATTTTTTCGATTATTTTAATAATTTATTTGTTGAATATCTTGATTGTTTAGATTTGATGTTTATTTGATAATTACTTTTCTTGGAGAAACACTAAAAAAACATAAAAAAAAAATAATAAAAAATCAAATCTTGCATTAAAGTGTGTTGGTTTAGTAAATTAGGATTGCATTTTTAGATAATGTTTGCATATCTAGATAATCTTATTTTTCTTTTAAAAAAATAGTTTTCTAAGATAGGATAGGGTTTAGATCAAACTAATCCCAAAAATAAATTAGAAGATTATTCATTTTAGATAGTTAATTAAGGTTTTTATTAATTCCGAATTCCAATAAAAAATACAAAAAAATTAGGTGCATAGTTTGCATAATAGGATTATTTAATTATAATTTGTTTGTTAGTAAAATTAGGTCATGTGGTTAGAATGCATGTTTTAATTTTGAGATAAAAGAAAACCCAAAAAATAATTACCTGCTTTAGTGTGTTGAATTCATTTGGTGCAATTTATTTTATTCAATGTTTAATAATGATTGAGTATTTGTGTGATCACCCCATTGCATGATAGTAATTTATGTTAAAATAAATCCAAGCTGCTTACAAAAATATTTTTGAAAATTAAAAAGAAATGGTACCGAGAGGACATTAGAGAAATCTAATGTAACCAAGTCTCCATACTCTTAGTCTCTAGTTCGTAGGAGTAAAATAATTCTCAAATTATTTTACTTAGATGTCTAATCAACCTACCGTAAACCGATTAGTGGCGACTCCTGGATAATAATCATTTATATGTTAAATTTTGAATCTTATGTCGTGAATTGGTATGGGCTTGCGAGAGCCCGGGCTAAGCTTAAAAACTTAGTAGTCCATTAGCCTAAACCTAAGTGGTGCACCCGAAATTTAGGTCACAACAACTTGTTGACTCCATTGAGAATTAGTGTTAAAACACTTAGTGGACTTAGGCCAATTTTTTTTTTCTTTTAAAAAATGTTTTTGTTTGATAGTGAGGATCCCAGGTACGTCCATAATTTAAGTGTTAAAAATATTCTTGCAGATGAGAGATATAAGGGGAGTAGTCTTTGCTAACCCTTGTTTTGCAGGTTGGAGTTAGGGATGAATGTTTGAATTTAAATTATAGAAGTGTTGTTTGCATTTAAAATGTTGCGCATGTTTTATTGCTTTTAGCACTACACTATTACATACACAACCTGCTGCCGGACCTAGGCTGCAATAGGATTCTTAGGATGGTGTTGAGAATGATATTTCCTCCAAAGCGAGACTGCTGTGTAGAGTTTTTCATGGTGTCAAATGTGTTTGTCCATATCCGCGAGACTGCGTGATTATTGGGCATTCCATTCGATTGAGCCAGAGTTAAGGGGACTTAACACGTTAATGCGAAAACTGCAACGGTCAGATCATCCTCTTAGCTCCACTTTGTTAAACCGTCTAGGTAGAAATCGAGCCTCACATTTCATGTGTGTGTCTATGTGGTTGTTATCGATATTTCTTGGTGATAGTAAGTTGTCTAATTCTCACTCCGCAACTTACTTACTTTATTGCAATATTGTCGGTCCATGACAATATGTTTCATCGTCAGTCTTGTTTTATATACAATTAGGAAAATCAATGTACAATTCATTTTCACTCCCAAAAAAGAGCTCAAAATATGGCTGGACTGGTTAGATCAAGACGGCCAGGGATATGTGCAAGCCAAGATTGCCCGACTTCTCCCATTGTTTGATATCAGCATCCACTCCGGTGTTATACAAGCGTTGCCCCATTTCTGGTGTCCACAAACTTCAACATTCATGTTTGGTGAGTATGAGCTAACCCCAACACTAGAGGAATATAGTATTGCCATTGGAATACCCCGGGAAAAGCAACTTATCAGGCTGCTTATCGGTATTGATTCTATTTCTGAATTATCACAATTTTTAAAAATTGAGGCCAAAGCGGTAAGGAATGTTGTTAAAGCCAATTGCTATGCATACCAATTTTCATTTTTGGAAGAGTGTTTTGCAAACCAACTAATGATTTCAAAAGTTAGGATTTTCATGTTAGCATTTTTTGCACTAATCGTTTTTCCTTATCAAAAAAATGCTATTAATCCTTTGATTTCATGGGTGGTTAATTGTGTTTGCGACGGGTTAAATTATGTTAATATGGTTTTATCTGAAACATTTTTGTCATTAACCCGTTTCAAACAAAATGAGAAAAAGACCATGCGTGCCCTCCCTGAACTTTTGCAAATATGGTTTTTCTCTCACATAAGAGGGTTTGGGCACCTTATGAAACAATTTAAGATTGACGATTTCAGGCACCTCATACAAAAATTTGCGGTCCTAGAACGTTTTTCCCCAAATAAACAGTATGCCCGTTAGATTAATTTTTTGAAAGATCTTAATCCTAAGGCATTCCTATGGCATACTAAATGGTTCCGAGTTGAGGAGGCTCGTTTCTCACACAAGTATGATGAGCCAATCCCGTTGCTGGGCCTTTCCAGTGTGACTTCTTATTACCCGTATAGGGTGGCCCGTCGATACAAAACTCTTCAAAAAGTTCCTCCGCCACTCAAGACAGAGTTATTCCAAGTTCGTTTTATTCAGATAGACTATGACTACTTCAATGAGATCTAGATGATCATTGCTTCATGGAATGAATGCCACTCAGAGAAGATTTTGGTGCCCAGGAGATTGAAAGGCGAGGAGGAGATTCACCATGCGTTGGCATTCTACATCCAACAACACCGGATTCCTGTCGCCTTACGTCCAATGGTTCCTGATGTGACTGAGAAGCCCACCCAACGTGCACAAATTAAGCATCTTAAGCGGAAAGTGGAAATGATTGAAGCTAAAAATAAGAAGCTTCGCAAGGTGTTGGGATCTCGAAAGCATATAAAATGAGATGTTTTGAATTTTGATTCTTAGTTCAATGTTTAGGGACTTTGATTTCGAATTCTAATTCAATGTTTTCAATTTTTAGATTCAAAGTTTAGGGACTTTGATTTCAATTCTTAGTTCATTGCTAGGGAATTTGGTTCAAATTTCAAATAAAATCAGGTGATTAGACCATTGTTATGGGCCATTTTCCTATCTTGTCATTAGTTCTTACATTACTTTTATCCCCTTAGGCGATTACAGATCCTCCACATTCGTGCA
Source organism: Eucalyptus cladocalyx (assembly GCA_017140615.1). NCBI lineage: Eukaryota > Viridiplantae > Streptophyta > Magnoliopsida > Myrtales > Myrtaceae > Eucalyptus > Eucalyptus cladocalyx. Next base: position 24,595,899 of record CM029516.1, read on the forward strand.
TCATTACACGATCGAGAGCAAAAATGGCCGACCAAATTGAAATGCGTGATTGTATGTCCACTATGGAAAACCAACTCCAGTAGTTGCTCACCTCTATGCAACTTATGACAGATCAAATGCAATCCCTCCAAGCGAATTAGACTCTTGCACTCGCACTCCCCGAGATAGTAGTCCCTAAGCAGACGAACAAGGCCCAAATGGGTGATGACGACGTGCCTGAGCTAGAGGATGACCCACTGTTCGTCACTATTGAAAAGGCTAAGCTCGACAATGTCCTTAAGGCGGAGCAAGATGAACGCTTCGCCAAACTTGAAGAAAAACTGAAACAATTGCAAGAGTCATAGAATTTATTCTCGTTTGACTTGTCATTTTACGAGAAGGTCAAGATGCCAAAAAAGTTTAAGATGCTGGAATTTGATAAATACGACAGTACTTCCTACCCAATAGCTCATTTGTAGATGTACCACGTACACATGGCCCAATATGTAAAAAATGAGCCCTTCATGATCCAATCATTTCATGCGAGTTTGACTGGACCTGCACTGAACTGGTATGTGATGAAGAATGTGAACATTCTTGACACATGGAATGAAGTGGTTGATGCATTTCTCAAGCAATATAAGTTTAACATGGATATCGCACCTTCTCGAGAAGACCTTGAGCGGATGGAAAAGAAGAAGAGCGAGTCATTTAAAGAATACGTTGTGAGGTGGAGAAATCTGGCGGCTCAAATCACTGTTGAGCCTACTAACAAGGAGTTAATGATGTTGTTCGTGAAGACCCTCCCATCTGAGTTCCGTAACCGGATGGCCAGTATGTATGTCGAGAACTTCAATCGGCTAATTCTTGTGAGAAAAAAAATCGAGATGGGGATAAGGGAATGATGGTTTACTAAGCCATCAAGTAAAAGATTCTCCGCCAAGAAAGAGAAAGAAGCTGCTATGGATGTGAATGTGCCTTATAGCCAAGAAAGTTCCAACCATGCCTCAATGAACGCGAGGTAACAACAAACTGCTGGTCATCAATCATTTGCCCAAGTAAATAATAGAAGGCAATTCACTCCCCTCCCTGGATCTCCATCGCAGGTGTTGGCGATTCTCCAAAAGAAAGGCTTGCTTGCTAGTGGGCCAAAACACCCTAACCACGAAAGCATTCGTAGTTATGATTTGACAAAGAAGTGTGACTACCATAACGGTGAACTGGGACATTCAACTGACGAATGTTTCACCCTCAAGCACCAGATCCATAGCCTCTTGGACACGAAGGCCTTTTCATTTCAAACTACTTAGCCAAATATCGAGAAAAATCCGCTACCGAAGCATAAGGGTAGGGTGAATGCTATCCTGGAATCTAAAACCGGTCAAATCAAAAACTCGAGGGTGCACATGAAGGATGCTTACAATGGATTGGTGAGAGCTGGATATTATCCAGATTATGAGGATATTCCCCCATCATTGATAAAAAAAAAAAAAAAAGAGTTGCCAAAATGGTGGATGATGGCATCATTGTGTATGCCAACCATAACTGCATAGTTTCCACTATTTCCCATATTGTTATCGATTGGGAGGAGGAACAAGTTGCACTCGATGCTAATAAGAAAGAAATAGATCCATCACTCATGGATATGCCCCCACTGGAAGATGCATCCGATGATGAGATAGTGATTGAGATGCTTTAGCTGTATGAATATGTCGATAACAAAGCGGTGTCTTAGTCCTATGACCTAGATGTTGAACTCATTATAAGGTCTGGTCGAAATTATGCTCAAGCTAATGCTCAACCTGCAAAGCCTGTTACTGACGAAGAGGCTAAGGAATTTCAAGGCTGTGATTAAAGCAAGCGAGTATAATGTGGTCAATTAGTTGCGAAAGATGCCTGCTCAGATCTCTTTGCTTGAACTCTTGCTAACATCCCTTGTGCATCAAAAGTCACTAATGAAGGTGCTGAGTGAAATTCGTGTACTAGAAACGGTTGAGGCAGATAAGCTGAAGGATTTTATGGGATTGGTCATTCTCAATGACATAATTGCTTTTTTTGATGAGGAATTCCCTCTTGAAGGTAGGGGGCATAACAAAACACTCTACATATCTGTCAAGCACAAAGCTTTTCGTGTGTCCCGAGTGCTCATTGATAATGGGTCTGCTCTAACCATATGTCCGTTGGCCACTCTTCATCGCTTCAAGGTAGACCCGTCCAAAATACATGCTGCAAAGACTTTTGTGCGAGCTTTTGATGGCACAAAGAAAGAGGTGCTTGGGGAGATTCATCTCGATGTGCAAATAGGGCCGATTTTTTTCAACATCCCATTTCAAGTGGTGGTATCCCCACCGCATTTAATTTTCTACTGGGTTGCCCCTGGATTCATACCGCTGGAGCAGTGCCTTCAAGTTTGCATCAAGCTGTGAAGTTCGTGATCAAAGGGAAGCTGATCACTGTCTATGGTGAGGAGGATCATTGGATTTACCATGAGACGGTTATCCCCTACGTGGAGCCAGATGTTGAATTTGAATCGAGTTATCACTAATTTGAATCGGTGTCCACAATACATGCATCTCAAGATTTGTCACCGCCTACTCCTGAAGTTTCAAATGCTGCCCTTATGGTGAGAAGGGTGATGGTTGGAAATGGCTTTGTTCTTGGCCATGGTCTTGGAAGAAGGGGTCAAGGTATTAGAAACCCCATTGAAGCATCTCAGAGGTCCCAATCTGCTGGATTAGGGTACCATGGAAGAGGTGGAGAAAGTTCTGGAAGGCAAGGACGGGGAAGGCAGAACTTGCCACCTGTGCAAGGGCGAGGGGGGGGCAAAGCTTACTACCTCCAAACATCCACGAGACGTTCCCTAGTCCTCCAATTATGATGCAAGATGAAGTTGAAGTGATGGATACTCTGGGGCAGCTAAGTGGAAAATTCGACTATATGGTGAAGTATTCGGCTCCCCCTAGCTTTTACTTTGACCCCCATAACATAGTTCCAAGTGGATGTGATGGCATGGACGATTCGACGCCTCCAAAGACCAAGAAGTCTGATGATGGCTTGGAAGGAATCACAAGTCTATTTGATGACCTCTATGTAGGAGCTATTGATGAAAGACCTCTAAAAGAAATGGGGCCCAGCCCACAAGAGTAACCTATTTATCGCTTTCGCACATTCCCTTGCGTGAGAATTTTTATTGGTTTCTAGGAATTATTTTCGATTTCCTCTTTTTCGCTTTCTTTGTAGGGCATAGGAATCGCATTTTCCATTTAATAAATATAATTGATTGATAAATTTTAATGAAATTACAAATTTTATTTTGAGGGCATGATGAGATACACCAAATCAGCCCGGTGATGATATCGAGCTGATAAAACAAAAGAAAAATTCAAGGAGAACTCTGAGGCTTGGGCTACATCATGTTTTTTTGTGTCAAAATGTTTCAAAAAAAAGCTTTTGCAAAAGAATTTCAAAAAAAAAATTCATAAAAATAAAATAAAATATGATTTACCCTGTTTATCTTTTTTATTCTTCTATTTCCTATTTCAGAGACGATCATATAACATGCAAAGGTGTGGAAATGGTCCAATCCAATGCAACAAGTGTTGATAATGATGATCCTAAAGACTCGATCGAGGATTCTATTAAGGTGCAACGTAGTTGGGAACAACATGAAAAAGCCAAGGCTCTTACGTCCGAGTAAACTATCACTATTAATTTAAGAGATACTGAAGCAGCCAAGGAGGTGAAAATTGAGGCAAATCTCCCCAAAGATGAGGTTGAGCACCTAACTTAGTTACTAAAGGAATATTAAGACGTCTTTGCATGGACCTACGATGACATGCCTGGGTTAAACCCATCAATCATAGAGCATTGTTTGCCTATTAATTCGGACATGCCACCTAAGAAGCAGAGGTTGCGGAGGACTAAACCCGAGCTCTCAAAGAAGATAGAGGAAGAAATGATGAAGCTTCTAAAAGTCGGATTCATTGAAGTCTCGCAATATCCTGAATGGGTAGCTAACATCATGTCGGTAATGAAGAAGGATGGTTGAGTTCGAGTTTGTGCCGATTATCGGGATTTGAACAAGGCTAGCCCAAAAGATGATTTCCCGCTACCTCACATAGATGTCCTTGTTGATAGTACTGCTAGATTTGAACTATTTTTGTTTATGAATTGTTTTTTCGGGTACAATCAAATAAGGATGAAGGAGGAAGACAAGGAGAAAAATGCATTTATCATCTCGTGGGGGACCTTTCATTATAAGGTTATGCCTTTTGGGCTCAAGAACACGGGGGCAATTTACCAGCGAGCCATGGTAGCATCATTCCACGATATGATGCATCAAGAGATCGAGGTCTATGTTGATGATATAATCACAAAGACTCGACCAGGGAAAAGCCACATCGAAACCTTGAAGAAGTTGTTTGGTCAACTCCGTGAATTCAAGCTTTGTCTAAACCTTGCTAAATGCGTGTTCAGAGCAACATCCGGTAAATTACTTGGATTCATTATGAGCAGTAAAGGGATTGAGATCGACTCGGCTAAAGCTAAGGCCATATGTGAGTTGCAACCTCCATCAATGGTGAAAGAAGTTTGGAGTCTTTTGGGGAGGTTGAATTACATTGCTTGGTTCATTTCCTAACTTTTTGAAACCATCAAGCCATTCTTCAAGCTCTTAAAGAAGAATGCAGGAGGCAACTGGGATGATGAGTGTCGAGGAGCATTTGACAAGTTGAAGCAGTACTTGATGAATCCACCAGTACTTGTCTCACCATCGCTGGGGCATCCTTTGATTCTCTACCTCACCATTTATAATGAATCGTTGGGTGCATTGTTGGCTCAGGAAAGTCCTGTCGATAAGAAAGAACGAGCCATTTATTATCTGAGTAAAAAGTTCACTGTATCAGAGCTGAAATATTCTGATGTTGAAAAGACTTGTGCCGTATTTGTGTGGGTATTGCATAAATTGCGACAGTACACACTGCATTATCAGACGTCCTCGTGACTGAGAGCGACCCCATCAAGAACTTACTTGATTGGCTAGCTTTGGTGGGTAAGTTAGCTAAATGGCAAATTTTGATATTGGAATTTGATGTGCAATTCATGCCACAAAAGTCAGTTAAGGGTCGAGTGATTGCTGATCTATTTGCCGAGAATTCAAGAGTCTCAAATGATGATGACCATACCCTAGATGACCGTGTCTTGAGTGTAAATGAAGACACATGAACAATGTTTTTTGATGAAGCTGTAAAATTGTCTAGTTCGGGTACTGGAGCAGTTATGATATCCCCAAACGGACAACATTACCCAGTGGCTGCGAAATTAATATTCCCATACACTAACAATATAGCCGAGTATGAATCTTGCATCCTCGGGCTTCAAGCTGCAATTGAGATGGGTGTGGCCAAGTTAAAAGTATTTGGGGATTCCGCGATGATCATACTACAGACCATAGGTGAATGGAAGATTAAGGACACTAAATTGCTCCCGTATCACGAGTATCTAGAAGATTTGGTCAAGGAATTTGATAAAGTTTCATTCGAATACTTATCGAGGTCTCACAATCAATTTGTAGATGCACTTGCAACTTTATCATTTATGTTGCAAGTCATTGACAGATTAGAAGTCGAGTCATTGAAGATAAAGGTTTTGCCAAGGCTAGCTTATTGTATGGTCATGACTGAAGAACCTGACGGAAAACCATGGTATTACGATATCATGAACTACATCCAAAAATAGGGATTCCCCGAGAGAAGTACTCCAACTGATAGGAAGTACATCATGAAGATGGCCTCAAAGTTCTTCGTCAGTGGTGAGAATTTGTACAAGAGATCTTATGATTCAGTCTTGTTGCAGTGTGTGGGTGCAGCTGAAGCCACTCAAATCATGCAAGAAGTTCACGAAGGAGTGTGTGGCCCTCATAAGAATGGGCACATGTTGGCTAAGAAGATTATGAGATTGGGCTACTATTGGCTCACGCTAGAAGGTGACTATATTCAGCATGTTTGAAGTTGTCATAATTGCCAGATCCATGGTGATAAGATAAACGTCCCTCCAATTGAGCTGCACCAGTTTTCCAAGCCATGGCCCTTCTTAATGTGGGGCATTAATGTGATCGGCCCAATAAATCCAAAGGCTTCAAATGGGCATCGATTCATTTTGGTAGTGCTAGACTATTTCTCCAAATGGATTGAAGCTACGTCACTTGCAAGTGTCACTACCCACAATATTGCGAAGTTCATCAAACGTGACATAATTGCTCACTATGGTGTCCCCGAAACAATTATCACTGACAATGGAACAAATTTGAACAACAAGCTTGTTGATGAGTTGTTCAGTGAGTTCAAGATCAAGCATTTGAATTCATCCCTTTACCGCCCTCAAATGAACGGGGTTGTTGAAGCAGCCAATAAGAATATTAAGAAGGTCTTGGCTAAGACAGTCGGGAATTATCGAGATTGGCATATGACAGGTTACCCTTCGTGCTAATGGTGTATTGGACATCGATCCGCACTTCTACTGGGGCAACCCATTTTGCTCTGGTGTACGGCATTGAAGCAGTTCTACCCATGGAGGTGGAAATTCCTTCTGAGAGTTTTATCCCAAGTGGAGTTGTTTGAGGCTGAATGGACACAACATAGATTTGAGCAATTGAACTTAATTGATGAAAAAAGACTAAAAACTCTTTGCCATGGCCAAACATATCAGCAGAGAGTTGCTAGATCTTTTAACCGAAAGGTATGACCGAGATATTTCAAGGAAAATAAGCTTGTTCTAAGGAAGCTGTTGCCGATCTTTCCGGATCCTGGTAGCAAGTTTGCTCCAAATTACAATGGTCCATATATAGTGAATAAGGTGCTCCTTGGAGGTGCTTTGATCTTGACAAAAATGGATGGTCGTGAGTTTTCCACTCCAATTAATTCTGATGCTGTCAAGAAGTATTACCCATGATAGAATTTGCCGTATCATGTTTTGAATTGCAAGTAATTTCTATAATGAATAAATTGCCTCAGGGAATTAAATTGTTCAAATTTGTTGCAAATCTTGCATCGTTTCTTCTTTAGTGAATTGTGTGAGATAAATTGAATGTGTCAAATGGGATACTTTGGAAATGACAAAAGGCAAGCCTTATTCCATACACTATTCATACACTAATCCCTGGTGAGTTGTGTGGAAAAATTCCATGCTCGCAAGAAAAAGGGTAATCTAGCAAAGGATACGTAAATTGAAGTGATGAGAGGCAATTTATTCTTCTGCTCGACACATTACAGGTATACCCATTGTTTAGCCCTTTGAGCCCACATACATGAAGAGCTTTTTTAATCATCCCCGTTAAGGATCATCCCACATTGGGACAAATTTGAGATGAATGGTAGGAATTTTCTTACTTACACTTACATCAATCTTCGAGTATTGCTTTTGCAGTGTAACTTGTATGATAATTCAAAGTACCTTAGGATGATGAAGAACAATTATTTCAATATCCTACACACTTTTATCCATTGCATAGCCCACTTGAGTCTATGAATTCATTTCGTATTAAACCCAGTTGGTGATCATCCCTCACACTAGGGGTAAAACAAAAACATTCAAGTGGCATGAAATAAAATGTTGACGAAATGGAAACTTTGTAAGAAATGGGGCGTGAAAAAACAGTGTCCCTGGTAAAAGTAAGGTCGATGCCCAAAGAAAAAAAGAAAAAAAAAATCAAACACTCGATATAGTGAGTCATACATTGAACAAGGCGATACTGAAAAAACTCAAATGTTGTTGCAATCAATGCATGCAAAGAAAATCTTCGACATTGGAGAAGAAGATTGGTGAAGATATCAAGATGATCACCAACTTTGACCTCTTAAACACTTTTTGAGCCTAATGATCCTTTCGTTTCTCAACCCATGAACCAAGCCTGCGTTACATCCTTTGCAAAGTCTCTTTAGATTAAGGCACTTGAATTAACGCAAAAGTTCATATGTTTGAAAGCATCACTTGAAGAAGTGCGGGTCGGACAATTTCTGCCTCATTTATCATGTTTCTTGACTTGTAAACCTCAAGACAATTGCGAAATGTCATTTTTCAATAGCCTCAACTCAAAGAGTCTCTCTTGGTTAAACCATTGACCAAGCCCACATTACGGTCCCTGTTAAAGACCTCTCAGATTAGTAAGGTCGTACCACTTGCGAGATTGCTCGGACCCTTGTTTGGCATGACAATTGTGAGATAGAGTGATTGTCAAAATCCTGCATCAAAGGTCATGATGAAATAACCCTTTTAATGAGAATGAGTGAAAAGTCCTTTTAGACTGAAAGATCCCTCACTTGACACATCCATGAAACTCATGCGTTCAGATTGGAATAATATTTTGAGATCTTTCCTAATGAAAATTAGGTGATGCATGATTAATAGAAGTCGTCACACATGAATCTCTCTTAGATTAATGCATGTTTGTGATTACAAATGCATGTTGCCTCTCCTATAACCATGTTTTGCAGGAGACATATCCCCTAGGATTAGAGATGTTACCAGGTAAGTATATCTCTATACCTTAAATACTCATCATTGTGCAGGTATTCTCTTTTGAGTATACTGACACTCAATTGAGTTGTCCCCAAAAGATTTTTCTCCAAATTCAATCTAATTAAGGTGATCGAAGAAAGGTTTGGGTCTTTGTTAAATGATCTATGTTGCAACGCTGGGTGACCGTAGAAAGGTATGGGTCCTGGAAAAGCAATTACCTCAGTTCAGGCGACCGTAGAAAGGTACGGGTCCTGGAAAATGATTCCTTATTCAGGCGACCGTAAAAAGGTAAAGGTCTTGGAAAGCGAATCCCTATTTAGACGACAGTAGAAAGGTACGGGTCCTAGACAATATCTATTTCTTATTCAGGCGACCGTAGAAAGGTACGGGTCTTGGAAAGTGAATCTCCATTTAGGCAATCGTAGAAAGATACGATTCCTAGACAAGATCTATTTCTCATTCAAGCGACCGTAGATAGGTACGGGTCTTAGACAACATTTATTACTCTAACAAACGACTGTAGAAAGGTACGGGTCCTGGAAAAACAATTTCCCCATTCAGGCGACCGTAGGATGGTACAGGTCCTAGACAACATTTATTTTATATTCAGGCGACTGTAGAATTGTACGAGTCTTGGAAAGTGAGTCTCCGTTTAGGCGATCGTAGAATGATACAGGTCCTAGACGACATTTATTCCCCTATTCAGGCTACCGTAGAATGGTACGGGTCCTAGAAAGTGAATCCCCGTTTAGGCAACCGTAGAATGGTACAGGTTCTAGACAACATTTATTTCTCTATTCAGGTGACCATAGAATGGTACGAGTTATGGAAGGTAAATCCTTGTTTAGGCGACCGTAGAATAGTGCGGGTCCTAGACACAACCCAAACACTATCATACTAGGCGACGGTAGAAAGGTACGGATCCTAGAAAAGCAGTTTCCTTACAAAATCTTGCTGCCATACCGGGCAACCATAGAAAGGTACGGGTCTTAGGAGAGCAGTTTCCTTACAAAACCTTGCTGCCATACTAGGCGACCGTAGAAAGGTACGGGTCTTAGGAAAGTAGTTTCCTTATAAAGTCTCGTTACTATTCTACGTGACCATAGAAAGGTACGGGTCCTGGACATGTAACACCAACTATCTTGAATTACTCTACCCTTCTTGAAGGTAAGTCATTCAAAGTAGGTTCCTTTATCATCTGCATTAACATTTTCATGCATCATATAAATTACACTTCAAAATGCAACCTCTACGAGCTCACATTCAAAGAGGGGCAGCTATTGACGCCTAAATTTTAGCTATTTTATTTACTTGTTCGTCATATAAAGCATTTCATAACATTTACATTGTTTAACTTATCTTTTTAAAAAAATTGTTCTTAAAAAAAATAAAAGGAGGATGATAAATAATCTATAAAATAAAATATTTTGTTATAGAGGGAAATTTTGAAAGATTTCAAAGATTGGATAATGGAGCCTTATCAAAAGACAATCTTCAATGATGGAGCGTATTATCTTGGAAAATCTTGACAAAGGATTTTAGATTTTGGAGCCAATTTCTTGTTGAGCACATTTCCTATTTTTGAAGGATGATCTTCACCAATTGGGTCAATATATGCAAATCTTCATGGGCAAAACAAACTGGTTTTTTTTTTTTTTCCTCTAAAGATAGAGAGTGCAAGGCTTCGGAAACGGGGGCTTCTCGTCGTCAAAGGAGAAAAAACAAAAGTAAAAAGTGAAAAAGAGAGACTGGTGAGTGAGACGTGTGAGGGTTCGGAGGAAAAGCAGAAGAGAGGAGAGAGAGAGAGAAACAGAGTGAAAGTGACGTGTGATAGAAAAAAAAAAAGAAAAAAAGAGGGTCATTCGGGAACAGTGTCGTCTTCTTTGAGGGCCCCTTGCCCGTGCCGGCCCCGCACCTTCACCGGCCACCGTTCCGGCCTCACCTTCGTTAGCCACTACCATGCCTCTGCCACCGCGCTTCTGCCACCACCGCCTCGCTTGTGATCCTTGTCCACGACGACCCGACGCAGCGCCTTTGTAACCCATGACACAACGGTCTCTATGCCTCTTCTATTCGTCGAGCACCACCGGAGCCTAACGCCACCACGGCTCAGCCATCGCAACTCCGCCTCTATAGCAACCAACGAAGCTCACCGCTCCGATCTTGCTCGTCGACGCTCCTTGCAACCTACTAATTCGGCCATCAATCACCTCAGCCCGTGAGTTAGAACCCAAACCTGTTGCAACGCCGGTTTCCCACTTCGTTGAAGCCTGACGCCACCGCGGCTAAGCCATTGCGACTCCGCCTCTGCAGCAACTGACACCACAGTGCCTCTGAAGCTCGAGCCTCACCGCTCTGCCAACCATCGCCGCGACCAGCTTGCTCCGTTGCTGCTCGCGACCCACGACCCGCCACCCTTTGCCAAAGCCGCGATGCTGCGCGCCCACCGCTGCTCCACCAGGCAGCGTCGCACACCTGTTGTGCCCTCGCTAGAGACCTTCGTCGACACTTCCAATTGCCGTTTGCAAGAACCTTTGTCTTAGCATCTTGCCTCCGCCGCGTTGTCACCGTCGCCACCCGGCCCACCGCCGGAGCTCCGACGCCGGCTATCCTCCATCCAATGATGACCAACTTGCTGCCCCCCGTCCAAGTTCTCCTTAGGTTGTTTGCTTTTCTTTTTATTTTTCATTTATTTTATATTTTTTTATAAAATAATTTTTTATCTCATTTATTTAAGTTTTGCTATTATTGTACAAATTTGAATATTGGACATCAATACTCATGAATCTTATAGGAATTATTCACAGGGGTTTAGCCCAAAATTATTATAATTATTAATTTAATTCGTAAAACGTCGATCATTTTTTAATTATATTAATTTTTTGAGCTTTTTAATAGTATTTTAATTGTTAAATAATTATAATTATTAATTTGATCCGTAAGACTTCGGATCAAATTTTTAATTATTTTGAGCTTTATGTCGTGATGTTTAGGGTTAGAGTAATTGTTAATTTAACCTGTAAGACAACATGTTATTTTTTCGATTATTTTAATCCTTTATTTGTTGAATATCTTGATTTTTTAGATTTAATGTTTATTTGATAATTACTTGTCTTGGAAAAACACTAAAAAAACATAACAAAAAAAAAATCAAATCTTGCATTAAAGTGTGTTGGTTTAGTAAATTAGGATTGCATTTTAAGATAATTTTTGGAATAGATTAGGATTGATTTTAGATAATGTTTGCATATTTAAATAATCTTATTTTTCTTTAAAAAATAGTTTTCTAAGATATGATAGGGTTTAAATCAAATTAATCCCTAAAATAAATTAGAAAATTATTCATTTTAGATAGTTAATTAAGGTTTCTATTAATTCCGAATTCCAATAAAAATACAAAAAAAATTAGGTGCATAGTTTGCGTAATAGGTTCATTTAATTAGAATTTGTTTGTTAGTAAAATTAGGTCATGTGGTTAGAATGTATGTTTTAATTTTGAGATAAAAGAAAACCCAAAAAATAATTACCTGCTTTAGTGTGTTGAATTCATTTGGTGCAATTTATTTTATTCAATGTTTAATAATGATTAAGTATTCATGTGATCTTCCTATTGCATTAGAGTAATTTATGTTAAACTAAATCCAAGTTGTTTGCAAAAACATTTTTTAAAATAAAAAAGAAATGGTACCGAAAGGGCATTAGAGAAATCTAGTGTAACCAAATTCCCGTACCTTTAGTCTCTGGTTCATATGAGTAAAATAATTCTCTAATTATTTTACTTAGGTGTCTAATCGACCTACCGTAAACCTATTAGTGGTGACTCCTAGATACTAATCATTTGCATGTTAAAATATTTGAACCTTAAGTTGCGAATTGGTATGGGCTTAGGAGAGCTCGAGCTAAGCTTAAAGACTCCGTAGTCCATTAACTTAAATCTAGGTGGTGCACCCGAAATTTAGGTCGCGATAATACCTATTCGAATGTTTAAACTTTACGTCTAGAATATATTTTATTCATTCATATTCATAATATATTCATTTGATTGACTAGATTTTAATGATTAAACATGCTCAATGTCCAGACTCATAATATATTCACAGATATCCAAATTTTAATAACTAGAATATGACTATATGTTATTTCATATGCAATTATATGATTAATGAATTAAATTAAGTTAATAAATATGTGCTATACTTGTAAGTACACATATATCATTGCTTAAATGAGATTAATGTAATTTCATTACCCATAGACTAGTGTGTAATCGGTGGTAGAAGTTCAGATAGTGTTCCAGGATATCTTGAAAGTCGAGACGCTCCTGTGGTAGGGATATCCTATGATGGAATTTTGCAAGATGCCTCAGAGTTGAGATATCCTAATGCTTGGGATGCCTCATGAGTCAAAATACTCTAGAAAAGTTTGGGACAATGAAATATTAATGAATAAAATGCATTGTTATATGTAGAACCAAACATTACTTAAATTGTTTGTTTATATGAAACATGGTGTGCATATGCATGAGTTTGGATGAATATATTATTAGTCGATAATTTATGTAATAAACGGAATGGGAAATATATATATCATATTTATTGGATTGTTAAGCAATTTCTTTACTTGTACTAGGTGAAGTGGTAAGAAAATTTTTCTAACTTAAAATAAATATTTCGTTTACTAGAGTTCAGCTCATCCCTTACTTTTTAGTTTGTAGGACGATCACTGGATTATTGTGATGGAGGAGATGAGACAATGCCCAAAACCATCAATCCCTATATTGGATTGTGGCTCATTTATGGAAAAGGATGAAAGTAGAGGCGCTAGTTGGCCAAACCCTTTCCCAAAACTTTTGTATTTTATATTTGCTTGAATGATATGTTAAAGTTATAATACAATTGTATATATACTGAAAATTTTTACTAAGTTCCCACATATTATTAATATGACAACATAAAAAGGACAGATGTTGCAGTTGACATTCTAGGGTGTCACAACTGGGCATCTCAACTTTGAAGCATCTTGCAAACTTCCACCACAAGGGCATTTCGACTTCGAGTCATCCTGAAACACTCTCCAGGACATTCTAACCACTAGGGCATCTCGTAAACTTCCACTATGAGGCATCATCATTTACCATGATATGGGCAGCGGAATCACATTAATGTCATTCAAACCATGATATATGTATACTTACAAGCTTAGTGCACATTTCTCATCTCAATTTAATGCAGTAGTCAAATAATTGCATATGAAAAACATAGTCACATTCTGGTTGTTAAAATCTAGATATCCAAATGAGTACATATTGAATTTGGACATTGAGCAAATTCTAGTTATTAAAATTTGGTCAGTTGAATGGGTATATTTTGAGTTTGAATAAATAAATATACTATGGATATAAAGTTTAAACATGCAAATGGGAGAAATCTGAGTCTAAACAAATGAATATATTCTGGTTATCAAAGTCTGAATCATCAAAAGAGTAAACTCTGACTCGATAAAAAGTTTATAGAACAAAAGAATGGATTAAACCATGAACAAATTTATAAATGAACAGATTCAATAATGGACTAAATCAACAATTGACGGATTCAACAAATGATATATTCAAACTCAGCAAAGTTTGTCCAAACCAGTGGACAAATTTATCAACGAACAAATTCACAAGTTGACAAATGATTCAAACAAATGAGCAAATTCACAAAGGGGCAGATTCACAAATGGATAGACTCAAGCTTACTAAAATCTGGGTAAACAAACAAACAGATTCATGCATAGTAAATTCTGCTAAAACAAATGGACAATTCTGACATAGGAAATTCTAGCCGAAACAAATAGAACAAACGAATTTTAACTAGAAAAATTCTAGGAAAACAAGACAGAATGAACATGCAATAGGTCATCAAGATAAATATAACCAAACGAACAAATAAAGTATTTAGAACGAAGCAATACGAACATGCAGGAGGTCATCAAAACAAATATGATAAAATAAATAGATTATGGCTATTCAAAACGAAGCAGAACAAACATATTCTAATTAGCAAAACGAAGCAGAATAAACATGTAAAAGATTATCAAGGCAAATATGATTAAACGAACAAATTATGACTATTCAGGACAAAGCAGATTCTGACTAGCAAAATGAAGTAGAATAAACATATAAGAGATCATCAAGACAAATATAACAGAACGAACAAATTCTGACTATTCCGAACAAAACAGAATGAAAAAGAACAAATAGATTCTGACTAGCAAAGTGAAGTAGAACAAACATGTAAAAGGTCGTCAAGACAAATATGATAGAACAAATAGATTCTAACTATTCAAAATGAAATAGAATGAAGCAGAATAAATAGAATGAATAGATTATGTTTGAATAAATTCTGGTAAAACAAACATGCAGGATGTCACCATTGTTATCAACAATTACCACATCCATAAAATGCAAATCAAAATTTAGCCAGTCAACCAACCAATCAAGTTAAAATTTTAAGGGGATTAAACCTTAATGCATAAAAACTTCACTTACCTCAAACGAACACAAATTGCGAACCACCAATTTGCTGTCAACACCTTTTAGCTCTTGAATTGAAGAGTTTTAGCTCACAAATATTAGGATTGAATGTGAGAATAACAAATGTAAGTGTTCTTGAGATTTTTGCAAAAAGGATTATATGGCCAAATAAGAGAAGTTTTATTAAGATTTTTACGTAGACAAAAATGGGTCTTCAATTGCTAGGTAAAACTATGCATGCAAATGACCAACATGAGGTGGCATAATTACAATGCAAAGTATAGAACGTGGCTAAAGAAGAGGCAATATGCAATGACTCATTTAAAAAAAAACATAACTTAACCCTTAGGTGTCAAGCTTGAAAATAAGACTTCTTAAGGAGACACTTGGCCATCCAAATCACATTTCAAAAACAAATGACTCTTACCAATTTCAATTGAAATTTTGTAATTAAAATATAATAAGAAAACGTAGTTATTCTCCTTTCAATATCATTAATTAAGTAGACCACTACTATTATTAATTAACCAAAGTCTACACAATTTATATCGCATGTCACTATTAAGACAATAATAATTGAATTAATATCATTCTACTATTAGTACACACATAATTCAATTCACACATCAGACTCAAGACAATTTACATTTATGAAACAATTATCCATTGCAACCCACAAAATTTACGATATAGCTACATATTCCTTCGAATATTAAGGCAAATAATACTTAGCTTCATAATCTAAGTATCATTATCATATATAGAAAATCCTAAATGTCACGTAATTACATGTATGGAATTTTCGGATGTTACTGATATCATTATAAATAATTCTTTATGACACTTTTCGCCCCATTCATCACGAATGTTCTCTATATTATCAATAATAAGTACATCCTTATACCACTACATGTTGATGCCTATTCCATAATATCATATCATAGGCTTTAGGCCTTATAAGTCATCACCCCCCCCCAACCCCCACCTTACAGAGACCTATCTTTAAAAAGTAGAACATTTGTAAAGTGCTAAAACTTAGTACGGAAGAACACTTAAATGCAAAAAGGTTTTGAAAGATATACTCAAGTGTCACTTTGTTTGAAAAATGGGACATTTAAATGCCAACTTCGGCAAAGGGTGCTGAAAATCTAACGTAGTTTATTTTAATAATATAAGTCGCCCATGTGGCTTATTGAAAAACTAAGTCAACAAAGAAAAGCCAAAATAAGGTTATTTTGTCTCAAATTTGAATCTTAACATAAATATAAATATAGATTTAACTATAAATTTTAAGAAAGAAGAAGAAGATTACATAAGGCATTCAGTGAGAGCTATGCAAGCCCTCGCGACCGGTCAGCCAGGGTAGCCAGCCCTTGGCCAGCACCCGACGGTAGGGGTGTCAAAAAAACCCAACCCGACCCGAACATGACCCGAACATGAAACATGTATACATGTTTCATGTTCGGGTCATGTTCGGCTAACAAATATAAAACAAGCAAAAAAATGTGTTTTGGGTTGGGTCAGGGTTCGAACATTGTTCAACCCAAAACAAGTTAATTCTAAAGTCCAAACACGCCAAAAACACAAACACTTTAGCCCCAAACACAAACACTTGAACACAAGCACTGAAGCACATACCTCGTCGGCTCCGCCTTCTTCTCCGACGAGTACGCCTTCTCGTGGAGTCCGCTGCCACCCTCCGATCGACGCGCCTCCCCCTCGCCGTCACCGCCGCCACCCCTCACCGCCGCCTCACCAACGCCAGAACCCTTGTCGCCACGTGCGGCCGACCATCGTCAACAGCTCGGGGACTGGGTTCGCTCGGCGATCATGGCACTCACTTCTCACCTCGTTTCCAAGTCTCGGCAGGTGAGGAGCCCCCCTCCAGATCCACGCACCTTCCCCCCTCTCGCCGCTCGTCAAATGATGTCCCGAATTTCTGCTCGATGGCGCTCAACATTGGCCGTGGAGATCGGGAATTTTGCGTTTCGCATAGTCGCCGCTCTCCGCTTGGGCGATTGTTGATGATTGTCTGTTGCTCTTCGTTGTGGGGCGATTTGATTCGGCAATTGTGTTTTTGTGCGCTTGAATTTTTAGATTCTTGTATTAAGGAAATTGCTTGTCTAATGCATTTAGTTGTCTATGAAATTATTTGGGTTCAGGTTAAAAGTTAAGTTGAAGCAGCTAGCTGAGTAGTATGTGCTTTCTGAACAACATCATGAACATGAGGTAAAGTTCTTTAAAATTGATTGATGGGTCTTTCTTGTTCAAGCTTATCTTGTTAAAATGAATGGTTGGTTGGAGTGTGAATGGGGAATTCTGTGGATAGGCTTCGGCGAAGCGGTTCAGGGTGATGGGGAGAGGGAAGATTGTGCTTCCTAGAATACTGTAGTTTCGGGATGGTTTTAGAGTCAATCATATGACCGTTTCTGTGCTCTTGACTGCCTATACTGACACTGGTAGTTTAATTAGAGGAAAAGAAATTCATGCTCATGCCATCAGAATTGGTGTGGAGACTGACTTGAGTGTCAACAATGCACTTATCGAATTTTACATAAAATATGGAACCATAGACGATGTGGAGGCCTTGTTTGAGAAGATGGCGACGAGGGATGTTATCACTTGGACAAAGATGATCAGAGCATATGCAAAGTTTGGGTTGATTGATCTGGCTATGGAGATTTTTCATATAATGCCAGAGAAGAATTGTGTTTCACACAATGCCCTTTTGGCAGGACTTTGTGAAAATGGCAAAGCTTTTGAAGTGCTGGATTTATTTATTAGTATGGTGGAGGAGGGCTTGGAGTTGACTGACTACACCTTAACTACTGTTGCTAAGGCCTATGGGTTGCTTGGGGAAGGGAAACTTAATGAGCAGTTGCGAGGGTTTATTATCAAGTTTGGTCTCCTGGCCAATGCTTGTGTGGAAGCAGCTTTGCTTGATATGTGCACTCATTGTGGGAGGATGGTGGCTGCTGGAAAAATGTTCAAACGATGGCCTTTTGAGTGGGATAGCTCTATTAATTGTACTTCTATGATATGTGGGTATGCACGTAATGGGCTGCTGGATGAGGCAATATCACTATTTTGCCGTTGTAAAGTAGAAGGGAGCATAATTCTTGATGAAATTGCATCAATTTCAATACTCGGTGTTTGTGGAACTTTAGGGTCTAATAGGATGGGTGAGTAGATTCACTACCATGTTCTTAAATTTGGATTATTTTCAGATTTAGAGGTAGCAAACGCATTGATCAGTATGTACTCAAAGTGTTGGAATATGGATGCTGCTAAAAAAGTCTTTAACATTATGCCTGCACATGATATAGTTTCATGGAATGGCTTGATTTCGGGGTTCATTATTCACAAAGCGGGAGATGATGCCCTCACTGTCTGGTCAAACTTACACAATGCGGGGATAAAACCTGACAAGATCAGCATCCTTTTAGTTATATCAGCTTACAAATATACAAGTGCTCACTTAGCTTTTCAATTCATTGCTTCATGTTTTATGTATCGAATTTTGGCAATAACTTATGAATTCGTGGGCATTGGCAAGAAGTGTAGCTTTTCTTATTTCCAATTCTCTAGCATCTTCTTTTCCGATTGTATGAATGTATTTCTTCAACATTTACTTATCTCCAACCCCATTTTAACTTCTTTCTTTTCCCCCACATGCATATGCTTGTGCTCATTTGTAGAAGATACATTCATTTGAGGCCAGCCAAAAGAAAAAAGAGACAAAAATCAATCCAATGCTAAAAAATAAAGAGCCAAGCCAAGGATTGGAATGTTTCGTAATAACCTATAACAGTTGCGAGAAGTCACGAACAACAATAAAGATGAATGCCCCCGTTCCACTCTCACCTGAAAAAAAAAAAAAAAAGAAAAAAAAAAGAGGAAGACCCGGAAACCCGGCCCGGCCCGACCCGACCCGAATTTCCTATGCGAGTTTAATGTGTTTTGGGTCGGGTCGGGTCGGGTCGGGTAACATCAAGACCCGACCTGACCCAACCCGACCCATTTACACCCCTACCTGACGACCCCGTCTAACCCTCTCTTTACCATCTCCGGCCCTTTCTGGCGAAAGTGGGGAGGTTGCGGCAAGGGATGTGCAAGCCCTCATCCTTTCTTATTCCTTTTTTTTTTTTCCTAAAAAAAATATTTTTAAATTTAATTTAATTCATATTAATATTAAAATTCAAATCCAAGGTAAAATGATGTCGTTTTCGACTTATCTTTGCCACCTTAGCATACAAAACAATGTTGTTTTGCACTTGTCTTATCGGAAAAATGCCACGTCATCATTTTGGCCAGAATTTCTTACTATTGATACTTAATTGATCTATTTTGCTTTGATTTTGACACTTAAATGTATCTTTATGAATTTTTGGCACTTTAGTATCCCATTATGCCAAGTTTTGGTACTTGGGATGTTTGGCACTCTATACTCATACAAGGGAGTTCACTTGTTGACAAATAGGTCGAGCAAAGGTCTTCCTCACATGACATCATTCACATGCAAATCATTATAACATAACAATTACCATATATATTTTAATAACCGCATGTACAACTAATATCATAATGATCTCCTAGCATTTTCCATATAAAAAAAAAATAGAATTCAAATATCAATTTATCATCATCTACAAACCCACAAACTCTTATTCATAAAACACTCATCATTCAATACATAGCGTCATCTCATTACTATGCAACAATTGCCATGTAATTACAGTGCAAAAAATATCACATTAAACTCTTGGCATTTATCATATTAACAGAAGAAACCAAAGATTAATTTATTATCATTTATAATAAACCGACTCTTTATTCATAAATTAATCATGATTTAATTAAAAAACCCACAACATTGCTACATCATATGAGTTTATGATTATTCTCAAGTTGCCATTAGCACTAAAATGTACGTTGAGATATAGGATCCATTACGCAAAAGACACTTTTACGATAAATTGATATTATACCCAAAATGTTTAGAGTTCAATCACCTAGAGTATTTTGACCAAAACAAAAACAAAAAAACAAAAAAATCACCAAGAGTATAGCATGACTATATATTCACTCTTAACACCATATCTAAATCAATTTTATAAAATTCAAGCTTAACAAAAATTACGAAATTAATTCCATAATTTCTCAATTCAAAATTTCACTCTTTATGTTAATTTTCTCTTAATCTAGCTCTACTAGTCAAATTAATTAGCTCCGGCGATTTATTTTCTATTTGATCCATATAACTTTCTTATCAACACTATATACATATCCCAGATTTTTATATTATTACCGAAACAACCACCTTTTCAAAATACTTCTTCAATTAAGTCCAAACTTTGACTAGTTGGATAAATTTTTTAGATTTAGACATTTAATTGCATAATTACCTAAGACCCTACCACAATAAGCATCCTTGACTTGTATACAGTCCCCAAAACTTTCTGTTTTAGAACATGAGACCTTCAACTTTTTGAAATTACAAAATAGCCCCCATTCTGCAATACTTAGATTATTTTACTCGATCTATTTCCTTTATTAATTTATCTTAATCATTAACTAATAATCATTTTAATAATAAAAACCACTGTTGACAAAAGAGAATAATTAAAATGCTGAGATATGAGTCTAACTTTACCAGAGAGTCACCCACTTCATGAACATTTAAATGGGTCCATGTTCTGTGCAATACAGTTGTTACACAACCCACTTCAACAATATTGACAGCGTAATTATAGTTTGAAAATGAATAAATATTTCAAATTAATGGTAACGGACGGGGGTTAATAAAAATAAAATTACATGAAGCTTAAATAATACAAGCTAAGCTTGTGTATTCAAAATAAACCCTTCTCCTTCAATTGAAGTCCAGTGATCTTCCACCACATTTACAAGAATCTCTTTCAGAATCAAACGAAGACAATTTAAGCACCTCTTCTCCCAATTGATCATCAAGAACGTGCAAGAAATTCAAACGTGATTCCCCCCATACTATGGAAGCAATCTATCTCAAATTGGAGACAAATTTTCCAATTACACCAGATTTTTGTGGAAAGTACGATCACAACGATGCAACTTAATCATACTTAGTCCACCTTAATCCTACTTCTAAATAAGAAGAGGGAAGTGCAAAAATTTTCTTTGTTTCCTTAAACTGGGAAGAAATGAAAATCAGAATAATAAAAAGTTATTATTTTCTTTTCTTTTCCTCTATAAATCGTTCTTTCTTATCGTATGCATACATATTGATGGGATGTGAGCCCCATAAATGATATCACCATTTAATAAGAAATTCACAATAGAGGAGTGGAGCTGAAAATTGAAAGGTGTACCTAATGAATGATAAGTAGTATTCAGAGCTATATAATTCCAAGGGAATGAAACAAGTTAAACATCCTAGCCAAAGAGGTTAAAGAAACACGAAACATGTAAAACCCCTTGTGCCCAATTAAAAGAAAACCTGAATGTCCTAAAAAGCATCCTCTAAAAGGAAACCAAAGAAATAAAATCTATGGAGAATCGCAGGTAGCTTCGACAGCGAGTCTAGAAACATTCTGGTGGCACCCGGTCGGTCCGAATGTGTTCTCCGAAACATCAAGTGTACAGCTTTCTTGTCCAAGACATAGCTGCAAAAGACCGGTTTAGCTTAATTAGTGTATCTCAGAATTTAATAATAGTAATTAGGGAAAGCGTATTTTGATTTGTTTATTACCTTCTGGATGACTGAGAGCGTGTTGGGAGCTTCGCAGCTACCCCTCGCGTAAGACCCACAGACGCCAGTCGGCTCGCCGAAGCTGGCGAACTTGATTTCCGACATGACACGCCCACCCTGGCACGACAGCTCCAGCTTCTTCTTCTCGTCGGTGGTGGCACAGATCGTCCCGGCCGTGACGGTCTGGAACCTCACGTGGAGCGGGGTGCCACCAAACTCCTCGAAGAGTACCAGCTTGTTGCCGTCGTCTTGAAGGAAGGAGCGCGGGATGTGATACCTAACCCAAGAACAGAAAAACCGCAGTCATAACCTTGACAAAACCCTAAAAACAACATGGGTGGATGTCTACTGTTTGTTTACCATCTTTGGCTAGGTTCTCCGCAGTTGGTCAAACACTTTTCGGAGTTATAAGCTCCGCGGTAATCGCAGGTGGCGGTGCAGCCATCCTCGCTAGCAACGTAGCTCGGCCAAAACCTGCCGATGTTGTGGCCATTTACCCAAGAAGTGCCTTTGCCAAGCCCTTGCAAGTCCACCACCACCGGGTCGCTACCCAAAGGAGCCTTGAAGGTCGTCTGTCGAGATTCCAATGCAAAAAATTTACAATTAATCAGCATATTTTAAGCAGATAAATCAAAGGATCTGGATGAAAAAAACCATTGCTTTCTTTTTACCTTGTACCATACGAACAGTCTGTTCGAGGGGAGATTGTAAGATTTCCATCCATGCTGGTGGCGAGCGTCGTCCAGCTGTAGCCCCTTCTCCTCCATGCCGTTCAAGCCCACCTTGTACGTCCACGAGTTGGTCGACAGGTCCACGGTCACCTCGTCGCTTTGCCCTTTGTTGCCGATCAGCTTCACCGGACCGTGAATCCCAACATTAACCGTGTCGAAGTTGGCCCCATAGTTCTGCTCGGGATATCATCACAAGCAGCCACATTAATGGGAAAAAAGAAAACAAGAAAGCGAACTTCAATTTTTTTGAAAGAAGCTCGCAATACGAATTTTCATACTTGCAAACCGACGGTGACACTGAGGAGAGAGATCGAGTTAGTTTTGCCGTGCTTCAGCTTGATGTCTTTCTCCATGATGAATTCCAAATGATCGCTCGTACCCCATTGAGACCCTTGAGCCAGATAAAATTGAATTCCAGCGTTAAAAAGTAATAAGAAGCATGCGTACAATATCGATTGCTGTATTTTACATCAATCAACCTAATTTAATGGAGATTATATAGATGAGAGCTCAACTCACCAACGTGCTTCCCATTGACAAAAGCATGAACAATGTGCCCGTTGGTGTGGACGTGTAAGGTGATCGCCCTGCCGGCCAGGCTATCGTTCTTGCTCAAATCAAGACTATATAAACATTCATGGAGAGTCACTAATTTGCTGTGCAAATTCATATCAAAATGCAATTGAAACACCATATCATACACGAGATCTGTCATTGCATTTACCTAGTTAGATACCACAAGTAGTCGCTAGTGTCGTTAGTGACAGTCTTTTGATCTAAAAGCTCATTTGTGGTCGTCACGCTCCCTTTAGCAACACCATGATGCAAGCTCTCGGGATGCTCCGGCCTCCAATCCCATTGGAGTTCGTAGGGCTCTGTCTGATCGTCAGCTTCGTTTGGCAGCTTCACCATTACTGTCTGTTGGCTATTAATCTACACAATATTTAGGGTTTCATTAACACTAAGATCGTACTAACTTAAGCAGAATAATAAATTGGAAATTAGAAATAAGAGTCTTGTTTCACCTTAGCAGTATTGTAGACCTCGGTGTAGCAATCAGGGAGGATGCTAACAGACCACGCTGGGATCGTGTAACTACTCCCCATAAGATTGACGGTGAAGTCCTGGTTCTGGTTCGCGTTGCCCAGGAAACAACTTTGCTTCCCCTTATACATGTACACGGTGCCCTGATCGACAAGAATATATGTGTAATTATTATTGGCAACGTCGATGAGATTATGCTCGATCAATTTCAAATCTCAATAAATTAACTAGTTACTCACCGACATCATGTTTCCGTAATCCACATCCCTCTTCACTCCATGCGTAAGGATCTCCTCCATGGACATGATCAGTTCGTGGAGCCGTTTCAGATGTCCCCATTTTGGTTGATTCAAGTTACCTATCAAAGGCGATGAGTGGTAGCAAAAAATTGAACAAAAATTGATCACAAATTGCTATTTTTATTTATCACAATTTGGAAATTGAAATTGAAAAAGAAATAGATAAAAACCATATTCATCAAGTGGTGCATCATAGTCATATGATGTCGTGATATAGGGACCACCGGCTGTTCTATCAAAGTTCGTTCCGCCATGGTACTACAAAGGGAATAAAATAACTGTTATGTAAATAAATTCAAATAAAATAAGTGTAACAAGTATAGTGATAGATTAATGTATAATTACCATATAATAGTTTTGAAGAGATCCGCCATATTGGAAAAATCTTGCTACAGCAAAAGCAAGATCCTCGGCAGTCCTATGTGGATCCTTCATGCCCCAATCCTTGAACCTAATTAATTTTCAAATTGAACACGAATTAAAATTTATATTTTGAGTATATAAAAACTTGGAAGAAAAAAAGAAATTTTCCTTACCATCCAGACCAATTCTCAGTCCACCATTTAGGGCTCTTTGGATTGTTAGGAGAAAATTGGTCACAATACCATCCATTACATGTATTGATCTACACGAATAAATGAAAAACACTTATTTTAACTCAAAAATAGATCTTTTTCTTTGGGAAATGCACATTACATTGATAATCGATTATAATTAATCGTACCATTGGTGAAGGAGCATCGCTTTGTTGACACATAATCCATGGAACTTGGACGCCATAACTTTCGGCCAATTGTGCACACCAATTGATGTATGACTTCCCATTGTTCCCATAAGCCCATTCCACGTTTCCGTACTCGTTCTCAATCTTGATCAAATCACAAAATAAATTTTGAATTATTAAATCAAAATAAATCTTTCTCAATGCGTGTAACTAGAAAGATTGCCATAGCCACTTTGATACTATGCATTGAAATGAAATTTAAATTGTCAAATACTATATTTAAAAAAATTTATATTCAAATTTTTTTTTACACATAAAGTGTGCTATTTTTGCTAGTTTTGAAAGAGAAAACAAGAGAACATACCTATAATAAGAGTTTATTCAAACTTCAAAGTACATATTAAACGTAACAAAAGCCAAAATATTAATTAACACGTGATCGATTTAATTATTGCTGAACAAGTTAGAAGCTAGACAATAATGAAACCACTCCAATAAAAGCCAAAAAAAAAAAAAATTAAACAAAAAGTACGAAATTGATTTACATACCTGAGCAACGATTATTGGGCCACCTTGGATAGCAAAAAGACCATGCTTTTGCATCATGTCTACTATCAATGTGACAAACGTTTTCATCTCGTTCTGTTACAATACAAAAAATAAAAAAATCCATCACAAATTCAAACTAGAGATGTTGAAATTAAAAAATTAAAGCTACAAATTGCATAAAAATAATATTACCTGATAAACGGTGTTGTTTGTTCTCAACTCTACACCGGGCAAGTTGTGCAGCCATACGGGAAACCCTCTGAATATAAAATCATAAGGGAAAAAAATAATTAAATGCTCACCAAAGGAAAAATAAGGCAACACGAATTCATAAAAATTAATGGAGAATTCAAAAAATTACAACATAATTACCCGTAATTCCACTCCGCACAGACGTATGGGCCAATCCGAAGAATGGCATAGAGCCCCGCGTCTTGTATGGTTTTGATAAACCGGACTAGATCTTTATTTCCTTCGAAGTCATACTAAACAAATAAAACACCCCAACATAAAACCAGATTTAAATTTGCAATCTAGAGCAACATTTACAAAAAATAATGACTAAATTAGTAGGACATAATAAAATATTTTGAAAAATTGTTCAAATACCTGACGGTACAATGGCTCGTGGGCATTCCAGAAAACGTAAGTCTCAATGGCATTGAGGCCACCCTCTTTTGCTTTTTTAATGAGATCACCCCACATCTAACAAAATAAAACATTGCAAAAATTCATGACTCTGTTCCAATTCGATTTAGCAAACTAACACAAACATCTCGAAAAATACCTCAGGAGTGCTACGAGGGTAATGAATAGAACCGGAGATGATTATCCTGCTTTGACCGTTGAGTTTGATCCCCCTTTCATCGTACGAGACGTCGAGAGGGACCGCGGAGACGACAAGGAGAAAGCTCACGACACTGAGAACAGCAGCAAAACACGGACCAAAGATCGCCATGTCCGACCAGCAAGCACAGTTCGTCCCTTAGACTCTAACTCACGAAAATTTGCAACCTCTAATGCAAAATTCGCAACACCGTTGCTATTTATAGGCTCACAATAGATAAGCGCCCTTCAAGAAGAGGGAAAAGGGGTGAGGCTTATCCGAGGGGTTTGGATTAGGAAGGAAACCGAACCTATATAATTAAATAGAGTTCATCGAACCAATGCTAAGTTTAGGTTACCGAGGTGTTATCCATGAACGTGAACTTTATCCTCTGTCGTAAGTACTTAAGTTAATGACTTGTGTCTAATGTCAAGTTTAGCTTAGTAAACAGAATCTCAAGCTTAATTCAAGAGATAAAGTTCAAGAAAAAGAAGATAACACTTACTTAATTTGAATTGGATCAACCCCCACGCGAATAAAAAAATTAGTGTTTTTTTATTTATGTGTTTATCATTGTTTAATTTACAAAAGGGGGTCTTTTAAGTTTAATTTTCTCCGAGCCTGGATTTGCAATATTTTTACCCATGTCTTAATTTCTATCGTAAGAGCATTCTCTTTTTTATTCTTGGTGACAGCTATTTGAGTTGTAACTATTTTTTGAAGAAAGATGCTGCAATGGATAAGGAGGACCATGAATTATGCAAGTTTGAAATCGGGTAGTTTGTTGTCGTGAGCCGCAATATCCACTTTCTCTTATTTTCTACCAAAAAGGAAAATTGATTCAGCCTATTTCATTGTGATTTAATTAACTACATTTTCACCTTCGCAAGTATACAGAGGATAAGGTAACGCATTTTCTACAATTCAGCAAAAAAAAAAATCAAAAACCTCAATTGAACAAATTACAAACATGTCTAGGTCTGATGATAGGAATTAACTTGACTCTCATAGTTTTATTTCATCAATGTTTTTTGGTCTGAAAATATTGATATGTTAACTACAGCATATACAATTTAGGCAAATCCGTATACTTTGAAAATAAATTTTGGGTACATACAAGTTTACAAGCTTTTTCGTCTATATCGTAATCCGAATAAAACGAAAATTAAATAATATATGAGAATGCGTGAAGAAGATACTATAATTTTTATCCATATTTTAAAATTTTATTTCAATAAGAAAGCAAAACTTAGAGAAAGACAAATCAATAAGCCAATGATTATTGGTCGAATGTGGGTCGGGCACGACAGTGACAAAAGCATAATGAAGTGACACTTGGCGAGTATAAGAGTGAGCATTCTCTCAATTTTTCCTTCAACTATATGTAATAAAATTAAAGACATGAAAGCAAAAGAGAAAACTATCCAATCCTTGGACATAAATATTTCATAGGTGTGCCTGTTGGAAACAATCTAGTATTCTGTTTGGTAGATTTCATATTGAAGTTTGTTATTGGCCAATGAAAATATTTTGGACATTAACAAGAACTAGGGATTAAATTCATATAATATATCCTCCAATAAATCTCCAGGCATGTACCGGTCCGTCTTTATCATTTTCTAGAGCACATTTGGATAATTCCGAAATAGATATCATGATACTCTTTGAACAGTTACAATTACAATTCCAAAAAGGGTATTATATGTTAAGAGGAGAAATTACACAAAAAATTCTAAATATATTTGACTTATGCCTATTCAGTTATAAACATTCTGACAATTTTTCGATTTAATCTTTCTAGTCAATTTTGTGTCAGAATTTGCTAACATGGACATGGAACGTCCTACATGATACGATCGATATTGATGTAGATAATTTTTATAATTTTTTAAAAGAAATTTTAAATAATTATTTTTATTTTATTTTATTTTTCTTTTCTACATCAATTGGTCACCAGATCTCAGCGATAGCTGATAACCAAGCGTAGGCGAGAGCTAGCAAGGGTGGCTCTTGCCAAATCTAACTGGTGAGTTTCGACCTCCCCGGAATCCAGCAAAGTGGAGCCAAGTGCCTTGCCCAAGGTTGGCTAGGCTCCATCTTGCCAAATCTCGTTGAGCTCAAATTTGCCCTTGCTAGAGCCTCGAACTACATCGACCACAACCAGGGCAAGCGTGACTCAAAAACCAAGAAGAAGGCTCTTGTCACCGTCCTCTCCAATGTACCCAAGGAGAACATTGAGGAGAGGTACCTGATCAACTGCGAACTCGGCCATGGCGAGTTTGTGGTCACCTTCCTATGCATCGGCCAAGGCTCGCGAGAGCTGCTCACTTGCTATAGCATCTCGAAGCAGAAGCTAAGGACGGGCATCGAGGTGTGTGCGGCGACTGGTGATGATCATGAGCACCGCGAGCTCGACTTTGTTGAGATTAGGTCGAAAGGTCAGCCGTAGCCTGTGGCCATTCGTCGGTCATAAAGGAAGAAGAAAAAAGAGGAAAATAATAATATAAAAAGGAATATTTAAAAGAATCGAAATTTAAAAAAAATGGTAAATGTTTATACCACTTAGGATGTGAGAGTCCATGTTATTAATTTTCTACTAAAATTGATTGGAAAGATTAAATTGATAAATTATTAAAAGATTTTAAATTTGATAGGTGTAAATACAATAAGCTTATGAGTTTTTTTTTTTTTTATGATGATATTTCCTATATCTAGATATAATCGAAAAAGAAGTTTTGGGCGGAGTACTTGGAACCTTTCCCAATCTTCACAGATAATTTTCATCGTCACCGCATGCAAAATGACGTGTCCTTCCTCCGCAGCATGCCCTCCACGCGTCATGCCCTTGCTCCGCGAAGACACGTAGCAGCTGCTTGCTCCTCTTACAGCTCCACCTGTCATCTTGGAAAATCTCGACTCATCGTATAAGAAGCACCACCTCCACCGATTCTCTAAAGAGAAGAACCAAACACACGATAAATAGTGCTGGGCAGGCGAGGAACATCGTCATCGTAGTCAACATAGTTCAGTTTATTCTCGTGTGATTTAGCTGCAAAGAAAAGAGAACAGATGGCGTCAAGGCAAGCTAAGGAAGAGAGGGCCGAGGAGGCGGCGAGGATCGCGGCCTCCGAGCTCAGGGACGTGAACCGGGACCGCGAGAGAGAGCGGGAGTACGGAGCAGGCGGAGAGAGGGTGACCGCGTTCGACGCGCCGGATCAGCAGCAGCAGCAGAGGCCTGGCATGATCGGGTCGGTCCTGAGGGCGGTCCACGACACGTACGAGCACGCGAAGGAGGTGGTCGTTGGCAAGAGCCACGACGCCGCCGAGACCGGCCGTGAAGGCGCCGAGTACACAGCTGACAGGTCCCGCGAGGGCTACGACGCCACCACGGGCAAGGCCAAGGAGTACAAGGACTACACGACCGAGAAGGCAAAGGAGACAACCGACTCGGCGGCCCAGAAGGTGCAGGAGAAGACAGGGGAGGCGGCTGAGAAGGCGAAGGAGACGAAGGAGTCGGCCAAGGGCAAGCTTGGGGAGTACAAGGACTACGCAGCTGAGAAGGCGAGGGAGACCAAGGACTCGACGCTGGGGAAGGCAGCTGAGTACAAGGACTACACTGCCCAAAAGGCTGAGGAGGCAAAGGAGAAGACGAAGCAGAAGGCCGGCGAGTACAAGGACTACACTGCCCAAAAGGCCGAGGAAGCAAAAGAGAAGACGAAGCAGAAGGCTGGAGAGTACAAGGACTACACGGCGCAGAAGGCCGAGGAAGCCAAAGAGAAGACGAAGCAGAAGGCAGGCGAGTACAAGGACTATGCGGCGCAGAAGGCCGAGGAGGCGAAGGAGAAGACAAGGGAGACCAAGGACGCGGCTTTAGGGAAGGCGAAACAAACCAAGGACTACACGGCGGAGAAGGCGAAGGAAGGGAAGGACACAACAGCGGGGAAGCTCGGTGAGCTGAAGGACTCTGCGGCGGACACAGCCAGGCGGGCCATGGACATGCTGTCCGGCAAGAAGGAGGAGACCAAGGAGAAGACGTACGAGACCCTTGAATCTGCCCAGGTGAGAGGGTCTAGTTAAGCTCCTATCTTTTAAGTGTTTTTCTTCGTTTTCACACGACTATACACTATGGTGATATTGGCTTGATGACTGGTGAATTTTTCAGGAGAAACTGAGGGAGACGGAGGAGGAAGCGAGGAGGAAGATGGAAGAGTTGAAGGTGAAGGAGAGAGAGTACGAGGATGACGCGGCACGCAGGGCTAGAGAGAACAGGGAGGCTTGGGAAAAGGAGGGAGACAGGTCAAATATAATTCCCATATATAAGTTGTTAGGATGTTTGCAGTGAAAATGTGCTCCAACTTTGATTTGTATGTTTTGATGTGTTTAGGGGCAAGGAGGAGAGAGGAGGGATCTTGGGCGCGATAGGGAGCGTGACGGGGGCGATCAAAGAGAAGCTGACGCAGCCAGGCAACAAGAAGGATGAGTCGAGCATGGCTGGCAGGGGTGAAGGCGAGGGGTGGGACCGAGACCAGAGGGCCGAGGCCGAGAAGGTGGTGGAGGTCTACGTCGAGGACACCCCACCGGGGGCCATAGCCTCCACGCTGAAGGCGGCCGACCAGATGAGCGGCCAGACTTTCAATGACGTCGGGCGCATCGACGATGAGGGGGTCGTGCGCATCACCGACCGCCATGGCAAGATGTGAGATGTGGCTCAACAAGGCGAAGGCTCGGATGGGCAAGATGACTTGTGAATCGGCCGCGTGCTCGTTGCCCTTTTTCTTTGTCGCATTTTCGTTTTGGGTGCATCCTAGGATTTTGCTGGCTTTGTTGCATGTTACGTGATCACACATGAAAATAATCTTTGCCAAGTATGTGTCTGTGCGTGTTGGACAATGGCGACTCATAATCCGAACACCGTCCGAACCATATACCCCTCTGCACCATTCGCACGGCAACCGAGCAAGCTCTGGAGTCTTGTTTTCAAGGCAGAAAGGGCAATCGTTACATGCATTAATCTCATTCGTCTCTCTATTCCATAGATTCTCACATTACGCTGAACTTGATCACGCCCTCCGAAGGAAAGTTCTCAATCTTTGCGGCACGGTTCAAGAATCTGTCATCAAAGTTCTCAATCCTTTGTCCCGGATTAAGAGCCAAGTCGTCACCCGCGTCTTTGATTTATTGGTTGGATTTTACATGCATGTAAAACAAAGTCGAGAATGATTTTACATGGTGGCCGTCAGATGGTTGAAATTCGTTCATTGACTTAGTTACACAACTGAAATAAATTGTAGATGTAAAAATATCATGCTGGGGGAGATGTGAAAGAGACACGAAACACTTGCAATGTCTAAGATTTTGATAGATTATAGCAAACTTCTCATAAACAAAATTACATTAAACACCAAACAGCCGGGGGCAACGGCCCTACCAATTCCTTCGAAATTTTAAACCTGAATATCTGTATACGTTTATTATGCAACGGTATTTAATTTTATTAGGCCTTCATAGACCTCATCAAAATCCACCGAAGCAATCACTTTTTGTCTAATTTTATTGTTGTTGACAAAATTGACTGACTCTAGTTCGGAATCAACGACTAGTAAGCTTAGTAAATAAGAATAAAGTTTGGTCAAATTCCTCCTCATCGTGACATCGCAATCCTCCTCCACTGTCTTTAAATTATGTTATAGCTAATGTAGGAAGAAATTTCAAAGTTAATAAGTATCTACCTATCAAGGGAGGGAACACCCTTTGGTCCCTTCCACAATCTTTTAATTCTGATTTCTAATCAGAATATAAAAAAATATAAGTCTTGACTAGAGTTTCTGTAAAACTTAATGCATATATTATTGTTCCTAATTCATATAATCTCTCCTTAGATTAGTCAATTTTAATATTATGTAGAATGCAAATCTATTCACAGTCTTTCCCGCTATTCCTTTGGAGCTCTTTGCTATCTAATTTGGAAGAAGAGAAATCCCGCTATTCCTTTGGAGCTCTTTGCTATCTAATTTGGAAGAAGAGAAATGCTATGATTTTCCGAGGGGAATCTCTTGATATTCCCGCTTTGAAGAACCATTTGATAAAGATGGTTAAAGATAAAGCAATTACCTACTAGGATGTCCCCGACAATCCAAGGAATCGGCGTCTTCAGAGGGGTTGGAATCTCGACCCTAGTATCTTCACGTAACCCTTTGGGTTTTTATCATTTGATCTTGCTCGGTCATCTCCGGTGCGGATGTTCTGGCTCACGAATTCCTAGGCGTCCATGGAGGTCTGATGGCTGAATCTGGTGGTCGTGTTGTGTCTGTTGTTTGCGCTCTTTCTATCCTTGCCTCTTGAGGCTTTTGCGCGGCTCCCTTCCACTCTTTTGTTCGCTTTGAGAGTGTAAGTTTTGGTGCCGTTTGTGTACATTTGTCCTTTGCTTTTCAATATATTCTTACCTTTACTAAAAAAAAAGAAAGTTTTAATTAAATTATTCAAATTGGTGAAAGAATGTAATATATTTTAAATGCAACAAGCCAGGTCACTTGAGAAATGAGTGCTCAAAGCTCAAATCAAAGGATCTGAAAGGCAAAAAGAAAAAGCAAAAAGCCGAGTCACTTGTTAAAAAAAAGAAAAAAGAAATGTTGATTTAAAAAAAGGAAATGAGTCTGTTAAAATTGATTTTGAATGAATGTGAGGTTTTCAAAAAGAAAATTAAGAGTGGAGCTCTTCCTTTCAAAAAGCTGTGGGAAGCACAAAATAAATTATGTCAGTGAGACATGATATAACTCAGAGCAATTATGATATGGAAGTCGATCCAAGGCAAGTAACCCATTTAGAAGTATTTAGGGGGATTTTCCTAACGTAGGAATAATAAGAACTATTCTATATTTTCTTGTCTTTATCTTTAGACAAGGTATAAAAATATGAAAAATAGAATGACCCAAAAAATAATAAGGACTAGCTTAGGAATGATCCTGGTCAGTCATTTTTGCATCTCTTGTATGTCATGGTTATGGTAAATTTGGACATATTACAAGAAATTGTTATTCTAGAAGATTTTGATTCGATAAATATGAGACGCCAAACAACCAACCCTCACCCAAGCTAGGGCAGCCTTGCCGGTTGTCACCTTGCATTGCCCAAGCAAAGGTGACACCTGACGAGGCCACCCTCATTGGGTCTCACTTGGACAAGGGCTCCTCTCGTCAAGCCTCGCTTGTGGCAAGGGAGGTGAGCTTGCTCGACCACCATTAAAAGGAAGAAGAAAGGGAAAGAAAGAAATAAAATATATATTTAAAATTGTCCATATCAGTATTGATCATAACACGTAAAACGACTAACATCCACGTCAGCAATTTTCAGTCAAAATTGACTAAATGGGCTTTACAGGCAAAAAATGAAAAGGTTTATAAATTAATTGGTAAAATTGAAAAATTTATAATTGAATTAACAAAAATGTAATAAATTTATGACTTCTTAGACAATTTTTCCGATCAATTTCATCAACATCTCCCAAAATCGATGACTTTTTTCATTGATTGTGTAGTGAAAAAAAATTCCCAAAAAAAAAAATATATATATATATATATATATCGATCTAATACTCAATCGAATACCGAAAACAAACACGAAAAACGTGCCAAGAAAACATGTTACACTAATCAAAGGTGTATCACGGAGTCAGACATATTTTGATTTTCACAGATTAAGCATCTTCGTCGTAATTTTATGAGGAATTTTTAGAAGCTCTGATTTCGTTCGTCAAGAGGAGTATACTATTTTATAGGGGAAAACTGAGAATGTAGAAACAAAAAAAAAAAAAAAAACATATTTCCCTTTTCTAAAATACTACTGCTCAAATAACGTAGCTGCTCAGATAACGCAACGGCTTAGATAATCTTTTTATTATTATTATTCTTTTATTACAGTAACTGCACCCTTCTATGGGCCCTTCATTTATGGGCCGAGTTTTGGCCCAACATGGGCGAACGAGCTTAAATAGGCCCATCAAATATAAAAACCCATCAGATCGGATCATGGAATCTGGATTATTAGTACTGCATTATTTTGAAACAGTTTATTCATGGCACTAATTCATTCTATGTAACCTCAAGACTACCCACCAAGCCTAAAACGCTTCCCAAACTTTGAAACGCAAAACACGCCCAAGGCGAGCTTTGATCACGATTTTTGACTTGTAAAACTCTTCCTTCCTCCTTCCTTCGCTCCTCCATCGATCCTTCGACTCCCTCTTCCCCCTGCCGCGTGCCAGCTTTTCCTTGCCTGAGATGGTTCTCATCCGTGGACTAAGCTGCACTTTCAATTCTGATTCAGCCCGCTTGCATTTCTCTTCGGCGTAACCAAGCGTCCCGCGGGAGTAGCAAAACTCAGCAACTCCTTCGTACTTGAAATCAATCCAGCATTCCTCTCCATCTTCCTAGTATAAGACCCTAAGTCTCCAAGGTACACACATTATTCACTTTGGACACTGAGTCATCATGCGTATGTACAGTTAAATGGCCCATTACCTTATAAGGTAGCCCCGACCTTCCTTCCTAGGCAATTTGGGACAAAAGAGGGATCTCTTTTTTGCACACATCCGGGGACCGAGGCATGGATGCACCGCCATCCCTCCTCCCCGTGCACCGCCACTTGGGCTATCACAAATAGAGTGCACAATCTTCGTCACGTGGGCTAAGTATCACCCCAAACCGTAGTGAAATTAAATTCCTCCGCCGTTTGATGCATATGCCCGAGCATTTCAAGCTTGAGCTGTCAGACATGTTTCCTTTCGTTAAGATTTGAACTTGGGATTTGCAATTCTAATACCACATGAGATTTTGTAATAATAAACTGTTCTAAAAGTTCTGACCCAAAAGAAAAAAAAAAAAAAAAAAAAAAACTATTCCAAAAGTCATGACAAAAGAAACTAAAATAGCATAATCATACTCATCCACAAGTGTTTCCCTTTCTTATATTACGTCCGAATCCATACGAGTCAAGGAGGTTTTCTCACATTCTCAGCTTTCTCAGAGGACCTCTCTCAATACTTGCTATGTTTCTCGCAAGTTTCACACTCATATTAAGCACGCTCATTATGTACCGTATATCAAACTCAATTACATAAGACTTCTACTTCAATAAGCAAAAGAAGCTTGGTGGGTATCTATTTCCCTTTCCTTGCACCACCCCCACGATCCAATTTGCAAGAGTTCAATTTGGGCTTTTCTAATATGGGCTGGTTTCTTCGCAATTCAATCAAATTTGGCATCTCTACTATCGGCCCATTTCAGATCTATCGATGTCAAATTTCAGGCCATAATCAATCGGGGCCATAACCCATGATGAGCCACAAACAATAAGAGAGAATTCTCAACTAGGGAGAGAAATCCTCTAGTGGAGAGAGAAATTATGCCCGATTGACTAAGTCCACGCCGTTCTTTCATAATAATAATAATAGCAATAACAATAATAATAGTAACAACTTGAAGGGCGACGTGACATACAACTCTCCATGTACATGATATGCAAAGAAGTAGCATCAATGTGGATAAATAATTATAGAAAAAAAAAGAATAATATTTGACTCCTATCCCGATAGAATATAGGTAGCTTTTGCCCTTAAATGATATCAATTTTTATCAGTCTGCTTGTAGACTATTTCTGCAAAACAGCACGAATATACACTCTTGCTTTATGTAGCAAGCCAACCACACGGGGCCATGGACTAAGCCAACTCTTGTCCCGGTAACAATCAAATCAAATGATGGCGAGTCGGAAATGCGGCTCAATCGATCCCATGATCATCAGTTGTCTGGTGGGATGACCAATTCTGATTCAACTTCTGTCTCATGATCCTTCGGGAAAACATTAGTCAACTAATAAATGAAGACGCCTCTCTTGATTTTTCGGATTTAAAACTCGAATAATGATTCACTTTTGAAACACAAGACTCTCGGTTTGAAATGACTGAAAGTTCAATGTTTCTAGACTACATTTATCCCTCTCTCCATGCCGGTTTTACGCGCGTGCTCCTTTTACCGATGTTCTCTGTCTAACAAGCGACAAAGGTAATCAATGCATAGGACGTGTCTACGTCGAAATGGATTATAAAATTGACTCTTCGAAAGGCTAAATGGAGGAGAGATGGGCATCTCCCCAGATCCGATGTGCGATTTGGGATATTCAAGTCGCCACTTTTGGTGCTCGAGTGCTCCCGACTTTGGACGCATTGATGAATATGCGAACAAGGAGCGAAAAAGTAAAAGGACGTCCTTTCAATCGCGGCGCATGCTTTATGGACAGGTGGACGGCAAGATTGTCTATCTGGCCGTCACATGGGATGGTGTCCTTGCCAAGAATCTTCGGATCGAATCGAGAGGCCTGAGAATTTGTGGGAGCATTTGCTCCCTCGGTTCATCATCGTCGCCGTTGCATCGGAGTCGGGACCATCTCTTTGCTTTTTGGCGGTCTAGCCGTGCTTTCAGTGGAGCCAAGTGTTCGGCGGAATCCTCATGACGAGTGCGTTCGACGCACTAATTGATCATATTGGATAGGGGAGGTTTCGACTTCTCGAATTAGGATTACACATGGCACAACAAAATCATGGGTATTGAGAAATTGTTAATTTTTCTTTTTTTGAATGATGAGCGCCCTGAAAAGATCTTTTAGTGGAACTCGCCGTATTTGCCCGATGAATAGCTTAGTGATTAGAGGGTGCAACCCATTATTGAATGGGGGAAAATCACAAAGAAAAAAACCTAAACCTATTATAATTATGCAAATTCAGTTGTAAACGTTTTTAGTTGGTCAATTTAGTTATAAATCTTTTGCAATTGTACAAATTCAATCCATTCAATCAACTTTGGCTAGTTAGGGTTTATGTGGATACCGCTTGGTGCAGACCATCCGATCGACACTGATGTGAATAATTTTTAATGATATTTTATTTTTTTTTCAATTTTTTTATTTTTTATTATCTTTCCTTTTCCTTTTCTTTTCTTCCTTCTTTGCTTTTCTTCTTTAAAGTGTCGTTGGCCACTAGGCAAGGCCTAGGGGCAATGGGTGAGGGTGGCCTCACACACAGCCTCAGGCCTCATCGGCACTGTGGGGAAAAAAAGGAAAAGAATGAAGAAAAGAAATAAAAATTAAAAATTAATTAATTAATAAAAATATTATGAAAAATTATCCACATGAACATCGCCAAGATAGGCGAGAAAAATGGCTAAATATATTGAATTGGTACAATTGTAAAAATTTTAAAAATGAATTGATAAAAAAAAAAAACATTTATAACTAAATTGGCACAATTATAATGGGTTTAAAATTCTGTTTTTGTAATTCTCCCATTGAATAGAGATCTCCTTCTCCTGACTTCTATCCCCATAGGGTTTTCATCATTTCTTTCATCGAATTCGGATTCGTGTCCAATCTAATTTTCGGCTTATACCGGATTATCTTGTCAACCAAGCTCTCCACTGTCTCTCTCTACTCAAGCCCCTCCTCGAAGTCGTCACTTCTTTGGCCACTGTAGTTGACGACGACCATGGTGAGTGCCGCATATGGGAAAATGGATAAATGAAAATGCCATTCTAGGATCTTCCATCCGAGGAAAACATACGGAGTTAACGGAGTCTCTATCTACATCCAGCCATGTTTTAGGATTCAAATAAACAAAAGAGAAGCTTATGATTCAAATGCATTTGAGAAATAAGTTTCAAGACTTACAATGAAATTATCCAATCGACCATATGTCCCCAACTAGTGCATCGGTTCGTGAAGGCAATGACAACGATGTGCCTTGCATTTAAATTACTACTCAGTAGCTCGCACTTTGTTCCTCACCAGTCTCTCTCTAAATAAAGAAAACTCAATTTCAACCAAAAATTTGATGTGACTGAAATAATAAATATAAAGGGATAAGTACATTAAAAATCTTAAAACTTGTAACAGAAGTGCATTTGAGTCATATGACTTTTAAAATATGCAATCAAGCCTTAAAACTTATCACGAAATGTAATTAAATCCTAAAATACTCAAAAAGTGCAATCAAATCCTAAAATTCGTCAAACTGATTCAATCAAGTTTTTCCAAGTTTTAGAATTTGATTACATCAACTTGATGAATTTTTGGACTTAATTACACTAACTTGACAAATTTATAACTTGATTGCATTTTTTGAAAGTTTTAGGATTCAATTTAAATTTTTTAACAAATTTAGGACTTTTAATGCACTCATCCCCCCAAATAAAAAGAGAGAGAGGATAAAAGAATCAATTACAAAGCAATGATCTTCAATTTAACATATGAAAAAACAAAACCTTTGGCCAAAAAAATTAAAACAAAAACCTGATTCGAGAAGATCGACTCGCATGGATAGAGAACTCACATCAAACATCTCCCGGCTCTCGGGCTTGGCCACTTTTGCAATCTCAAACTCAACCCAATATATCTGGAATTTTCGACTTTGTCCCTCTTTGATGCCAAGAAGTTATTGTATTTGCGCACCATCGATGCGTGAGATCCATTGATCGAGGATAGGAACCGAGAAGCTAGGAGCTCCATTTGCCTTTTGTAATTTTAAAAAGGGGGGGGTGCAAATGAGCCCAGAACTACATCGCTGCCGCGCACGGAGGAACACAAATACCCGCTCGATCACCTTACGATATTCTCCGTCAAACAAGCAATGAAGGATGTATAGTACATATAAAAGTCGCAGCGGGCTCCCCAGAACCGATGTACGATTTGGGATATTTAAGTCGCCAACTTGTGGTGTCGAGTGTCCCCGGCTTGGACGCCTTGATGAACATGAGCGAACGAGGAGCGAAAAGCAAAAGATGTTTGGCTCGATCTCGGGGCTTTCTTTATGGACAAGAGGAAGGCTAGAATGTCTGTCTGCCCGTCACATGGGATGGTGTCCTTGCTAAGAATCTTTGAATCAAATCGAGAGACCTGAAAATTCGTGGGAGCATTGCCTTCTCGGTTCATCATCGTTGCCGTTGCGTCGGGAGTCGGGACTTCTTCTTTTCGGTGTCTTGGATCTGTTTCAATTGGAGCCAATTGTTTGGCAGAAATGCTTTCGGCTCGTTAATTGAGCATGTTGGATAGGGGAGGTTTCGTCTTCCCAAATGTTGATTACACGTGACACGAGAAAAATCATGATGTTGAAAAAATTGATAATTTTTCTTTTTTGATTACGGAGCACTTTGAAAGGATCTATTAGCGTAATTCGTCATATTTACTCAATGAATTGCTTAGTGATTTATGGGCAAAATCCCTTATTGAATGGAGGGAAGATTACCGACTTTAATCCCATTGAGCTTTTTTTTTTTTTTTTTTTTTTTTTTGATAACCGAGGACTTTACCACAAGGCCCTGGTGCTCGGACGGCACCAAAGGGCCGAGCCCTATACCTTGGGAGAAAGTAGCATAGAACCCCAATACCATGGCCCCACTTACAATGCTAGAAACGGCGGGTATCAAACTCTCGATCTCGACGATGAATGAGAGACTCTCAACTAACACAACTACTCACGATTGGGTTAATCCTATGGAACTTTCATCATCTCTTTCATCGAATTTGGATTCGTGTCCAAACTAATTTTTGGTTCTTATCGCACCGACTTAATTTATCAGGCAAGCGTTCACCCCTTCCTCCCCCAAGGCATCGTCACTCCTTCAACCATCGCAGTTGATGAAAATCATGGCGAGTACTGCATACTAAAGGCCATGTAAGATAGAGCTCTGCGGAATGCAGAATGGTTTCTATTCTCTCTCGGCCTTGAGAGCTTTCCCCTACCTTCCTTGGTAGCTGTCCCCAAAACCCTAGTTTTTGTCTTGCATCTGTCCAAATCCCCAAAACCCAAAACCTCTTGTGTAGTTTTTTGTTTGCATTTCCTTGGATCATTGATGATGTGGAAGGATAGGTTTTTTCTTCCGTTGACGTCTTCACACAGCGCGAGGCTCTCAAAGGTTCACCCATGCTGAATATAGTTTTTTCTCTGAGGGATTCCTTCTGGGTTGTTGTTGCGCAACCACTCGAAAGGGGCTTTTCTCCTTTTATCCACGTCTGGATGGATTTCTTCGGTTGAGAGTAGGAGGATGGTGGTGAGTTCTAGTTCTGATCTTTGGTCTCTCCTTGTTTAGTAATAGTTTGTTTCTTGGGGAGGTAAATGGATGAACTCGGGCCAATAGATTGCCGTATGGCCTTATTATGCAAAAGGCTAGGGAATTTGCGAACAAAGGTGGATGCCCCGCTTCGGGAGAGAGTAATTTCAGAGGCGATGCTAGATGAATGTAAACGTACTGTCTTCGGTAAATTGTATTCGGGAGGAAATATCAATTATCATGCATTTCTTACCACTATGAAGCGAGCTTGGAAGGTAGATTCTATGAGCTTCACACAGCGCGAATCAAATATCTTGTCTTTTACCTTTGATTCAAAAATGGATAAAAAAATAAGTGTTAGTAAACAGCCCATGGTCCTTTGCGAGTAATCTACTGATACTTAAACCATGGGAGCCTAACAAACCTGCGCAATATTACAAGTTTACAAAATGTGAATTTTGGGTTCAAGTTCATGGTCTACCAATCGAATGGTGCAGTGAGGAGGTTGTGTCACATATTGCCCAAATAATAGGTTACGTAAAGGAAGCAAAAGTGGAGGAAAAAAGGAGTGGCATTTCAAAAGGTGGGAAGAGCAAGAGTAGAATTGGACGTGGATATACCTTTAAGGCCAGGTACCTTATATAATTTGGGAGAGGAGGAAGTTTGGCTGGATTTCAAGTATGAGAGGCTACCTAGATTCTAATATTCCTGTGAAAGAGTTGGGCACTTTACAATAGGCTGTGAAGAAATTCCTTATGATGAGACCAAAATTGAAGATGGGAAGACGAATAGGTTTGGGCATTGGCTAAGAGCAGAGGCCAAGGAGAATAGTCCATTTTGGCAGATCTTTTATGATGAAAAGGTGGCTGAAGAGGAGGAAATACAAGAAGACAGCAACCTCTCCTCTCACAATACTCAAATAGTCATCTTCTTGGGTGAGCAAATAGAAGCAAGATCCACAGAACCAACTCAATCTCTAAATGAGGCACATATGGATATAATTTTACCTGAACACCAAGTGGAATAGCAACAAGAGAAAGGAAAAGGCATCATGAATATAGACGAACCAGAACAACAGTTTCAGACGATTGTTAAACCTTTCATCTTGGATAAAAAAAGAAGCAGGATTAAAGAAGGAAAATAGAATTGTAAAAAGCTCACCAACAAAGAAATTAAAGAGGTATACTCCTTATTACCCTTCAGCTTTAGAGTTGGCAAGTGTGAATGAAGCTAATTTGCAGGACACTCCTATAAGTCTTTCAGAAGAAACCATGGGAAAGGCTTTGGTGGCTAGCCCAAATAAGCCACCGGTTTACAAATGAGGGCTATTTGTTGGAATTGTCAGAAGTTGGGCACATCATTGACAGTTCAAAATTTGAGAGCCATTGTGCGGGGGATGGCGGTGATATGGAATGAGGAAGTGGTTGTGGAGGTGGAATTTAGCTCTCAAGAATTGATTAATTTGATATGTGTTGATCATGAGAGTCGGATTAAAATGCGGGTAAGTTGTGTGCATGCTTCAAACATATATGGGGAAAGATTACAATTATGGGAGAAATTGAGACAGATAGGTCTTTCTAATACACTTCCATGGGTGTGTTTGGGGGATTTCAATGAAGTACTTTATTATTGGGAGAAGGTGGGAAGAAGGATGGCGGAGAATTATAGAATGCATACATTCCAAAGCTGTATCAATGATTGCTCATTAATGGAAATAGATTGTAAAGGGTGTGCGTTTACCTGGTCAAATAATAGAGAATGGGTTGATCTGGTAAAGGAGAAACTAGACAGAGTGTTCTGCTCGGTGGATTGACGGCTCATGTTCCCGGAAGCAGAAGCCTTTGCTCTACCAGTTGTTGGGTCCAATCATAGTCCGCTCATTTTGGTGAGTAGTGCTGAATCTGTTAAAAAAAAGAAAAGATTTTCACTTTGAGGCCTTTTGGGTTGAAGATGGTGAATGTAGAGATATAGTTAAGCATGCATGGCAATCTCAAACTTGTCTTGAAGGAGGATTGAGAGATAAATTATATGCCACAAGCCAAGCATTGCAAGAATGGAGTAAAAGGAAATCTCCCAAAAGCAATATCCGGATAATAGCCCTAAAGAATGAGCTTCAATCCTTAACTAACAGCCAAAGCTTTTATCAAGAACCAAACAGGATAAAGCTTATAAAAGAAGAGCTGGAAACCTTATGGCGCAGAGAGGAAATGTTTTGGGGTTTGAGATCTCAAGTCAATTGGCTTCGTTGGGGAGATAAAAAAAAAAAAAACACGAAATATTTCCATGAAGCAAAGATCCAAAGGAGACAAAAAAAAAAAAAAAAAGGATTACTATGCTAAAAAATGCATCAGAGCAGTGGATTAGGGGAAAACAGCAACTTCAGCACCTCACTATGTCTTTTTTCAAGGAGTTATACACTTCGGTAGGGCCTTGCAACTACCAACCAATACTAGATCAATGTTCTACACTAATCGGAAATGATATAAATGACTATTTAGTGGCAGAAGTAACAATGGAAGAAATTCATACTATTGTGTTTCAACTTGGAGCTCAAAAAGTTCATGGTCCAAACAGGTTAAATGGAATTTTTTATCAGCATCACTGGGATATAATAAATTCTGATGTGCTGGAGGAAGTTCGAGGTTTCTTTCTTTCGAGAGTGTTGGAACCAACCCTAAACAGAACACATATTACTTTGATACCAAAGATCCCCCACCTGGAAAGACTCGATCAATATCGCCCTATTAGCCTTTGCAGTTTTGCATACAAAATAATATCAAAAATTTTGGCAAACAGACTGAAAAGATGGTTGCCTATGCTGATTTCAAGAGAGCAAAGTGCCTTCATCAGTGGAAGACAGATTCAAGATAATATTTATATTGTTCAAGAGGTGTTGCATCAATTGAGAACGAGGAAAATGAAATAACACTTCTAAGCAGTGCTGAAACTTGACATGCATAAAGCATATGACAGAATTGAATGGGATTTCTTAGGAGGTTGCTTACTGAAAATGGGGTTCTATGCTAAATGGGTTCACTAGATTATGCAATGTGTCACTACAGTCACCTTCAGCATCAAGTTTAATGGGGAACCCCTCCCTTTTTTCGCTCCCACCAGAGGTATTAGACAATGAGACCCTTTATCACTCTATCTGTTTATTTTGGTGGCAAATAGTTTGTCATCTTTGATGGGTAAAGCTCTACAAGATGGGAATATCAAAGGAATTAAGTTGAACAAGTTATGCCCTACTTTGACTCATTTATTATTTGCCGATGATTCAATATTTTTCTTGGATGGATCTTTACAGGAATGCCAAAATGTTGCAACTGTTCTTAATCAGTATTGTTATGCCTCAAGACAAGCTATCAACCTAAACAAGTCTAGCATTTTCTTTAGTAAAAACTGTCCATATCTATTAAGGGATAATATAAAAAGAGAATTGAGGGTGCCAGAGTTAGAGCGATCAGGTAAGTATTTGGGAATTCCCTTTGATTGGGGAGCATCAAAGAGGCAAATGTTTGGGTGGATTTTAAATAGGGTCAATATGAAATTGGAGGGCTAGAAGGAATAACTCATATCAAAAGCATGAAAGGAAATACTCCTGAAATCAGTGGTGCAGGCGGTACCACAATATGCCATGTTAGTTTTTAAAACTCCACTGTCAATTTGCAAGGCTATAGAGAAAAAAACAGGTAATTTTTGGTGGAAAAAAAGTGAATCAAAGGCTAGCTTGCATTGGAAGAGATGGGAAATCATGAAGACGAGAAAAGATAGGGGAGGAATGGGATTTAGAGACTTACTTATTGTTTATAAAGTCCTATTGGGTAAACAAGCTTGGAGGATGGTAAAAAATCCGGATGCGCTATGGAGTAAATTATTAAAAGGGCTTTATTTCTATCGCACAGATTTCTGGCATGTTGATAAAGGTTTTAAACCTTCATGGGGATGGAAAAGTTTGTTTATTGGAAGGGAGGCTATTGCAGATTCAGTCAGATGGTCGATAGGAAATGGAGAAACTGTCAATATCAGAACAGATAGATGGTTGAAAAGAGGATTAATAAGAGGGCCCGCAAATAGAAATAATCCACAAAAAATTTTCTGAGTTGATGAACTTTGAGACACAACAATGGAATGAACCGTTAATAAATAACCTATTTGATGAGCAAACTACTCAGGAAATCCTTGCAATACTAATTAATTGTCATTTTACCGGTGATGAATTAATGTTGACGGGCATGAAGAATGGGTCATTTACAGTCAAAAATGGCTATAACTTGCTAAGAGACAGAACAAAAGCAAGCAGAGCA
The DNA here is from genome assembly GCA_017140615.1 of Eucalyptus cladocalyx. Classification (NCBI taxonomy): domain Eukaryota; kingdom Viridiplantae; phylum Streptophyta; class Magnoliopsida; order Myrtales; family Myrtaceae; genus Eucalyptus; species Eucalyptus cladocalyx. The sequence goes on from CM029516.1 coordinate 24,640,209, forward strand.
ACAAAACACAATTCTTCCTCATATCAAACACCAATGGAGTTATGGAATGCAATATGGCATATGCGAACCAGCCCAAAAGTGAAAATTTTTGTATGGAATGCTTGTCAAAATGACATACCAACCAAGGAGAACCTATGGAAAAGAAAGATCTTACCTGATCCGGTATGTGATCTTTGCCGAGTCAAGGTGGAAACGGTTGAACACGCCCTTCTCCTCTATCCATGGGCTGCAAGGGTATGGAATCACCCGGAAATTAACCTACGAGTAGACGCATAGGAGGTTAAATGAACAGATAAATGGCTGGTACAATTTATTAGGAAAAATTCGCACCTCCCATCTCTGGAAAGGATCGGAAATCTTCTTTGGCAAGTATGGAAGGAGCACAACAATTTTGTCTTTCGAGGTACAAAACCAGAGGTCTGCAAAGTCATAGATCTAGCAAAATTTCAACAAGCTAGCTACCAAAAATGGGGATTTAGGTATTCTCCAGCAGAAAAAACCGAAGAATAGCAGATCCCGCTTACCTGGCAAGCTCCGAAAACCGGCTCCTTCAAGCTTAATGTAGATGGGTCGCTGTGTGAGGGATCAACGGAGGGAGCGGTGTCTTGCGTCGTCCAGGACTCCTCCAGTAGCCTCATAGATGGATTTACGAAGATTGTCCGGGCGGAGACGGTTCTGCAGGTGCAAACCCTAGGGGTTCTCGAAGCATTGAAGTACTTGAAAGACAAAAAAGTTGGGGAGGCTTTGGTGGAAACTAAGAACAAAACTCTCGCGAACTACTTGAAGCATGAAGAGGAGTTGGACTGGCAAGCACATGCGGTGTTGTCCGAATGCAAAGCTTTTCTGCAAAAAATGCCACTAGTGGGCCTGGTTTGTTGTCTACGATCAGCTAATGCAGTGGCGGACTGGGCCGCGCGACATCGGCGAATGAAGACCATCCCTCCAAACTGGCGGGCCTCTCCTCTTCCAAGCCTTTGGGCTCTGTTATGTTTTGATGCCCCAGCTGTGGGGTTTGTTGCTTCTGTCTTATGATATAAATAAAATAACTATTTTGACAAAAAAAAAAAAAAAAGGCCATGTAAGATGGGAAAATTGATGAATAAAAATTCCATCCTAGGATCGTTTGTCCGAGACTAGCATACGGAGTTAACAAAATCTCCTATCAACATCCGGCCGAATTCTAGGATTCAAACAAATGAAAAAAAATAAAAATAAAAAATTAAGATTCTATGTACCTGAGAAATAAGTTCCAAGACTTTTGATGAAATTATCCAATTGACTATATGTCACTAGCTAGAGCATTGGCTCATGAGAAAAATTATCCAAAAAGTTTTAAACCTATTATGCGGTGGCCAATTCAATTATTAATCTCTTATTGCGCCAATTTAATTCTAAAAAATTTGAGAATTTATCAATTTAATTCTAATTTTTTTAATAAAACACCAATATAATTATTCTGGCTAATTTTGGCTAGAAATTGATGACGTGGCAATCCAAGTATTAACTGTCTTATATTGTATGGCTAGTGCTGTGGATAATTTTTTTTAAAAAATTTCTCTTTTTTTTTTTTTTTTTTTGGTCCAAAGAGTTGGTGAGGTAAACGGCCACTAACCAAGGGCTACAACGCCCTCACTGTGGCCCGCAAGGGCTCACAGTGCCCTCATCGACTGTAGCAAGGGCTCTAACCTATTGCCCAATGGTTGACAGTGTTGAGAAAACCTCATAATATATTTTAGAATTGACAAAACTATTCATGGTTTATTATGACAGTGATATATGCATGAGTTGTTTGTGTTTCTAAAAATATTCGGGACAAAAGGGTCTTTGATATGATCAGTGAAAAATTTCTAAATAATTGGAAGAACCTAAGTGAACAAGTCTAGAACATGGAGAGTTCATAAAAGACTTAGAGGTACCAAGCTGAACAATCTACAAAATCTACACCATCATCATAGTCAAAGTGCCTGATGAGAAGTAGTTGAATATAACTAGAATATGATATCAGCATAGCTGGTAGTAGCTTGATATAGCCAGAAGCTTATGAGAGCCTAACATAAGCAGGAGACTGATATCTCTAGGAAGCTTGATATGATCGGCGACGGTTAACATAAGCAGGACAGTTACATTATCTACAACAACACAACATTATTATTTTGAGATATTTTATCTCATCTCTTGATAGCATATGATCTAGTATGAATTCTTAATTTACATATTTTGATTGACCATAAATCATAAAAATCATCTATGCAAATTATTCAATCCACGAAATATCTTGATTGAGTGACCATCATCCCAAAGACAAGATGCTTTCCATACTTAGAGCTACTCTATTTTTGGAAACCAAGATTTGATTGAATGGGCAAGCAAATATATGGAACTCTCATTGATATGCTTCAACAACATTTCTGTCTTCCTCAACAATTGTCCAACAGGAAGATTGGAGATAAATCCTCTTGAAGATTGTCCAATGGGAAGATCAAATGTTGAGGTGTATAAAAGGAGATCAATAGGATGCCGAGAGAAGTACATTAATCAAGGGTGCAAATTCCAATTTCAGAGAAAGCTTGGGCATTCCTACATTGTCTTTTGAGACTTTTAAAACTTGTAATCTTTTGAAAAGTTTCAGCACTATCATTGTTTATGCTTAGGTGTGAGATAATGAGAGAAATTAGCTTTGTAATAAGCAGCGCTAGCTTTGGGAAGAAGCATTTAGATATAAGCGGCACATTCCATTGTAACTTCTCAACAATTGATATAGTCATTACTACTTAATAGAAGCACACTGCACCACTTGATTTAACTTGCTCTTGTGTATATCTCCACATTGTTTTACCCTATTTACGCTTATATCAAACTTGGCATTTTTAATTTCATAATATATTGTCAAGTTTCTTGAAATCAAGTATTTGGCCCCCACTAGATGATATTGTTAACCAAATTCTTTTTTTTTTTTTGGTCAAAGTTTAAACTTCACTCATTCACTGCTTCAATTCATAAAAACAAGGAAAGCTAGATTCAAAACATATCTCACGAGAGTTGGGGGGCTTAGATAGGCAATTAGGATGGAGGCTTCCCCTATGATAGGCTTTTGCAATCTAATCTATAACTTGGTTAGCGTCACATGGACAATGGATTATTGAGACTCCTTTTGTTAGCTAAATTCAGTCTACCTTGAACCAAAAAAGAAAAAGAAACAAATCAATAAAAGTTTCAAAAAAAAAAAAGAAAAATTATCCATGTCATCAATTTTTAATCAAAATTAGCTAGAAAGATTACATTGGTAACTCATTAAAAAATTTATGAATAAATTGAAAAATCTTCGAAAGGTTTAGGACTAAAATAGTATAATTGTAAGTTTTATGATTGAACCGACAAATTGTTAAAAGGTTTAAGACTCAATTAGAACAATTGTATGACAAAAAAAAAAGATAACAATAATTGAAAAGTTAAGGATTGAATTAAGTGTTGTACAATAAGTTTATAAATTTTGGGACAATTTTCCCTCGGCTCATGAGTAAGGGTGGTAACAATGACCTGCTTTGTATGAAAATTAGGAAAATGACCAAAAAAAATCATAAACCTATTATATTGATACTAATTTAGTCATAAATTTTTCCCATATATCTACCTATTCAATCCATCCAGCAAATTTAGAATTGACATCGTTGATGTAAACAATGTATGTCCTATGTAATATGGCCGTCACTAAGTAGACCTTTTTTAAATAATTTTTTTTTTCATTTTTCATTTTTTCTCTTTTTTTATTTTGGCTAGTGAGTAGGCCACATGCCGTGGCCGAGGAGGGCTGGCCTCGCCTGGGTGAGGATCGCCCTCGTCGGCCACAAGGGAGGCTCAGCCTCACCGGGTCATGCTTAGGCGAGGGCAAGCGCCAATGAGTCTCCCTTGCGGTCCCGCGAAGAAACAGGATGGGAACTTCCAGTCGCACGATGAAACGTTACAAGATCAGAGCCTCCACGTGACGGTGGACCGGGTGTCGATGTTCGGTGTGGGAGATAAGGACAGAGAAAATAATGTCGTTACTTCACTGCCATGGAAGCAGACGTTTCACGGGCCCTGGTCAATCGGCAGAACCACCCAAAAAACACAGTGCGACGAGGATTGACAGGTTTTTGTTTGGGACCCCTCTCATATGTCACATCAATATAATATATAATACATATAAAATCCAATATGATCAATATGTGTGTACATATAATGTGTGCGTATATTTATATACGGGCCGGTCAATAATGAAAAGATAATGACATCTCAGGGCCTGAGCATGAGCTTGACTTGGCCACACATTTTTTTTTTTGTCCGTGGCTTCAATCGTATAGAAGATGATCTTTGCTCAGCTTGGCGTCAGTCGCCAGGTTAGCAAGTGCTTAGGTCGTATGACAAGGTCCTTTGTTCGATGGTAGATCAATCGTTCTTTTCATTTCTTTTAATTGAGGGTTAAATTGGGTCGCTGCTCCGGCACTACCCTGCACTCGCGGAGAGCTGCATGCGTGCGTCTCTTAACTTCGGGAGAATTACTAATGAAGTTATAAATTTATGTACGGCATTAAATTCAATTTTACATCTTTCAATTGTGCCAAATTGATATTAAATTTTTTGATGATTTGTCAATGTAATCCTTCTAGCCAATATTAATCGAAAATTATCACATTGACATTAACCATTCTAAGTAGCATAGTCAGTATTAATATGGATAATTTTTATAATTTTTTATCTTTTTTTTATATTCTTTTCTTTTCATTTTTTTCTATTTTCCAGTCCTAGCCAGCCACAGGTGAGGACCGCACTCATGGGCCACAAGTGCCCTCTCTGGCCATAGGTGAGCATAGGTGAGGGACAATCAATGAGGGCCGCAATGCCCTCATTGCCTAGCCAGCACAGCAAATAAAAAAGGGAAAAAAGAATTGAAAAATTGTCTACATCAATGCCGACCATTTATCGATCATGCCATATAAAACTGCTAGCGTCCACATTAATAATTTTCAATCAAAATTGACTGAAATGACTATATTGATAATTGTTAAAAGGTTTTAAACTAAATTAGCACAATTTAAAAAAATATAAGAATTGAATTGATTGTCATATAATAAGTTTAGAACTTTTTTCATAATTCTCACCCTAACCTCTACATGCATGTAGGCACCTATGCCTGAGAATGTTTGCACAGGACACCTCCACAGAGGAGGCTATTTCAAGGATGTCTATATGCTGTCGGTGAAGGGTTGCATCACAAATTGGCGCCAAATTCTATTTTTCAAACATTGGCTGTCGGTGAAGGGTTAAACATTGCAAACGCGAGGCCAACGCTAAAGCGGATTGGGCCGCTAAGGCTCATAGAAACGGTATCCTACCTCAAGATTGGGCCACTTCGCCTCCTTCTATTTTGTTAGATCTACTTTTTTCGGACGCTTTAGCTGCTAGTTGTACATATCCTTTATCGTGAATATATGTTCTTCCAAAAAAAAAAACCATTGGCATGGAATATTTTACTAACGGATATGTGATTAGGTAAACCGTGCCAAGACGACCTAAAACTTTGCTGTTTTTGTCATGTTCGACTTATTGACTAAAAAGGGAAGGAGAGGGTAAAAAATGATTACGACATGGCTATCTACCTCGTGATTACTACTTTGGCCGGCTCTTAAGCATTAAGCATTCTCGGGATGGTGCGAATTACTTGAAAACCCCGAGCTTTAATGAATTGATTAATGGACCATCTTCTTAAAGGAGATTAAAGCTTTTAAGTGCAAATTATTAAAGTCAATTACTGTATTTATCATCCGCACGTTATTCACATGAACAAAATAAAGGCATAATTGATGGAATTATTAATTTTCTCCTGGCCCCACATCAAGGGGGAACGCAATAATGAAGTTTATTACCACACAATTTTTTTTTTATGAAAAAAAAAAAAAAAACAGAACATACGTCACTAGTGTAAAAGGGTTTCCCTTACATAAACTTTGCCATTTACTCTTGACGTGAAAATTACAACAACCCGTTTTCTTCAATGGTGTACGAGGTCGTTTTGTCTATAAACCAGATTTTTTTGTCTTTCTTTACAAATAGTTGCTCAAAGCTTGTCATTCATCTTACTTGTCCGCAAAAAGCCTAGAGGGATATTTCAACAGGAAAGCTTTTTCTGGAATTCTCCAGATGTCTGTGCTTGCTTTTCAAATGAATGACTAGAACACTTTTCGAATGATTGATAAGATCATAGGGCCAGTCACCCACTCTGAATTTAGATCGAAATCTTGGTCATCTTACACCCACTTAAATTTATCGGTGAGCATAATTAGAATATGTGGATATTCTCTCTTTATTTCATATTATGAGATTTTGAAAAATCATTATCAACTATTCTAAAATCTTAAGCCAATGCATAATTTAATATTTAAATATTTTAATGCTCTCCCTCATGTTTATTCTAGTCTTTCTAAGACAAAACCTTCTATTTTGATATTATTTAAGATTTTATAGGATCACTATTAATTATTTTAAAATTTTAAGCTGTTAGATAAAAATGTGATTTAATAATTAAATATTCTAACATATATGACCAACAAAATGCACACATATATGCATGTGTGTGTGTGTGTGTGTGTTTATTTTCAAAAGAGGAATTGGGCAAATGACTTGCCCAAAACCAAATATAATCCAGCCTCTAAATTATATATGATTTTATAAATACCGTTAGATGCAATTGCATCTTCTACATTCTAGTTCAATGAAATACCTCAAATTTCAATTATGTTTATTAACTAAGGGGATAATTTTCCAAAAGTTCTAAATTTATCGCACAATGGCTAATTCAATTTTAAAATTTTCAATTTAACCAATTTACTCATAAACCTTTTGTCGACTTTTTTATGTAGTCTTTAACCAATTTTGTCTAGAATATGTAGACAAATTTTCCAAATTTTCTGATTTTTTTATATTTTATATTTTATCCTTTTCTGTTCTTTCTTTCTTCCACTCACCGGCCATCATCCACGACCCAACAACCTCGCTGGCCTTTTTGCGAAGATGAATAGGGGGCAGCTGACTTGCCCAAAACCAAATATGTTCCTGCCTCTAGATTATTCCATAAAAACTGTTAGATGCAATGTCAACTTCTACATTCTCGTTCAATGAACTCCCTGCAATTTCACTTAGCTTTATCAAACCAAAAGATGCCAACAAATAATTGTGAATATAATTCTAGCCTACGATGATAAGAAAGGCATAAGTTTGAATAAACAATTGTTTGATCGATGGTAACATTGGCCAGACAACATGAATGTAGATGGCATGCTTGGAAAATTTCAGCATATCACATCATGTGGACGAGTTAGGAACTCACAATCTCTTACATATTTTATTGTACAAAATCTAATTAAAAGAACGAATCAACTGAAGCAGTAAAGTATGTTACTATAAGTTTCCAACATGAAAAAGCAAATTATGCATCTAGCACGGGTAAGGCAAATTGCATGATTTAATTATTCTGGACTTAAATAGGAGCATTACAGGATTGTTATGCAAAATTTGATTTAATTGGAGTATTGGAAATCTGAGTTCATATACAATGACATGTTTGAATTTTTAAATATTTGCTAATGTGCACACTGAAAGCTCACCAAAAGTAATGTTTTTATTTCGTTGAAAAAAAAAAAAAAAAAACTCATGGTATCGAATGAGGTAAGCACAAATTTTAGTTAAAAACAAAATTAGTAGAGAATATTATAAAAGTGCTCCTTACAGAGAAAATGAGCAATCCCTTGCAATTGCAATTTAGAGTCTTATGTGTCATCTTTAAAGGCAATCGTCAGGAAATAACTTTCTATTATATAATTATATGGATAAGTATATAAGTATCTATTAACAATCTAGAACATAGCGGACAAGTATATCAATATAATATATAATAATTGTGTATTCCCTTGAAGTTGTCTCTAAGGTTGACGCACATGACTCTTAACTTAAAATTAATCATTCTTCCGAGAATATATTTTTTTTTTCACACTCTCCACCCATTGCACTGTTGGGAAAGTAATTACGTATGGGAGAAAAATATGCAACCCTATTAGTTATAATCAGAAAAATAATAATTCCAAGAAAGCAATAACAAAATAAACAAGATGTGAGGTACAACTAATCGACTCTCATTAAGGCAATTAGTTCATGCTAATGGTGCTAAGTAGCTTCACAAATTATGCCTTTTAAGATACAACACCTCAAACTCATTTATATCAACACTATATGAATGAGACTTTGTCAATAATTCTCAAAATCAGCACACTTAGAGAATGACTACAGAGAAAACTAGAGGAGTACTTTGAGGAGTATTCGTTGTTGTTTTGAACTAAGGAGCATGACGAGGGAAACTACCGTAGAAAACCAAAAGAACATGAACTAGAGATTCATGTCGGTTATGCTCACATTAGTTGAACTATTAACCCTTAATATAACAATATTAAATTTAGAAAGTGCCGAAGAGTCACCTTGAGTCATTAATCCATTATTGCAACAACAAAACCTATTTATTACCCTTGTCCCTCTTCCCTATCGCCTCTCTTCATTATTTTATTTTAATTTCAACTCTTTTGTACTAAAAGAAGCTTCATCCCTAACATTATGTCTGCATTAATATTCATTATTTCCTTATTTTAATTTCAATTCTTTTGTATTGAAAAGAGCTTCCTCCCTGAAATTATGTCTACAATAACATTCACGGAGGTACACTAAAAAAAAAGTACATAAATTACGTGTACTCAAGACATGGGAGAATAAATCCTAAACCTATTACAATTGTGTCAATTCAGTCATAAACTTTTTTTTGACCAATTTATTCCTAAAATTTTTATAATTGTGTTAATTCAGTCCATCCGGCCAAAATTGACCGGCCAACGTTGATGTGGACGCCGGCCAGGGACAGCGAGCCAATTTTTGTCAGATGGCCAATTTTGGCCAGCCTGGGATAGCATCCATGTCAGCGTCGACTAGCCAATTTTGGTCGGATGGACTTAATTGACATAATTGTAAAAGGTTTATAACTAAATTGGTCCCAAAAAAAGTTTAGGATTGAATTGACACAATTGCAATAGGTTTAAGACTTTTTTGGTAATTCTCCCCCTGAGACATAGTAAAGGATAAAAGAAATATAACAGATCAAAATATCACATTAAATTTTCATCGTATATGTTGCTCAAAATGATATGGTTATGTTCATATCAGACTTTAATAATATAAACATTTCAATGCGAACTTTTCTTTATACTTAGCTGTTTATATCATTTGTTAGGATGTACCTGTGAGTGAGTTGTATTAGAAAAATCACACATCATGTGATGTAGAGTAGTTAATATATCTTAATTAGACCATAACTCATTGGTTTAAGCTTAATAAATGTGGGTCCAACTGGATATATTGGTGGGCTTGGATTTCAGCTCCTTTTTGGCAATCTCTCCAAGTAAAAGTATTGGATTTCTCCAGCGCACTCCCAACAAAATGGTATTAGAGGCCATGGCTTCAGTTTCTGGGCAAGTGGACATTATGGTGTAGCAACACGGGCCTGTATGAAGTTGATGTAGATGGATACTTGAAAAGGGAGAGCGAATCTAACACTGAGTTCACATGTGAGAATGAGATTGTAAGGATACACATGTGAATGAGTTGTATTAAAAAAAAAGTCCCACATTGAAGAATTGATATGATTTAAGGCAGTTAATATATCTTAGTTGGCCCAAAACTTAATAGCTAAAGTTTTGAGTGAAGGTGAGTTCAACTAGATATATTAATAGGTTCGGATTTGGATTCCCTCTTAGTAATCTCCTTAGATGAAGTATTAGACTTCTATTACATCCTTCCAACATCATTCTTAATTACAAATTTGTACATACAATGTGCACAAAGCACGGTTCTACCTAGCGGTCTTGATATCCATCATTTAGTAAATTCATTTGCCATGTTGGTTGTACAGTCTTTAGTGTTAATTCTAGATTTATTTATTTAAAAAAAAAAAAAAGCCAAAGGTAAGTGACTTGGCTTAGCAGTCCAGCATATTAGTCACTGTTTTTGGTAGTTAGCTTCAACTTTTAAGAAAAGCATGTTTAGTATTTTTTTTTTTTTAATGTTTTTGCGCGTACAATAATTGTATAGCAGTCATGTTCGAGTCTTACTGAAGATGCTTACGTCGACAGCTTTTTCGCGCCTTTTGGCTTGATTACTCATATGAGTTGTCAAAACCAAATGCTTGCTAAGGTCGCAAGCTTCCAAGCATATTGCAATTAATTTCTGAATAATTTGATTACAACTAATCTAACTAATGACTTTTTTTCTTATATTTCATGATTTTTTTTAAATAAATTAAGAGGGTAACTGAAGCAGGACAGAATTCTCCCAACAATTAATCCAGCAAATTTTATGTTGCCTAAGATTTAGAATATGTATTTTCATTTAACTTTCGTATTTAGAGTTTTTTTAGTGGAAGTTTTAATGGTCTGATTAATTAACTAAATTAAATTGAGAAGCAAATTGATAAGGTGGTTGGGAAGATCTTGTTACACATCAAAAATGATTCTTTTTGTAGAAAAGATCTAACCTTGATTACACCTAAATATGATCGGCTCATCAACAAGCATATGTTGGGCACATGAGCATGAATAGTCACATGGAAGCACATGAACATTGACATATGCATTGCAGTTTGTCAATGACCATAAAATATGATATATGATCAGTCAATGGTGAGAAACATCAGTAATTTAAACCTAGTTATCAAATACTCATGGATGAGATACCATAGATCATCGATATGGATGTCGGCGATGATATGAATAGTGAAATGCCATCTGAAGGTCCTTAAGGACAGGAGAAATCAACAAGGGAACGTGGAGGTACGGTTACAAGACAAAAAAAAGTTGGAATTGGGAAGAAATGGAAACGCATGTTTGGAGGGAACATTTGCCATTTGAATGTTAGACGGAGGGACATAAAAGACTAAACCGAGGAACAATACAATCATATAGATCAGCGATCGCCAATCACTATTAGAACAAAATCGTGGACACCATTAACCCCTTTTCAAGAAGATAATTACCCAGGGAGAAAAGCTAAGGATCATGGGTTAGGAAATGCTAAAGAAAGGAAGATCGTAGAGACAACCGACGGGAACTGATCATGAAGAACACATCCTCTGGAAACCATCAAGAGACGGTTACTGTGTAGGATTAGACCGCTGAAATGGAGAAATTGAGGAGATAGATCAAGCTAATTAGTTGTCTATTAGAAGACCCATGCACAAATCAAATGATTTTATCTTTAGCTTTACTTTCCTTAGTTGTAATCTTAGATTCACGTCATCAATTAAAATTCAAGAGTGTACCTTTATTATGAGTGCTACATTGTCGATTAAATTCCAATGGGGTATATAAGTGTGTGGTTCGTTTTTACTAATTGTACTTTCCAAATCTTATCATCGATTGAATTTTAGCCTAATTTCTATGTTTATAATTTCGTTCAGTGTAAAACAATTTGATTTGTATCTTCGCCTAAACATTTCCTATTTGGAATCACCACAAAACTTATTTTCTTTCAATTAAAAGCCGATGAACTCTTTTCGGCAAAAGATATTTTGTCACTATAGAAATTCCACCAAAATAATAATTCATCACTAACATCGTTGCCAACGCCCAGAAAACTTAATCTCAATTGAATAAATAAAATAATATATGAAAAATAGGAATATAGAATTTCTCTATACATCATTATTATAATATAATGAATATTACATTAATCTATTTATGAGCTATATGATGGTTATCTAAGATAAAAAAAGATAAAATCAATATCAAATATAATCAATCAAGAATATGCTCTATCAAAGAAAATACATACATAATCCTAAGAGATATACATAGCCAACAAAATATCTCAATATTGGTAACGATCATCATGAAAATATAAAAGATCAAGGATTATCATGATTTTTAATGCTCTATCAAAGAATATATACAATCCTGAAAGATATGCGTAGTCAACTAAATATCCCATATTGGTAACAATCACCTTGAAAATATGAAAGATCAAGGATTGTCATGATCTTTAAAATTGGTGATGTTCATGCATCCGCTCGTCTTGTGGACCTGCTGCTTCTTCCCCTGCATTATCGTTATCGCTTCGCCAATTTCGTCACGGCACGATTTGTGAATCATGTCTTCTTCTTTTTTTGTTCAGTCATACGTACCGAATACAAATAAATAAATAAGAACCCAATTTCGCTTTTCCTTTGTGTCAATTATTCGCACAGACGTATTCAATCGCAACTCGAAAATCCAAGGACCTTTTTGGCTGGAGTCGGCGGAAACGCACGGTGATGACCCGACGAGGAAGAGGGGGTCACGAGAGGACGACAACTTGGGACCAAAAGGAACCTTCCTAGAAATACCGTCGTGACTAAATGGCAAAGTGCATTAATTTCGGAACACTACAGAGACGACGCTAATCAATGTAATTTATGGGGAAGGAAACTGAATTTTTTGCAGGTCGAACTTTGTTCCTTTGACAAAAATATAACGAAACGGGTGTCCCCCTTTTTAATAGGCAATCTACATGTGCTGAAAACTTTTAAAAGTTAATATCATGAAAATCTCCAAACTGATACATAAATTTACCTCAAATTATGAAAGTCTCTAAACTGATACACTTGTAATAAATTTACCTAAGATTTGTTTCCATTAAATTTTACTGTTAAATTACTGAGTTGAATGACACATGATAATTGACTAATGTACTAGTTTAGGATTTTATTTTTTATTTGTCACAGTTATACCAGTTTTGTGATTTTTTGTGGTATTAATTCAATGTATTTAAAATTGTTGGTGGTAAAAAAAATATATTATAATAAATTTATCACAAATATATCAATTTGATGTTTTTTGTGATATTAATCCAAATTTTAAATTACTCTTGTCCCACGATCATTCGAGTCCATCTGTCTTAATTAGCGCCGCGTAGAGAGAGAAAAATTAATAAAGATTTCTTAACTTTATTTTTTTCCCCCTAATTTAGGAAAGAAAGGAAGAAGACAGTGTCTCGTTTGGTAAACCTCTATTTCACCGGCTGCGCGGTAGCGGTTCCGTGGCCTCGTTGCCCTCCCCGGTCGGATCCGGCTCTGCTCCGAGGTTCTTGTCCGCTTCCCTCGCCGAGGCATGTGAGCGGGCCATGTGCCTGTTTTCCCTCCCTCCCCTTTTCTCTATAAGAATATATAGCGATCTCGAAAAGATACCCACCGAGCGCGTCTCCAGGACCGCATGCTTGACTTTCACGTTATTGGTCTCGTTCTCGATCTGAATTATATACCCGCGAGGAGTTCGTCACGTATCCCGGCGTTGAAACGGGAGTGGGAAGAGCCAGGGGACGCCGCTTTCGTTTTGTTTGCTTTTTTTTCCTTTTCGGTGGGTGTTTGAAGGGAAACCAACTGCCAGGACATGGCCACGAAGGGACTCGTCGTTTATCTGATATCCGGGTTCGCCCTCGCGATCGCGTCCGCGTTCTTTCTTGCGAGCGGAACGCGCGAGGATGCGGAACGGGGTCCGCTCGTTTCGCTGCGTTCGGACCTGCGAGACACCGAGAAAGTCTGGCCGGTACGGTTTGTTTCCCCGTTTCTGTTCGCGCGTGTGCATCGGGCTCTGTTTTCGTAGCTTTTTGCCAACGTGGATTTCGACTCATAATGGTGGTTTTCGTTTGGTTTTCTGGGTGACGGGGTGGAGCAGGATTTGGTGTTTGGGTGGCGGGTGGTGGTGGCCACGGTGATCGGTTTTCTGGGGTCGTCGTGCGGGACGGTGGGCGGCGTCGGTGGCGGCGGCATTTTCGTGCCCATGCTCACCCTCGTCGTCGGGTTCGACACCAAGTCTGCTGCTGCCATCTCCAAGTGTGAGTCAGACAAAATAGTTCAGATATCATAATTTCCTTCACAATCACTTTTCTGTTTCCTTCTTTTAGGGTCGTTTCAAGTGGTCACTTGATGGTGGTGAACACTTTCCTTTTTACCTTGCCACACGCGTTGAAGAGCACACAGAAGTAACCAAAAGGAAGGAAATCATTTTTTAACGAGCTTAGATGGATAATCATTAGTGAAAAGGAATCCCTGAGAGTCACTTCTTTTTTCTCAAGATGAGCTCCTGAGAATCAATTGATAATTACGCTCAAAAAATGGAAACTTTTTTCTCTATGTTCATTGTTTCAAGTCCAGTGTTTTTATGTTGATTTGAGGTTTGTTTATGAATTGTTTCCTTTTCTTTTTTGCCTTTCCTTGCTTCTCCAGCTAAAGGAGCTGGGAAGAATTATGCCAACTTCTCAGCAAGGACTTCTGTCAATTGAAAGTTTTGGTATTTGTGCAGGTATGATAATGGGGGCATCCACGGCCTCTGTCTGGTACAACCTGAGAGTACCCCATCCGATGAGGGAAGTGCCCATCATAGACTATGATCTGGCCCTTCTGTTCCAGCCCATGCTAATGCTCGGCATCACCGTCGGTGTAGCGCTCAGTGTGGTCTTCCCTTACTGGCTCATCACCGTTTTAATCATCATACTCTTTTTAGGTTTGTTACTGGGAAATTATGTTCAATTCTTTCTTGTTCGGCTTTCCACTCTGATTTCTTTAGCTTCTCCTGTAAGTAGAACATTTTTCTTGGCCATTTGAATGATTAGGAACCTCATCAAGGTCCTTCTGCAAAGGGGTTGAGATGTGGAAGGAAGAAACAGTCCTCAAGGTTAGTTTGATTCGGATTAACTGAAGCAAGTCAATGGTAGGGGTTATTTAACGCATCTGACTAATTTTGATCTTGAAATTTGACTGGGGATTGCAGAAAGAATTGGCCAAGCAGCAAGAGACTCTTGTGAACTCTCGTGGTGAACGTAAGCCACTCCACTAACGAAATTAGAATATGCGCACTATCTTTTACTAATGTTCATATCCTCAGTCAATTTCGAAAGTTGTAAATGCGAATGTTTCTGTTTTATGCAGTTCTCATCGATACACAGTATGATCTGCTCATTCCAAATGAAGAGAAAACAGAATTGGTGAGATTTTGGATCCCTCTCTTGTGCACTTGGATTTTTTTATGCTTGGCATGAGTTAATTTAATTATATTCTGTTATTGCAGCAAATACTGTGTTTGAACCTTAGGTGGAAAAGGACTTTGATACTAGTCATTGTCTGGGTTGCCTTCCTGCTTCTCCAGGTCATCAAGGCGAGTGATCTCTCTCTGTCTCATATTCTGACTTTTGAGCATTTTCTGACTATTGCCTTAATTATATCCTCTCATCATTTGCAGAATGATCTAGCAGTTTGTAGTACATGGTACTGGGTGCTCTTCTGCTTGCAGGTACATAAAAAACAACCCAAACCACTTCCCTACCGAAACACATCACCATCATTTTCCTGAATGAATCTTACCATGTCTTAAATCTGTTTTTTCAACAGTTCCCAATCGCAATGTCTGTATTTGGATATGAAGCAGTGAAATTGTACAGAGAGCACAAGAAGAGGATGTGCAGCGGTAACACCGAAGCCATATGCGAGGCCACGATCCAGTGGACTGCAGTGCACATTGCGTTCTGTGCACTCTGCGGCATCTTAGGAGGCTGCGTGGGGGGTCTTCTGGGTTCAGGTGGCGGATTCATTCTGGGCCCACTTCTCCTTGAGATTGGAGTCATTCCTCAGGTACCCAGCGTACTTCTTTGACAATCAAAATTCAATTAGATATTGTTGCCTTAACCATCGGTCAAATGTTGCAACATCAATCATTCATGAATGTGCAAACAATTAGCTATTTAATATATGTAACGGGAGCTTTCTTTTTGTTGGTGAGCAATAAAGTTCTACTGAAACACTTCATCTTCGAGAAGTCGGTAAACTGAAAGCATCACACTATAATAAACTAGACATTCATTGGTGCGGCAAGTTGGCCTTTTAAAAGATAATGGTATTTTAAAGCATCAGGGCATGGATAATCTAGACCCTCAATTATGCATCAGGTTGGCATTCTAAAGTATAAAAGATACAGTAATTTTGCATTGTTCATCTTTAAAGTGTTAGATGTGCAGAGCAAATTGATCTTTTTATTTCTTGGCCAAGAAGGGAAATGGCTCTTGGCTTGCGTGTTCTATGGGGTAGTTGCAAATAATTAATCAGGATTGAATTTGCTTATAGGTAACTGCAGTTTCGACTTGATCAAAGACAAAAAAAATACTAATTTCCTGAATTTAAGGGCCTTGCGAAATGAAACATGTCGAGTGTGCTTTCCGTGCAAATCTGTTCCCATATAAGTTTGCAGCTTGTTTTGTCTACAGGTTGCTAGTGCGACGGCAACATTTGTGATGATGTTCTCATCATCCTTGTCTGTGGTGGAGTTCTACCTACTCAAGCGATTTCCCATCCCCTACGGTACGACTCTCCAGTTGTCACTCCCATCAGTTTGTTTCCAGTTCAGCTCCCGACAAGACGAACGTTGACATTTGACTCGATGTTGATCCATGAATGTCGTGTCACCCCTTTCGTTCCCCCTTTTGCAGCGCTGTACCTCATGGCGGTTTCGGTATTGGCCGGTTTCTGGGGACAATACTTTGTGAGGAAACTGATAACGTTCTTGAGAAGAGCTTCCCTCATCGTATTCATTCTCTCCGGTGTCATCTTTGCTAGTGCCCTCACCATGGGTAATCTTAGTGCTCCCTTCTTCTTCTCCATCCTGAGAATTAAAACGTCAAAATATCTTTCATCACCAATTTTGAGGATAGATACTGTTATCTTTATTTTTTCACGGATTGTTTTTCTTTCTTCTATTGCTTTGCAGGGGTAATTGGCATTGAGAAGAGCATTGTGATGATTAAGAATCATGAGTTCATGGGGTTTTTGAGCTTTTGCAGTAGTCAGTAAAAACCATTGCAGTGGCATTGGTGAAGCAAGTTACTAGGGGAATCAAGTAAGTGCCAAGAGCATTGTGATTTTATCTTGAGAGATAGGCTTGGTGTTGGCCAATTCCTCGTTGACCAACCTAGGCAAAAGAATCTACCATCAATAAAAGCTGTCAAGCTTAATGTTAGTGTTAGCTCCTGGCTAACACCACCCCTCATTCATAGGTGTGATCCTTTTTAGCTTTCTTCAGATTGGTTCGTGAGCTTTTTAGGTTTCTTTGCCTTGTATTTTGGATTGGTTTCAGCCTCTTTTTGAGACCATAATAAAATAGATTAGAAAGATGCAAGTACATCTCTCGTTGAATTGTTTGTGTATGAGTGGTGATTGCTATATTTAAAGAAAAAAAAAAAGAAACATACTGGAATTTATAAAATTGTGGATCTGCAGAGTTCAAATTAGTGCTATTAGGCTACTCAGAAAGATCCAAGGGTTGTTGAACTAGTCAAACACAACATTATCTAAGTTTAATTTAATTAACTAGGCCACTAGTGAAGCAGTCCATGTGTGCGTAACATGAGAAGTCTGAAGACACAAGAAAGCAAATCAACTTCAATGCCGGCTCTTGTTGTCCATTGTTGACTCTCGTCACCAATTTGGGGGCGCCCATCGTGCAGATGATGGATAATATTAAGAATGTAAAGATTTGTTTCACGGGAAAAAAAAAAAAAAAAAGGAAATTTTTTTATCTTATTTTTCGCATCTAGATAATATAGGAAAATCAGTCAAAAGGATAATTTTTTCCTATTTAATGGAATAGATTTTCCCATCAAAACTCAAGAAACTATTTCATCTATAAAAAAAATTGAGAATCATTTTTCAAAATATTTTGTATCAACATTTTAACCAAAAACTTCACACTTAGGCATAGGAGCACCAAAGCTTGTTCTTGGGCCCTTGGCAACAAGGCCTGCTCCCCATCGCCCTTGGTCAGGTTCATGGAGGTTTGGACCCTAGACCTCGGGGCACATGCCCAGGTCCTCAACTTTCAAGCCCAAATCCATCAAGATTAGACTTGGGACACCCATGCTTGGGCCTAGGTCCCCTACGCCTCGGTTCATCAATGCTAGGTTGGACACCCTAGTGATTGGGCCTAGGATTATCAAGATTGTGCTCGAAACCTCGATGCCCATACCCGAGTCCTTGACGCTCTGCTTGTGTCCATTGAGGTCAAGCCCCGAACCCAAGGCGCTCGAGACCTTCCCTAGTGCTTGGACCTAAGTCCAATAAGTTTAGGCCATAGACCCTGTCGCTCACACACAGGTCCATCGGGGTCAAGCCCTAAAACCTCGGTGCCAAGTTACTGGTTTCACGCGATGTGGTCTACGACCTAGCCGCGATGGATCCATGCCGGGGCATGAGGGACCTAGGCCCAACCTTTGTAGATCCAGGCCAGGGCACTAGGGAGTTGAGCATGGGCACTAAGGTCAACCCAAGATCAATGATTGTGCTTGTGCCCAAGAGTCATTGATCCTAGCTCTTAGAATTCAGTGCCTGTGCCGGGTTCTGCGCTATCCATGTGCAAGTCATTAATACTCAAATCGTATCTTTTAGAAAAATCAAGATTTTCCTTACCAAACGACAAAAAATATTTTTCAGTTCATTTTTAGATCTCAGTCAAGGACCAAAACAAACGGCGTCTCAATGACAGAAGTGTTTTTATACTCACGAACCTCTGTTTAACGTAGGATTGCAGTCGCTGAGCCAACCCGTCTTCCAAAACACAGCACGACCAATCAGACAGCCATAAGATCGGGAGTTTTCGGTACCAAAGTTAATTGCAGAAGAATGCAAGGCACTCAATTTTTACTGTTACTCGGAGCTACGTATAATTTCATCCCCGAGCATCGTTCAGATTCACCCAACATTGAGAAATGTACCCGACAACGAGTCATTTACTGGGCATATTTTCGTAACTTCTTCATAGATGTAAGGTGGCTCTCTTTTACAAACAAGGAGCTTGTCTTCACGACCTCTCCCCAACAAAGGAATAGAGCCAAGAATGGTATAAAAAAGAAACATCAATAGCTCGTGGAGCTGGGTCTTCAGGATTATATAAAGACAGCCTGCTTAGTAGTTGTTATGGCGGAGACAATACAGATTTTTGGAAGCAACAAAACTTCCAATTTCTTGAGGTTTGTAGTAAACATAAGGATCTGCTTTGACAGAGTGAGAAGATGGATCTGCCATGAAAACAGCTCGGCACTGAGCCACATGCTACATTAGCACCTCGTCAGACAGATGAAAGAGAATATTCTTTTGTCAGGAACTGATGGATTTCGCTGTTGGACTCGATGCACTGTAGTGTTTGTCAATATACACCGAGTTCCAGGTTCACATGGGAACTAAGTCCGATGATCTTTCAAGCCTTGCATCTCACGCACTACCAGTCACATGACATCTTTATTATCTCTCTCTCTCTCTCTCTCTAGGTTTATGCTCTTCTTCAGGATTGACTTTTGTTACAAAATGAAACGAGCACAGGTAACAATCTCCTTACCGTGCGAGAAACTTCAGTTCAGCATATGTAAACCAGACCAGGAACAAGGAATTGTCTTAACTAGGATGGTTAAAGATGTCATTCCCTCGACAGAACCCAAGCTTCACGCCATCAGGAAAGGGCTTTGGCTTGGCGGAAGCCACCAATCTTGCTTCTAGATCTACTTTGACAATCCTTATGCGTGGAAAAGAAAAGGATGGGAATGAAATGTGACGACAAGATCAGAGCCTCCTTGGCTCTGTCCTCAATTCGAAGCACGATGAATTAGACTCGTGGGTCCAAATTGGTCGCCTCCTAATTTTCCAAAAGCCCCCACGATGACTGTTTCCGTACCGAAAATAATGTCGTCAGTACCTTCCAAAACAACAATTGCGAGGGGTGGAACGTGTCTCATGTTTTGTGTCGGATCCCAAGTTGTTGAGAAGAGACAAGGATGGAGAAAAATAATGCCGGTTGCCTAGGGTGCTCATGATGAAATTTATGGAACAGAAATTGATTTCGACAAAAAATTGATTTCTCAATTTCTATTTCAGAAATTGAGAAGATAAAAATTTTAGCTTATGATTTCTTTTTTCAAATCTATTTCTGGAATAGAAATCAGTTCCAGAAATAGAAAAATCAAATTACGTTACCAAATGGATTTCTGTTCCAAACCTATTCCGCAAAACAGAGAAATAGAGAAATAGAGAAGTAGAAATTTTATCATGCACGCCCCTAGCTTCCATCGAAGCTGACATTTCATGGGCCATGCATGATCAATCAGTAAAACCACTCAGAAGCAACACTGTTGATGAGAAGGGATATTTTTTTTTTTTTTTGTTTTGTTTTGTTTTTTTTTTTTTTTTTTTTTTTTTTGATCCTTTCATGTATGTCGCAAAATCAATAACGGAAAGATGACATTGCATCAGGAGATTGACATGATCTTGGCTCGACCACACCAACACCATTTTCTAGTGTCCACACAGTTCTCTTTCCAAGGCTCAAATCATCTAGAATATATTTTGGCACAGGTTCTGTCAATCGCCATGTTAGCAAGTGGTCAGATTAGATGAAAAGGTTCTTTGTTTGACAATCGATTGAGCCGTTGCATCAGTAGGGATCGCTCTTTTCATACTGTACAAACGAGAGGTAGATTTGGGTAACTACTAGGCACTACTCCATTCTCGCAAAGAATGACGCGTCTTGAGGCTCGCCACGGCATCTATGTCCGTGAATTTGCACAGGACACATCCACGAGTGAGGTTATTTCTGTGGTGTCGCGACCTACCTCGGAGGGAGGGAACACCTTTAGGGTTATTGCCTAAAGGACGGGTCTAAGGCCCATGATTATGCGTGAGCTCTCCCAAGCCCATATCCCGTGCGACATTTGGATATTTCCTATGAATTTTGCACAAAAGGAGTCGCCATTAGTCTACTAGGGTCGGCTAGAAACCAAATGAGGCATGGGAGCGTGCCTCACTTCCTACACAACTAGAGAATCTAGGATTGGGGACTTGATTACACTAATTGACTAATTAGTGCCATTTCGGTAACTAATCTTGCTCATTTTATCAAAATAATTTTTGGCAAGTAACTTGAATTGATTTTATGCTTATCCACTAACATGTGAGGTAATCATGTATGTGCGCAATCATTAAAGTAAAAATCATAGCTATCAAGGTCCTAATTGCAGTAAAATTAAACACGTGCAATTAAACATAATTAGATATGCAAATCAAACATGCAACATAATTAATATACGAGCAAATAAATGTCTAATTACGTTAAAATGGCAATACCTAGCAATTCCTAACCAAACTCTATCACTTTTTGAATTTTCAAATTTTTTTATAATTAATTTTTTTATTTTTTTAAAAAAATTTAATTTTTTTAACTTTTTCAAAAAAAAAAAGGTAAATTTTTTGATTTTTTTTAAATTTTTTCGATTTTTTTAAAGAATTTTCGATTTTTTTTAATTTTTAATTTTTAATTTTAAATTTAATTAATTTTTTAAAAAATTATTTGAAAAAATGGGCGAACCGAGTCGGGTTCGGTTTGCCCCGACCCGTTTGGCCCAGGTCTGCAGATTCGGTCCGATCTCCGATCGGACCCGAGTTCAATCCAGCCGGGTCGGCGGGCCGGTCGGCCCACTTCGAACAAAACTAAGCCCAGTCCAATCTATTTTTTTTTATAAAAAAAGGGAAGCCCACAAGTCCAAACCCTAAATCAACCCAAACCCATCTTCATTTTTTTTACTTTAGCCCACCCGAGGGTCCATTTTCTAATTTCTATTTCCGGCCCAACGTAATCAGCCCACGAACTAAATAAAAAGGCCCAACATGAAACCCATCTCTCTTTTCTTTCATTTTTTGTTTTTTTTTTTGTTTTTGTGTTTTCTTTCCTCTTTTTCATTTTTTTTTTTACCGCTTTTCGTCGTCTTCTTCTCCCGCAGCTACGGTGCGCCGAAGCTTCCGCAGCGCCTCCGCCGGTCCGACGCCGACCACGAGTTCGACCACCCTAAGGAAGTCGCCGACCACCGCCGTTCACCGGTCGTCCCCCTCGACCGGTGCCGGTTACCTATTTCCGACAACCCTTAATCTATTTTCGATGGAACGATTCCTCGATCCAACTATGTGCCAATACCTCACGCAAACCGTCCGAAAACACAACAAATCGGGGCAAAGCCACGGGATTCAGCAAGCATGGGGGGGGGGGAAATGAATGGGTCCAGAGTTAAAACGCGAGCTACTTCTCGGCCTTCTTTGAGGAATTTTGTCGAACACATGGTTTGCACTACCGAACTCGAAGGATTTCGGCTCAACCGAACGCCGAACGCGCTTTAGGGGTCTCAAAATATAACATAGGAGGACATCGAAGCAAAGTGCAAAGGCGACGTGGATCGAAGCTCATGCGAACCGGTCGACCGTGAGCTCCGGCCCAGCGTTCTCCAGAAATGGGGCTGCGGGATTCAGAAGGCTAACCTCGTTCGGGGAAGGGCTACGGCGGCGGCAACAGACGGACGAACAAACCTCTGGCAACAATGAGTTGCTCCCTCGAGCTTCCTACCTCCGGTTCGGCCTCTTCACCCCTCGGTATTTCTCTCTCAGTCCCTCTCGGTCTGGTGTTTTTTTTTTTGGTTCGGATCCCCCCCTCGTGTCGATTCTCACCCGGTTTTATGCTCAGCCAGCAAGCGTGCATGGCCTTTGTAGCTGCCAGCTTGTTGGCCGGACTGCACGCCCGACCCACGGATCACGCCGCTCGCCTGCCACCGATCCCCCTGCTCCCTCTGTCGCTGCTCTGCTTCTGGTTTTTTACTTTGCAGGTCTTGTAGTGAAGACCGGTTGGGGGAGACGACCAGCTCACTCGCGGGCTGGTTTGATGGAGGAAGTGGACTAGGCTGGGCCCAGCGTAGGGAAAAAAGAAAAAGAAAGGGGCGGGTCGGGCCAAGGCTGGATTCGGTCCAACCCGACCATTTTTTTTAATTAAACAATATATATTTTTAAAAATTTTCTTTTGTGATTAATTCCTAACATTTAACTATTTTAGGTAAAAATAATTAGGTGTCAACATGTGGGAAAACATCTCTATGGAATTTTGATTATTCCAAAACTATCCCTGGTATAATATCTATTATGATTAATATGGATGTTTGTGGTGACATATGGAGGACTATGATAATATTCATGATAGCTGAACAGCTTAACAAAGACCAATTACAACAATGTAAATCTCGATGGGTGTAGAACAAATCGGACTTGACATGGTGCTCATGAAAACCCAGAAAAATCACAGTCGATCTCTTAAGAGTCTTTAGAAGCTGATATGCTCAAAGTTATCATTAGAAGTTGAATCGCAAGTCATTTCATGTGGCTTTTCTGTGAACAGCATCAACAGACTAGTGATAAAGTGCACGTATAGAAGCAACCAATTGCTCGTCCCAGGTCAGAAAAGTCATGCTTTCGGGGGAAGCTGCTACTACTGAAGAGCACCATGGAGGATGAAACTACCCACGCACACCTTTAAGAGAAAATGAGGGAACTCAAAGCCTCTGTCAATGCTCTTGGACGATATCTGCTAAAGATAGAGCACGCTATTCAATCTCTGAATAGTTTCAACCCTCTTGGACAATTCCCTGAACCCTCCGTTGCTACTTAATCCACGCCATGCACTCAGCGAAAGAAGCGACCTAGGAAAGCTTGAACTGTTTTCTTTCTTTTAATTAGGTCTGTTGGTGTTTTTCTTTTGAAAATAATTGTTGAATCTCTCTCTTTTTCGTTGGAATAGAGGTCCCTTTAATCATTTGTGTGCGTTGTTCAATTTTTTTATTTTGATGACAAAGCATTATGCGATGTGGTTGGTATGGATATGTGACTATCTGAATGTAGCGAAGATATGAACATATTTATTGTTATTTGCTAATACTCGAAGATATATCACTGCAGCTTTTAAAAGATCTTTCTCAAAAGTACCAGACGGGGAGAAACATATTTTTAATAGTTTGAATCAATTAAAAATGTATTGCCCCTCAATGCTTGTCTCCAAAATAAAATTTCATGATATATTATTCTAATATTTCGTCTACATATCATCATGTTTCTCAAAAATATCAGTTTTTACCTGATTATTACCACTGGTTGGAGAGGTGGATATCCATTATTCCCTAATTATCTGAATTCCAAGTGGATCTATTTACTTAATCGCAGATACCTCTTACTATTTATTATCACATCTACAAGGGTAGTTTTGTCATCATAAAACTGTAGAGATTTTAGGGAAAACATCCTATGGAATTTTGATAGGTTTAAAAATATCATTGTATTAATATCTTCATGATAAATGTGGATGCGTTAGGTAGTTTCAAAATTGATTATGATGATATCAACAATCTCTAAGAGTTCAGCAAAGACTGATGAAGATATCGATTAGAGGAATGTGATCAAGATTTCATAGAAACTTAGAGATACCGTGGTCAATCTCTCATCAACTTAACGTCTTTGAATGCAGACATATTCAAAAGGATCAGTGGATAGCAAATCATAAATCAATTCTTAAGGATCAATGTTACACATCATCAACAAACTAGTGATACTAGTGATGAACATTGAACATAGAAGGCAGAGCCATTATGAGTTAATAAACCACAGCAGCAGAACTGAGAAAAGATCAGAAAAGCATCCAACAGCCTTTCCGTGAGGTAGTCAGAGAATCAGTGAAGTGCTAACTGCAATAGACTCCATTTTAGAAAACATATCGATGTCGGAGGAAAAGATTGTATGAGCAATCTTGACATCAAAAGCAACTCCTAACGACTCTCAAACAACTCTTTGCCCCATATTAGAGTCTCCAACGTCATGACTGAAGATGTGTATATAAGAAGGATCAAGGAAGCTAGAAGAGGGTTGGACGGAAAATTGAGCAGATTGATGTTTTATTTCATCTTTCATGCCTGTAATCAAAAGTGTCATTGTTTTTCTTTTTGGTAAAGGGTAATGATATAATGAGCTTTAACCAACAATTTACAAGATCAGGCACCACAAAACTTGCACTCGACAAGACACAACGTCTAATCGAGTGAAAGGGCACCGAACGCAAAAGAACACCGCAAAGTGGTCAAAGCTAGCAAGGGCCAAAACATGAAGCCCAAGAAAGAAGGCCACGCAAGGCCAAGACAACCAACCAAACAAAAAACCAAACTAACCTAAAGGGCGGCCATGCAGGGCCGGGTAGACCAACCTACCAACAACAACAAGACCAACAAAGAAGAAAAACACCAAAAGGCGAGACACCGACGAACCAAAGCAAACCCCACGGAGGTGAAGCACGAGCCAAGCCAGGGGAGATGGTGAAAGCAAGAGAAAGCACCCGCAAAGCTAGATCAAGGTGACCTAGGCAGTCAGCCCAGGAGAACCGAAAATAGAAGGGTCAAGGCCCTAGTTCCGTTGTAACCTCCTATTTCTCGGGCAATCTTCCACGCTTCTGAAGGTTAAGGCTTTATCCTTAACTACTTTAATAAGATGCTTCTTGACAGCCACAACCACGACTGGATGCTCTCTAAAAAGAATGTCGTTTCTATATTTCCAAATGAGATGGCATAGTGCACCAAAAGAGAAGCGACCAATGGAGTGATAAAAATCCTTACCTGAGAGGAATTTCATCGCCCATTGAAGATTTTCCGTCCAAGTCTCGTTCCTCCACAGTAGATTGCACTTGGCCGCCCAAAAGTAAGCCATACTAGCCGTCATGCAGCAACCGAAGAAAAAGTGGTCAATAGAATCCGGCGTGAGCTTGCAAAAGGCACAAACTTCTCTCCCAATTCTCCCATAAGACATAAAAAAAAAGCTTGGGTAGGAAGACAGTTCTTTATAATAAGCCAAAGATTGAATTGGTATCTCAAAGTGATGGCCTTGTTCCAAATAAAGGATGACCATTCAACCCTGTCTTTCCTTCTTCTGAGGATATGCCAAGCTGAGGCGATCGAGAAGACACCGGAAGGATTGTCATTCCAAATAAATCTATCCGAAACCTCTGAGAGAAGCGGAAGGGGCTGGTTCCAAGAGTCCATTATAGACCCGAAAACCTGACCCGCCAGAGAGAATAGGTCTGCAACGACTGCACTCCTAGGAAGCCCCGAATTAGAGATAGTCTGTTCTGAACAAACAAGATCCAGCGGACCACTCCGATGCCAATGGTTGAACTAAAGGGATGTCGCCAGACCATCTCCAATTCTCCAGCAGAAATTGAGACGAAACTCGGATCTCAGGTGGAGGATCCTCTTCCAAGCCCATGAGAAACAAGTCAACGCTTTGACCACCCAAAAATTCAACATTCTCAGAAAAGTAGAGTGTATCCATTTACACCATAAAGACTTCTTATCTGTGAAGAGGATCCATATGTGTTTTAACATCGCCGAGTTATTGCACTCACGCAGTCTACAAATCCCCAGACCTCCTTCATCCCTCGGGAGACAAACATCCTCCCAGGAAACCTTAACTCCTCCCTTGCCAAGGCTGGGCCCCTTCCACAGGAACTGTCTAAGGATCTGTTCAATATGATTTAGGACTGCCACATGAATAATGAACACACTAGCCCAATAAGCTTGGATTGCATGGAGCACTGACCTTATAAGCTAAACTCTCTCTGCAAATGAGAGAAATCGGTGAGTCTAGGATTGCACCCTAGCCGTTATGCGATCGACTAAGGATACACAGTCCGCCTTGTCGAGCCTCGAGGATATGATAGGCGCTCCTAGATATCGCACCGGCAGCTTCCCTTCCACAAATCCAAAGGTATCCTTGATCTGACTCCTCAAGTCATCCGAGCCCCCAGCAAGAAACACCTCACTTTTGCTGTTGTTCGGCTTGAGTCCACTCCAATCCGAGAAGGTATCCAGCCCATCCTTTAGAAGCAAGATAGAGCCTATATCCGCACGGCAAAAGATGAGATAATCAAGTGGCCTTGCACCTCTAAGAGAAATTGAAACTCAGTTGCTCCACACGAGAAGTGACGATCCCTGAGAAGACTTCCATAACCAAGGTAAAAAGATAATGAGACATGGGGCCACCCTGTCGAAGGCCGCAACTACTAGGGAAGAATCCATGGAGATCCCCATTCAAGGTGATAGAAAACATAGGTGTACATACGCATACCATGATAAGACGAATGAGATGGTCTGGGAAGCAAAATGCACGAAGAACCATCTCAAGAAAATCCCAATCAACCGTATTGTATGCTTTCTGAAAGTCTACCTCCAGAGCACATTTGGGGAGATAAGGCTGAAGGTGGAACCCGGCAAATAACTCATGAGCAAGAAGAATATTATCCCTAATCCGCCGACCCTTGACGAACGCATTCTGAGAAGGGCTTATGGTGTCCTGAAGCACAATGGCAATGCGATTGGCTAAGACCTTGGTAATATATTTGTAGATCGTATTGCAGCAAGCAAGTGGCCTATAATCATTTACCGAGGTAGCATTAGGAACCTTAGGGATCAACACCAAGATGGTGGAATTAATCTCCCTTAACAATCTCCCCGTAACAAAGAGGTCCTTTACTGCTTCAACCGTCAAAGGCCCAACAAGATCCCAGTTACCCTTGAAGAATTCGACACAAAATCCATCTGGCCCCAGGGCCTTCCCACGAGTTAGAGAGAATATAGTATCTTTCATTTCCGAGTCCGAAAAGGGACGGGCGAGAGAAGTGATCTGATCCTCTGAGAGCGGACATCGGATGGCTTGCTATAAGTCTCCCAAGGCCGGCCTAAGAGGAAGAGAACGTGCGGCAAACAACTCCTTAAAAGTGAGTGATGAACGTATCCTGAACAAGACTCAGCTCGGAGACAAGGTTGCCATTCCTATCAAGAATTGAGATAATCCTATTCCTCAGCTGCCTTGTAGTCACTGAGTGATGAAAGTACTTAGTGTTTTTATTACCATTCTCGAGCCAACGAATTCTAGATTTCTATCTAAAGAAAGCCTCCTCCTAACTCCTCAACTCAATGAAGGTCCTATGATGACTTTTTTCTAGCTTTGCCAAGAGGACGTTGGTTGGGTTGTGCTGAAGGTCCACTTGCGCTAACCTAAGAGCATTCCTGGATTGAGCAACCCTCTCGAACAGATTAGAGAAATAGTCTTTATTCAGCTGCTTGAGACGTCCCTTGAGCGCTTTCAACTTGGTAACCAGCCTGAAGATGGGTACTCCACTACTCAAGGCCTCCCACACCTGAGTAAGAATATCCTGAAAGGATGGGTGCTCCATCCAGAAATCAAAGAATTTGAAGGGCTTTCTTCGAAAAACTGGTTGGATCACCTTGACCACCATAGAAGAGTGGTCTGAAATACTGGAAGGTAAAAAGGAAGCTTCTGAATAAGAGAAATGCAAGCTCCAAAGAGCATTAACTAGAACCTGATCAATCTTCCTTGTTTTCCGATTAACCCCTGAAGATGTGGACCAAGTAAACCGAAGACCGACATATCTCAAATCCTCAAGCTCCGCTTGACGTAGACATTAATTAAACTCATCAAAAGACGGTGGCCAGGTATTAGTACCCCCGAACCTATCAAACGGGTCTCTTAAGGCATTGAAATCACCCGTCACCATTCAAGGTAAGTCGTAGATGCAAGAACTCATCTTGATCAAGTCCACCCACAAGGGTCTCCAAGAAACAAAAAAGTTCTAGGCATAGACGACCGAGATGTAGCAACAAGAACCTATCGAAATCAGCCCGACTCTTCCATGAATAACCTGATCATTGGAGGAGATCACCTCAAAGCAAACCAGGGAGAGGTCCCAGCCAACCCAAATCTTGCCCCCCGGAGAAGAATCATAATTGGCAACCCACATCCACCCCAATAATATAATCGACGAGAAAGAGTCAAAGAGATACTCCGGGACCTTAGTCTCCAATAACCCGACCAAACAGAGGCCGCTAGAAAGAGCCAACTTATGAATCTCGGCTCTTCTCAAAGGATCCATGAGGCCTCTAATATTCCAATAACCGAAATACATATATAACTATGTACAATCTACTCTATGCAAAGAAAGATGAAAGGCGGCAAGGCCTACCTCTGCTTCTGAGGCTTGCGGCAAGAAGCTCCAAATGCCCCACCGATCCCCACCGGCTCCGGATCAAGGGCTAGAGAAAGCAGCCTGTCCTGGATGGTCTCTACTCTTGTTGCGGCAGAGGAAGGAGGATGAAACGGTGAACCAGGGGAGGAGATGTCGTCATCATCCGAGGAGCCAAAGGAGGCTGCCATTTCTGATTCCCCTCCATGATCGTTCAAGGATGGGGCCGGGGGCGGTCGAGATTCGGCTATGAGAGAGAGAATGACCTTCAGGGCTGCACTAGAGCCCCTCACCCCCTTCCGAACAGAGGCGGACGGAGGAGGAGCCGCAACAGGAGGCTTGTCCCTACAAGGCTAATCAACCACAACCGCAGAAGAAGAGTGGGAGGATTCTCCCTCCTTGGGGCCCTTATTTTTCTTCCTTTTGTTCTTCGCCTTCTTCCAAGGTTGCTCCTGAATGGCCTGAGGAGCTGGTAACACTTGAGGAGGATCGTTGTCCTCCACTGGAATAGACAGAATTGAATCCGATAGGGGCTGGAGCCAATCGGGATCTACCATGGACTGAGGCGGAACAGGAACAGCTACTGCGATCTGAGGCGAGGCAGGAACAGATTTTGTCCTACGCACAACCTGATTGAAGACGTCCACTACTAGAGAAAGAGCGGCATTCTTCCGCAGATCCGAAATAGCAATAACCGGCGGAGAAGGAATAGCCGGAGGAGCTGGGACGAGCGAAGGCTGCATGGTCGAACGTCCAGTGGGCTATCTTGGATTCGAGGTATGCCCTGCGGCATTTTGCACACGAGGAGGAGCCCTGCAATTATGTCCAAACACGTTGCAGTCCGGGCAATTAGCCGGAAGCCATTCATACTCAATGATTATGGACCAAGAGACACCCTTCAAAACCACTCTGGCGGTCTTGACTCTTGGTTGATTTGCCTTAATCTCAACACAAATTCTAGCAAATGATAGCATCTTCATTTGGTCAATCCTTTGATCCACGTAGAGTGGTTTTCCGACCACACTTGCTATTGTACCCATCGCCGGCACCGCCCAACACTCAAGTGGCAAGTTCCTTAACCGGATCCAAATCGGGATGGAAGATTGGTTTTCCCTCTTGAGGTCCATGAGAGGCTTCCATTGTCGAAGAATAAGAGGCACTCTAGCGACCGTAGTCGGGCCATCTTCTAGGATTTTCCTCTAGCACCCGGGGTCCGAGATATGGAGGAAGAGAAATCCTTGATCGTTGGTGAGGATCTCCACGAGCTTAGAGCCCCAAGCCTTCCTCAACGATTGCTCCATCAAGTCGAATGAGAGCTTCCTTCTCCCAACGAGATATCCCACCAAGCATTGCTCCCACTTCAGGTCCACAGCATCAAGGGCTTCATCCGGAAGATTGACGACTACTTCTCCATCAACAAACGTGGGAGGAACAAAGGATAACTCAAATCCTTTCACCGCTAGCCTAGCCTCATTCGCCCAAGATCGTGCCGGGGCATCAGGGTGACCAACCGGAGGCTGAATAGGATGCTTCGAGGCCAACCACTTGCAGCTTCTCCCTCTGGACCGACGCTGCCCAAACGACAGCACCTGGTGGCCTTTCAGCTTGTTCTTCGAATTCGCTTGTCCGAACGAGGAGGCCCCCACTAGACCAGATGAATTCGAATGAATAGCAACTCCAAGTGTAGGGGATGGAGTCCCCATTGAAAGAACAGCCGCCGGGCGGGCTGAGGGGGCGGAATCAGCCCCAACCGCTACTATAGACATTATCACAAACAGATGGTGTGCACCCCGAGCACAACCAAGAAGGACAACATCGAGCGGCAAGAATTGATCTCCTAACTTCCACACACTTCCCCGCACTACCCAACTAGCCACAGAAGAACCAAATCACTCGAATTAAGAAGAGAAAACTGCATAACTAAATCGCAATTGCCAGCCAAACGAACAGAGAAGGTCTGAGCCTGAATAAAGGGATCCGCTAACCTGGAGGGAGCGCCACTAGGGAGAATTGAGTGAGGAGAATGCGTCCTGACTCGCAGGAGATTACGAGCTCCTCCGCTGAGCTTCCTCAGATCGCGCCGGGTAGAAATGCAGCAGAAGCGCTTGCGCGCGGGGCTCCACTGAGATCTCCCGAACCAACCCACACCAACAGAAGTCCTTCGTATGGGGGGGAGGTATAGGTGGTAGGAGACTCTCTTCAAAAAATTCAGCCCAAACCATCCATAGTAGCTCCCAAAACAAACAGAAAACCAAATGGAAAACTGCAGCCTAGAAACCGCAAAACATACCAACCTAGGGCTGTCGATTTCTCTGGATGTAGACCATCCCACGCGAAATGCTTCGATGGAAACTTAGAGGGGAGTAGGATGAAGCTTCCCCCCGAAAATCAGCGTATTCCGACGGCCACAGCCCCGGGAATCAGCAACACACCAGAACGATGAACAGTGACATGGGAATCCGGCTGGAGAGCATTCGATGAACAGTACCCGAGAATTTCGAAAATTCAAAAGTGTCATTGTTCTCTTATGATAGTTCATGTGTAGAGTTCAAGTTGTATATGATAAGAAGAAGTGTATAGATATGAGAGTAGCGGTTGTGTTTTTATAGTGTGATGTATCGGTTGATAGGAAAATTGTTGATTGTAACTTATTTTAAAAATTACTAGTGGAATCCAACCTATGCTAAAGTCATTACCTGGAAAGTGGACATAGGTCTGGGGATAAAATTGAATTACTATAAATTGATGTGTGATTTACATAATTAGTTTATTTTTGTCAGCATCTACCCACTAGCACCACCTACACATAACATCTATTAACTAGCATTCTGTTTATAAGTATCATAACTTGTTTATAGTGCTGTTAAATTATATTCTGCAAAAGTTTTTCATAATCCGCCTACAACCTATTCACATGCCCCCTAGGTTGTGATTGTTCCTCCTAACTCCCAACAAACTTTTGGTACATATTTAATTTAGTCTATAAATTATATGAAAATGTTCAATATTGTCCTTCCATTAATTTAAGTTAATGGAATTTGCTGATTTGGCTTCTAATCCAGTATGTTTGAACAATGAACCAAAAAAAAGAAAAAAAAAAAAAAACATTACCGGTCACTTATTCAAGAAATGATTGAGCACAATAGAGGTTTTCTAGATAGAGTGACTTTCAAATAATAGTGACAATGAACCTAAATCACTCACTTCTATATATGCACAAGAATCAAAAGTAGTAGAATAATGGATTATTGGAAAAGAAAACAACTTACGAGTAGAAGTTTAGCTAAACAAGCAAATTAAGCATATTCTAATTAACTTATAAATATGGTCAAACTCTTTTGTCGGGAATGATGGGCTTGCATAAGCGGCTTGTGAAATACAATATGTCCATGCTGAGGTACCTCAATTAACGGCAGGATCGAATCTAAGTCCATCAGCTATATGAACAAACACAGCTAATCCATCACATCATAACAATTGGTTAACTCATTATAGAGCACAAGCCCTAAATGTGATAGATGGGCTGAAAGCCCAATTCCTCCTAAGACTTAGGCCCAAGCCCATTTTTCGCTTGTCTTCAATAAATTTGCGCATGGAGGCGTAAATAAAGGAAAAGAAGAAGGGTGAAGTCATTGAAGCGGTGACAAAAACAAGGGAAAAAGGAAGTGAAGCTCGTTCGCGAGAGGAAGGGGGAAAAGAGGAGGAAGAAAAAAATTCTTTGTGCGTAGCCGATTTGGACATTCCCATGAGCCGAATCAAATGTGAATTGCAAGGCCTAGTAAAGTAAGTATTCAAGTTCATTATATGTTTAATTTAAGTACTTTTTGAAGTTAGGTCTAAAATTTGGAGTTATGTAAAAGTTGAATGGCGAGGTTCGGTTGAGGGGCTATTGAGATTTAGATTTATATTTAAATGATAAATAAGGGCGTTGTGGAGCTTTGGGATTTGATGAAATTCAATTCCGAAGTACAATTTCATTTGAACGAATTTATGAAGTTTCGTGTTTGAGTTAACGCAGACAATTCACATTACAGAGAAAAATGGACGTTTGCTATAAACAAGTTTTTTCATTAGTATGTTAGTGTCACTTTATCATTCAATAGGTATAGTTTAGTCAAGTTGTTCGTTAGAGTATTAATTCGTTTTTAATATCGTTTTTCGATTAATTGATAGAAATACAAATGTGCTGGCTCAAGTAATTTTTGCAGGTTGGGTTTTGACTTTCCCAAGTAAGTGGTACTATTTCTTCTATGAATTTACAAAGTCATATCTTGATAGTGGTAGAGATTTAATATAGTTGAAAGAGCATATTTGTTGCATAAATTGGATCGAACTTTGATTACTTTTTTCAGTTGGGTGAAAAGGCATTGGAAAGCCTCGTTTGAGATAGTTGGAAATGCTCATTTGTGAAAGATTTGGTTAGATGTTTGCGAAGGGAATTGCCAAAGCTATATGTATTGTTTTCTAAATGTTTTATGAAATGCATTATATTTTATAAATAGAATTGTGAAAGACTATACTATATGATTTGCAGAACCAATTTATGATATGATTTCTGGTTTTGGTTGTGAAATTTTGGAGATTAAGGGTGATAGATTATGCTCATGTCGCAATAATGAGAACCCACTAAGGGGGGAGTATACATATTGTTTCGGGATGTCCCTTTGGGCCAAACCATCGGTTGATATAGGTGGTAAACCTAGTCAAAGGGGATAAACTTGGTCACCTTTGGTCACCTTTATCACAGGCATTAAATTTTGACCAAAGTCAAAACCTTGAATAAAATATGTATAGCATAGATCTATTTTTAGAGGCAATCGACATTATGATATCAAATAAACCATGAATGGATATAGCGGGTAAATGCAAAGACATGAATGCGATACTTGCTAGGCTCCTAACTTGACAAATTCCAAAAGAACTAGAAAGCTAAGTTGCGTCTCAACATTAGCTTGGAATAATTTAAGACTTTATGGCTATCGTACCGAACAAATTTAGACATATCATGGTTCAGAGGAAAATTTGCAGATGGCGTACCAAGAACAACCAGCAGATAAAACAGAACATATCCAATCAACTTATGTGAATTCAAGAAAAATAATCCCAATGAGCATGAGCCAGACCCCAAAGGAGTACTCAAGAATTATCAGAGTGAGGATGAATGTCCCCTTGCAGTGACTTGATTTGTGTTTGGTGCGGGGACTTGGGTTCGGTTCTTATGATATTTCGATGTCATGAGTCTCAAGTATCCCCTCCACTGGTGTTATTTCTCCTTGATCTGGTTGCACCGGAAGTTCGGAGGAGAGAATTACAGATTACATTACGTTACGTCTCAAGATCCTTAATTTAGATGGTTGATTACGCAAAAAGGAAAAACAATGACATACACAAACTATAAGACCAGTGATCACAACAATAACAAACCAAATTGATAGCATCTACCTTGAACTTTTGTTGGTGCTGCTTTTACATCTATGCAATGCATAAAGATAGTTCAAGAACACAAAGTACTCCCTGAGGTTCCTGCATATTTCCCTTTCAAAAAGCTTCAAGTGGTCCAATTTACTTCATTAAAAGGACTCCCTGAGATTTTGTATGGAGGAAAAATTAACAAAAAATTGCAAGTTGTTATGACATACATTATATGGAGTTAGGTGAAGCGCAATCTCAATCTAATTTCAAAGTACTTTTTAGGACCCAAACGCCAACCAGGCATATCTGAAGCTTCCTCATGTGAAAACTAGTAATCAAATTTATTAATTATGCCAAAGCATAACGGTGTTGGATAGGATCAAATGGATATCGAGTTGTGTCTATTTAATCCGAGATGCCACATCTATATTCTATTTGACTTGGGTTTAAACTCAGGAATATGCCATCATGGCCTAGGTGTTCTGCCTGAGTTCTTGATCTGTTCCCAGCATAGTTCTCTCTAGAGTACATTAGTTAGTACATGCTTACTAGGGTAGTCCTTGCTCAAAGAACTTTTTAAATTTCAACAACAGCACTTAAAAAAAAAGGAGTAAGATCGTGTCAATCCTCAAGCAAAGCTCGTCCGACAAAGTTTGACATAAGCTTCTTAACAAACCCTAGCTGTGTGAAACAACCTTAAGATATGCTTTAGCCCAACATATAAAAGTGCATTGCAAAGCAAGCATATGCTCTGAATGTTATTTGATTTTCCTCCAACCAACAGCGTGGGTCAAATTTTCTAATTTAACAAAGAATAACATCAGCAACCACCGACTATTTCCTTAATAAATGTAAAAGCAAAAGTTTCTAAGAAATGGAGATTGACCCATTCGACAACATTTGTAGATATAATATTGTGTTCATCCTTATTCTAAAAAAGTTGGGCTTCAAAAGGTGCCAGATAGCAATTCTATAAAACAAAAATTATTAGGATCTTATCGATTACTCAGCTCGGTTTAGGCCCCTAAATCACGTCACCAATCACCTTCAATAGTATATCAGTGGCCGTGATAAGACCAACGCTTGCATATTCCTTTTAAAGGCTTGGCCTGCATGGATTTAGTCCCGGGTCGTCGCACCACTTCGTGCAGGCTGGTGTTCATTTTTTTATGTGAGGAACGGTTAAATTAAAGTAATGGACACGTGCTTGTAGTTGTTGTGGAATGACTCGTCCATTGTGTTTAAAACTAAACATGCATAATTTTTGAAGATTTGTCAATTTAATTTTGCCTATCGTTCGGAAGGCACTGTGCTGGGTCAACCAATCTTCATCCATGAATGGAGCACTTCTTGCCATCCCTTGTCGAGTAGATTACATAGAGAGGGCTTATATAGACTCATTAGCATGTTCAGCTGGACTTACCTTTATTCACAAACTTAAGCCAACAATTTAGGATCAATTAGATATAGTAACATTCTTCATCAAGTCTCTTATCAAACGTGGAACCATTTCACTAGTACTCTTGAATGTGCACCTTAAAGTTACATTCTAACTCTTTGTGTATAGTAAGTTTGAGCAATCTGATCTGTTAACTGTCTTTTATTTAATGCAGTCTCTAACTTAAACAAACTTGTGCGATTGGGTCATTCCGTTATCCATCTATCGCTTCTCTTGTCAAATCGCTTGTGCAGCGAAACACGAAAATGTGCTTGAGAGTTGTTCCACGTACGAATAAAAAACAGAAAGTAAGAAAGAGGAGAAATGTGGAGAGAGTGCATGCTCACCGGGGACAGGATATCCCAAGTCTGCTCAAACGACGCCGAGGAACCAGCGACCCTCCTCAGTCCTCGGACACGGTGGAGACCTGGCAACCTAGCCGTGCTCAAGCAAGGTCGAGAGAGAGAGAGAGAGAGAGAGAGAGAGAGCTTCAAGACCTTGCAGGGCCACAGCCACCAGCCCACAGCATCGCACGCAAGCCCTTGCCACCGCACATCGAAGGCCTGCGAGTCATCTCCTGGATGGCGGAGGGCTATCAACACTTCACCGAAGCGCGGGTTCCAAAACTTCCAACATCTTACAATAAAAATACTTTTAATTTTTTTTTTAATGGAAGTTCTCTTATTTTATCATCTAATTGGTTTTGCATGATAAGAGAAAAGATGGTACAGTAATTGCACCATGAGATCATTCGTTGTTTTCATGAGAGATCCCCAAGAGTAGGACAATAATTCATCTTAATGGTCATTGGGACTACATTTAATAAATGGGGGAGACAAAGATTCGCTGTAACCAAATTGGAGTCCCCTCCCATATTTTATGGGGAGCAGGTGTTCAGTGGAGTATAGAGAGCTTTTAAGCCATAGAACTTTCCATACTTCATAAGCAGAGAAGGACAATTATTTCATAAATTTCAGTATGGACAACGACGGTTCGGATGTGAAACTCACAGCAGAAGTACAAGTTAAAAAGTCGCCATCATTTAGACAGACATCTTCAACAAATCTCCCATTTCACCATGTTATATCAAGAGGTATTGCTGACTCCGGGCCTTAGCAGAATTTGCTATTTCTTCGTTGGAATCATCCTGATCTGCGTTAAGGCTTTCGTTATTCCTCCTCTCAAGTCCCGGTCTATACTTTATCAAGAAATTTAAAGTTAGAAACAGTAAAATGAAATTTGGTAATCTGGGGTGGGTTAACTTTGTTCTTCGTTATTTCCTGACAGAAAACTCATGATCTTCCTGAAGCGTCAGTTTCCAAGAGAATTCAGCAATTTGCAAGATTCACCGTTCCTAGAAAGTAAACAAATTATACTGTTCATCCTCAAGTAATGTGTCCTGTAAGCTCCAGATCGTTAAGGTATCATGCACGGAACTAAGTCCTTCTGTTCATTAGGTTGCAAAGCAGTGGCAGCTTGCGCAACAGGATCTTATTTTCAACCTCTCCATGAAACCGTTCTTGGAAAGAAGTTAAACACCAGCATCTAGTATATAGGTATGAACCTTGGTGCCTTGTATGTCAAATCAAATGAAGTCTCCCAAAAATAAATTAACAGTGTCAATCATCAACCTGAATTTCTTCCTGGTAAACATTGGTGCGCAAAGACATAGCCTGCCGATTCAATCTTTCTTTGGATAGGAAAGTGCTAGAACAAATATTTCGTGGTTATTGATGCTCTGCTGAGTTGATGCTGAAGAGTTGAAATGGTGAAGAAGAAATAATCAAATGTTTGCAACAATTTGTGTTTACCACTTATATATCAGATAAATATGAATTCTTTAAGCTAGAGAAGAGGAAATTAGATCAGCTGCCATGTCAACGCAGTTGTTGCGGTACGTTGCTTTTGGATTTAAGAAGGAGAAGAAAAAGATGTAACCTTTAAAGACTTGGTAAATACTGAGTCAAGCACTGCCATCTATAAATAGACAGTGTTACCATGCAAGAGACCTCACTCCTCCCTCAAGCAATCATTCTTCTGAACTCGAGATCAGAGAGCCCAATTTCCTGTCCATCGATGAAGTATCTTCCCATTAGCCTTCTCATCTTGGCTTTGGCAACTGCCACTGCTTTTGCTTATGACCCCAGTCCTCTTCAGGACATATGCGTCGCCACCAATGACCCGCACTCTGGAGGTTGGTCCGCAATTCTTGCACTATTCATGTCTTTCAATTCTGGCATATGATGCTGAAGCAATAACAGGAATTCTGTTTCTTATGCAGTTTTTGTGAATGGAAAGTTCTGCAAGGACCCAAAACAAGCCTCGGCAGATGATTTTCTCTTTATGGGGCTTAGGAATCCTGGAAACACGGCGAATCCGCTTGGATCAAAAGTCACACAGGCTTTCGTTGACCAATTTCCGGGACTCAACACTCTTGGAATATCCATGGCTCGCCTTGACTTCGCTCCTGGTGGCCTAAATCCTCCCCACACTCACCCACGTGGCACCGAGGTTTTGGTCGTGGTGGAGGGTATGCTACTTGTTGGTTTCGTCACTTCCAACCAATTAAACAACACTCTCTTCACCAAAGTCTTGTACAAGGGGGACGTGTTTGTATTTCCAATTGGTCTTATTCACTTCCAGTTGAATACCGGAAACACCAATGCACTAGCCTTTGCTGGTCTTAGCAGCCAAAATCCAGGAGTTATTACCATTGCTAATGCTATCTTTGGAGCGAAGCCACCCATTTCTGCCGATGTTCTCACCAAGGCCTTTCAAGTCGACAAGAAGGAGGTTGACTACCTCCAGGCACAGTTTTGGTACGACAACAACTAAAAGGAATGTATGGCCAAAAATAAAAAGAAAGACTGAACAGAATAAAAGGCTGCCTTGGAACAATAATTAATTGAGCACACAGTATATCAAGGCGTGCTTATGTACGTCATGTATGACCTATTTGTAATAAAAGATGGTTCTTAAACATCATCTCTCTCTCTCTCTCTCTCTCTCTCTCTCTCTCTCTCTCTCTCTCTCTCTCTCTCTCTA
Organism: Eucalyptus cladocalyx; assembly: GCA_017140615.1. NCBI lineage: Eukaryota > Viridiplantae > Streptophyta > Magnoliopsida > Myrtales > Myrtaceae > Eucalyptus > Eucalyptus cladocalyx. Next base: position 24,679,119 of record CM029516.1, read on the forward strand.
ACATCTAATTATGTAGAAATTGAAAACTTATCATCTAAAATTATGGGATTGCCAGATCAAAGTCCATGCTTTCGTAACTGTATCACAAAAAAGAATCGTTGCCAAAACAAATGCCAATTTCCAATTGTCGTCAAATTGTGTCAAGAGGGTGTTTGAAAAATTATTTATGATCACTTACATATACTGCCATAGGAATCAAAAAAATCTGGCAAGGTGTACATCATTATCCAGGAAAGCAAAGTTCCAGCATAAATTTCCTGCTCGGTATGCCAAATCTGGTCTTAGTTAGTGATTTCCACTAATGATAGCAACGTGACATAATAGTTAATGCCAAACCTCAACTTAACTTAAAGCAATTCAAGTAAGAAGATTTTAGTGTGAAAGTAGCCAAAAATATGTTTTCTATAGTAGCCTTTCAATTGACAGTAGAAAATTGAAATGCCTGGTTGAAACATAATCTTAACCTACTTAAGTCAACTGAATTTGGTTTCCCCTAGAATGACTTGTCACATCATATTTCTCCCATCATGGAGTGTGAAATGAATCCTCATTCAAACTTATATTGAGGTGTATAGATGCTTTTAGGACACGACAAAACCTTGAATAAGATATGTTAATATCACCCTTTCTTGATGATATCAACATTACAACTTCATTAGAATACACATGGCCACCGGAGAAATATGGGGATTGTAAAGGGAAAAGTGTGTTATATTATTCAATAAAAGTCTATAAGTACATGAAGTAATCACCAATAAAATAAGCCCTAAAATCTTAAAGGCCACTTTACTCTTTTATATCTGCAAAACTCTCCCTCAAGCTAAACCATAGTTACTAATCATGCCCAGCTTGTTACAAATATATTCTATCTTCCCATTACTCAAATGTTTAATAGTCTGTAAGTTGTTTACTGCTCCTAATATGATGGGGAAGAATCACTCCACTCTATAACTTTTCTCAAATAATATGACGGTCAACTTCAATGTGTTTTGTCCTCTCAAGAACACAAGGTTGAAAGCTATGTGTAATGCTGCCTTATTATCACACCATAGAGACATAGGAATTGATGCTTTAAAGTTTAACTCGGTCATTAGCTGCTGAATCCACATTAAGTCACATGTCACTTGTGCCATGACTCTATATTCTAACAAAACACTCGAGCGAGCAATAGACTCTATTTCTAACTCTTCTATGACACTAGATTTCCTCCAACCAAGGTAGAGTAGCTAGTGGTTGATCTCCTATCATCTCGAAACTCTACCCAATCAGTATCAGAGAATCCTTCAACTTTACTATGACCACGGTTTGATAAACAATTCCTTTCCCTAAAGCCTTCTTCAAGTACCTCAAAATATGAATGATAGCATCCCAGTGAGATGTACGAGGGAAAAATAGAAATTGGCTTATCACACTAGTTGGAAAGGCAATGTCTAGTCAAATAATTGTTAGATAATTTAGCTTACCTACCAACCTTCTATATCTTTCAGGATTATCAAGAATCTCTCCACTCTCAACAATTGGTTTAACTCCTCGTTTTATAGGTGAATGAAGAAGTTTTGATCCAAACATTCATGTCTCAATGAGCAAATCTAGAACATGCTTTGGTTGTGACAAGACAATACCTTTCTATGATCGTGCCACCTCAATTCCTAGAAAATATTTCAACTTTCCCAAGTCTTTGGTCTAAAAATATTGCTGAAGATAGAGATTTAGTTTGGCTATACAAACCACATCATCTCTCGTGATGATAAAATATCATGAATATACATAATCAAGAACAACTTGCCTCCCCTCCCCATGACTATTTATAAAAGAAAGAGTGATTATTTCCACATCTATACAGTACAAGAGAGAGTACAATCTTAGTAAATCTTCCTAAACACGCCTGTGGAGACTTTCAAACCATACAATGACTTTTCTAGCTTACAAACCAATCATCTAGACTCACCCTAAGCAACAAACCCCGAAAGTTGCTTTATAGGACAATCACAATGAAGGAGTTGGATGAACTATACTAACCCCCTTAGCCTATGTAAATGAATCATTAGCTAGGGGAACAATGGATAATGATGGAGTACGAGAAGAAAGTATACCTGAAAGACATGACGTGTGATCCGAGGCCCTTAAATCAATGATCCAAGGGCCAAAGCAGCTAAAAGGCATGCAATAGCATTACCTATTTGTACTAGAGTAGTAGTGGAAGAATTAAGCTGTGAAATCCGAAGTCGGTTGTATCAAGCAAATTCCTTATCAAACATAACCACAACCACAATATTTTCCCTCAAGCAACTCAACCTCAATAATTCAATGATCTAACATAATTGAAAAATATTACGTTGATAAACCACTTCATACTAATAGCCTAACAAGATTATCATAATACTAGTAACCAATAGAACCAATGGTGTAGATATATGAACAAAGTGCCGAACAACATCCTTAGCTGACCTAAAGTTCTCTTAGGGGACCAAGGAGCTTGATCAACGTCAAATTTTGGCTAGTCAACACTAGACAACGTTGGATATGGACCAAATGATGCTCTTTAGGGGTGATTAGGTCCAGGGTGGGTAGGGTCCAGACTTGGACCCTGTACCCGACCCTGTTATAACCGGTTTCCATTTTCGGACCATGTACTCGACCCTATTTTCATTACACCCTATACCCGGTCCACCCTATTTTTCCAATTCGATTCCAGGATCAACCATGTTTTCACAGGAACCTATTTTGTTACCATCAGATATCTTATACGACTTCTAATTTTATGTTAATTCTCGAGAAAACAACATAATCATTGGAAAATACACTTGAAAGAAGTCCAACATCTGCCTCCTTAACTCGATCACCTCCAATATATGGTTCCAAGGTAATTTCATAGCAAGAATCCTTGCAATAAAGCGGTAGTAATTATGGGACAATATTCTAAAACCCTACTAACAATGGTTGTGATTTCTTAAGACAACACATCCAATGATCCATAGACTTGAAGATTTCAGCACATTGTTTTGAAAGAACTGTTATGAATGCCTCACTAATGGGTGAGAAGCAAAGGGCATGACTCATCCTTCTAGACTCCCATAAGAGGGTCAAGTACTTTTGTGGCTCTAAATTCTTCGACTTAAAATATACAATCATCAGCTTAAATAGTTTATGGCTAAATGAAGAGCAACCCTAGAAATGCATAAAGAAATGCCACTTCGAAAAAAGAAAAAAAAAAGGAAGAAGAAGAAGCAAACAATAATGAAAATCATTCACAGTAGTTCCTCTCTAAGCATGTATTACTTCAAAATACCTTCAATGAAAAAATATTGACAATATTATATAATAATGGCAGTGATATTTTTGCTAACACACTGTCATCTTCATCCAAAGAGCAACCATCCGAATTCTTGATACTTAGCTAGAGGTTCATTGCTGCATTAATATCCTCAAGTATTCCCTGTTTTATAAGCAACCCAACAAAATATATATATATATATATATATATATATATATTGTTAAAGAGAGTATGTGTCATGCCCCGAACCCCGAGCACGCAACAACCCCTTCCTTGGTCGATAGAAAGCAATGTTCTAGGACTCATCGCTGACCCTTCATTTTTAATCTTTCATTATGCGCAAGCAGAAAACGAACCATCTCCCTATCAAACATACAATCAAGCAAAAAATATAGGGATTGTGAGATGAACAACAAAAACACAACATATACTCATATATATACATTTTTATATTGGATTAACCTACTGAGGATTGCTTCCGATCTACAAGCCCAATTGAGGGGCCGATCCATCCTCTAAGCCAGACCAAAAAGAAACTAGGCTAGGCTAACCCAACTACACAAGAAGAACCCTCGGGCTCGGCACTACAGTCACTCGAATCCAGCGAACTCAAACCCTATTAAGTCAGAGTTGGAGCCGTATGGGTTTGTCACTGGTGAAGCGGGGCCAGGATTCTCCACTGCACCATCATGAGGGTCCAACTCCATCGGATCCCAGTCAGCCTCCTCGGGGCCCCTACCAGGTGGCCCGTCAAAACCTCTCAAGGGACCGATCAGCAAATCGCCATCCCAGATGAACCACGCCAAGAACCTATGAGATATCCATTGCCCCGATCCCTCATCCACCTAGATGGTGGAGAGACACTTCTCGTACAAATGCACCCGACCCGAGAAGCGGTGGTGTGTCACGACAGTATCCCAGTCCTTAAGGATATTGAACCTCATTGGTGGAAGCACCATCCTAAGGACCTGAAAGCGGTTATACAATAATGAAATCTCAGCTCGGGGTATCTCTCCAGAACCATCCCACAAACTCAACTCATGGTATCTCTCCAGAACCACCCCAAAAATAAACCACGACTAACAACCAACAATTAACAAATCACAACAGCCAGGGTCAACCACTAACCACATAATCGGTTTGCATGTTGTGACATCCAGATTTTGAGGTCATGATTTCGATTAAATTAATTGGGTTTTTTTATCGATGCGACTACAATGTTTTTCTCTGAGTTGGCCACTCACGAGATAACTAGACTAGTTAGGTAGGCTATTAGGGACTTTAAGGCAAATAGACTGAGAATTCGACCAAGAATCGACTTCTCGATCGTGCTCATCTTTAGGGATCATTACGGCACAATTAAAAATCGAATTAAAATCAGAGATACGTCGGTTCGAATGAGATGAATGACCGATCGTGGGTGACTCCACTAAATTGGAAAGCTCTCGTCGACTAGCACTAATTTGATTTTACTGTCGTTTTGGTGCCCTGTGTCCGTATTCGAATCCTCAAGATTTTCACGATAATCGAGAGTCACCAATGTGTCGAGTGAGTTCATCGTGGCTCGAAGAAAATCGACCGAGGGTCATTTGTCCTAAAAAGTTCTGAAAACTACCTAGTAGCCTAGGGTCACACTAAAAACGCGCCCAAGTGAAATTACCTGCCAATCTAAGTCCGATTTCAGAAATTGAAGATTCTGTCTTGTCACAATAAATTTTAGGAATATCGACTTAATCTCAGAAGATTTTTTTGACAACCGAGACTCTTTGGGAAAAAGTCAGTTTATGGTGGTTTTCGTTCAGTTGAAGCCGGGGATTGTGAAATTGAGAAGCATGAGGGATTCTTGGATGAGGAAAATAATCAATTTGATAAGTAAGACATCAATTGATTTTTTAGAGTTATTTGAGAGAAATTCAAGCGGGAAATTGGATGCAAAAATGCAAGAGGGGAATCAAGAACTCTAGTTTGGAATTTCCTTTGGGATTAAATGAGCTTATTCAAAAGAAATTGGAATAAGAATTTTCTATTTGAGAAAATTCTTTCTTTTGATTTTCTTCCCATGTCTTTTCCAAACACCATTTTTCCCCTTTGCCCAAAGTTCCTCTCTCCTTTCTTTCTCTCTCTCTCTCTCTCTCCCTCTTATTCTTTTTCCCTCGTGCGTGAACCCCCTCCACCGACTGCCCTTTTGCTATCTTCAACTTTGCTTCTCCTTTCTTTTACTTTTGACTTTTCAAACTCTCTCTCTCTCTCTTATCTTCATCTCTCTCTCACGTAACCGAACTCTCTCTTCCTCTTCTTCTCGGTTTCGTTCAAAGACCCACAAGCAAAAGCAGCAGCCATGGTTGCTTGGTCAAGAGTTGCTGTCATCGTCACGCCAGGGCAGCAGCACCGCCCGTCGCCGTCGCCGCCCTCAAGCACCATCCTGTTGCCCTCGCCCATCTCCGCCGCACCCTCTCTTTTCCCCTGGTTCGAGCAAGCCTGAACAGCAGAAGCAAAAGCAGCAACCAGCGTCGCTTGAAAGAGCTGCAGCCATGCCGGAGCTGCCGTCGTCACCGGTTGCACATCCTCGCGTGTCGCCTGCATGCAGTCGTGCTTGGCCGCACCTCTCACAGCTCCGCCATGCGACCCCGGCTTCTAACCGCCTCTGTTCAACTCCGTTTTGGCCATCACAGGCCACTGTTGGGCCACCTTCGGCCACCGTGCGCCGCCACCTCGACCCGCCGGAGCCCCCTCGCCCTTCGTCGACCTTGCCTTGCCAGCTCAGCCCCGAATCCAGCCTCAACCAGCAGCGCACAAAGAGTGCAGAAATGGGTATTGCAGCGACCTTTTGGCCCGTTTAGGCCGTCTTCCCGAGCTCGGATGCTCGGCCCGCCTTGAGGAAAGTCGATCCTCGCATCAATGATGTCGTTTTGAGTGAGTTTTACTCACTAATACCTTCTTAGTTTGCTAATTATACTTAAAGGTTAATTAGATTTAATTAAGTGCAATTAGGTGGTTAGATTAGAATGGATTAGCGATTATTAGTTAATTGCTTTGCATATTAATTGTTTGATTAGTGTACTTAGATAGAAAATTGCCTATAGTATTTATTGGATACTTCTTGGGATTTTTCCCGACCCTTATCGGGTGTTAATTAGGCAATTCGGGTCTAGGTGGAATTTTTAGGAATTAAATATTAATTTTCGAAATTAATTATTTAATTATTTATTTTGCGGAAATTCAACTAGGATGGCCAGTGACCGGATTTTTATATTGATGATCGTGGTGTAGTCCGTTTATTTAATTGAGTTTTATATTGTGCTAAATTGAATTTATTGTATTTATTTATTTAATTTTCGAAATTAATTATTTAATTATTTATTTCCCAGAAATTCAACTGGGATGGCCAATGACCGGAATTTTGTGCTGATTTTCGTGGAGCATTCCGTTTGTTTAATTGAGCTTGATTTTGTGCTAAATTGATTTATGAGTGATTTTAGGATTTATTCAGAAATTATTTCATTTTGGTTATTAATTGAAAAATAACCAGGCGTCGATTGACAACGCCAAAAATATTTTGGTGGACTATAGAGAATTGTGGGAATTATGAAAAAAGAAATTATAGTATTTTGACTAAAGCCGACCGTGTACCCACACACGGCTATTTTTATCGAGCATGATAAAAAAATAATATGAATATTGGACGATGGAGATAGTATACTATATCGACCTACGGGCGATATGTCAGCTTTGGGTAAGTAGTATACTTTATTATCAGCTTTGGGTGAGCATATGGTATACTATATCGACCTTCGGGCGATATGTCAGCTTTGGGTGAGCAGTATACCGGTATACTATATCGACTTACGAGCGATATGTCAGTTTTGGGTGAGCAATATAACTTATTATCAGCTTTGGGCGAGTTATACTATCTATTTGTCAGCTTTGGGTGAGCAATCCTGATTTTATAAGACTTTATAGATAGTATTGAATGTGCCGACCAAGCATGGGTCGTGATGAGATGTAATCGACGAGGTCGATTGATCATTGCTTAGGTCTGATGTTGTAAACTAATTGATTGAATGAAAATGACCATGAGTGGTTTTGTTGGCGTGTAATCGACTAAGTCAATTTGATCGATGCTTCGATCTGTGATGTGATTGCTTGGGTGCCTATTTGATCTATGCTAATATGTAGGTGGAATCTGAGGCTAAGGTAAGTCATCTGACTCATGTTGTGCATAGGCATCCCTAAGGTATATTAGTTTACTAATCGGGTCTTATGAGGTAGAACTTGCTGAGACGTAGTCTCATCCCAGTTTAGGGAAAATATTTCAAGTCCCTAGATGGCGATCATGGAGGACCGGAAGTCCTGGAGTTCGGAAGGTGGAGGCTGAAGAATTGACAAATTGGTCTGACTAGTGAATGTTAAGACAATCCCATTTTTGATAAGTCAACAATTTTGCAGACAGCATAAGTTTGTAATTAACCAGTTTGTCTATAAATACTTGTTTTGGTTTGAAAAATATGATCCTACTTTCCTATCCCATTATTTGATTGTCTGAGGATTTTATAACTGCTTCCGCATGTGCTATTGAAAATGAAAGAGTCGGCGATACGTAGTCCTGGGATATCACATTTTAAAATCGACCAAAAAGTAAGGGATGTGCGCATGCCTGAGGATCGGGGCGTGACACATGCAACCTTACCTGATATGCCATACCCTGCACATTGAATCTCAGCACAATACGCGTGGTGCACATGGCCATTAGATGATGCAAATTATCAATCACATACGAGTCGCATCACAAGCGATGTCACCCGACCATTGCCACGCCCTGCACATTATCGATTCATGCGTGCATGCCATAAATAATGTACTCAACTCATGCACAGTCAAAACCAATGATACCATGATTCTCATACGCTCTTGCGCTTTAGTGCGCTACCTATCGTGCATCAATCGATCACACAAGTCCCGATTATAAGGTAAAATCGTTATGAAACATTCTATACCATGCTACACAACCATCTCAACACCCACGCGTGTTCCACTTATTTATGACCTCCCGGCCATAGCTAACTTTCCAATCAGCGATCATTCGACTCCCACTAGGCTACCGATAAAAATCGGGCTTCGTCCCGCCTTGTTGGGCACAACAACATCTAGAACTTCCACCTAGGCGGTATCCTAAAAAAGGGGCATCACTTTAGAATCTACCGCGACTGGCTTCCAACTCCCATCGAGTATCACCCCTAAACTTATGTTGGGTGACGGTTCAACCTTTGATCACGCAAGCACACCACTAAGACTTCCTTTTTATCTGTGAGTATTTAGCCAATGCACACATGCTTGCATATACACTTTCAAATCATTTTCTCCTAAAGGCAGTCCATTTCCAACATCCCTCGGACAAAACATATTTTCCCTTTTTAGAATTCCACGCGATTCATGCGGATGCCCACGCAATTATACACTCAATTCACGTCATAAAATCAAAACACATGAAACAAGGCATTTTTCACTCTTGGATGAACAGTGCACGTGAATAGTACTGCGTGAACAGTACATCATGAACAATGAAATTCCATAATTCAATAATTAATAAATTAAATCCAAAAATCATTAAAAACAATAATTAAATTAAGGAAATCTATCAATTAAGGCTAAACATGCTTAATAACACATAAACCACAATTAACCAACATTAAGCACAATTAACCTAAACTAACCTTAAGCATCTATCTAATCACCTATCTTAGGGCTAATATAACTTAATTAAACCTCATAAACTAGGATTAACCCTAATTAAACCAACCCTAAGCAAGTTTAGGCACTAATCAGCAGATTAAGAGCAAAATTCACCCATTAAAAAAGTCAGAGACATGAACGCTATGGCGACGATGGAGGCTACGCACGGGAACCTCAACCATGAAAATCTAAGGCAGTCCTGAGGCTGAAACAATAGCAACAAACACTGCCTCCCACTACAACTCTGAAAAAGTGCACTGCCAGAGGAAGAAAGAGGCTAAACGGCTTGGCCGGAGCTTCGACGAGGGGTTGGCTAGCGACCGGCAGCACCTGGGGGTCAAAGGGAACCTGCTGGTGGCTGGGCTGGGCAGAGGAAGGGTCGGAATGAGAGGAAAAATGCAGAAATAGCGAAATAGTGCAGACCAGACAGCTACCAAGCGATCTAGCAAACGGCAGCTTCTAGTCGGCCAGCGGGTCAACCAGCGTCTGTCCAGCAAGTGGCTAAGTTGGTCCGTACGATTTGGGTGTCCTAAGCACGGTGGTGGGTGGCACGAGAGCTTATTCGCATGGGAAGCCAACAATTAACTCAGCTTTTCACAAGAAGGTCAGTTGGAGCATAAACATGAAGAAGAGAAAATAAGGGAGAGAGGGGCTACGAATTTACTTCAGGTGAAGGAGGGGGAGAGAGAGGATAGAGCTAAACACCCCATGCTTTTAGGGGCTCTTCAATGCATGCTTCAATACCCCATGCAAGTGACCTCATCTTCTCTCTCTTCTTTTGCTCTTATCCACATGCTTTTATGGGCAAAATGGTCATTTCCACCTTGCACAAATTCCCAATCTACCCTTGGGCTAAAAATGATGGTGGGCCTAAGAAATGAGCTATGAAATGAATAGGAATTAGCTTGGGAATTGATTGGGCTTGCAATGGCTAAAGATTGAACAATGGGCTTGGAAGGAGAAATGGTTGGTTGGGCCTAATGGGCTTACACGCTTGTCTTAGGCCTACCATGGTGGATGTCCCACCTTGGGCCTAAGGCCCACACTGACTTTGCTTGGCCCACGTTCTCACAGGCTTGCTTCCTCAACCCGTAAGTCCTTTTTCCCAACACTCGGCTTGACTGGCACTGCCGACTGACAAAGTAACTTCATCCAAAGTCCGTCCTGGACATTCTTGAACATTCAAAGACCAATCTTGGGTTCTCATGCTATGTCAATTTTGCCCTACTACCATTTTGGGTACAACTCAGACTGACAGGTGGCTTTGAGGATTCACGCATAACCAACTTATGCCAAACCACAGTCAAGACATCTCGACACATGGACATTATTAACTACATGAAATTGCTAATGATAGATTCTTATTTCAAAGTACATGATTACCAAAGATCAACCTAAGGTTGTTCGCGGGCTCAATAACAATAAACAGAATTACCTGTCATTCCATTATGTTCTATCCGCAAATCGACTTCTAGTCATCATTGAAATCGACCTGCCTATCTATAAGATCATCCTCATACAAGTCTCATGGTTAAGTCGTTTTCCCAGATCAAGTTCTTTAGTCGTACGAGTTCTGTCCTCATTAGCCTTTCCCCTCAAAGTCAATATCTCAGGAGTGATCAATTTCAAGTGAGATCGGCCAACAATGCATTGATGAAATTCATATTCATTCATCCCTCAGAGGGCTCGAATTTCAGGATGTCACAGTATGATTAGGGCGTGCACAGCTAGAAACAAAGTGCTCAAAACAAGGGACTAGCCATCCATGCATTTGCACCTTTGATTTTGGTTTTGCCTCATGAGTATAGAGAGCACGTAGAGAATATGCAAAGGCTAATAAATAATGTTCCAAGATAGCATAGCATGATGATGATTTAATGACACAACCCTATGTCGAGTCACATGTTAAATCGTCAATTCATCTTAAAAAGAAAAATACACAAATCCATTCAACCTATATGCATGTTCTAGTATGAACCAGGAAGTAAAGTGAGCATACTCACTATGGTGGATATTGCTTCAGACAAACACTATATGCAAAAGTTATGGTTTAATAAAGTCTATTTACTTACCACAAAATCGGAGTTTCACAAAATGAAGTCTATTTTCCAATGATAATGTCTTCAGTAAGACAATCCAAATCTAAAAACCAAAAAAGAGATTAAATAAAATATTCATTTAATAGATAGTTATGTGAATAAATTACAAGATAGAAAGAAATACATACGACTTACCCATCTCAAACTTTTTCACATTCTCGATGCACTCTTCAACATTGATTCTCAACCAATCTTGAGTGCAAATCAAACATTCCAACACTTTAAAAGTTAAAGAACTTCGAAAGCTGTCAAGTACATGTCCCGACGTACTAAAAGTCGACTCGAAAGCAACAATAGTCATGGGAATAAATAAAACATCTCGATTCATCAAAGATAAGATTTTATACTTTGACCCAAACTCTTCCACCAGATCAAAAGGTCAAGATTAAGGACATCTTCACTTTTAGCTTTAAAATATCAATCAAGCTCAGATTTGTTTTCATCTAACACTCTTTTCTTCGTATAGAGAAAGCTTTTATGCCAATCATGGATTTCACACTCATTGTCATCAATATCGGCATTGGAAGCACTACTACTATTACTCACCTTTGAACCGCTCAAATTTTCTTTATTCGAAGAACCATCAAAAGATTGTTCATAAAATGTATATAAACATTCCAAGGCAACATTCACTTTATTATGCATCTCATCAATTTTTGTTTCATCATCATAAATTTGTTCAAAACAAAACTTCACATAATTCAACTTTTTTGTAGGATCCAATGCAACTGCAATCAACACCATCATATTTACTTTATTCAAACTCTCACAGTACTAATCAAACTTCTCTTTCATTTTTATACCCATAGCTTGAAGCTTTGGGTTCAAGGAATTCGCCGCATTATTCAAATATTTATATAACATAGCCATCCTCTCAAAATAATCATTTGAAGTAACATATAAACTCCCCGACATCCTTTTGGTTGCATCATAAAACCGTTTTAGAAATTTAGAAAGAATGATGGTATTTTCTCAATCTTCATCTTGAGGAGCACTATTGTCAATTTCCCTTAAGAAAAATAAATCTTCTTCTTCCATCCTTTCAAAAGCTTTCTTGAATTTTATGGCAGTGTCTAACATCATGTAAGTGGAGTTCCATCTAGTGGCAACATCAAGACAGACCGAACATTTATATGCAATCCTCTCACTCTCAATACAAGACTGGAATGTCTTAGCTCTAGCAAGAGAACTCATCATATATCTAACTACGTTTCAGATACGTGCAAAAGAATCACGCACCTCATTCAATACATCTCTTACTATCAAGTTAAGTATATGAGTAGTGCACATCATATGTAAAGTATCACCATTCAAAATCAAAAACCATTCTCTTGAAAACTTTTCCTTCAAATAATCAATGGCCATAGCATTTGAACTAGCATTATCCACAGTTATTGTGGATATCTTTTTTTCTATTCCCCAATCATGAATACATTTCTCTATCATTTTCTCAATCTCTCTATCCTTGTAACTATACATTATCACAAAATTGATGATTCTTTTATGCAACTTCCAATTTTCATCAATAAAATGTACAGTGAGATATAAGTAGTTCAAATTTTGAATGGAACTCCACATGTCAGTTATGAGTACAATCCTAAATTTAAGCTTACCAAAGGAAGCTTTTAAACAAGTTTTTTCACCCAGATACAATTTCATATAATCTCTAGACACTGCAAATCTTAAACAAATTTTGAATGGGGCATCACAGTTATGATCGAAGCATCCACACCTGCCACACTCCACTAGTCTCCATTCATACTCGATAGCTATCGAGCGTGATACTCCCTCCAAGAAAACATCTATGGAGTCACACCTTGGTTGACCCGCATGGAGTTCCACACATACCCTAGCAAAGGAGATCATCTTCATACGCTCCGTTCTCTCATCAACGTACATAGGTTTCCCCACAACACTTGCAATAGCACTAATGGAATGTGCCGACCAAAAGTCAAATGGTAGATTCTTCAACCTAATCCACACAGGGATCGAGTCTTGCTTTTCCAACTTTAGCTCCATGAGGGGCTTCCATTGCTTCAAAATAAGGGGCACCCTAACCACCGTAAATGGGCTATCTTCAAGGATTTTCCTGCATAATGTAGGATCCAGGACACAGAAGTAGAAGAATCCAAGGTCATCCACCAAAACTTCAACAAATTTTGGGTCCCAAGCATACTTCAAGGACTCCTTCGTGAGCGTGAAGGGCAGCCTTCTCCCTATGTGATAACCCACGAGGTATTCATTCCACACTGGGTCCAAAGCCTCCAAGACCTCCCCCGAGAGGCGAACAATAGGCTTGGTGTCCTCGAAGGTAGGAGGAACATAGGATAGGTCATATCCTTTTGTAGCAAGGTGAGTCACACTTGCCCACAATCGAGCAAGGGGACCTTCGAATCGGCTGGTCTCTGAGTAGGAGGCTGAGGCCCCTTGGAGGAGGAATGGCCACGGCTTCTTCCTCGTGATTGGCCAGACCGAACTGGCTTCAACAGACCCTTCTGCATGTCTCTCGATACAACAAGGGGTTTGGTTGGAGCCTCATGATTAAGAGGCACCAGAGTAGGGCTACCACAAGCTCGAGGAGAAGGGTTGTGACCCCTTAATGTTCTCGCATCTTGCTATGCTTCTCAGGTAGGTCCAGTTGGAGCAAAAATGGTAGAAGCCATTTCACAAACAGTTGGTGTGCAGAAATCTCACAACCGAAGGAATGCCATAGGATGGAAGTAAGCTTACCAAGCACGACTTCAACAGCACAAGGTGGGATAGCAAAATAGAGATATCAGCACAGCACCAGCCCAGCAAGTAGCTACAACCACAGCAGACTTCCGAAATTGTAGTAGCAGAACCCGAGAGGCTGAAAAGGCTAGATCCGGACTTGTAGGCCACCTGCTGGGAAACGGTTCAATAAGGATGATAAAGGATGCAAGGCGACCTTAGCCTCCAAATATGAGCTCAAACCGACCACCGGGATCACCACAACAACTGAAACACCATACCGTCAACTAAGCAGAAACCGAGAAGCAGAAAAGGTGAGATCTAAACTTCTAGGCAACCTATTGCAAAACGGTTTGGTGGGGAAGATAAGGGACGCAAGGCGACCTCACACTCCAAATTTGAGCTCAATACAACCACAGGAACTCCCTCAACAACTGAAGCACCAATTCGCTAGATTGGACTTGCACGCACACCTAGGGAGGGAGGGGAGATCTTGAGCTACAGGTTGACCCCCTGGAATTCCTTCAATAGAATCTTCTTGTTGTTCTACTTTAATTATGAAAAAAGTTACCACTATCGATTGTAGATTCATTCTCACACTAAGTGTATCAAAACTTTAAAATATGCTTAAAATATTCCCATGGAAAAATCTGATATGAATTTGAAAGTAAATAGAGGGTAAATAAATTTCGACCCCCATCTTACAATTCATATTAAAATGTAAAAAGCTTAAAAGAAAGCAAAAATCAACGATGTCTAACTTTAAAAATAGACAACGTATTCCAGAAAATCATTCACAATGTCAAAATTGGCTAGATAATCATATTAAATTTTCGAAAAAAAAAATTAGATTAAATTTTAATTTTCACTAGAACTAGTTTCCCTCAAACTATTTGATAAAAACTAAGCAATTGATTGTGTATTCATAAGCTGTTATAACTAGAAATTTATAATCCTTTATGCAACTTCGTGATCAAAATATGAGATCATAAATTAATTTGTAGGCAAAATGATAATATGATACATGGTAAAATAATATTTTTTTTTTGTGTAATTTGATATTTACATTGTAAAACTGAGAAGATTAGATGAATGATTAAAATAAAGGTAGTTTTGTGGGTTAATATGATAAAAAAGAAACAACAATTTGGGGGGGGGGGAGAGAGAGAGAGAGAGAGAGAGAGAGAGAGAGGTATTTTGGTAAGTTCATTGGGAAAAAAAAGGACTGTTTTAGCCAAAATAGGGGTGGAAATAGTGCCGCCCATGAAATATTGGACAAATATATAAGTGTGTATGCATGCCTTTAGGACAAAGTGAAAACCTCAAATAAAATATGTATAGCATAGATCTATTTCTAGAAGCAATCAATAGTATAATCTCAAATAAACCACGAAAGGATATACCGGGTAAATGCAGAGACACGAATGCAATTCTTGCTATGGTCTTTTTTTGACAATTCCTAAAAGAACGAAAAAACTAAGTTGCGTCTCAACATTAGCTTGGAATAATTTAATAGGGGTGTGCAATCAGACCGGGTATACCTAAAAATTGGACCGGCCCACCTGGAAAATAGGGTTGGGAATCAGTTCCTGTTGAAACCAATCTGGGAACCAGTTCCCAAAATTTGGAATCGGTTTAAACCGGTATGAGAACCAGGTTTGATCGATTACCCACCCAGGAACCGGTTCCCGAACGGGTTTTGGAACCGATTTCGTAAGTATAAATCCAAAACTCTATTTTTTTCTCCTTATTTCTATTCTTACTCCCGCAATCGCATGACATTTTTCCTCTTGACTCTCTCAAACACGCATGGCACTCCTCCTTCATCGTTCCTCTTCCTCACTTGCTTCCCTCTCTCATCGGCTCCCTCTCGCACCGTCCGAAGGACAGATAGTGTTTGTCGCCACCAAATTCTTGTGTACCACGTGAATTAACTCACCTAATTTCTCTTTTGTAGGAGTTATGCTTGCATAAATGAGTAGCTTCATGTAGTAGTTGTGGAATTAAAATTAATATTAGACCCATGTTTGTTGCTAATTCTTTGCCTTATGATTTTATTTATTATAATTAACCCCATGGATCCTTAATCTTTTGTTTAGTCAAAAAAATTCATATATTTATTTATTACAAGTGCTTAATGTTTCAATACAAATTAGGAAAATTACGTTATTTTCTCGGATATTAATATAAAATTCAAAGTCGTATAAGATATCGGGAGATTGCAAAACATGTTCCAATGGAAACAAGGTTGACCCTAGAACCGAACCGGAAAAATAGGGTGGGTCAGATATAGGATCCAATACAAACAGGGTTGGGTACAGGGTCCAAAAAATGGGAACCGGTTATAACAAGGTCCAGATCTAGACCTACCCACCCAAAACCTAATCACCCCTATAATTCAAGAATTTATGACTATTGTACCAAACAAATTTAGACATCATGGTTCTGAGGAAAATTTGTAGGCGGCATAACAAGAAGAGCCAGCAGATAAAACAGAACATAGGCATCCAATCAGCTTATGTGAATTCAACAAAAAAATCCTGACGACCCAGTACTAGACCTCAAAGGAGTACTCAAGAATTGTTACAGCGAGGATGAACGTCCCCTTATAGTGACTTTATTTTTTGCGTTTGGTGCAAGGACTTGGGTTTGGTTCTCATGATAACTCGATGTCATAAGTCTCAGCTTTTCCCTCCATTGGTGTTATTTCTCCTCGCTCCGATCGCACTGAAGCTCAAAGGAGGGAAAATTACAAATTACATCACATTACATCTCAAGAACCTTACTTTAGGTGGTGCTCATACAAAACAGAAAAACAATGACCTGCGCAAATTAGAAGCCGGGTGATCACGACAAGAACAATCCAAATTGATGGCTTCTACCTTAAAATTGTATTTGTGCTGCTTTTATATCCATGCAATGCATAAAAGAAAGTTCAAAAACACAAGTAAATGATTGCATCAGAAACGCAATATATACACCAGGCAAAGCGATGAAGTTCCTGCATATTTCCCTTTCGAAAAGCTTCAAGGTGTCCAGTTTACTTCATCAAAAGGACTCCCTGAGGTTTGTAGGGAGGAAATATTTTAAAAAAATTCGCGAACTCCCAAGTTCTAGTTGGTGTAACTTACATTATATGGAGTTAGGTGAAGTGGAATCCAATAATTGAAACTAATTATTTTCAAAGTACTTTTTTTTAAGAGCCAAACGCCACAGGACCAGGCATAGTTAAAGCTTCCTCCAGTGAAAACTAGAAAGGGGAATTGATTAATTATGGCAAAGCTTAACATTGTTGAACAGGATCAAATGGACATCGAGTTTTGTCCATATTCTATTTGACTTGGGTTTAAACTCAGGAATGTATCATCACGTCCCAAGAGTTCTGCCTGAGTTCTTGATCTGTTCCCAGCATAGTTCTCTCTATAGTACATTAGTTAATACATACTTGCTAGGGTAGTCCTTGCTCAAAGAACTTTCAAAATTCAACAACAACAACAACAACAACAACATAATAATAATAATAATAATAATAATAATAATAATAATAATAATAATAATAATAATAATAATAATAATAATAATAATAATAATAATAATAATAATAATAATAATAATAATAATAATAATAATAATAATAATAATAATAATAATTAATAATAATAATAATAATAATAATAATTAAAAATTAATTTATTAAGAAAAACAAAATGTAGGTCGCGTTAATCCTCAAGCAAGCTCGTCCGACAGAATATGAGATAACCTTCTTGACAAACCCTAGCTGTGTGAAACAACCTTAAGAAATGCTTTAGTCCTGGATAAGATATGTTTCAGCCGGCCATGTCAAAGTGCATTGCAAGCAAGCAAGCAAGCATATGCTCTGAATGTTCGTTTGTATTTCCCTCCAAATAACAAAGTCAGTCAAATTTTCTAATTTAACAAAGAACAACATCCGCAACCACTGACTATTTCCTTCATGAATGCAAAAGCAAAAGTTTCTAAAAGACGGAGATTGACCATTTCAACAACATTTGCGGATGCTATTGCGTCCGTCCTTACTCGAACAAATTGGGCTTAAAGAGGTATCAGATAGCAATTCCATAAAACAAAGATGGTTAGGATCCTATCGATCACTTAGCTCGGTTTAGGCGCCTAGATCACGTCAAATCATCCTCGATAGCATATTAATGGTCGTGATAAACCAATGCTTGCATATTCCTTCTCTACTGGCCTACATGGATCTAGTCCTGGGTCGTTGCACCACTTCTTGAAGGATGGTGTTCATTTCTTTATATGATTAACGGTAAACTAAAGTAATGGAGAACAGTAAATTAAAGTAATGGAAACATGCTTGTAGTTGTTGAGGAATGACGAGTCCATTGTGTTTAAAACTAAACATGCATTATGTTTGAAGATTTGCCAATAAAATGTTGTCCATCGCGCAGAAGGCACTGGGTCAACCGAGCACGTGTGCCTTGTCGAGTAGGTTAGATAGAGAGAGCTTAAATAGAAATACTTCTAAATTTTTTTAAACAAAGTTCTCCTATTTTATCATCTAATTGGTTTTGCATGATCAGAGAAAGATGATAAGAGTAATTGCACCATGAGATTATTCGTAGTTTCCATGAGAGATTGCCAAGAATAAAACAATAATTCATTTCAATGGTCGTTGAGACTACATTAAATAAATGGGAGAGACAAAGACTCGCTATAATCAAGTTGGAGTCCCCTCCCATATTTTATAGGGAGCAGGTGCTAAGTGGACCATAGAGAGCGCCCAAGCCATAGAACTTTCCATACTTCGAAAGCAAACCAGGACAATTATCTCATAAAATTCCAGTATCGACAACGGTTCGGATGAGAAAGCCAGAGCGGAAGTACTAGTTAAAAGGTCGCCAACATCTAGACAGACATCTTCAACAACTCCCCCATTTCTCCATGTTACATTAAGAAGTATTGCTGACTCAAGGCCATAGCAGAGCTGACCGCAGTATCGGTTTCTGTTTATTTGCTATTTCTTCAACTGAATCATCCTGATCTGCCTCAAAGCTTTCGTTGTTCATCCGCTCGAGTCCTGATCTATACTTTACAAGAACTTTAAAGTTAGAAACGGTAAAATGAAATTTGGTGATCTGGGGTGGGTTAACTTAGTTCTTTATTATTTCTTAATAGAAAACTCATGATCCTGAAGCGTAAGTTTCCAGGAGATATCAGCAATTTGCAAGATTCACCATTGTAAGAAAGTAAAGAAATTATACTGTCCATCCTCAAGTAATGTGTCTGGTAAGTTCTAGATCATTGAGTTACTGTGCACGAAACTAAAATCTTCTGTTCAATTGGTTGCGAAGCAGTGGCAGCTTGCGACGGCAATGTCTTATTTCCAGCCTCCCCATGAACCGTTCTTGGAAAGAAGAAAAAAGTCATACACGGCATCATTTGACAAGTAGGGCCTCTAAAGGATGGTTATATATTAAGGTCTGTCCAACAAAGAGAGTGCACAGCTACCTAGTATATGGTTGTGAACTTGGCCCGGCATGTTAAATCAAATGAAGTCTCCCAATTATAAATTAATAGGGTAAATTAAGGCGCGTTTGGTAATATTTCTGTTTCGATAAACACTTTTTTTACAGAAATATTTTTTTATATTTCTGTTCCGAGGAATAATTTTTTAACAGAAGAACGCATTTTATAATTGCACAAAAATTTTATTCATTGAATAGAAAAAGAACAACAACACGTTTGTCAAACTTGTATAAATTTTATGTATCTTTTAAATTTTTAATTTTTTTCTTTTTTTTTCTTTTTTTCTTTTTCTTTTTTTCTTTTTTCTTTCTTTCTTCCTTTTGGCCAGTCGCCAGCCTCGGCCATGACCGACGACCGGCCAACGATGGCCGACGAGGGCCAGCGGCCTCACCTAGCCACGGCGAGGCTCACCAGCCCCCAGCGAGGCCGAGCCTCGCCGTGGCTGGGCGACGCTCGACCTCGCCGGGCCACTGCCAGGTCGACGTCACCCAATGGTGGCCTAGCGAGGCCAAGCCTCGCCAAGGGCCAGCAATGCTCCAGCAACCGGTCAAAGAAAAAAGAAGAAAAATGAGAAAAAAAAAGAAGGTGTTTCTTGGAATTGTTCCCTGTAACAAGAAACAAGATTTTGTTACTTCCTGTTTATGTTCCAAATCTATTCTCGAAAACAAAAGTTTAAGCAAAGACGTTTATGTTTTTCTTTTGTTCCCTAGAACAAAATAACAAAAATTTGTGTTCCCAAGAATGAAAACAAATAGCCCCTTACCAACCTGAAATTTTGCCGGGTGAACATAGGCGGGAAAAGACAGCCTGTCAATTCAATCTTTCCTCAAATAGAAAAGTGTTAAAAGAAATGGTTCGTGATTGATGACGCTCCGTTGAGTTGATGCTGAAGAGTTCAAATGGTGAAGAAGAAATAGTCAAATGTTTGCAATAATTTGAGTTTACCACTTCCATATCAGATGAATATGAATTCTTTATGCTGGAGAAGAGGAATTCAGACCGGCTGCCATGTCAACGCAGTTGTTGGTGAATGTTGTTCTTGGATTTAAGAAGGAGAAGAAAAGGATGTAACCTTTAAAGACTTGTAAGCTGTAGAGCACTTTGTTGAATATTGCTGAGTCAAGCACTATCATCTATAAATAGATAGTGTTACCATGTAATAGACCTCACTCCTTCCTCGAGCAATCATTCTTCTGAACTCGAGATCAGAGAGCCCAATTTCCTGTCCAACGATGAAGTATCTTCCGATTAGCTTTCTCATCTTGGCTTTGGCAACTGCCACTGCTTTTGCTTATGACCCCAGTCCTCTTCAGGACATATGCGTCGCCACCAATGACATGAACTCTGGAGGTTGGTTCGCAATTCTTGCGCTATTCATGTCTTTCAATTCTGGCTTATAATGCGAAGCAATAACAGGAATTCTATTTCTTATGCAGTGTTTGTGAATGGAAAGTTTTGCAAGGACCCGAAACAAGCCACAGCTGATGATTTCCTCTTTATGGGGCTTAGAAATCCTGGAAACACGACGAATCCGCTTGGATCAAAAGTCACTCCGGCTTTCGTCGACCAATTTCCGGGACTCAACACTCTTGGAATATCCATGGCTCGCCTTGACTTCGCTCCCGGTGGCCTAAATCCTCCCCACACTCACCCACGTGGCACCGAGGTTTTGGTCGTGGTGGAGGGTACGCTACTTGTTGGCTTCGTCACTTCCAACCAATTAAACAACACTCTCTTCACCAAGGTCTTGTACAAAGGGGACGTATTCGTGTTCCCAATTGGTCTCATTCACTTCCAGTTGAATATTGGAAACACCTACGCACTGGCCTTTGCTGGTCTTAGCAGCCAAAGCCCGGGAGTCATCACCATTGCTAATGCTGTTTTTGGAGCGAAGCCACCCATTTCAGCCGATGTTCTCACCAAGGCCTTCCAAGTCGACAAGAAGGTGGTTGACTACCTCCAGGCACAGTTTTGGTACGATAACAACTAAAAGGAATGTATGGCCGAAAATAAAAAGAAAGACTGAACAGAATAAAAGGCTACCTTGGAACAATAATTACTTGAGCACACGGTATATCAAGGCATACTTATGTACGTCATGTATGACCTATTTGTAATAAAAGATGGTTCTTAAACATCATATCTCTCTCTCTCTCTCTCTCTCTCTCTCTCTCTAATGTGCACCTTGCCTGGAAGAGTGTGATAATATCTAAATTATGTAGAAATTGGAATGTTATCATCTGAAATTATGTGATTGCCAAATCGAGGTCCCAATGCCCTCATAACTAAATTGCAAAAAAGAATTTGCTACCCAAACATATTCCAATTTCCAATTGTCTTCAAATTGTGTCAACAAAGTGTTTGAAGTAAATATTAACGATCACTTAAAGTAGGATCGTTTTCACAAAAGAGGGCCATAAGTGACTCTTATATTAAATTAGGTTTAAAGTGGCCAACCTAGTCTCAAGATACTAAGTTCCCGGCTGGCCAAATCTTCTTTGACCGGCGAATCCGTGCATTTCACGCGCATCTCATATGCTTCTTTCCTGCATCTTAAGATGCACAAGCTCACCAACGTGTGAGATTTGGCACGAGAAATTCGACTAGGGATTGCAGAAAGAATTCGACTGGGGATTGCAAAAAGAATTGGCCCATAGCAGGAGACTTTTGTGAACTCTCGTGGCGAACCTAAGCCATTCGACTTGCGAAATTAGAATATGTGCACTAGCTCTTCCCGAAATGTCCATTTCCTTAGTCAATTTTGAAAGATGCTTATGAGACTGTTTCGGTTTTACGCAGTTCTCACCATACACAGTATGATATGCTCACTCTGAAGAAGAGAAAATAGAATTGCCAATTTGGACCACCTCCGGTGTTCTTGAATTCTACCAGGCTTTGCTTAAAATAATTTAGTCAATAAGACAATTCCGTTACTGCAGCAAATACTATATGCTGACTTTGAGCATTTTCTGATTATTATATGCTCTCGCAATTTGTAGTTGTTGACATCCAAGTTTACCCTGAAAGCATGTGCTGGTCACGAGGAATTTTAAATGAAACGCCCCGTTTTCATCCACGAAATCAATGGAAAGCAATTCTCATGAAGGCTACTTAAGCTAAGCCTCAACGGAATAAACTCGAAGTCGATGGCCGGGAAGTTGATTAACACGTGTCAGGCTATGAGGATGATGTACTGAATCTGAAGATTAAGAAAAATTAGCATTGGAATTCGAACAAAAATAGCTTATGCGAGAAATGTGCATAAAAATAGGGAAAGGTTATTTACTTGAAGGGTAAGCTACACGAGCATCATCAATAGGTCAGGGAGCAGTTACTAAAGGATAAGAACGTCCAGGGGAAAAGAAACACGTGAAGATCGGAAAGAGTAGTACCCAAGAAGGAATAACCGACTAAGGAACATCAATTCCCGATATAGTTTCTCCACTAAGAACCCCCCTGCGCAAAAAATGCAACAATCGTCTTCATTTTATCTTTACTTTATCACATCTTAGTTGTAGTTTTCAGGAATCCTGTCATTGATTACATTCCGGCGTTCATCTTCATTCGATCCAACATCGTTGATTAAATTCTAGTGTTGCTCCACAAAGTTTAGTGTCATTGATTAGATTATGGCATTGTACTAGATCCAAAAGTATTACGGTTGATTTAATTCCAGCTTTACATCAAAAGCAAGCTGTGACTTTAATTAAATTCCATCATAGTTTGGGTTTAGAGAGTAGACTATCTAGCTATTTGTGTTCGATCACATCATTGGTTAAATTCTAGAGTAATTGGTATTTAGAAGTTGTTCATTTTTGAGTCATTTGGCCATAAGTTGTTAGGACTGTACATATAATTGAGAATAAAACTCCATTTTGCATTTGACATTATCTGTCCAAGCTCAACACAGAACCTGAGTCTCCAATAATAAAATCAAAATGCAACATTTGGTGAAAGGTTATTCAAGGGAATCAAAATCGGTGAAAGATCTTTTGGACACACCCAGTGGGACTAATGTGTTGGATTGAGAGAGTGCTATGCTATGGACCTAGAGTCGTATCAACTTGAATAGCTCCACTAACGAACAATTATTCATGGCTAAGAACAACACGTGAGCCAAATCATCATCATCCCAGCTTCCTTAGAATGAAGTCGTGAATCAAGTTCAAGAGGAAGGTGCCAATGTATCAAGGCAACACCTCGAAGAGAGAAGGCAAGTAGACTTCACACTAGTCATGCTCTCTACTACAAGGCGAATGATTAAAGAAGCTCATAATGAGTTTGTTGACTACATGGTTAGACGAATGAATGATATTGTTAGGCCTCTGATCATTAATACTTATCGTGAATGTGCTCAAGGACACCATGGGATTTCGGCTGAACTAGTTCAGACCTAATCAAGGCACATCCTTGTTTTGAATGGGTTTGTTCCTGTATCATCAACTAATCAAGTAACTACGAGTAATGCATGACAACTTACATTAACATGGCCCCCTCTTAGAATTTTGCAAAGGGGAGAAATTCTTGCGACTATGCAAGTTGATGGGTATATTAATTCACACATCCCTACCAAAGCTGATCGAGGTTCTACAATACTAATTCCACCTCTAGCTCAGTATAATCCTTCACATGAGAACTCCATTAGGGTAGAGCAACCAAATCTAACTGTAGTCCCTCAAATGAATGTGTTCCCAATTACCATGGAGGTCCCACGAGTTGTAATGGCCCTTGCCAGGGGGCAGGAACAAATATATTAGGAGAATAATTAGCAACAAGCCCCTTTGGTGGGAACTCCTAATGCTCATCAACAACTTCCAAATGTTCTACCACAATTGCTGTCAAATATTCAACCTCAGATGTTGCAACAGCCTCTCAATCTTCTTCAAGTCAATATTCCTAATCCACAAATAAACTCAATGCTTGTGAATCAACCATAACCGCAACTCTATGCGCCTCATGAGCAGTATCATCAAGCTCCTCAACAGAATCCAAACATGGTGCCGCAACCCAATTACCTAGCACAATAGGTTCCAGGGTTCCCTTATTTTGTCCCAATTCAAAATCAATCAATAATCGATCCAGCGTTAAGAGGATATGGGAATGATGCCTATCTATATACCCAACATTTATAGGAAGCCATATCTGAACTGGATGGATACTGTGCCTTATCCAAGAGGTTTTAAGTAATCACCCTTTCTTGATGCTATCAACATTACAAGTTCATTAGAATACATATGGCGACCGGAGAAATATGGGGATTGTAAACGGAAAATTGTGTTGTATTATTCAATAAAAGTCTGTCATACACTAAGTAATCACCAATAAAATAAGCCCTAAAATCCTAAAGACCACTTTACTCTTTTATATCTATAAAACTCTCCCTCAAGCTAAACCATGGATACTAATAATGCCCAGCTTGTTACAAATATATTCTATCCTCCCATTACCTAGAGGTTTAATAGTCTGTAAGTTGTTCACTACTCCTAATATGATGGAGAAGAATCACTCCACTCTATAACTTCTCTTGAATAAAATGATGTTCAACTTCAAAGTGTTTTCTTCCCTTGAGAAACAAGGTTGAAAGCCATGTGTAATGCCGCCTTATTATCACACCATAGAGACATAGGAATCGAAACTTTAAATTTTAACTTAGTCAATAGCTGATGAATCCACACTAAGTCACATGTCACTCATGACATGACTCTATATTCTAACGAAACACTCGAGCAAGCAACAAACTCTATTTCTTACTCTTCCATGATACCAAGTTTCCTCCAACCAAGGTAGAGTAGCTAGTGGTTGATCTCCTCTCATCTAGAAATCTTATCTAATCAACATCAGAGAATCCTTCAACTCTACTATGACCATGGTTTTGATAGACAATTCTTTTTCCTAGAGCCTTCTTCAAGTACCTCAAAATCCGAATAACAACATCCCGGTGAGATGTACAAGGAAAAGACGGAAATTGGCTTATAACACTAATTGGAAAGGTAATGTCTAGTCAAGTATTTGTTAGATAATTCAATTTACCTACCAGTCTTATATATCTTTCAGGATTATCAAGAATCTCTCCACTCTCAACAACTGGTTTAATTCCTTGTTCTATAGGTGAATGAAGAGGTTTTGATCCAAACATGCCTGTCTTAGTGAGCAAATCAAAAACATACTTTCATTGTGACAAAACAATACATTTCTACGATTGTGCCACCCTAATTCCTAGAAAATATTTCAACCTTCCCAAGTCTTTGGTCTGAAAATATTATAGAAGATAGAGATTTAGTTCGGTTATACAAACCAAATCATCTCTCGTGATGGTAATATCATAAATACACATAATCAAGAACAACTTACCTCCCCCTAACTATTTATAAAAGAAAGAGTGATTATTTCTACACCTATACAGTATAAGAGAGAGCACAATCTTAGTAAATCTTCCAAGACACGCTCATGGAGACTTTCAAGCCATACAAAGACTTTTCTAACTTACAAACCAATCATCTAGACTCACCCTAAGCAACAAACCCTGCAACAAACCCTGAAAGTTGCTCTATAGGTCAATGACAATGAAGGAGTTGGATGAATTGTACCAACCCCTTCAACCTATGTAGATGAATCATTAGCTAGGGTAATAGTAGATGATGATGGAGTAAGAGAAGAAAGTATAACTGAAAGACATGACATGTAATCAGAGGCCCTTGAATCAATGATCCAAGGGCCAAAGCAACTAAAAGGCATGCAGTAGCATTACTTGTTTGTACTAGAGCAGAAGTGGAAGAAGTAAGCTTTGAACTCTGAAGTTGGATGTACCGAGCAAATTCCTCATCAAACATTACCGCAACCACAATATTTTCCCTCGAGCAACTCAACCTCAACAATTCAATGGTCCAACATAATTGAAAAATATTATGTTGATAAACTACTTCATATTAATAGCCTAACAAGACTGTCACAATACTAGCAACCAATCGAACCAACAGTCTAAATATATTAACAAATTGCCAAACAACATCCTTAGCTGGCCTAAAGTTTTCCTGGGGGACCAAAGAGCTTGATCAACATCAAATTTTGGCTGGTCAACACTAGACAACGCCGAATCTAGAATAGACTATGCTCACTAGTATCAGATCTAGACTCGGAACAATAAACCAAGTATGACGCGGAGATCCTTGATGCCAAAGCATTCCTAAAAGACGTCAATCCTGTAAAAGAGTCATCGATTTAGTGGGCAGACGTCAATCACATTATTACATATCGACCACCTAGTCATTAATTTACATGGCAATTATCGATTCCGAGTCTACTTCGATCACTTCGCATTTAGAAAGTGTTCGCATTCCTTGAAGGCAATTAAATCAATAGTTTTGGAAAAAGTAAATCTTGGAGACATGCAACTGACAACATTTAAGTCCTTACTTGTGTTACCTCCTACTTCTCTACACTCTCTTTAGCATCAACTCCGATGAGATCCATCTACT
The DNA here is from genome assembly GCA_017140615.1 of Eucalyptus cladocalyx. Classification (NCBI taxonomy): domain Eukaryota; kingdom Viridiplantae; phylum Streptophyta; class Magnoliopsida; order Myrtales; family Myrtaceae; genus Eucalyptus; species Eucalyptus cladocalyx. The sequence goes on from CM029516.1 coordinate 24,705,929, forward strand.
TCAATAGCGGGGAGTGACTATTCCAACGGCTAGTCGACGGCATTAAGTGGCTACTTTGGCAACTAGGATTTTTATTTTTATTTTGTTAGCTCTGATACCATGTAAAGTGAAAAATTGTATTGTATCATTCAATAAAAGTCTATATATACATTAAGTAATGACAAAAAAATAAGTCTTGAAACCCCAAAGACCACTTTACCCTTTTTATATCTCTAATAGACCACTTTACTATTTTATACCTCTAATAGGGATGAAGGATAGTTTACTTATTTCACCTATTTTTCTAACATGAGCAAACTAACACGCTCGATTTACTTTAAGAGATTGTCAAAAACCTTGCAATATGATCTTAGTAAAGTAAGAATGTATTGTGTGCCCTAAGAGTATGGTCCCTTGTTAGTGTAAACAAGGGGGAAAAAAGATACACCTAAGCATGATAACACAATGGTTTAGGGTCAAAGTGTCTTTCATGAGCATAAGTTCTAGTAATGTCATAAGCAAATCTCTAACCAATTTGTGCATTGAACATCTGTTACCTTATCTAACTAGAATTTTCCATAACAAGTATGAGATTCTAATTTTGATGCTTAGAGGGGCAATTGTTTTGATCACCTCTGCCCACCAATTTTGCCTATAATAAAGAATAAATAGCAAAAAATGATGCACAGACTTGTGTGTGCAAAAGGACGGAAAAATGTTGTTGAGAAAAGAAAATGTATGATTGATATAATGTTGTAAAACATTTTAATGGTTGTTACTTATGAAAATTTAAATAAAGCTAACAAATATGCTCACTTGTTATGTGGGTACTAGAAATAGAAAGTAAAAAGGTTAAGAAAAATCACTTTTATATTATGAAATAAGACAGTGGTATTTTCACCCCCATTTTGGTTAAGGCGCTCCTTTTTTGCCACTTAACTTACTCAAATACCCTCCCCCCCCCCCTCTCTCTTCAAAATATTGTTTCTTTTTTTATCTGGCTAACCAAAGAAATTAAATTTATTTTTATCATTTCTCTCGTCAGTTCACAGTATAAATGCTCTATTACACCTAACAAAATATCATCCTGTCATACATGTTATTGTAACTTTGCCTAGAAAATATTGTCAATTTTAATTTTTGAAATTATAGTTTCCATTTTCTATTTATGACGACTTATGAAAACTCATTTGATCCCCTATTTGTATTCGACAATAAAAGAAAAACTATATTTCAAAGTCAAAAATTAAAATTCAATTTAATTGTCAAAACCAAAAATTAAAATTCAATTTAATTATCAAAACCAATCTTGATAGAAAAAATGGAAAAGAAAATTCAATCAAAATATGAAAAAGATTAAATTATTAGATGCATGATCAAATGTCAAACATATTTATATTTAGATCATATCTAAATATTAACAAAAGAAAAACACATAAGGGTGGGGGGGTGAGAAGAATCGTCTTGTTGTTCTACTCTAATTATGAAGAAAGTTACTACTATTAATTGTAGATTCATTCTCACACTAAGTGTATAAAAACTTTAAAATATGCTTAAAATGTTCCCATGAAAAAAATCTGATGCGAATTTGAAAGTGAATAAAGGGTAAATAATAAATTTTCGACCCCATCTTACAATTCATATTAAAATGTAAAAAGCTCAAAAGAAAGCACAAATCGACGATGTCTAACTTTAAAAACCTACAACGTATTCCAAAAAACATTCACAATGTCAAAATTGGCTAGATAATTAGATTAAATTTTAATTTTCACTAGAACTAAAGTTTCTCTCAAACTATTTGATAAAAACTAAGTGAATGATCGTTTATTCATAAGCCATTATAACTAGAAATTTCTAATCTTTTATTTAACTTCTGTGATAAAAATATGAGATCATAAATTAATATTGTAGGCAAAATGATAATATGATAAATGGTAAGATAATTTATTTTTGTTTGCTTGTAATTGATATTTATATTGTGAAACTAATAAGATTAGATAGATGATAAAAATAAAGGCAGTTTTGCGTGTTAATATAATAAAAAAGAAACAATAATTTTTTTGGGGGGAGGGCATTTTGGTAAGTTCATCGAAAAAAGAGAAAAAAAAACGAGTGTTTTAGCACAAATGGGGGTGGAAATAGCACCGCCCATGAAATATTGGATAAATATATAAGTGTGTATACATGTCTTTAGGACAAAGTGAAAACCTCAAATAAAATGTGTATAGCATAGATCTATTTCTAGAAGCAATCAATATTATAATCTCAAATAATCACGAAAGGATATAGAGGGTAAATGCAAAAACACGAATACACTTCTTGTTATGCTCTATTTTTGATAGTTCCTAAAAGAACGAAAAAACTAAGTTGCGTCTCAACGTTAGCTTGGAATAATTTAAGACTTTATGGCTATTGTACCGAACAAATTTAGACATATCATGGTTCTGAGGAAAATTTGTAGATGGCATACCAAGAAGAGCCAGCAGCTAAAACAGAACATAGGCATCCAATCAGCTTATGTGAATTCAACAGGAAAATCCTGATGACCCAGTACCAGACCCCAAAGGAGTACTCAAGAATTGTCAGAGTGAGGATGAACGTCCCCTTATAGTGACTTTATTATTTGCGTTTGGTGCAAGGACTTGGGTTTGGTTCTCATGATAACTCGGTGTCATAAATCTCAGCTTTTCCCGCCATTGGTGTTGTTTCTCCTCGCTCCGATCGCATTGAAGCTTAGATGAGGGAAAATTACAAATTACATCATATTACGTCTCAAGAACCTTACTTTAGGTGATTTCTCACATAAAAAGGAAAAACAATGACATGCGCAAATTAGAAGCCCGGTGATCACAACAAGAACAATCCAAATTGATGGCTTCTACCTTAAAACTTTATTGGTGCTGCTTTGGTATCCATGCAATGCATAAAAGAAAGTTCAAAAACGCAAGTAAATGATTGCATCAGAAATGTAATATATACACCAGGCAAAGCGATGAAGTTCCTGCATATTTCCCTTTCGAAAAGCTTCAAGGTGTCCAGTTTACTTCATCAAAAGGACTCCCTGAGGTTTGTAGGGAGGAAATATTTTAAAAAAAAATCGCGAACTCCCAAGGTCTAGCTGTTGTAACTCACATTATATGGAGTTAGGTGAAGTGGAATCCAATAATTGAAACTAATTATTTTCAAAGTACTTTTTTTAAAGAGCCAAACGCCACAGGACCAGGCATAGTTGAAGCTTCCTCCAGTGAAAACTAGAAAGCGAATTGATTGATTATGGCAAAGCATAACGGTGTTGAACAAGATCAAATGGATATCGAGTTGTGTCTCTATTCTATTTGACTTGGGTTTAAAACCATGAATGTACCATCATGTCCCAAGTGTTCTGCCTGAGTTCTTGATCTGTTCCCTGCATAGTTCTCTCTCTAGTACATTAGTTAATACATGCTTGCTAGGGTAGTCCTTGCTCAAAAAACTTTTCAAAATTCAACAGCCATGCATAATAATAAAAATAATAAATTTAAAATTTAAAATTAATTTATTCAACAACAAAAAAACAAAATGAAGGTCGCGTTAATCCACAAGCAAGCTCGTCCGACAGAATATGAGATAACCTTCTTGACAAACCCTAGCTGTGTGAAACAACCTTAAGAAATGCTTTAGTCCTGGATAAGATATGTTTTAGCCGGCCATATGAAAGTGCATTGCAAGCAACAAGCAAGCATATGCTCTGAATGTTCGTTTGTATTTTCCTCCAAATAACAAAGTCAGTCAAATTTTCTAATTTAACAAAGAACAACATCAGCAACCACCGACTATTTCCTTCATGAATGCAAAAGCAAAAGTTTCTAAAAGACGGAGATTGACCATTTCAACAACATTTGCGGATGCTATTGCGTCCGTCCTTACTCGAACAAATTGGGCTTAAAGAGGTATCACATAGCAATTCCATAAAACAAAGATGGTTAGGATCCTATCGATCACTTAGCTCGGTTTAGGCGCCTAGATCACGTCAAATCATCCTCGATAGCATATTAATGGTCGTGATAAACCAATGCTTGCACATTCTTTCTCTACTGCGCGATTTGCCAATTTAATGTTGCCCATCGCGCAGATGGCACCTGTTGCCATGCCTTGTCGAGTAGGTTATATAGAGAGAGCTTAAATAGAAACACTTTCAAAAAATTTTAAACAAAGTTCTCCTATTTTATCATCTAATTGGTTTTACATGATCAGAGAAAAGATGATAAGAGTAATTGCACCATGAGAATATTCGTAGTTTCCATGAGAGATTGCCAAGAATAAAACAATAATTCATCTCAATGGTCGTTGAGACGACATTAAATAGATGGGAGAGACAGAGACTCGCTATAACCAAATTGGAGTCCCCTCCCATATTTTATAGGGAGAAGGTGTTCAGTGGAGACTAGAAAGCGCCCAAGCCATAGAACTTTCCATACTTCATAAGCAAAGCAGGACAATTATCTCATAAGATTCCAGTATCGAGAACGGTTCGGATGTAAAAGTCACAGCAGAAGTACTAGTTAAAAAGTGCCAACATCTAGACAGACATCTTCAACAACTCCCCCATTTCTCCTTGTTATATTAAGAAGTATTGCTGGCTCAAGGCCATAGCAGAGCTGACCGCAGTATCGGTTTCTGTTTATTTGCTATTTGTTCAGCTGAATCATCCTTATCTGCCTCAAAGCTTTCGTTGTTCATCCGCTCAAGTCCTGATCTATACTTTACAAGAACTTTAAAGTTAGAAACAGTAAAATGAAATTTGGTGATCCGGGGTGGGTTAACTTAGTTCTTTATTATTTCTTAATAGAAAACTCATGATCCTGAAGCGTAAGTTTCCAGGAGAAATCAGCAATTTGCAAGATTCACCAGTGTAAGAAAGTAAAGAAATTATACTGTCCATCCTCAAGCAGTGTGTCTTGTAAGTTCTAGATCATTAAGTTACTGTGCACGAAACTAAAATCTTCTCTTCATTAGGTTGCGAAGCAGTGGCAGCTTGCGACGGCAATGTCTTATATCCGGCCTCCCCATGAACCGTTCTTGGAAAGAAGAAAAGTCATACACGGCATCATTTGACAAGTAGGGCCTCTCAAGGATGGTCATTTATTAAGGTTTGTCCAACAAGAGAGTGCACAGCTACCCAGTATATGGTTTTGAACTTGGCCTGGCATGTTAAATCAAATGAAGTCTCCCAATTATAAATTAACAGGGTAAATTATCAACCTGAAATTTTTCCTGGTGAACATAGGTGGGAAAAGACAGCCTGTCAATTCAATCTTTCTTCAAATAGGAAAGTGTTAAAAGAAATGGTTCGTCATTGATGACGCTCCGCTGAGTTGATGCTGAAGAGCTCAAATGGTGAAGAAGAAATAGTCAAATGTTTGCAATAATTTGAGTTTACCACTGCATATCAGATGAATATGAATTCTTTATGCTGGAGAAGAGGAATTCAGACCGGCTGCCATGTCAGCGCAGTTGTCGGGGAATGTTGTTCTTGGATTTAAGAAGGAGAAGAAAAGGATGTAACCTTTAAAGACTTGGTAAGCTGTAGAACACTTTGTTGAATATTACTGAGTCAAGCACTATCATCTATAAATAGATAGTGTTAACATGCAATAGACCTCACTCCTTCCTCGAGCAATCATTCTTCTGAACTCGAGATCAGAGAGCCCAATTTCCTGTCCAAAGATGAAGTATCTTCCGATTAGCTTTCTCATCTTGGCTTTGGCAACTGTCACTGCTTTTGCTTATGACCCCAGTCCTCTTCAGGACATATGCGTCGCCACCAATGACCTGAACTCTGGAGGTTGGTCCGCAGTTCTTGCGCTATTCATGACTTTCAATTCTGGCTTATGATGCTGGAGCAATAACAGGAATTCTGTTTCTTATGCAGTGTTTGTGAACGGAAAGTTTTGCAAGGACCCGACAAAAGCCACAGCTGATGATTTCCTCTTTACGGGGTTTAGAAATCCTGGAAACACCACGAATCCGCTTGGATCAAAAGTCACACCAGCTTTTGTCGACCAATTTCCGGGACTCAACACTCTTGGAATATCCATGGCTCGCCTTGACTTCGCCCCCGGTGGCCTAAATCCTCCCCACACTCACCCACGTGGCACCGAGGTTTTGGTCGTGGTGGAGGGTACGCTACTTGTTGGCTTCGTCACTTCCAACCAATTAAACAACACTCTCTTCACCAAAGTCTTGTACAAGGGGGACGTATTTGTGTTCCCAATTGGTCTCATTCACTTCCAGTTGAATTGTGGAAACACCTATGCACTAGCCTTTGCTGGTCTTAGCAGTCAGAATCCAGGAGTCATCACCATTGCTAATGCTGTCTTTGGAGCGAAGCCACCCATTTCTGCCGATGTTCTCACCAAGGCCTTTCAAGTCGACAAGAAGGTGGTTGACTACCTCCAAGCACAATTTTGGTACGACAACTAAAAGGAATGTATGGCCGAAAATAAAAAGAAAGGTTGAACCGAATAAAAGGCTGCCTTGGAACAATAATTACTTGAGCACACAGAATATCAAGGCATACTTATGTATGTCATGTATGACCTATTTGTAATAAAAGATGATTCTTAATCATCTCTCTAATGCGCACCTTGCCTGAAGTGTGTGATAACATCTAAATTATGTAGAAATTGGAAAGTTATCATCTAAAGTTATGCGATTGCCAGATCTAAGTTCCAATGCCCTCGTAACTATATCACAAAAAAGAATTTGCTATCCAAACAAATTCCAATTTTCAATTGTCTTCAAATTGTGTCAACAAAGTGTTTGAAGTAAACATTAACGATCGCTTAAAGTAGGATCGTTTTCACTAAGTGAGTCTTATATCGCATAAGTTCCCAGCTGGCCAAATCTTCTTTGACCGGCGAATTTGTGCATTGCACATGCATCTCACGTGCTTCTTTCGTGCATCTTAAGATGCACGAGCCCACCAACGTGTGAGATTTGGCACGAGAAATTGAGGTCATTTAATGCACTTGAATAATTCTGGTTTCAAATTCGACTGGTGATTACAGAAAGAATTGGCCCCGCAGTAGGAGACTTTCGTGAACTCTCGTGGCGAACCTAAGCCATTCGACTCGTGAAATTAGAATATGCGCACTACCTCTTCCCGAAATGTCCATTTCCTCAGTCAATTTTGAAAGATGTTTATGAGACTGTCTCTGTTTTAAGCAATTCTCATCATACACAGTTTGATATGCTCATTTCGAAAGAAGAGAAACCGGAAGTGGTAATTTCGACCACGACTGGTGTTCTTAAATTCTGCCAGGCTTCGCTTAAGATAAATTAGTCAGTAAGACAATTCTGTTACTGCAGCAAATACTATATGCTGACTTTGAGCATTTTCTGATTATTATATGCTCTTGTCATTTGTAGTGCATGGTGCTCGTTGCTTTTCTGCTTGTGGGTACATTAAAAAACAATAATTAAAAAATAAACACGCACACACATACACACACCCCTCGTTCCCTAACAATTCTCATCGCTATCATTTTCCTGAATAAACCTTGCCATGTCTCAAATCTTTTGTTTTTTCAACAGTTCCCAATCGCAATAGCTGCATTTGGATATGAAGCAGTGAAATTGTACAGAGAGCAAAAGTATATGTCGTTAACTGTCTAATGACCGGTAACATCGAAGCCATATGCGAGGCCACAATCCAGTGGACCGCACTGCACATTGCATTCTGCGCGGTATGAGGCATCTTAAGATGCTGGGTGGGGGGTCTTCTGGGTTCGGGTAGTCGATTCATTCCGGGGTTGCTTCTCCTTGAAATTGGAGTTATTCCTCAGGTATATATTGTTGTTTAATTATATATTGTCGTTGCCTTAACCATCGGTCAAATGCTGGGTAGAGGCGTTAAAATAGGTACACAACCCATTTATGGACCCATGTTTACTTAAATAGGTCGTTAATGGGTCGGCCTTATTTCCCAAGACACCCATGATGGGTTTTAAAAATAAAAGGACTAAAATATATGGGTCTTAAATAGGTCTACTCTATACCCATTTACCAACCCATTAAAGATAACCCACGATCTAGTTTACCCTATCCCTTTACGCTTCCACGAATCTGATTCGCCACCACCTCCATCGCCTGTCGCTGCTTGCCGCCACCCATCGTCGCCTCGTTGCCGCCCATCATCACGTGAGAGGCCGGCACGTTGTTCGTCACGCTCGACCCCACCTACCACACCTAGTTCAACTTTGCCGAGTCGCCAGCAGGCACCTTGATCTTCACGTAGATCCTCATCGTGTTGTCGGCCGAGTTGTACTCGGCGGCCCAGTCCCACGTCTCGAATGAGATCGATGACTCCTTGACTGCGGTGGACGTGATGTTGTAGGTCTTCACGGTCATGACGCTGGCGTCAAGGAAGGCGATGAGGGCCTGGGCGCCAAACATGCCGGTGGCGGTGGGGTTGAGGGCCTAGGAGACCCAACCGTCCTTGCCCTTGTGCAGGGCAGCAACAAAGGCGACGGCGGCGGAGGAGTTGGCGGGGTCATAGGAGAAGTGGAGGAGGCAGAGAGGGTGGTGAGGTCGACGCAGGTGGAGTAGAGGGCACTGTTGGTGAGCTTCTGGGAGGAGCAGCCGACGGCATCGGCAGCAGGGGTTAGGAGGAGGAGGAGGGCCACCGCGGGGAGGCAGCAGAGGAGGGTTGCAAAGAAGAGGAGGAAGCCATTGATGAGAGAGAGAGAGAGAGAGAGAAATATATATATATGGGTCGGGTCGGGTCGGGTCGGGTATGGATAGAAAATTTTATATTATGTATAAATGAGTTAATGAGTCAATTTGAGTCAGACCATTAATGACCTGACCCACCCGTTTAACACCTCTAATACTGGGAACGGCAATTAGCATGCAAACTGCAAACAATTGGCTCTTTAATTCATGCCGCAGGAGCTTTCACTTTTGTTGTTCAGAAAAAAGGTTCTATTGAAACGCTTCATCTTTGAAAGGTCGCTAAACTGCAAGCATCACACGATGGTAAACCAGACATTCATGTGGTCGTCGGGCCAGCATTCTAGAAGATAGAGTAATTTGAATTTGCTTATAGAATACTGCAGTTTCGCCTTGATCAAAGGGAAGATTATAGTAAATTCCCTGAATTTGAAGTCCTGGAGTGTGCTCTCCGTGCGACTCTTTCCCCACCTAACTTTGGAGCTTGTTTTCATTTTACAGGTCGCTAGTGCGACGGAAACATCTGCCATGGTGTTCTACATGCTTAAGAGATTTCCAATTCCCTACGGTAGGACTCCAACTTTGCACTCCTCTCATTTTGTTTCTAGTTCAGCTCCCGACAAGACGAAAAATCAATACTCGAGTCGACCATTTGATCCATGATTTTCGGGGCATCCTTTTTTGCCCTTTTGCAGCGGTCTATGTCATGACATTTTCAATATTGTAGGAAACTGACAATGTTCTCGGGATGAGCTTCCCTCATTGTATTCATCCCGTCTGGTGTCGACTTTGCTAGTGCTCTCACCGTGGGTAATCCCACTCCTTCCTGCCCTTCTCCCATTCTTAGAATTGAAACTTCTCAATAATTTTCACCACCTCCTTTGCGGATATAATCTGTTATCTTTCCCTTATTCATGGAGTGGTTTTGTTTCTTTTTATTGCTTTGCAGGGGTAATAGGCATTGGGAAGAGCATTGCGATGATTGATAATCATGCGTTCATGAGATTTTTGAGCTTTTGCAGTAGCCATTGAAAACCATTATGGTGGAATTTGTGAAGAGTGCTTTTCGACACATCGTAGTACTAGTCAACATACACGCAGTTCTAGGTCCCGCCTCACATGGGAATAAAAAAGTCGAATGATTTTTCCAGCCTTACGTCTCACACCACCAGTCACATGGCATAATCGTACAAAGTCAAACAAATATAAATAAACAAGGCATTGAGATTGGAACTTAAATTTACCGTGCAAGAAGCTTATATTTATGAGTCTATGAAAGCAAAACCAAGTAGAGCAGACCAAGAACAAGGAACAGTCTTAACTAGGAAGGTTCGAGAATAGAGATTGGCTCAATCCAAGCTTCAAGCCATCAGAAAAAGGGCCTTGGCAGAAGCCCCCGATCTTTCTTCTAGATCCACTTTGAAAATCCTCATGTGATTAAACGGCTACCATGAACACCAAAGAACAGAGGACCGTTTATTTTCAGATATCATCGAATCATGAAACAGATAGAACTCTGATTTGCAATGACTATTGAGAGTAAACATATCCAACGGCGCTGCAGAGGAAGACAACCGACGCTTACATCATGCCAGAGGACACCTTGCTAAAGCCCCTTCTAATATGATCAAAATCCATCGTAGACAGCACGACCGATACGCTTATATCAAGGTCATCTCTCAGTCACACGCTTTTTAGCAAAGAAAATGTTTAATAAGCTCTTAGACTTCAATCATACATATGTTAGGCTTCTGTAAGTAGGTCTCATGCAATCAAATGAGTTAATGATCAAACATGGATGTTTTCACCAAGCTTTAGTGAAATTAGACTGTTGCGTTCATTTACAACCCAAAAAGAATTTCTAGTTGGATTAGAAGTCTTATTTTTTCTGGCTAAGAAGTCTTCTCCTAGTTGACTAAGTAGTATCTCTAGAGAGTTATGTCCCTTAATTCCATTTGAAATAGGATTTATGCTTCTTAAGGTTTCATGTTCCAAGTTGGAGTCAAATTTTAGAAGAGTCTGTATATGTGTATTTAATTCTTCAGAGTCAATAGTGAGTGAAGACTATTATTTTAGTAATTGCTTACTTTGAATTGTGTAATGCTCGGATGTGATTTGTGCGGAACTTTTAGTGATACCTAAAGTAACTTACTGGTGTTGACGTATGATTGATTGTGATTTATCTTCGAGTTATCACGTTAGCCTACTACTTTGGGACTCAGCGTCCCGCATTAAGAAATCATTAGACTTATCTCTTAAGAGCCTATGCAGAAGTACTGACGAAATAGGTCTCATCACATTAACTCTTGGTTCTTTTATTTTTGAGCAAGTAACTCTTGGTTCACTCGGCACGATATGAACAAGTGCTCAGGTGCTGAACCTCACAACTAAAAGTTGCAGGGTCCAACGCCTCACCTAATGATCATACCTATTGCGTGAGAATAAGGAAACTTGAAAGCCTTGCAAAATTTCATCAGCCAGTGGAACCGTGCAAATATGAGTGTCTTCTTGGTCAGCAAACAAAGAGTCTAATGGTATTTCCTTTCCAATTATCTCGAAGAAGGTGGTGTAAAAATGACACATTGTTCTGTTCTGACAAGTCCACTATTCGTTCCAGAGTTTGTCTTTATTACTGACATAAAGCTACAAATGGCGCATTCCATTCTAAAAGAAGGCGATGGAAGAAAAGGAATGTACCATGGGATAATTCTATCCCTCCCCCACCAGCCTGATGACATTCCACACAGAGTTTTCATCTTCCTACTTCATTTTTCAACCTTTCTCACTTTCAAATTACAATTACGCCAGCCAGATGGATTAATTGAAGAAAATATGTTCAAGCAGGTACGATGTTCCCAGTCCATGAAGGCACAGACCAATCAACAAAGATAGAGGTGGCAAATCATACGAGATCACTTCATATTTCTAGTATTCGACATTTATATTCTAATCTGCTAGCACTTCGGAATAGTTTGTGATGTTTTAGGCCAGTATCTGCTTCAAGAGTAACACAAAAGTTGGTATATCAAGTACACTAGTTAAAGGGAAAAAATTGCCATTTGTAGAACTCAAAATCTTTTAACTTACCAATCAGTCCAATTTCAACAACGGTGTGAGGTACAAAAATTGCATTAACTTTTCATTACATCGGGCAAGTCAGTGGATAGCAAAGGCTAGACTGACCTGTTACACATGAAAGAATGGTACATGATGCCACATAATTTTGCCTGAGAAAGTGATGCTCGTAAAATTCGAGTCTCATCTTTTGCAGTCAACAAGCTTCCAAGTCTCATCTTTTGCAATCAATAAGCTTGAATTTCACCTGCATTAGGACTTGATCTTATCTATCCGCAGGACAGATATGGATATCAAAGCCAAAAATTTTGAGGACTTCTACAAGAAGATCACAGTAATGCAGAACGTTGTATGAGGAAAAGCTCCTAAAAATGAATAATACAAAAACAAACATCCTACCTAGATGAACTAATCGTGGCTGCCTTTGAGGCTTTACCTCCAGATGGGGAATCTTTGATGGATTGAGAATCAGAATTGATGGCTATATTTCCTACACCAACCTCCACCGCCTCCCTATCATCCATTTCCTTGGTAAATTTATCTGAATTGACAACTTCAGTCACCTGATTTTGATTAGGAGGAACAGAAGGCTCCAGCAAACGAGGGCCTGCATTGATCCATGGATGTAGAAGGCATTGCGCAGCAGTTGGTCGACTCTCAGGAACAAAGTCCAGGATGGGAACTAGGAAGTCGGTCAGTTCATCAGCATCTTGCTGACTAAATTCATATTTCTCAAGAAGAACCTTGTTCAATGGCCAGAACCGCAACCTCCGTATATGTCTTAAGTCACCATATCTATTAAAGAAGTCTCTAGAGTACCGACCACCAAGAGCAATCTAATATTCAACATAATGCTAAGTGTTAGATACAATGTGTCTGTGAACATAGGACACAAAATATTCAGAGAGCGACATTCTCACCTTGCGAGGCATCATTCCTAGGAGCTCCATCATCAATGCCAAGTGGTCCTAAAACAGATTATTTAGCATCAACTGGAGTGAACTTATATTCTAAATTTAAAAGTTAAGCTTAGCTGAAAACAAACTAGGATAGTCAAAATTCTATAGCTACAATACTCCACATTCTTGTTCATCTTTTTAAGATAAAAATATATTAGATAAGGGTTGAAAAAACAGCCCAAAGAAGCTATAGAATCATTATCAACAAATCTTAAGGAGAACGTTCCTGAAATGAACACATTTTTCATAAGAAGGAAAGCAATCTCATTAGCAGAAAAATGCATGCCCCTCAGATAATTCAGTTTAATCCTTTTTTGAAGCACACATATGGCCATATATATTTCAATGAAAAACATACATGATAAGTCCAACTCATTTATTATGAAAAAATGATAAACATCTTTACTCAAGTTCCCTCCTTATTGAAAAATTTAGGTTGTTAAGCAACCCAAAAGCATCTGGAACAGCTTTTCTTCTTCAAGAAACGTTGCATGTATAATTCTAACAGTTGGTGAAAATGGTCCCTGCTTCATGGAAAATTAAAGTTTTGTGTGTATGACATTTTTTTAAAGTACTTAACCAACAACATGCTAAATCAACAAAACCAATGTCATCCAATAATTTTCTAAACCTTCAGAACAAAGGATGATTATTTGCAGAATGCAAATGGAAAGAAAGGACGTCAACGTCTCTGACGAACAGAAGATCTGCAAATAAATGTAAATAATCCCAGAGGATGCCATACCTCATCCCTGTCGAAGTTGTCACCACTGTGGGGATCAAATAGTACATCACCAGTGGCAAGCTCAAAGCAGATACAAGCAAAAGACCAAAGATCAGCTGAAGTAGAATACTTAGACCCAAGTATGACCTCCGGACACCTGTACTGTCTTGTTTGGATGTCATTTGTAAACTGTTTGTAAGTCCAACATGCATTGCCAAAGTCGACCAACTTGCATTTCAGGTCTAAAGATGCAAGCAGCTTCTGCCTCACGGAGCGACTACCCCTCTTATTACCTCTCAAATCCTTTATTCCACCAGCCTCTGTCAATTTCGAAGGAATAGTGGACTGATCTTCATTGGGCCCCAAGTCGGATTTGGTGCTCTGACAAGTATCACTTGCAGCCGACGTTTCAGCAGTCGACTCAGCTTCCACAGAAACTTTTTTCTCCACACAGACCTGAGCAGCTCTCTTTGCCTTTTGTCTGATCTTTTTCTTCTGATTTTTAGTCAGACTCCCATTCAAAGCTCTAACATCTTTACCAACCCCAGCAATGGAAACATTATTTTCCCTACTAACAGAAAGGATGATAGGAACGCCCGACTTCCCAGGGTCCTTCAAAGGGTCAATCATCGTCAGCAACAAAATGTTCTCCGGCTTCAGATCAGTGTGTATGATGGATAGCTGCCTATGCAAGTAATCCAAACCCACCAAGACATGAAAACAAATTTCCTTTACCATATGAAGAGGAAGTCCACGGTAATCAGTGTACTTAATGAGAGTCAAAAGATTGTCCCCCAAGTACTCAAAAACCATGCAGACATGCTGTCCATTTGGACCTGAATGCTTAAAGTGGTCCAACAGTTTCACCACGCACTTTTTATCTTCCGGGTCTCCTTCCGCGACCTGTTGCAAGATGGTTATCTCATCCATGGCAGCCTCAGTGTAGTGTTGAGCGCTCTTTTGCACTTTCAGAGCGACATACCGCTGGCATTTCCAACAAAATGGGGAAGAAAAAGCAGAAAGATAAGAACCATTCATTAGAAAATTCAAATCTGTTGGCTAAAGAGAACCTAAAGGAGCAGGGACAAGAAATTATGAACAATAGCGGTGCCACAGGCGTATTTGCTAGGAAATTATTGGGGAAAACTCAAGCTTCAACAGAGCACACAGCATATGAGGAGCTCATTCTCTAACCAATGATCTCCAACTACAATAATTTCTTCAATCTCTATTCTAGTTTCCTCCCGCTAATCTATCGCGATCTTCACTATCAGAGAAAAACCAAACACGCGCACGCGCACAAAACCACTCCGTTTTACTATCAAGCATCTAACGTTACTTCAGTCCGTGTCATTCCCCAACTCCCTTAGAAACGCAACAAAGCACACAAAACACAGAGAGAGAGAGAGACGTACGGAACTCTGCGTGTCCCAAGCGAGCCAGACGGTGGAGAAATGGCCCCAGCCGAGCTTGCTCTGGACGACGTACCGTCCGCCCTTGAAGGCGTCCCCGATCCGGACGGCGTGGTAGCCGCCGCGCCTGTAGTCCTCCGTCCCTTCGTCCTCCGAGGTGTAGCAGTCGTCGCTGCTCTCGCAGCTCCGGTCCTCCGCCTCCTCCTCCTCCTCCTCCTCCGGCCGCTGCCGCTGCCTCTCCTGCTTCTCCGCCATTCCCCCCTCCTCCCTCCACACAAAAACCAAAACAGAAGAAAAATCACCACTTCCCAATCGAGAAAACCCCCCCCCCTCCCTCCTTCCTCGGCGATTCCGGTCCTGGACGAGGTCCCCCTAGGGCCCCTCGACAGCTCAAACGGAGCCCCCGATTGGGCGTCGGCTCCGGCGGCGGCGACGGCGGCGGAGGAGGCGATGGAGGAGAATTTCCGGGCGGGTTTGTTGCAGGCGTTTTGTCTCGGAGTGAAGTTATCGGAGAGTTTAGGTCAAGTGATTCTCTCTCCCTCTGCGATTGCCGTTCGTGCCTTCTTGAGATTGGACGAGCAATCGGGTCGGCCCGCGAGGGTGGTACGTGTCGTGTCGGGTCGGGTCGGGCCGTTCGCTTTTGGCCTTTTTCCTTTACTCCGACGCGCTTTGGGCCCCACCGCGGGGTTGAGGTGGCGTCGCTATCAATCATGCGGGCGGTATTCCTGTCCTTCCCCACCGTCTGATCTGTAAAGGGCCAGTGTTGGGCTTGGGCCCGGCTCCGCTCCATCCTGCTGCGCGTGTGATTAGATATTTCTTAAAAGATTTCAGAAAAATACGCAAGAAAAATTACGTAACATAAAATGAAAGGTTAAGTCTTCGCTTAGAGATAGGGTTGACAATTCATGTTTTCGTATTCTATATTTTATTGTTCTCGAAAAATACGAGCTCAATCGATATAATTTGAATCAATCATTGTTTCGAAAAAAAAAAACTAGTCTAGCATGCCCGCATATGTTGATGTATGTACATTCACATGTACTTTTGCGTATATATCATTTGGAGCTGTAACCCATCAAGTTAGAAAATACTGAATGAAAAAAATTATAATTCAAACATTGCCGATGATGCTTGAAAGTTTCAACTTAAAGTTTTGCTAAATAGATGAACCATCAAAAAATTAGAAAATAAGAGTTTCGACTCGCTACCATTTTTGAATGTTCTATTTTGTTTTATTTTAGAGTACGGAGCGTTCCTTAATTATCGATATCCCTTTCTTTCAATTTTTCGAATGTCTAAATTTATATTCGAGATCATTTTCTGTATCAGCACAAGTGTGTAATTGGTATTTTTAAATTGAATTTATTTTTTTTAATACGGCATAAAGGTGACCACTGGGCAGTCCAGTAGGCCTTGCTGACAAGCCAAAATGTTTGTCCAAGCCCGTCCCTCATAAAAAAATTTACATAAAAACTCGTGCCAGCCTTTCTAACCATGTGCCCCCCCCCCCCCGTCCAAACACGTCTGAAAGGTCTTTTGACCCCTGTGACTTTGGTCGAGGCTGAGCGAGCTCGAGGGCCGTGAGAGCCATGATCAAAACCTTCGTCAAGCTTCGTTGACAGAACTCCAAGACTCCGGTAAATGGCAGCGTTGGGAAACGGAGTGGAGTTTCCCCACTTTTTTTAAGTTAAAGAAACGGGATTTCAGTTGAAAGTGCAAGAACCCCACCACCATTGGCTGGCTTTACTAAATGTCGATTACCGTGCATCGGAAGCGATGCCAGTCACCCACACTTTTCCAAGCGTTGTGGCAAAATGAGCTCGAGAGAGACCCATTTGCACAACCATCAACGCCAAGATGTTTACCTTAAAAATTAACCAGGTGCGCCCCCCCCCCCCCCAAATGGGCTGCCAAAAACAATTGGCCCAAGAACCATCCGAATGATCGCTCTCTAATTTCAAATATTCCCTGAATTTATATGTAATTCTCAAATAGGCCCCCCACAAGGGCCACAACTGCACAAAACGTGTCGAATCGCCCCCAACAGCAATCAAATGTTCAGAAAGTTGGGTGCCTCTTCACGTTCAAAAACCGTAACTTATGATCCGTTCATTTCGCGAAAAATTGGGTATTTCCAAAAAATATTTTCTTAGAAGTCATTTTCCAAGAAAATGACAATATTTTCTAATGTTCGGCTAAAACCTAAAAATGTTTCGGAAAATAAGAAAAATATTTTCTAAGACTTCACCACTTATGCATGCATCACTTACCGATCTATAAATCCATCAAATATAAACTTGCATTTAAATTCGGGCAAACTTGTTTCATATCTTTGTTTCCTCATTGTCACCAAATTAAAAAATGTTTATATGGATTTTAAAAAGAAGCAAAGGAGAAAATAAGCAAAGTATGTACAACCTTAATGAGAATCTTTCAGTTGAGTGGCTTGTTCTCCCCTTGCGACTTTTGTGTTCCAATAAACAAAAGAAAAAAGAAACAAAGCATATAGAGCCATTTACTTGAGTAATGTACAACTGCAGGGTATAGTAAATAAAGAAAAGGATAAGCACAAGTGCAGAGCGCGAACTTGAGATCAACAAGCTCGAGGTTCGCTTGATAACGGCTAACGACTAACCAAGAAAGAAAAAAAATGGGAAATAAACAAAAAAAATCGAATAAAAAAAAGAAAAGAAGAAGAAGAAAGGGGAAGAGGAAGTGAGGATTTGTAGAGATGTGAAATAAGAGAGATCAAGAAAGAAAAATGTTTTCCACTTTTCAAAAGTATAAAACATTTTCCCCTGATTTAATAGACTTTTTTTTTCATGGAAAATATTTTCTTTAAGGAATTCATTTTTCGTGAAACGAACGTCGGAAAATCTAAAAAATATTTTCTCAAAAATTTATTTTCCGTAAATCGAACGGACCATAATCTCCAAATTTGTGTGATGAAGATAATGGAGATGGAGGCACCGGCCACACCAATGTCAGCCACTAAGCCCACCACCATTGCCTTCACACAAGACGGCGAAAAAATATTGGGTGGTCCGGGACCGCCACGTCAGCGTGGTCCCGAACCACTCACACGACACCACGTGTATGGGGACCGAGGCCCACTTTTCTGACGCTCTCTCTCCTCTTTCTCTCTTTTGTCCCCTCCCCTCATATGTGGCGCTGTGTGAGTGGTCCGGGACCACGCTGACGTGGCGGTCCCGGACCACCCAATATTTCATTGTCGTTGCCCTCACCGCATTCTAAGATGAGCAAGAAAGGTGTTCGGTGCTCCCGTCGCCGCCAGCACGCTCACGTCCAATTACTGTCATAGCCGCCGCCCGTCACTTCATTCTTTTAAAGCGACCACGATGCATGCGAGGGAAAGCCAAGGCCGTTGCTCTTTAATGCGACGATGAGTCAAGAAGAAAGGGTTTTTGCTTTTTGCAAGAATAAAATCAGAAGAATAATTATTCAATTGTTCGTATAAATCAAGATTACAGTCTCTATCCAATCTAGCCAACCCAATGACAAACTTCAAGTAAATTTGGCAACACCAACGAATGATTTCTTCTTGAACTCCTCCATAGGCTTCCCACGGAGGCCGTACCCCCTCCATCTCTCGCAGCAGCGGTGACTAAGGGGCGCCTGCCATCGTCAGGTTAACACGCCGTGCCGGCTGGGCGATGCCTCATTGGAACATGGCTCTGGCGACTGCCCACCGACGCCATCTCCTTCGTCCTGCGTCAAACCACGCCTTTCGCCAGTCTCTCTCCTTCAGTTTTCTGCTGAAGGGAGCTAGCTACATCCACGGCCCAAAATTAGCTGGGAAAATATAAAGAACCGAGATTGTCATTGCACTGGACTTTGTTAATGTTTAATTTAATGAAATAAAAAATGAATTTTTCCTTAGTCAAGCGAAAAAATCCTTTGAGATTTGATTCAAATAAATTTAATTTACACTAGTCAATTTTTTCCTGAATTCCACGGCCGTTGCTTTTTTCCCCCAATCTAATAGGAATTGTCAACTGATTTAATTTTCAAAGAACGAGAATCCGTGTACCTGGCTCTCATTGGTCAAATTTGGACCAGCATACGTCCATTTTATGTCGTCTCAACAAATCACTTCAGCCGAAAGCATTTTAGGTCGAATTAAATAGAAAAGGACATGTCCTAGCAGTAGATCTCTCTCTCTCTCTCTCTCTCTCTCAAAACATATTGTCCAGGCCACCCCTCTCATGTACCTCCGAATCAATGTGTTCTAATGAGATTTTAAGTGAAACAAGCGACGTTCGAACCTTAAACATTACGTGATGTAGAACAGCTGGCAAATATTTATATCAAAACTTTAAAGTGTTATAAAGGAGAGTGGTCCTGCTCATGCCATAATGCCATAAAAATTTAGAGTAAATTTGTCGCAGTAAGTATAGTTTAAGATTTTTGGTGATTTTTACCCTTAAAATTAACCAAATGCCCTCTAAAACTAGAAGTTGTCATGAGTCATGACTACCAAAAGAATTGGCCCAAGAGCCATCCAAATGATCTCTCTCTCCAATTCCAAAATATCCCCTGAATTTATATGAAATTCAAAAAATAGCCCCCATTATTGTACAAAAAGTGTCAAATCGCCGCGAGAGCTATCAATTGTTGGATGGCCATGAACTAGGCGCCTCTTCATGTTAAAAAAACCCTAATATGATCTCTAAATTTGAGAGACAAAAACAATGGAGATGGAGGTGGCGGCGACGCCAATGCCAACCACTATCACTACCTTCGCACAAAGAGAGAGACGAAGGCGGTGGTAGTTGCCGTTGCCCTCACCACATTCTAACCAGGCATCATAGGAGATAGAGAAAAAACTGAAAAATTACCAAAATAGTTTTAAAGTTATTACAACTTTTCCAATTCAGTCATAAAACTTTTTTTTCTCAAGTCAACCTTAAATATTTTATAATTGTGTTAATTCAGTCCATCCAACCATTTTTGGCTGACTGAGATTGACGTTGATAAGTTTTAATAATATTTTATATTTTATGAATTTTTTCTCCTTTTTCTTTTTTCTTTTTTTCTTTCTCTTTGTTTTTTTCTTCACTTCCTTCTCCTTCCTCTAGCCGGTCACCTGTGGCAATCAACTAGAGGCAAGGTCGGCAAGAGGCCTCGCCCAAGTCGCCAGCTTGGCTGGCGAGGGTCAAGTCTCGCTAAAGGCCACAAGGTCGAAAGCAACCACCTCACGCAACCTCTAGCAAAAGCTGCTAGTGGCTGAGCAAGGCTTGCCCTCGTCGGCCATGGGCAACATCCGACCTCGCGAAGCGGGTCAAAGGCCGCTACCTCACACGGCCTCGAGCAAGGGTTACTAGTGGTTGTGTGAGGCTCGCCCTTGCTAGTCGTGGCGATGACCAAATTTGCTAGCTCCGACAAGGCTTAGCCTCGCCCAGCCATGGCAAGTCATGACCTACCCATGGCCGGTGAGGCTCGCCCATGCCAAAGGTAGGCGAGGCCTCGCCTAGCCATAGGGAGAGCAGCTTCACTGTCACTAGGCAAGGCTTGACCTCACCAATAGCAGGCAAGGTGAACCTTATCGGTGCTCTAGCTAGCTAGCCATAGAATGGAGGGAGGAGGAAAAAGGATAGAAAAAAAAAGGAAGAAGGAAAAAAAAAATAATAATAATAATAATTGTTGAGCTGTAAATACATAGGATTTTTTAGGAGGTTTTTATTCTGATTTGATTTTGATTAAATCCCACACATCATGGGATTATCGCTGTTAACCCACAAATCATGGGATTTTAGTTTTTCTCCTTTTTTTAAATTTCTTTCCTTTATTTTTGTTTGTTAGGATTTATCTGTGTATTAGCCTATAAATACAGCATTGTAAAGCACCAGAAGATATGAATGAGAATAACAATTTCTCTCAATCTAAAATTTCACATGGTATCAGAGCTATAGGCTAGATTCCTGAATTGAAAATTGCAATCTTCATTGCTACGTTTTTTTCAGCCTTTGTTGCTGTCTATTATTCTCCAGAAATAGATTTATGGATTTCAATTGCAGCCTTCATTGCTGCACTATTGCCCTTGTTCTCTTCTTAACATTCACTCTCCAAAATGGCCACATCCAAAGCCACAGATCCTACCATGAACCAATCTGAGGAGCTCACCTCAACACACATGACAAGTGATCTTCAGAATATCAGGCCAACCTATAGATTGAATGAGAAGAACTACCTCAGGTGGTCACAATTTGTCAAGACATATCTAAAGGGGAAAGGAAAACTCAACCATTTACTTGGGACGGGACCCAAGAAAGGAGATCCTAATTTTGACGTGTGGGATGAGGTTGATTCCATGATCATGTCATGGTTATGGAATTCCATGGAACCAACCATAAGCGACACTTGTATGTTTCTACCAACTGCAAAGGAGATTTGGGATTCTGTTCGATGAACATACTCAAAGGCTCATGATGTAGCCCAAGTGTATGAAATTAAGGTGAAAACCAGTGGGACAAAGCAAGGAGGTTAGACTGTTACCGAGTATGCTAATTCTCTATAGAACTTATGGCAAGAACTTGATCATTATCGAGTATATCAGATGCGGTGTCTAGATGATGTGGCCATTCTAAAGAGTTTTATTGAAAAGGATCGGGTCTACGATTTCTTAGCCGGGCTTAATTCTAAATTTGACCAAGTCAGAATTCAAATACTTGGCAAGGAGGAAGTGCCATCATTGGAGGAAATGATTTCCTTGATCAGGCAAAAGAAAGTCGTCGATTCGTCATGCTAGAACCGCAAGCTGTAGAAGGGTCAGCCTTGACAACTAGAAAGGTTGATGAAAAGGGTGACTTGCCAAGGAAAGACAATGGGGACAGCCTATGGTGTGCCTACTGCAAAAAGCCCAGACATACAAAAGAACAATGCTGGAAATTGAATAGCAAACCAACTACTTCAGACCGAGAGTGGGTGAATCGGGCAACACAGCCAAGGCCTCGGGTCCACCTAACTGAAAAAGCTGGTCAAGAAGAAGTTCAGGAGAAAGCAACCTTAAGTGATGAAGAAATTGAGAAATTAAGAGGTTTGTTAGGGTCTCTTAATAAACCCTCTGGTGCATGCTCACTAGCACTCTCAGGTAATTCTTAAGTTATTGATTCAGGGTCTACCAACCACATGACTCATACCTCATCCCATTTCAGCACTTATACACCTTGTCCTAGCAATAAGAAGATTATTGTGGCAAATGGGTCTCTTGCTATTGTTGCAGGGGTTGGAAATGTTCCTATTACACTTGATCTTGTCCTTAAAGATGTTCTTCATGTCCCTAAACTATCTACCAGTCTTATCTCAATACAGAAACTCACAAAAGATCTTCATTGTCAAGCTGTTATTTACCCATCTTACTATGTTTTTCAGGATCAGGACTCGGAGAGAAGGATTGTACTTTCTAAGGAACAAAATGGGTTATACTACCTCGAGACACCTCTCACTATAAGAAGAATCATGAATAATTTGTCTATGTCATTTCTTAGTACTTCAAATAAAGAAGCCATTTGGCTTCATCATTTTCGTTTTGGTCATCCGTCCTTTCAAGTCTTGAGCATTATGTTTCCATCCTTGTTTAAAGATCTGAATATTAAAGACTTCCATTGTGATGTTTGTGAATTAGCCAAGTATAATCGTGTACCATTTCCTATTAGCAATCACCGTAGTTCTAATCCTTTTGACTTAATCCACAGTGACATTTGGGGACCTTCCACAATTTCAAACATCTCTGGAGCTCGTTGGTGTGTCATTCTAATTGATGATTGCTCTAGGATCACGTGGACTTTCTTACTCAAACATAAATCTGATGTGAGTAGCATTATTCCTTTGTTTCATTCCATGATTCAAACTCAATTTGGGGTTAAGATCAATGTCTTTCGGTCGGATAATAATAGAGAATACTTTAATCAAGTATTGTCCCCTTATTTTCAAAAGGAAGGCATTATCCATGAGTCATCTTATGTAAATACACCACAACAAAATGGGGTTGCTGAAAGGAAAAATGGCCATCTCCTTAACACAACTCGTACCTTATTGTTTCACGGACAAGTTCCTAAAGCATATTGGGGGGAAGCTATTCTTACAGCTACACACATGATCAATAAACTACCCTCACGTACATTAGACCACAAGACCCCTATGGAAGTTCTTTCTTAGTTCTATCCTCACCTTCGTACATCTAATGGTCTTACACCTCAAGTCTTTGGTTGCACTTCCTATGTCCACATTCATCATCATCAACGAGGAAAGTTAGATCCTCGTGTAATCAAATGTGTGTTTTTTGGTTACTCACAAACACAAAAAGGCTATAAATGTTATCATCCTTCTTCTAAAAAATTCTATCTCTCTGCAGATGTCACTTTTGTTGAAAATAAACCCTATTTTTCACAATCTTATCTTCAAGAGGATTTTTCAGTCATGGAAGATAAGAACCTTGGTGTCATTGATAACTTAGATTTATCGTCTAATATCCCTATCAACCAAAACTCGTCAACTAGTCCCACACACCAACCTGTCTCTGTTCCTATTCCCACTAGTCCAACTCATATTCATGATTTCAAGAGATTTTCTCAGGTGTATTCAGGGAGGACAGTTGTTCCAACACAAGAGTAAGTCCAAAATACCACTCTGGGTACTGTCAATGAAAACATAGTAAGTTCTGAATCTCCTTTGGATGAACAGCTTAGTAATACACCTAAAAGTGATCTTGATTTACCTATTGCTGTTGGAAAAGGGACTAGAGAGTGTACTAAGAAACCGGTTTATCTACTATCAAATTATGTGTCCCTTAATAGATTATCATCATCATGCAAAAACTTTATTGTGAGTTTAAACACAATTGTTGTT
Source organism: Eucalyptus cladocalyx (assembly GCA_017140615.1). Lineage (NCBI taxonomy): Eukaryota > Viridiplantae > Streptophyta > Magnoliopsida > Myrtales > Myrtaceae > Eucalyptus > Eucalyptus cladocalyx. The sequence goes on from CM029516.1 coordinate 24,729,658, forward strand.
CCTAACACCTTGTCTGAAGCAATGTCAAAAGAGGAATGGAGGAATGCCATGAAAGGAGATGGAAGCACTCGAAAAAAACAAAACATGGGAAATTGTTGATAGGCCAAAGGGGAAAATATAGTTGGTTGCAAGTGGGTATTCACTGTAAAGTGCAAGGCAGATGGCTCTCTAGAGAGGTACAAGGCAAGATTGGTTGTGAAGGGTTACACTCAATCATATGGAGTGGATTACCAAAAGACATTTGCACCAGTGGCTAAAATGAATACTATAAGAATTTTATTGTCTTTAACTGCTCATTTTGATTGGGAACTTCAACAATATGATGTAAAGAATGCTTTTTTACATGGAGATTTGGAAGAGGAAATCTACATGAGCATCCTACTTGGTTTTGAAGGAAAGGAAACAATAGAAAAAGTTTGTAGACTTAAGAAAGCATTATATGGGCTCAAGTAATCATCTAGAGCCTGGTTTGGACAGTTTGCTAGAGTCATGAAGGCATCCAGGTATAAACAAAGCCAGGGAGATCATACAATGTTCACAAAACACTCGGACATGAAGTGAATTATAGCATTGTTGGTGTATGTTGATGACATAATAATCACAGGCAATGATGAAAGGGAGAAACAGAGGCTGAAATAGTGCTTGATTAGAGAATTGAAATAAAGGAGTTAGGGAAGCTACGGTATTTTCTGGGAATTGAGGTTTCATAGTCCAGGCAAGGGGTCCTTATTTCACAACAAAAGTATGTGATGGATCTTTTGGAAGAAACTGGGAAGCTTGGTTGTAAACCAGTAGCTACTCCAATTGAGCCGAACCAGAGACTAACAGAAGCAAAAGATGAGGCAGCAGTGGATCGAGAAATGTATTAGCAATTGGTTGGAAAGTTAATTTATCTTACTCATACCCAACCAGATATCTCCTATGCCGTCAATTTGATTAGTCAATTCATGCATAATCCAAAGGAATCACATCCACAGGCTGTTCATCGAGTCCTACACTACTTAAAAGGTAGTCCAGGAAAGGGAATACTTTTCAAGAGAAGCCTAGATCTCAAGCTCGAGGCTTATACAGATGCGGATTATGCAGACTCAATGGTTGACAGGAGGTCTACAACTGGTTATTGTACCTTCCTTGGAGGTAATTTGGTAACTTGGAGGAGTAAAAAACAGAATATGGTGGCAAGATCAAGTGTAGAATATGAGTTTAAGGCAGCGGCTTAAGGAATATGTGAGTTATTATGGATCAAGATCATTCTTGATGACTTGAAGGTTGAGTGGCAGAGTGCTATGAAGATATTTTGTGACAATAAGTCTACAATTAATATTGCTCATAATCATGTACAGCACGACAGGACGAAACATATTGAGATTGATAGGCACTTCATCAAGGAGAAACTTGAGGAAGGGTTGATTTGTTTGTCTTATGTTCCTTCAAGACAGCAAGTGGCGGATGTCTTGACCAAAGGGCTTAATGGTGGAAGTTTTCATGAGCTAATTTCCAAGCTAGGAATGGAAAATATCTATTCACCAGCTTGAGGGAGAGTGTTGAGCTATAAATAGACAAATTATATGGCTATAAATACATAGGATTTTTTAGGAGGTTTTTATTCTGATTTGATTCTGATTAAATCCCACATATCATGGGATTATAGCTGTTAACCCACAAATCGTGGGATTTTAGTTTTTCTCCTTTTTTAAATTTCTTTCATTTATTTTTGTTTGCTAGGATTTATCTGTGTATTAGCCTATAAATATAGCATTGTAAAGCACCAGAAGATATGAATGAGAATAACAATTTCTCTCCATGTAAAATTTCATAATAATAAATTATTCACGTCAACATCGTGATGTCCACGTCAACGTTGGCTAGTCAAAAATGGCTAGATGAACTAAATTAGCACAATTGTAAAAGTTTAGAATTGAATTAGTCTGAAAAAAAATGTTCATGATTGAATTGGAAAAATTAAAATAGATTTAAAAATGTTTTGATAATTTCCCAAAGAACAAACAAGAAAGGCGTTTGGTGCTCCTGTCACCACCTGTGCACTCGCATCCAACCACTGTCATTGCCACCGCTCGTCACTCTTTTAAAGCGACCTTGATGCCTAGAAGAGAAAATCAAGGCCGTCATCCTTTAACGCAATGATGAGCCAAGAAGAAAGGGTTTTGCCTTTTGCAAGAATTAAAATCAGAAGAATGATCATTCAATTGTTCATATAAATCAAGACTACAACCTCTATCCATTCTATAACCCTAGCCAACCCAATGACCAACTACAAGCAAATTTGGCTACACCAACAAAAAATCTCTTCTCTAACAAAGCCATTTGTCAATGATTTATCTTTACCCAGATGATCCAATCCAAAAGAAATTATTAAAAGCAAGTAAAAAACGACTCGTAGAAGCGTAAAAAAGCCCCCCTCGCTGGCTTAGCCTCCATGTGCAGGCTCTTAGAACTCCACAACTTGTTGACTTCCATCAACAAGTTCGAAGACAAAATAGATCTCTTCCTGAACTCCTCCATAGACTTTCCATGGAGCCCGTGTCCCCTCCATCTCTTGTGGTGGTGGTGACTAAAGGCTAGGGGTGAGCATGGTCCGGGTTGGTCCGGGCCACCCCCTAACCCTAGGACCAACCCATACAGTATCGGTCCTCAATTTTTAGGACCGAGGACCGACCCTATTGAGCCTAGGACCAAGGACCGGATCGACCCAATGGGTTCGGTCCCGTTCCAAGGTCAATCTGAGACCGATCGATAATTTTTTCCGTCTTGTTTTTTATACTCCCTAAAAAAGCAAACTTACAAATTCAAATTACACATCCATCCACAATGTGGCATTGTGCAACTAAACTATAACTACCAATACATATTCAGCAAATTTAAGATGACACAATAATAGAAATTTCATACCTGCTAACGCTCATCGAGATATGGGACAAGATAGGGTCCACAATGTGGCGAGCGGGATGTTGCTACTTTTGATTTTGGCAAATTGAAGAATAAAGAAGACAGAATGGAAGAGAACGTACTTTGGGGAAGGAAGCCGTGAGAAGATTTACGGCGTAAACTTCGCGCAATTTTGGATGTCGCGAGTCCGTGACTATGAGGAGTCATTGGTCCTCACGATGAGGAACGTACTCTGGACTGTGGAGGAGGAGGCCGTGAGGACCTTTACGGAAACTTCATGCCTTTTGGAATTGGATGCCGTCTGTTCATGACTGTGAGCTTGAGAGTCAACACTTTAACATCATTTTACTTAGGTTTTTTTTTTTCTTTTGAACAAACATTTTACTTAGATTTGAATATGTAAAAGAATTATAAATAATATAATATAATATAACAGAAATTTTACTTATGTTTGAATATATAAAATAATTATAAATAATTATATACGGGGTTGGTCCCGGGGTTGGATCGACCCAAAACTCTCGGGGCCAGAGACCAACCCGCACGGTGTTGGTCTTGGAATTCAGGACCAAGGACCGACCCGTCCCCTTGGGAACAGAGACCCCGGGACCGCGGGTTGGGCCGGTCCAGGGTCGGTCCAGGGTCGACCCTAGACCGCTGCTCACCCCTACTAAAGGCCGCCTGCCATTGTTAGCTTAACTTGCCACACCAGCCGGGCAATGCCGCACCGGAAACACTGCGGCGGCAGTGGCAACCACCCACCGACGCTATCTCCTTCATCCTGCTTCGAACCGTACCCTTCGCTGGTGTCTCTCCTTCAGTTTTTCTGTTGAAGGGAGCTAGCTACTTCCACGGCCAAAATTAGCTGGGAAAATGTTATGAGCCGACATTGTCATCGCCCTGGACTTGTGAACGTTTAATTCTAATGAAATAAAAAGGGATTTTCCCTCAGTTAACCGGAAAAATCCTTTGAGATTTGATTCAAATGAAATTAATTTACGCTAGTGAAATTTCTCCTGAATTTCAGGACCGTTGCTTTTTCCCCCGTCTAATGGGAATCGACAACTAATTTAATTTCCAAAGAATGACAATCCGTGTAGTTGGCTCTCATCGGTCAAATTTGGACAAGTATACATCCATTTCATGTCGTCTCAACAAATCAGATGTCATCTCAACAAATCAGCTTAATCGACAGCAAATTAGGTCAAGTTAAATAGAAAAGGACATATCCTAGCAGTAGATCGACTCTCTCTCTCTCTCTCTCTCTCTCAAAACATATCATCCCGGTCACACCTCATGATGTGGAACAGCTTACAAATGCTTAAATGAAAACCTTCAAATGTCAAAAAGAGCGGATGGTCTCACTCATGCCACGATAACCAGACAACTGCAAACAGTCATAATTTTTTATCTAAGAGGAGTGGCAAGTGCAGCATATCAAATCGAATAAGATTATGAGATCTTCGAAGTTGGAAACAAAAAACATAGGTTTGGGTAATGTTCGACTTCCAAATTCACGTGTTTTCCTTAATTTCCAAGCCTTCAAAGATTTTGGACTTTTTTGCTGATTTTCGTAGCATGTTTTGAAGACTTTCCCCCCTGCATTAATATTTTTCTTTTATTATGTTATTTGATTTTAATTATTTGATTGTTTCCCAAAGGACAACTTCCCTATAAATAATCGCCTAAGACATTATACATAGTGATTATCATTTACGATAAACGTTATCATTTGGAATCCTTTTCCAAGCACGGTTTGATTTAATGCTTTGTCTTTGGTAAATAAAACTTAACTTCATCTCTTATTTTTGTCTTCCACTGTGATTTCTAAAGATATTAGGTTATGTAAAAAAAAAAGTTCAACATTCCTCTCTGCTAAAGATGACGCCCCCCTCGTGAAACCTCCCTTTAATCTACCGATTGTCTTCTCCGCTTGAGACTTGGCTTCGTCACCACAAAGCAACCGACGCAATGATCCCCATGCATGGCTTCAAATACCAAGAGAAAAAGCTGAGAACTTGGATTTGGATCCTTCGATCCCCTCATCCTTCTCTAAACGTAACGATCCATGCGGACCTGAGAGTTTCGCGCCTTTCCGCAATGGATAACTCTACATGGGTCTGCCGAGGAAAGGAGTGTGAGTCGACTCTTTCAAGCTGAATAGCCATTGCATCCTCATACCAAACCAAACGAAATCTGATAGAATTCTCGTTTGGCGAGGAACGATTGCCGTCGGACATGAACGTCGGTGACTCTCATCTGTCGGGTGGATTTGGAAGAGTTCGAACTCTAGCCATTGACTCATGAGTTAATACAGTAGAGTGAGAGAAGGGAGGGGAGAGAAGGGAAGGCGTTGTCGAGGGCATTTCCGTCACTCCATCGGTCAACATTTGGGAAGGCTGTGTGGCTTTTATCGGTCGAGGCTGGGGAAGTAGCAGGTGGACCATCTTTCCAAGCGCTTTCTCAGTTTATTTCACCTATTTTGATTTTGATAGATATGTTCAATTTCATCTGTTTCGGACGATTATGCCCTCCTCTCCCAGACAAGCACCGATGCACGTGAGAGACACGTGGCTCACGGCCATCTAAACCATTTTCAAACATCCGTTTGCTCTCAGGGCGATTCGAGACATTTTCTATCACCACTGTTCATGGGCAAATTTGAAAATCCCGAACCGAGACAGTAACACGTTTAGAATTGGTCACTCGAGATAAATTTTTAGTACCTTGTGCTTACTAAATGATTGCGAAAAATCATCACATTGATACTTTGACCAAGAGAGAGACTCATGGATAAGGTAATTTGGTCAATTAGTTAATTAGGACGTTGATCTATATCTTTGACAAATCATACTTCAGTAGATGGAATATAGAAACTTTTCTCTTCAGAGAAAATATAAAGAGAGAGCCTCCAGCCCATCAGATATGGGCCACAGAAACCTTCACACCAAAGCTATATATAAAAGCTCAATTAAAAGGTTTTTGACTAGCTCAGAAAGTCTATGTAGTTCAACAAAAGGTCACCAGCAAGAAGGGACACTTACTCTACTTCCTAAGCACTACCATGATCAGTCCCTAACATAAACCCTATAAAGCTTTCAATTAAACACTCATCAAGTTTGGAAGTCAGAAGTTACAGGTGTTCTCTTTCTCAGTTCTCATCATGGGTATGATGAGGGCAGGACGCCCCAGTAGGAGTTGGACTCGTAGTCTTGGAGGGTGAACAGTTGATAGCTCGAGCCCGCGAGCGGGTGGTGCTGGGTGGTCGAGGCCGTCGGCGTCACTCCTCCTCCTCCTGCTGCTCCCCGATTGAGGTCGCTGCAGTGGCGGATGTCACCGGAGTAGCGAGCGCTCTCCACCGTCTCGTCACCGGAGATGTCAGTGTAGCCGGTGGAGACTTGCTTCTTCTTGGCCGCTTGGATGTCGCTCACCATGGCTTTCAATCTTGAGACCTTTTGGGGGAGAGGCCAGATTAGGGGAGAGATGTCAGCCGGCCATATTTACAACTCGTTGTGAAGTATGATTCTAATACATTATGATAAGTAACCAATGTATTTTTCAAGATTGTAAATTTTACAGATAAGCGGTTGTGCTTTAGTAAACCCAACATATATCTCATGCTATTCGATTTTTTTTTTGGCAATAAAATTATATTTATATGATTTCTTTGTATGTGCATGGATTGCATTTTGAGAGAGAGGGAGAGTGTAAAATGCTCCTTTTGCATCCTGATACGAAAATAAGTACCTCCTCTTGAAGCCTGAGCTTCTCCCTCGAGACGGCGTCAAACTCCAGCTTGAGGGCGTCGTAGAGGCGCTCCAGCTGCTTCGTCTTCCACCGGGCCCGGCGGTTCTGGAACCAGATGGTGATCTGGCGGGGCTGGAGCCCGAGCTCGCGCGACAGCCGCATCTTCCGGTCCGGGTCCAGCTTTATCTCCTCCTGGAAGCTCCTCTCCAGCATCTCCAGCTGCTCGCTCGTCAGCTTCTTCTTCTTGTCCATCGACGCTGCAACCACCACGTCGTTGTGGGCCTCAGCCATCGAGGAGGGCAGCGGCGGGGGGTGGTGGTGGTGGTGGTGGTGCTTCAGCTCCATACCTACTAACGATGGAAATGCATATGATGTCGATGTACCGTCATAATTTTGCATCGTAGGAGAGATCAAGAATGCAATACTTTTCACATATTAATTTTACTCAGACAGTAGCAAATAATCATTTTTCTGCAAATTGAAAAACTATACTTTTCCAGTGCAATATCCCCAGGCATATATCTATGGAAGATCTCATTTACCCTAATTAGAATGCTCCTTTTTGGAACCCAATAATTGCCTGCAAATGGAGTTTCCTCTTTGGTCCTCCTTTGTTTTGCTATTAAGGAAAGGGCGTGGGTTCTATTCATTATGCATTAAGCTCTTGAGTTAAGAAGGCCATTAGAATCTACAGCAGCTCCCCCAAAAGAAAGATGGAGAATAATGCACTCCACTGAAGTGAAATTAAATTGGTAAAGGGAGAAAAAGGAGACGACGCAACATGGAGACGTACCAGGGTATTGGGCGAAGCTGGGGTTGAGAAAGCCGATGGAAGATTCAGGGAAAGAGACGTTACTGAAGCTCCTCAAGTCGCCATGCCAGTCCATCTCTCTTTCTTCTTCTCTGCTTCTTCTTCGCTCTCGCAGAGACGCGTACAGCAGCACGAACGCTTCTTTCTACCTCTCACAGAAGAGAAAGAACAGAATCTACGTGGTGTCTTATATTATGGGCAAACGTGGAGAGAGAAAGAGAGGCAGAGAGAGAGAGAGAGAGAGTTGGACCACAAGAGAGAGAAGATAGAAGGCGTGGCAGGAAATGGTGGGGGAAGAAGACAGCAAGCAGGCTTCTTACAAACCCTTATTACTTCTCTTTTGGGGTACAGCAAAGTGAATTCGTGGGTTTAGAAGCTGTCGCTGTATCGCTCTGACCGTGACAAGGAGCACCGCCTGTTAAACAGAGATTTTTGGATCGAACGCACCCGCAAGCCCGTTGAGCAATTACTTGTTTCTGAAAACAAACCGCTGTTCTTAGACAAAACCCTTCTGTCAAAGTATTGCAGTGACAGAGAGGAAGAGGGGACAATCAAGAGCAGGGATGCAAAGATTAGGGCTATGTGTTAATTTTTAATTTTAGTTAAACTCGTGCATGACTAGCGATCCAAACTCGTGACTCACCAATCAAAGGCATGAGTATCTCAATTTTGGTCATATTTTATTCTGACTGGTCTTCCGATTAGTGGATTATAAGCATGGACTCGCCGACGTATATTTATGCCATGGGTTCCTCCATCTCTGATCGGAAGAAATTTCTTGCGATCATCCCTTTAATTGGAGGGTTGCAAACATGATTATCACACACTTTTAACATTAAAAACAAATCCACTTCAATGAGGTACTTAAATATGACTTGCTTTTAGGTGCATTAATTAAAAAATGAGAAACATTATGAAATAACTCCAAATGATTTTACCCATTAAACTTCGGATAATACTCTATCCTGTTGGATACTTAGTGATTCAAATTCGTTGTGTTCTTTAGTGAATACAAATCAGGGATATCTAGACATTTTCATTTGTCATATTTTGTTTGAAAACTCCATCATTGATTTTAGTTATTATTAGTTAATTAGTTGTGTTACTTTTATTTTGATATAATTATTAATGCAAAGGTAATTAAAACTTAAACTCGATTACCATGAAAGTCTAGCATCTCCCAAGCCACATTTTTGGCTCCATTACTATACTCACACAACTTTTATTAGATATTTCGTTTTTAGTTTTAGATTTGCACAATATCTACTGTAATCCCATAGATCATATAAGACCATTTTGTTGTTAATCACTTGCGTAGTACCTTTATAAATGGTCTAGAATTCTAGGTGCATTTAGTAGTAATTGTCTTTACATGGTCCACACATTCCTATTCAAACCATTCATTTCTTTCAAAATCCGGAATGATTTCGAAACCCTTCTAGCAAATTCGAAGTTGAGCTTTATAAGGGTACGGATGGATCTTTCTATTTTCCAAATGTTTATGTCTTTGTTTTTTTTTTTCCTTTCCTTTTGGCAACCAGACATGCATGTAAAAACTCTCACTTTTGGGGGGCAACAAAGTTGATGTCGATGAAAGAGAAGGGAGAGAGAGGGGAGGAGTACTTTGTCGGCTAAGGGGAAAGGAGTGGGAGGTAGACAGGAATTGTGTGTGCGTGTGATGGGATAGAAACTTTAAAGTGGGCATCAAAGGTCTCCATCAGGTTGGTCCCCAAAGGGCCCCTTCTCCCCTCTGATTCCCGCTGCTCCTACGCACCCCTACAACGCGACTGAGCTTGACCCACAAGCAACGCCCTTTCCCTATTCCCTTCCCCCCCTATAAATTTTTTTTTGTATCCATCTCCTCCTTCGTTTGTATGCGTAGCACACGTCTAGGGTCGACTGTGGTTTTGAATGAATACGTTCAAGTGTGCTCAGTGCGATGTGCATGTGTTGTTGTCTCTTCACGGACATTTTGATGCGTGAAACGTGTATGTGTGTTTTGATAATGAAAAGTAAGGTTATTTCACATCAATTATGGAAGGATTCATGGTCAATTCATAGGTGATAAGAAAAACTCTACCCTTTAAATTAACTTTTGAGGTAATATACATATCGTTCTCACTTCAAATTAAGGCTCGATGTGTGAGCAAGGGAGAGATCGTTAAAGTTATCCCACATTGAGTATGGGATTGGTTGTTAATTTACAAGTACGAGGGTAAGTAGGAAAAACCCGGTCCATGGTGGCTCAATTTGGACATGACGGATCTTGGGTTCAAATAATGGCGTCGCCCCCAAACAAAGCATCGAGATGCAAAAGCTAAAAGTTATGGGTGCATGGATGAAGGAAAGTTTATGTGCATAAATGCGATGGAGAGCCCATGAGGAATTAAAGTGGGAGCCACACATGCAAAATTTCTTAAGCCGTAAATACTATTGTGACGCTATATTAGAATGTCTAACTCAAAAAAATATTAGCATATAAGTAAAGAGAGATATTACATATGCATGCAAGACTAGTAAAATCTCATATGCATGTAACACACATGAGATACAAGATGTTTTAACATAGAATAAGCTTGTGGGTTGCATTTATTATCTTGAGATGGAACTTTATTCGATGCATGTGAATGGGTCGATTAGTGTACATCTATAATTGGTTGAGTCAAAAGATCTGAATATAAAATAAATAAAAAGTGTCGTCTATTTTGAGTTTAGATCCTAATCGATGACTTCCCTTTATTTTTCTTGGAAATGCTTTGATCTTTTGAACAATGGTAGGTAAAATTTTACTTTTGGCTCTTGAAGTTTGCTCTCTTCTTTTTTTCCAATCAAGTCCTCAAACTTTCAATCCGTCTAATCAAGTCCTTGAACTTGCATGACTTTTTCCAATCAAGTCCCTCAAACTCCAAATTCAACTAACTGGAGCCAACGTGCCAATCGGAACTTGCAAGATCTTTGACTAGAAAATTTTTGAAAGCAGTGTTCTTGTTGAGATATATTGCTCACAGTACGGCTGTGATGATTTTTATCTTCCAAGTTATGAGTCACCCCCTTGTTAGCTGATAGCCCGCGACTACGACATTTAATCACGTCAGACTCTCCTCGCCGCCACCAAATATATCTCGGCTCCGATTAACCGGATCCGAAGCAGGGGCAGGGACTTGATCAGGGAAATTCAAAGTTTCAGGGATCCGATCGAAAAGAGCACGCAAATTGAGGGACCCAAAGTGAGACTTCTTTACCATACTAATATGCCATTTGTACGGCAGCCACCCAAATGAAATTCACCTCATTTTCACCATACACTTTAGACAAAAGGCCGTTGCATTATTGCTTTGGTCTGACACGCATAGATCGATAGATCATTTCATCTCCTCACGGCTCAACAGCAAGAAAGCGAGTCAGCACCTAATCTAATTAAAATTGGCATCAATCGGATAGCTATAGCTATACAAACACCGTGTGTGTTTGTGTGTGTAGAGGTTTCGAATTTAATGTTTTTTTTTTACCAGCTAGATGCGAGTCATGTCATGTGAAATTCTGCGCCTGATTAGCGCTCTCATTATTAGGGAAAAAGATTCGAATATTTTATATTCAAGTCGAGTCTTTCCTTAATTTTAATTAAGAAATTGGAATACCCGACGAAAAATTATATTAAAAAATTAACGGGACCAAAATAATTAAAATCGCTATGTCTCAATTGATATAATTATTACGCCATTTATGTGGTATTACAATGAGATAAAATGCATAAAAGTATGTTATTCAAAGATTGTTTTGTTATGCAGAAAACGAATGATTTTAACATAAAATGTTTATTTACATCATTTACAATGAATGCATAACAAAAATTAATTATCTCAAACGATACAAACGATTAATTTAAGGAAAATATTTTCCAAATAATTTATTTTCCACAAAACAAATAAAGCCAAATAAAATTCATGTTTTCTAATTATCAGAAGAATTTATAGATGTATGTAACAATAATAAACTGAATTTTCGCTTACAAAATTATATATAAAGGGAAAATAATTTTAAAGCTTAGATATGTATTTTGCACTGTAATAAATATATGCCTATTTGAAAGAAATTTATGTATATGAAATGATTCATCAAATTGAAACCCCATATAAAACTTGAGCATGTAATTGGGTAGCATAAGCACCGATAATTCCTTTCAAGTAAATGTAACAAGAATTCGAAGCTAGTTGTTGTTCAAAAAATTGCATAATTCGCATGACTTTCAATAGTTATAAATCTATCCACCGATTCATTGAGATTCGAAATAATAAGCGGCTTTTTTTTAAAGTTATCACTCGCTAATTTATTCTAGTTATCTAAGTTTCGTAACCGTTTGGATATATCTATTGGTAGAAACTCATTTGAACGATGCAAAATGTCAACAAACTATGAAAACCATTTAATTTTACACATTTAGTAATCTCTTTTTGCAAAGAGAGGAGAGCATGGATTAATGCATCGAGAAAAATTGCGTTATAAGAAGTTTATAAAAATACACTCGTCGATCATCTGATATGATCCAAAATTCAAATAGAAAGGTAAATTGGATAGAGAAAATGGGTAAATACTCAATTACCTAATTAATAAGCATTTTGCTCATATTAAAGTCTTTTAACTATCGTAGAATAATAAATTGTCGGAAGTCACAAATTCTTGAAAAAATGAAACTCCACAACAATTTATAATTATTGAATCATTTGGTTTTTTGCGATTCAAAACAAACTATTATGAACATTCACCCAATCATTTCTCAATTAACAATAATACATAAGCCTCTACAAACAAAGATATCCAGCATTGTAGAAGGAATTCACTCAGAAGCATGCACATTGCACACAAAAACCTGCAAATGAAAAAAGAAAAAAGGAAAAGGAAACAGAACAAAGCCAAAATAAACCAGAAGAAAAGTTAAAAAGAGAAGAAGAAGCTGGGGCTCATCCTACATGCTGGGGTTCTCTCCCTTAATTGCGCTTGCAGACAGATAGGGAGAGAGAGAGAGAGAGGAGACAAAGCTGGAAATTTTCTCTTTCTTGGGTGGCTCTGATTCAGCTATTTGTTCAAAGTTGGGGCATTCAATGAAGAGTGCGGGAGGAGGAGGAGGGTGGGGTTCACATCTACAACTACAGGAGAAAAGAGAAAAGGAGGGAGAGAAGGTGTGTACTGTACTATTTCCATTTTTAGCTTTCTTCCTCTCTTTTTCTCCTAATTTCTTTTGATGATTATATATCTCTGCTTTTGTGTACCGTTTCCTTACATAATTTATTTTTATTATTGTCTTCGAGGGGGGGTTAAAATGGTTCCTGACTGACTGATGGATGCACAGTAGATCTTCTTGTAAAAAAAATAAGAAAAAGAAAAAAAAGAAGAAAACGAACGTGGGCAAATGGCGAGAGGAATCGTGCACTGACTTTCGAAAGTGACGGGACAGATCAACCGTAAAAAGAAAGGCATCTTCTTCTTCTTTTTCATTTTCTTCGGTTTTATAATGTAATGATCACTGTCGACCAAGAAATTGGGAGGTGGAAAAAATGAAAATGAGAAAAACGAATGAAAGAAAGGGATTGTTGGCATGTTTATTTTTGTGTCCCTTTTGGAATGGCTTGAGCATTTAATTAGTCGATAAGCTCTGGATTGACTATAACAACGTCTCGTCGAGTAGCGTGAGCCCCCCCTTTTTAATTGCAGATTAATGCGGATTTGTTGCGAGGGGGTGAGGAGCGGTGTGAGATAGAGGTGCAAAATTGCATTTTTGATGATTCCCCCCCCCCCTGTAATTGAGATACCAATTCACTTGGGTTATTTTACATTTTCATTCGCAGTGTACGAAGAAATTGAATCGAAATGAATGATGGTAATATGTGCATTTTTATCAACTTTGAGTTGACTTACCACCCTTTAGGATAGTGATGCATAGTAGGAAATGGTGGCTTGGCAAGGTCGTGACCTAGCATGCAAACTACTCTAAATTAGAACTGCATACATAGACACAAAAATCTAGGCTTAATCAATTTGCGAGATTTGCAGAATATTTCATGAGCTGTATGCAGGTAGCTGGAACTTCATGCTCGTACTCCTAGGTCATTACCTTGAGTGCGAACTGCTCTATGTTAGAATCACACGTGCGGGGAGAGAACTTGGAATGATCGGTGTATGAGATCCGCGTATGTATTGTGAGTACTAGAAATCAGACATTTGCGCTTGTACCCTAAGGTTATCCAAAAACAAAGAAGATGAAGATTGTTAGCCTTGGATTTTCTCTTACTCTATATCACAACCGTAGTAACTTAGAAAAGTAAGTTATTCCTCCTCCTTCCCTTCAATGTTTTGAAAATGGAAAATCCTTTTTATAGAATTCCAAAAATTCATAAACTAACTTTGGATGACCCATATGTCAATGCTTGTATATTTAAAAATGGCTAGCATATCACATAAAACCAAAGTTAATTTTCAACTCAAAAGAAAAAAAAAAAATTGGATTTTCAAATAAAGGAAATAAGACTAAAGAAGGGCAAAAGCCATAAAAAAGGATATGTCAATTTACACCTTTAATTTAGCTTATATATAAAAAGTTGATTTCGGTCCCTAACCTAGTAGAACTCAATTCAAGATTGAGCCATCTTATCACGGTTAAGGATCATGGATGGCTCAAGAAACACTAAAAAGCGATTGATCCATCGCGTCTAAAGTCTTACTTCATATTAATATATGGGACCTATTAAAAAATAATGATCAATCACATCTAAAGCCTTACTTCATATTAACATATGGGGATCCATATATATATTCTCTATTTAAAAAAAAAAAATGGTGTACTTTTGCAGCACATCGCATCAAAATCAAAGTAAAAATTCGAAGGAAGACTACATTTTTTTATTCGTGACTTTTAACATAAGTCAAAGCTCAAATAGGACCACCACCGCTAATCATCCCTCCCCGCCTTATCATCGTTTAAAAAAACCTCCGCCGAGTCTACCTAATTTGTTATTTTCCAATCTTATGGAAGTAACAGAAAGGTATCATGCTAGCTATTTTTTAATTATTAATTCCAGGAGTAGTACTTTTTTCCTATTAAGAAGTCTTATGAAAGCATATATTATTGAATTCTCTTTACCAAGAAAAGGCATTCATGTATGGTCGGATTAGTGAGACCTACTAAATATTTTTTTTAAAAAGGGTGGTGCTAATCATTGGTGTTAATGATAGTATAAAAATAGCTGGGCTTTTACTTGATTTGATGAGTTCTGATGCTTCAACATCTATCTCAATAGATCAACCCATTGTACGGATAATCTTGGACCTTGCAGTAGCATATTTGGGTACTAAAATTATTGAGGATTCATGTGTCTGAGATTAAGTGGAGAGGCTTTCCTAGAGTTATCACTAATCTTGCTAATGATTAATAAAACCTGGACAAAATTGTCTCTTCCAAAAGAGTGCTTTTCCCAATTCTTGTAAGCAAAGAACCTCATTTGCTTATAAATTAATCAGGAACAGACATAGTACAAGACTCTATCACTCAAATGATCAATAGACTTTTTTTATGGGGAACCTTTACTTAA
Organism: Eucalyptus cladocalyx; assembly: GCA_017140615.1. Classification (NCBI taxonomy): domain Eukaryota; kingdom Viridiplantae; phylum Streptophyta; class Magnoliopsida; order Myrtales; family Myrtaceae; genus Eucalyptus; species Eucalyptus cladocalyx. Next base: position 24,744,706 of record CM029516.1, read on the forward strand.
AGGATGTATAACCCTCTTGGGCTAGATTTAGAAATTGCTTTCTTGTACATTTATATCATCAAGAAGCCAAGAAAATAGTCACTTAATCATTGATTTCGGCATTAAATACATAGATTATCATCGATAGCAAAAGGTGACTGGACAACGTAGGACATGATTTTGGCTATACACACATGATTCGACACTATCACATGTATGTATGTTGCCATTAGGCTTCGTTTTGAACATGCGCGTAAAATTTCATGAACATTGGCTGCGTTTGGATTTGGCTTTTCCAAGCCACTTTAGGCTTCCAAAGCCCTTTGGGCTAAAAATGAGTGTTTGGCAAAAAAATTTGCAAACACCTTTGGCTCCAAACTTGCCTTCTGAAGGCTGAAAGCCCAAGGCAGGGGTACCCCTGCCTTGGGCTTTCAGCTTTCTCGAGTAGCTCGGGGTACTGTCATGTATTTTTTTTTTCCGAAATTATCCTTATAAACTTTTTGTTTTTCCGTGTTTTGCCCTTGGGAGGAGTATTGTTCATCTTCTCCGTCGATGGTGGCCTTGGCGGTACCGCTCGGTCCCGCGATCGCCGGCGAGGTCGCGCGACGACCCACCGAGGTCGCGCGACCCGCGCCCCTCGCCGAGGTTGCGTGACCTCAAGCGAGGGTTGCGTAGACTCGGCAAGAACGGTCGATCGGGGTCGCGCGACCCAGCGCGGCCCTCGCCGAGGTCCCCCGACCTCAGGCGCGGCCCTCGCCGAGGTCCCCCGACTTCAAGCGAGGTTGATTAGCCTTGTGACGGCCAACTGGGCTCTCGGAGGTCGAGGCGGCGTCGCGCGACGCGCGCGACCTCGCCGGCCCAGATCCGGGGTCGCCGGAGGTCGCGACGGCGTCCGCACGACGCCGCGACCTCGCCGGCCCAAATCCGGGTTGCGACGACCTCGCGACCCGATCCGGGTCGCCGGAGGTCGCGACGGCGTCGCACGACGCCTGCGACCTTGCGGCCCAGATCCGAAGGTCACCGGAGGTCGCCGGGTCGGCGCCCGGCCACGGATGCCACCGCCCTTGCTGGTTTTCATTTTTTTATTTTTCTTTTGATAATTTTTTTTTTCACAAAAGTCCTTTGTTTCCCAAACACTATTTTGCTCAAAGATACTTCATAAATGACTTTTAAATTACAATTTACCAAACACAGGTTCCAGATTTTGGAAAAACACATTTAACTTAAAAGTTTTCAGATTTTCCTAAAGACTTTCCCCAAAAGTCTTTTCCAAACGCACCCATTGTCCCCCAAGGAACTTTCACCCGATGAACGCGACCCTTCATTCCTGAGCGTACACACGCAGGCATGTGCTACTCCCCCTCATAGCAAAGAGGAAATGATAGGGGGGGCGCAAAGACGACGATGGCTCGACATGTAATTGATTCGAGCTGACAGCAGCTCTCGGCAAGGAGAGAGAGAGAGAGAGAGAGAGGGAGGGAGCAGGTCAAGGCTTAAAGCCACAGAGAGAAAGGGGAGGCGGTGGTCCCTGAGAGAACTAGGAGTGAGAGAAAGAGAGAGAGAGAGAGTTTGATGGATACAGAACTTGAGGGGCTACAGTTTGAAAAGCCGTCCTACAATGCCAGGTCTAGTGTCTCGGAGACGTCTTGGACTTAATTTTGAACACGGGAATTTTATATATTTTCTATATATGTATAATATATTATCTATACAATATTTCTGGATTTATGACTTTGTTTTTAATGACTACTGTTGTCGGGTCCTGCCTAAAGCATCCAAAACTCTCAAATGGTACACTCCCTGTTTCCATGACCCTTACCGGGAGTTAGTGCACTGTGTACACCGTGTACCGTTTTGAGGAGCAAAAGGTGGCTGGCCTCATCATCTTGTACAAAACCCAATTCAGCGCAATTAAAAACTCAGCCCTCTCTGTCTCTCTCCCCCTCATGAATGCACACTGCTGCGCTGGATCAGATTAGCACCTTTGATTTGGTTTTTGGCTTGCCGCACCAATGTATCGACGAGAGGCTGTTGTCGTCGTCCTACTCTCCCATGGTGAGATAGCGAGGTTCGAATCCTCACCGTCCCAAGATTATGTGCCATCCGGATTACCGCAAATTGAAAACCTATCTTGTTAAGTAGATATCACCGCATTTGCCAAGGATTTATACGCTGGATAAAACTCATTCCAATAAAAGCTTGCCTATTTAGCTCGATTCCATGCAATGTCAATTGGCAGAACTAGTGCATTATCCATGCTCAGTCTATGTGAAGAAAAGAAATTCACGGTCCATGGTACCATTCATGGACAAGTTTAGCACGGAATTAGAATGGTCGAACCCAACCAAACCGCGAGATCCGCATGCTTTGCAAGGAGAGAACAAGAGCACCGAGCCAGCAAGAACCAATACTCGGGATGAAAGGTGCAAATCGGAAGGGGCAAACATGGTGAGAAATAGTTTGGGGGTAACATCAGATTCTCGTTCTAGCTTAGCATAAGACTAACTTTGATCATAAAAAAGCAAAAGGAAAGGAAAACGGTAGAGCAAGGAAGGCCCATTGGCACGAGTTCGGCAGTAAGCTTTTGACTGAGAGAAACCGGGGAAAAAAGCGAGTACAACTACACTGGAAGCAACATCACCTCAAGACAAACGTGTGAACCAAAAATAAGACGAAGGTAAAAGCTCGTCCTTCCTACTGGATAAGTGGCCAAAGTTCACTGTATAGTTCCACCCCGGTACCACAAGGACAATCAAAAGGTGGTCTCGAACATGAAGTCGACCGATAAGAACAGATACGGCACTCCATCTAAGCCAAAAGGCTGAGACAGTAGTATCTGAACATGAAGTTAAAGAAGAATCAGAGTATAGCAAAGAAAGGTAAAATGTGAAGCTCATGGTAAAATCCGACTTTACACCTCTTCAGCATCAGAGCTGATGCTGCCTTTTGCATTAAAGAATATATCAGCAAAGAAAGGGCCTAAGAGAATGGGAGTTGTTATATAATAAGCACATTCTGTTGCTCCTGAAAATGGGAAAAGCAAAACAAAAACCTAATCAAAATACAAGGTGAAGATTACATAAATAATAGAGGATACATACCTAATCCAAAAACCACATAGATGATATCCTCTAAACTAGACACGTTGAAAGGGTATGAGCTGTATCAAAATCTTACTAAGAATCAACTATGATCACAGTATGCTGAACAGAGCCAATAGAACCACGTGGCTACTTCAGACCTCTTCTTTTACGCTGTTTCAAATCACTGGGAACGATATATACAGCATCTACACAGAGACCACCTTTGGAATGCGTGCAATCAATCTGTTTCATGGAAAATCTTACTTCTGTTGCTGGATCCGTGCGACTTACTATAAATTCACCTACTTTGTAATCTATCCAGCATCCACGCTTTTGATTTCCATCGATCCCATCTTGCGCAGTCTCATCCAAGCAGCACTCACTTGACGCTTGTTGACCATCTGAAGTAGATAATTCAAACTTCACTGGTTTTATATCCCAACCATGGGTATGCTCAAAACAGCAGACTCGTCGTCCCAGCCTTTTGGAAAATTTTCCAAGGTGTAGTCTGAAGGAAATAGTGTATATATCAGCAGGGAAAGGGAATTTTACTGCCCCATCAACCTCGAACCACCATATCTGCTGCAAATAGGCAACTTCGTGGAATCTACCAATGAAAGCACAATACAATAAGCTGTCAGATAAGAAAGACATCTAATATTGCAAAATGAAAGCAAAATGAGCGTAACTAAACACTGTGACTAGAGCACATGCACTTCAATAAGTTCTCAACTAGAACACAAATACAACTACTATTAACCTCTTTCTTTTCCTTCTACTTATTCATTTTCTTCAGGGTGGCGTGGGGGATGCGAGATGGTTTGTCAATACTCCAACCCATGCCAAATCCCTGGAAAACAAATTAACCGAACTAGGTTTCAACATGCGGTAAACACAACTTTCAGTAAAGGAACCCACAGATGGAAATTTTTGCTACTGTTGCTATCATATTTAATTTCTTCATCACCTACATGTCAATGCAAACTAGTTCCTTCCACAACTCTGAAAGACGAAGCACACATAAAACAGCTGAATGATGAAATGCATCGTATTGGTGGCAAATTGAGTTTGTTCACCAAACAAAACGAACTCTCTATGAACTAAAGTACTTTGATAAAGAAAGAGCATAAGGAAATTCACTCAGAAAGGAAGGCATTCAGTGTAGGGACATTGACAAGATCCTACACACTGTTACTTCTAGGAGAAAAGTACGGATGGTGGAAACTGTAAAAAGTACCATCCAGACAACTTCAACATCAGATAATGGGCTTGACTCAGACAATGAAACTTGTTTCAGCTTAATAGTTTCTTTCCCATAAAATGCAAAGTGGAATTAACTTGAGTCCCAGTCTCTCTCCATTAGAAGTTTATCAGATTGGAAACAAGTGCCAAAGCAACAATCTTAAAAAGCTAGCTCTGAGTTGGAAAGATTCGAAATGAACTAATGATTAAATTGACTTGTCCATGTCCATAGATGCCAAAATTCCATCAATAGTACAGTACTTCATCCAAATTCTTGATGCCTAAAGCTCTAAAGCCTGAATTAGGCTGATTAGGCAAAATTCAGTGACACTTGATTTTCCACAGAGAGAGGTGATTAATTCGAAGTTTGGACCATATGGCTTTCAAACAATTCGAAGGTTTTGTTTGGGAAGAGGTGAGGCGAGGGAAAATTACAGAGCATAGAGAAAATTATTTTAAAAATTTAAATTACTTACTCCCTAACAGAATGTTCACATTTTTACCATTCTCCTCTCCCACCTCTCATTTTCCTTACCTCCTTTCTTCCTAAATGAAGCGCAAGTTTTCTCTCAACCATATACATGACTCCCTTTTATCATTCAAAGAATAGCTTCTGGATAAAATAAATTCTCTGGAAGCTCTGTAGTGGGCCGTCAATTGGATGGGGAAGGACTATAGAGACAATAACCAATAAGCAACCACCCAAATGTCACAAATCATAGTTCTAATTGTTAATTCAGCAAAGGAAGAGGCCAGAGATCAAAACTGATATTGGAGATAGAAGCTGCTCCTCACCAACATAGAATAATGACTGATGAATTTCTATTACGAAAACAATCCAATTTCAGAATTTCAGCATCTCAGAGGGAATCATCTAAAGAAAAGAGGCAATAGCTTTTAAACTTGGAGAATTAACAACTAATATGCTGTCTTGGCTTAATGTGAAAGCATGATACTTATAAAAGTTTCAGAAAAATTCACAAAACCGTTCAAGAAGTGACAAAATTCATCTGAAAGCAAGCATTTCTTAGAGCCATAGCAAGTATGACTATATGAATTTCTCTTCTTCATGCAGTCTATGACTGCATTTATTGTACTTCAAGCAAGAAGCAGTGATAAGAATGATCCTATATAAATTTTTCCTGCTTCATGCAGTCCACAACTCCCTTTATTTAAGTGCATTAAGATGGCAGATGTGTGAATGGCTATTGTTCAAATTCCATCGAAAGACTTCCTTGTTCTTTCTCCAGCTATGGGCATAAAATTTTTGAGACATCATCATGCCACTATATGATTTGTAAAGCAGAAACAATGCAATCTGATCCTTTTGGCAGCTCAAGCCAAAAAGGATAAAATCTTCTAAGCAACTTCTCAACAAAATCGAAGACGAATACGAGCAAGAAAGGTGCTATCACAGAATATAAATCACAACAATCTCAACTGGCTCAATTTTTGTGCTAGCGGTACTAGAGGATTACCAAAAACTCTTGAATGGCTGGTAATTTTTGTCAATACTATTACATGTAAGTATAATTGAGAACAAATCACCGGTGGGTTTCACTCAAAGAGTTGAGTCAAATTAATTTATCTTTACGAGACTGAAGGAGAAGAAGCACTAGCACAAAATAAGAGGTAAAAGCTAAAAGCCCAATTAAAAAGGTTCATTAGATAAAATTTTATATGCAACTCTTCCATGCAAAAGTTTCAAATGATTATCAAATCCATTTAAGGAGTAGCTCAAACCCATTGCGTCTTTCAGACTATCCAATTTTCATGAGTTTAGGAGCCCGTGTGATATCTTTTTTTTTTTTTTTTTTTGGGAGGGGGGGAATAATTAGAAAAGTAAAATAGTAAAAAAATTATATAAATACAGGCATTGTGAATGATCGGGCTAAGCATTTAATCACTCCAATGTATATTTTCGACAATAATCAGTGGATGAATTTTTGTTGATATTCTTGATTGCTACAGTACTAATTTCATCTAGCTATGCATTGGGCCTGACCACATCATTAACTATTTCAAATAAACAATTTAATCTTTGTTACATTAATTTGTACATATATTTTAGTAAATTATTAATTGCTCTAGCACTATTCTTCCTTTAGATATCCAGCAAGGGCACTTAATAATGATTCTTCAATTACCTCCTCTTTTTTTTCACTATTCTATCAAGGCTTCACTGGGTACATAGTCCAAAACAGTCAGTGATAAATAAGGAAAGATCTATATCCTCCCATATACGTGCTTGGAACTCTTTGGTCATATATTATTGAATTCTTTTAACAATACAGAATCGCATCCTTATGGATCATTACTTTTTGACAACTTATAGTGATAAAGATGTTCTTAATAATGACATTAATTGCATGGCATGAAATTTCACTGGGCAAACATATACAAGTAATAGAGGTCACTAAATATATTCCTCCTGTGAGATAAATAGCAAGTAATTCAATTAAAATTTAGATGTATCTCGAGAATTTGGCAGTTCTGCCGACACTTTTTCCATAATTACCACGTTAAAGTATCTTTCATCATTTGCTATTGTCCCATCAGATCAAATCTTCCAGCTTCACCTTTGTTCACAAGACTACAAGCTTTACAGAGTTTTATTGCTCTTCAAACATAAGCACAACTTTCACCCCCCAGGAAAAGAGCACAGAAACCTTCCAATATACAGAACAATAAGGCAGTAGAAATGCCTATTATCTCGCCACAAGCACATTACTAAGTATCAATGGAGGAAAGGCATCCTCTGAAAACCTGAGAACCAGACTTTCAGAAAAGTATCATCTTCAAAGTTTGAAGGAAATCAGTGAGAAGGATCTTAAATGTACTCAGCGAACCAGCAGAGCTGGATGCAGGCCTTAAAGCTCAAGGGGGCAGGAAACGATGTATGTGCGAAGTCATAACCAATACACAAGAGCTTTAATACATAGAACTATAAAACTATATTGGATTAAAGATAACTTCATTTATGTTAAAATATGACTCATAAACTTTCCAGTTTATGTTCCTTTCGCACCTTCATTATTGCGATTATGCTATACTCGTCTCGCATTGTTGAAATGTTCTTCAGAACAAAAATCAAGCAGAAGCCATGCCAATTTTTAGTGGCGGCATCAGTGGTGGTGTTTGGTGGGCTGGGGGGCGAGTACCATGGCCTTGATTGGTTGTATTCACCAATTTCACTACCACTAACATTCGATGTCATAGCAGATTAGTCCCTGCTTTATCATTCTTCAATCCACTCTTCCATGAATCTTATATTTAGAATAAATCTCCACCAACGGAAATTAACAACCTTAAAAGGGAAAGTTATGCATATAATCAGATTCTATTTGAGTCTTTCAGCTTTAGCGTGATTTCGTAATTATATCTTACCCTAAACAGGAATAATTCACCAGATGTCAATTCCTTTTGCGCCAATCCAGATGCACCCATATCTAAGCACTTTTCGAAATTTCCAAGTTTCATGATGCATAAAGAAGTTCATCCTACGATTTGATCGATTCTTCAAAGAAAAAAAAAAATCTATCCACTTTATAAGCCTCATAAGTTGGCACCAATATAAACACGTCGTGGCCACATCATTCCCGCAGTATACATTCTGCCCAGATGCTAATTTAGTGACAGATTTAACAATTAAAACCATTATCGGCTGTGCAAGTAGAATTGGAGATATTAACCAACCTGGATTCTTCAGTGGGAAGCCAATTCCAGTATCTTCTGTCCTCAATTCCTGTTATGGCCATCGCCCTCGCCGATATCGACATACAAACTCTACCAGTCACTCTGTCCAGCCACACTTCCTGCCAGAAAGAAAACTCCACGCTCATTTCTCGTGTCCACCGACCTCGAGAATCCAAGTCGAACAGCTAAAAACAGCAATCGCGAAAGTAAAGTCGAGCGCCCCACGAACCTTAGTGCCGTCGTCGACCGGAATGGGGCGCGACAGGAGGGCGAAGATGTCCTTCTTGGACAGCTTCTGGTACCGCTCGGGGGGCACCAGGTCGAGCAGATCCTGGTAGTTCGGCGGCAGCTTCGCCTCCCAGACGGCGTCAGAGGACGCGGCGCCGCGGAAGGCCCGGTTCAGCCGCGCCAGGTTGCAAATCTCGGGCGGCGTCAGGTAGAGGAACACGCAGGCGACGCAGCTCTCCGGTATGTCGCCGAGGCCCGGGCCGGGGCCCGACCCGTTGCTGCCCGAGAGCGCCGCGCCCATGCTTCGGGTGCTTCAGCCGATCGGAGGAGGAACCGTCCCCCCCCCCCGGAGCGATCCTCGCAGCGGCGGCGGCGGCCGGCGATCGGATTCTAGGGCTGCCGGGCGGGCCGGGTCATGGCGGAGGGACGCGGATTTGGGGATTCGGGGGAGGGGGGGGGCGGGGGCGAGGTTTAGGTGTGGAGAGGTTAGGGTTTGGGGGTGCGATTTTCTCGGGAAAATTCGGTGGGAAAATTCGGGGTAAGGAAGGAAGGGAGGATGGCGATGCGAGAAAACGCGGGGGACGCTGGTTTCTTCCTCTTTCTTTTTTTCCTTTTTTTTCGCCGTCTGTTCGTCTCTGTCGGGGGACCGGAAAGTGGAAAGATCGTGTGGAGAATCAATAGAGAATATTATTTGACTTTTTTTTTTTAGGGATAATGGGAATGGATTTTCTTTTTTAATTATGTCGTGTGGAAAGGAATACGATTATAAAATTAACTCCTAACATACGTGTTGATTATTCTATAGTGAGTGTATAAACCAAAAGGAATATGATTTTCGGCCGGCGTGTGCAAATTAGAACAAATAAGATTCACTATTAATCGTGTATAATAGAGGTGAACATTAGACTAATTCGACATACTTGAATATGTCACCTAGATTTATCCATACCATAAAATATAGGAAAAAAAGATATTGTAAGTCTCATAACTATTGTGTGGTGCTCAATTTAATACAAAAACTTTTTTTACGAGTCATTTAAATGCCATAATTTAAGAAAATGATCACCTAAGTATCAACTTTAATTCAAAATGCCCAAAGTCTAACATGGTAATATTTCATCAATTTCTTTCATTAGGGTGCTCCATCAACATTAATAGCCTTTTATAGCATCGTCAACATGTTTTACCCAATTTTTTCTATCTAACTGCTTGTTAATGGAATGTCAATCTGATTTTTTTTTCTTTTTTTCGCTTGAGATAGATTCGTAATCAATAACTTGATTTAATTTCGTTGGTTCAACCCTATAAGAAGACACTCTTTTTGAATAGTGAAACACTCCAAGTGAATTTTTTGTCAAATCATATTTGATGTAAAATAAATCATGTCATCGATTTTGTATATTACTTTGAATTCACCTAGCATTATTTCCTCTTTCTTTTCTCAATTAGGCATGCCAAGGAAGACAAGGATCATCTTTTGCTCTCTTACTTTCTTGAGAATAAAAAAATGACTTCCTAGAAAAATTCATGCTACAATTGGTCTAACTTTTCTGAATAAGTTATATTAGAGTTGAATGTCCCACAAGCCCCACCCAAACAAATTAAATTAAAACAAATCCCAGAATAGATCTCAAGAGAAAAAGACTCAATCGCCGCCACAACTTGTTAATTAATTTAATGGACTAAAGTATGACATTATCTACCTAATCATCCTTTATTATGGATAGAGTACAGTTCTTTTTATGGAAATTATCCCATCAATCTTAGAAAATCAAACGAACCAAGACAGATATACTAAACCTCAGCACGCATAACCCAATATCCTAAATTAACTATTTGCGCTTTGTCTTTTCTCACTGACCACTAATCCTTCATTCTATATTTTAATGGAAAGTAAAAACAAAATTAGTACTTACCAAAAAAAAAAAAAAAAAATTAGTAAATGATGAGAATTATATCATCAGTTAATGTCAACGGTGTTTTGAGCTATTATCCACTGATTAGATATGGATAGCTTTTTGAGAAAATATTTTTTCCGTAGTTGTTTTGAAGAGAATGAAAGAATCTTGAAAATGAACATATGAATAATGAAGAAATGAAAAACGTATTGCGATATATGAAAGAAATTTTTTTAGATTGTGATGGAAAGAGAAAGAATCTTGAAAAGGAAAATATGAACAATGAAGAAATGGAAAATGTATTGTAATATATGAAAGAAATTTTTTTATATCGTGATGGAAACAAAAAACCTTTAAAGAGAACCTTGAGTTTTTATTTCAAATGGAAAAAAAAAGTTGGAGAAAAAATATTTAATCGTCATTTCATTAATACAAATTTAGGATTTATATTAAAAATTCATATAATTCGGGGCTAAATTAAAAATATATAAAATGTTAATAAATCATATTTAACAAATTATAAATTCACATACCACATTATACATTACATTAAGCAAATTTAAAGTTTAGATTATTACATTACATATTGAGTTAAAATTTATGGATCATTTATATTATTATCTTAAAATCGTAATATCAACCTATTTGACCAAAAAAAAAAAAAAAAACCTACATATTTTTTTTATTTGTCATTTTTGAGTTTAAATTTTATAAGGAAATCAATTTATTTTTTATTTTGTTATATGATAAATATACTGAAAGTCTTAAAATTTATCATTAAAGTATAATTAAATCCTAAAACTTTTAAAAATATAATCAAGTCTCTTACAACTTGTTACGAATGTGCAATTGAGTTTACAATTTAAAAAAAGTTTAATAAAGTCTTGAACTTATCACCAAAGTGTAATTAAATTCTAAAACCTTTAAAAAATACAATTAACGAAAGGCTTAATTTTAGGTTTTAATTGTATTTTTCGAACATGGTAGGACTTAATTATACTTTTTAATAAATTTTAGGATTTTTATGAAAGCGTAGGGACTGCACTTTCGTGATAATTACTTTCAACGCGGTTTATCCTCTTTTTTAAGTACAAACGAACGGGTACGAACGGAGAAGTCAAGACGCTGGAGGGGAGATCTCTTGGGAAACGCTTTATCGGAGAGGATGAAGAAGGAAGGCATCGTGAAGCTGATCAGCGCCGAGGGCTTCGAGTTCGTGATCGACAGGAAGGCCGCCATGGTCTCCCAGACCATCCGCAACATGCTGACCTCCCCAGGTTCCTCTCCCCCCGCGCTTCGCGATTTTTAAGCGACTGAAAACATTGGGCCTCCTAGGGTTTCCGCGATTTGGGGGGGGGATCGGTCCTGATTTCGGGGTTTCGGGTTTGGTTTTTTTTTTTTTTTTTGCCTGCAGGGAGCTTCGCGGAAACGGAGCTCGGAGAAGTGACGTTCCCCGAGATCAGCACCACCATCCTCGAGAAGATATGCCAGTACTTCTACTGGTCTATGCAGTACGCCAGGTCCCCAAAGATTCTTCCTTGTCCTAATTTTGTCGTCTGTGCGGAATTTGTGGCGTTTCCGGTTTGATCTTGCGGTAATTGTGATAGCGAACTGCTGGGATCTCTTTTTTCGTGTCGTGTGATGTGGGGAAATGCGGTATCGTGCTTTTGCTGTTTTTCCCAAATCGTCTTTAGGGAAAAGATTCGTTTTTTCGAGTTGAGAAGCTTGTTTTCTTCCATTTCTGGTAGGCGGGTACTTCTGGGTAATCGTGGTCTCCTAAGATCACAACTTCCTGTGCTGGTGAAGCAGGTTTTAGCCTGCTTTTACTTTGAAGGAGAAATATTTAAGACCCTCAGCCCCTCCACATCAAGCTCTAAAGACATTTATCTCTGTTCCTCATCTCTCCTAATGATTAGATTCTTGGATAAATTTTGACTTGGATCAATGGGTTTTGATGATTAGCTCTAGGATAGGGCGGGATCCACAAGAGCAATTCGGGTACTAGAGACGATATGAGGGAAGTGATGTATGTATTGGAGTTGTCATTCAAAACGATGGCAGATAAGACTACTAACTCGTTATATTGACGGTGAAATTGAACATCCTTTCTGAAAGATGTAATGCTTTGGCAATTTGATAACTAGCCATGGTGCATTTGTGCTAAAATGCAAGAGGTCTTCATCGTTGAGTAGGAACCATCATGAGTTACTTGCACGTGTAATATGAGTAATTGTAGAGTCAGATGTTAGCACAGAGTCATTTTAAATATTGTCGGAGATGTTTTTTCAGTTTCAAGCTCAATATTATATGCATTCTGTAAATCATCACATATTATGCCACATCATTACTTTCATTTTGAACTCTTGATATGTGGACTTTGTCAAAATTAAATGTTATTTTATTCTTTAAAGAAACAATGGAAAGGTTTTTACACGACTGAGGTATTAATGAAGTGAAAAATAGAAGTCCCCAAACGGAAACTTTATTTTTCTTTAAAACATCACGTATAAAACAGAAACTTTTTTTTTGTCTTTTTTGTCTCTTTTTTTTCTGTTGGGGGGGGCGTGAGGCTTGGCTATCTCCATATCTTGCTTAGTCAGTTCAGCTTTGTTACCCCATTACTTGACAAAAGGCACCTTCCCAAACTAAATCATCATGGTTTAAAATTTCTAGGGGTGTAATCAGGCTGGTTCAAATTGGTTGGATATTGTCAGTTCGTATCCAAGCCAGTTTCTGGATGAACCGGCCTGGATTTTGGTTCCACTAGGAACTAGCTGGGATCCTGTTCTTTTCCCTGGTTCCAAGTCTGGAAACTGGCAAAATTGCTGAGTTAAACGGATTTACATATTGTTGTTCAAGAAAATAAAACGATTAACTTGGTAAATGGCAAACTCAAAACTGGGAAGGTTGCTTGGGGATTCCAGACAATCACCCCCAAGCCAAGTTGAACTTTCTATTGAATGTCCCAAAACACGATCAGAAAAGCAGTTTCTGTTAAAACTTGAATAGGCTGAAAGGTTTTCACTTTTTATCTCCATGCCCTCTCGTTTGTTCTTTTTTAAAGATCTCTTATTCTCTGTTCTTAAGTGTACTACCGCATTTCTCCTTTGGTTGCCACATTCTGTCTCTGTCTGCTTCCTTCAGGTTCTTTATCGGATCTTTTTCTGTTCATAAACGTGTGTAGCAATTATAAATTTGGTTTGCACATTGAATGTTTTCTTTTTGTGCTCCTTTTTTGTTTCCTTTTTGAGTGCTTCTGCTTCTGCTTCTTTCTCTGTGGTTTCGGCCCTAATTGTAAAGCCGAAGGATAGAATACTGAGATCTACAATTACTGGTTATTGAAGTGAAATTTGTTCATTAATTACAGATTTGCTATTTTGTTTCTTCATTGTGCCATTACCTGTAAAAATCCGGTTCTATGGTCTACCTAGGAACCGCAATGGAATCGGTAGGATCAGGAACTGGCCGTTCACGAACCGGCCAGTCCTTGTTCCAAATTTTTGGATGCAATCTGAATAAGGTGTTCCACGTTCCTCCAATATTTGAACCAACTCACCCAGATCATGCTTACCCCTAGTCTAAACTGAAATTGTATATCGTAGAAAATTATGCAGGTCTAATACCGCTGTACCGTACAAAATTAAGAGTTTGTGAGCATACTAAACTAACATCTTCGCTTGGTACTTCAGACATCATGGTTTTATTCTCAAGTTCAAAGTAGATGAGAACTTTGAGAAAATTAGGGAAATTGCTGCTGTTACCATGTGATGGCTACTTACACTACGATGAATATCTTGACTTGCCTTGTGTTTAATCATGAGGATGTATGGATGACAAGAAGGATGGAGAAATCAGAGATCCTGATTTTTTTAAACTTGGGAGGAAAAAAAAAACTTGTTTGGAGTATGATGGTCATTGTTGCAAGTTCAACCCAGCAGGAGGGAATTATCTTCTGTCTTTATCTTTACTGTATTGCAATAATATGCTATTTTCTTGCCTTTCCGGTGGCAGTCGTTACAGACTGAGGACGTATATTCTGATGATACTTAGATTATTTTGTAAAATGTCTAGCGCACATCGGTGTTACTATGAATAATTGTATTGGTGAGGTTATTTATTTATTTTTCACTAGAATAGTAAGGTGAATGATAAACATGTGAGTTGAGTCTAAATTGATTCTAATGTTGACTGGAGGACAGATTGGTCCTGAATGTATGCTATTATAGTGGAGTTAGGACTCGATTGACCAAATTAGAATGTCAAGAAGTCAGTTTTATATCGTACATTAAGTTTAGCGATTCTACTGCAATTATATTAGTGCTACTATGGAAATCGGAAGATGCATCTTGGATCAATATCTGCACTATTTTTGGCTGGGTTTGCTTTGCTTGCCTATCTATCTACAAAATTGACAAGTGCACGAAAACTCCTTGTGATATTTATGCTTTATTAACTAAGAAATACTTTTTTTTTGCCAGTGGAAAGGAAACCGAGTTCCATATTGAACCTGAACTGACTTTGGAGCTGATGATGGCTGCCAACTATTTACATACTTGAGAAGATCCCCATCATTTTTTTGGGTGACCACTCATGAACAGAAGAAATATCCGGCACTTGTATCTCTAGTATATGCCATGTATCTCAAGACGATTCTAATGCTAGATTGAATAATACAACATTTCCCTTCACTCCTTTTCTGTTTGCCTGCTTTCTAGTTCTCTGGGCCCGTTTGGTTCGGCTTTGGGGAAATGCCCTTAGGAGAATGCAAATATCCTTGAGATAAAGACGTTTTTCGAAATGCTACACCGTTTGGTAATTTGTAGTCTCAAATGGCATTGAAATGCAACTTTTGCATAAATACCGTTTGGCAAATTTTACATTACAAATGGGCTTTTGCTTTTATTTTATTTTTTTAAAAAAATAAAAATCAAATCCGGCGGCTGGCTAACCGTCGGCCAACTCCGGTGGCGGCCGGCCACTTGAGGTCGCAACCTCAGGCGACGTCGTCGCCGCCTGGAGGCGCAGAGGCCAGATCTGGCCTTCCGACGGCCAGATCTGGCCTCCGCACCGTCAGATCTAGCGGCCTAAGGTCGCGCGGACCCAGGCGGCGACGGCGTCGGGTGGCGCGACCCTCAGGCGGCGGTGGTGGTCGCTTTTAGAAGCCCAATGGGCGGGGAAGAAGAAGACGTCGGGAAGAAGAGATGACGCGGGAGGAAGAAGACGCCGTGAAGAAGGAAGACGAAGGTGGAAGAAGAATGAACGGTAATTTTTGCATTTCTGGAATGCCGAATGCCGAATGCCGCCCCTCCCCAACTTTCAGCATTCAGCATTCGGAATGCTCATATTTTGGCAAAGGGGCTTTCAAATATTTTGCCAAACACCCAAAGGCCCAAAGCTCCTTGGGAATGCCCAACCAAACGCCCCCATGTAACTGGTATTAGTTCTCTACACATATTGGTTGCTTTGCCAGGTTAATTCAGGTTCATTTTTTCTTTAACCACTCCTTGAAATCCTAAAGCTCTAGACGTAGCATTGCATGTGCATGACTTGCCTGTTTTATGTAGACCTAGAATTTCACAGTTTGGGTGAGTCATCTTGGGTTAATTGGTTGAAATTGGGTTTCATTCATGTCCGGCTGACTGGCTGAGATGGGTGGGAGAAGAAGTCTTTGGTGTGCATCACCTGTTTCACTTTGAACTGTCAAAACTGATTCTGAACCTGTGTTGGTGTAGCTAATGATAAGGACCTCTCGAGCAATTCAAATGTATGATGCGACCATATTCATTTCAAGCGACTACAACCCTTCTTTTTAACTTTCTTCTAAAGAATATTGTTCTTTGAATCCAGGAGGGAGCGTAACTCTTAAGTAATGTTGTAGCTTTCATATCGTTCTTCTTTGGGATTGAATTTTCTACCTTTTTAAATGGTTCATATAAGCGAGACAGACTAATTTATGACATGAAACGACCATTTTTTCCGTATGGTTTTTCATCTGATGTGATGTTACATTAAGATGGTGTATGTATACTGGTTTCTAACTAGGAATTAATTTGGAACATAGTGAATCCGAGCATTGAGAGAAAGGAGGAGAAGTCTTGAGCAAGAGATGGATAGTCGCTTTTTGATTCTTGAGGTGATTGATGGACAGCCATCTTTTTTATTGAGTTAGTACAATTGAGAGGCTCCCGCGTTGTTAGGGGGGAAGGTTTAAGCGCGGCCTCTGTTAGTAAATTTTTGTCGGCACCCCATTGCGACGACCATGCCCGTCTTAGGATACCGCGAAAGGAGTAGTACAAAATTGTCGCTAAACGCGTGGAATTTTATGACCCTTTGCTAAGTCCCAGTTCACCAAGACATAAAGCCAATAGACGCGACAACAACATTGTCAACCATTATTTCTCGTGTCTGTTTCCTTAGAAGAAGGTAAAAAGAGGTCGAGGACATCTCCAGTCTTTTCCCCAAATCACATGATGCCACGACGAACGAGAGATGGCAGCCGTGAAAGCTCCAGTGCCGCCAGCAAGAATTTCGTGTTCCGAGTACGTTTGACCTCTTGGTAAAAACAAAGTGCTTTTGAGTTTCCCACGAGCGGATTTCTCTCTATTTCGATTGAAAAAAAAAAGGATTGTACGGCTCTTCTCCCCACTCAATATTTGTTCGATGGTCTTCCGTTTAATGTCGTGACTCGCGACTCCTCTGACCAAAACCCCCCCCATAAAAAGACCAAAAATGGTACATAGATCGGTAATTACGAGATTTTCTTCTCGAATAGCAAGATATTTTCCATCCCGATATCTTGCGCACGTGGGTAAGGAGTAGAATGTGGAAAAAAGTGAGAATGATACGTATTTGCTGTACATTCATTTAATTTTTAGAAGTTTCATCGAATTAACTTGAATGATGGTAAATGGAATTTGATGAACAAAAGAATTTCTGGACGAATCGACATACAATGAGAAATTAAGAATTTTAGTTAGCTGGGGGTAAGAAAAGAGCTACCTATGTTTCTAATTTATCTTAATTTAATTATCACTCGATGTTTAAAAAATTGACAACTAGGGGAAGTGGGGAGGTGAGGACCATTACTAGCACGTAGTTTCCTCGGTCCGCTTACGGTTCCATAAACTTACGGCATGAATCTGGGGATAAACTGGGAATAAAAAGTAGCCTATATTAAAATAAGGTTAATACTATAAAGAACCCCAAATTGGTATAATTTTGACGGATTTATTCCAAATTAATTTTATGATTACAAAAAACCCTAAATTAGTGCATTTGTAACTTTGATAAAAAAAAAAAAAGAAATGTACATTTGTGACAAATTTACTCTTAATTAATTTCTATTAAATTGGATTAATATTATGAAAAACCATAAGCTAGTAAAATCTCAAAATAATACACCATTAATTGTCACGCGTTATCCAATTCAATAATTTTACAGCAAAATTTAACGGAAATCCCTAAATAAATCAACTCTCAAAAGACTTTTGGTTGGGGAGTGGAATAAGGCGCGTGAATGAAGTATATATTCCATGAAAATTGAATATAATATTGTAGGGATTAGAACGGGATAGCTATTCTCTATTACAGTTGGATTCAAAGTCAAATCTAATAATATAATTTGAGTTTTGAGCTAATTTACCCTATTCTTTGGGGGTAAAACTTCTGGGTACGGAGAAAGCTGTATTATATTGGTCCACAAATCCAACCTAGACCAATTTTAAATCCATTCGGTTAGAATTTTTAGAGAGATATAATCATAATACTTCTTTGAAAATATTGATTCCAAACGATAACATTGTAAGTTATAAACATAATTGTAATCATTGCAATTAGACATGTATGTCGGTCCTAATCCAATTTCGGAATTGGATCGGATTGAATCGGACGGTTCTTGGTGATTCCCAAAAAACTAGTCTAGTCCCCATTACAAAAATTTGGATTTGAGAATAATTGGTTTGGTTCTCGGTTCCATATAAGGAACTCGAACTGGTCAAGATTTTTTACATTTATTTTTTAATCAAAAGTAAACCATAATTAGTAGTTATTTCTTTAATGTTGAGAAATTCTTGCTAGTAGGGAATACTAGAAACTGAAAAATGAAGAAGAAAAAATCACTGGTTCCAAGACCGACCGGGAATTTGGATTGGATCGGTTAGTTTGACTCTAGGATGAGGTGGACCAATTTCCGGTTCCACAAGATGGGAACCGACTCTATCCGATTTAGTTTTAAGTTCTGAGATGAAAATCGATCAACCTTGAAACTGAACACTCTTAATTGCAATAACTTTTGCTCGTAGTCGATGCTAAATAATAACCCGGGAAATTCTACCCATGATTTGATGGGAGGAATAGCTACTCACGATCATAATTCTCAAAACAAGAGAAGAAATAACCATACCCAAAAAGAAAAAACGTGCAACCATTTGCAAAGCAAAGAGGCCAAAAAAGCAGAGGATCATCCTACTACGTCTCCTGCATGTATCCGGACGACCTCTTTCCATCTTTAATTTCTCGAGTATTTGCATATGAAACTGCTTACGCAAAGTGGCAGGTCTTTTCGGGTCGACAGAGAGGATAAAATATTAAACAAAACCCCCCCGGAAGGAAGCGCCAGCAGCATAATCAAAAAAGGATGGAAGTGGAACGGTCTTTGCTCTCTCTCTCTCTAATCTATATCTCTGCTTTTGGAAACGAAAACCGTGGGTTTTGCCTTCCAAAGCTGGGTGTGACCCCGCCCCCTCTCCAACTCCGCAAAACCATGGGCAGCGTTTCCTGTCAGCTCCCACCAGAAAACCTCCCCCTCCAAAACCAGTTGCCGCTGCTCGCTGTATGTACCACACGCCCATCCTGTCCCCGTCCACCATCGTCCCCCCATAAAACCCGTCGACCTCCCCACTGCTTCCTCCTCAGTTCCGCAAAAAACCTTTTTCGGGCCTTCCCTCCTTGATGCTGAACTGGGTTTTGTGTAAAAATGGGATCTTGCGCCCCGTGGGATAAGGCTCTGGAGGCTTCTGGTGCTGCCTTCCGGGGTTTCTTGAGGTTTCGCTGACTTGGGTATGTTCTTTTTATCTGCTGGGCTGCGCTCTGTTTTTTCGATTGCAAGGGAAGAGTAGCCGGGTTCAAAAATAGCTTCTTTAGTGGCAATCGGGAATAGGAGATTCGTTGGGAGCGAGGTGAAGATAGAATCTGGCTTTTCTTTTTTTTGTGTTTTGTATTTTGTGTTTGATGGAACCCAATGGTTTAGGTGGCGGGATCTTTGGAGGCATTGGCCCCGGAATGCTAGGTCTAGAAATGTCTCTGCACCAGCAGCAGAACCCCCCACCGAATTCCCAAAACCCTCACTCCCTGCACCACCCGCAATTGGTGGCCTATGCCCACCATGAGGCTGCTGACCACCACCACCCTCAGCCTCAGCCGGGGAAACCCGGGTATGGCTTCGCCGGCAAGTCCAAACAGCAGCTGACCCTTAGCGACGATGACGATGCCGGGTTCAATGGCGATGATGGTGCCGGGGACGGCAAGAGGAAGGCGTCTCCGTGGCAGAGAATGAAGTGGACCGACACCATGGTCAAGCTCCTTATAATGGCCGTGCTCTATATCGGCGACGAGGGAGGTCCGACGACGGAGTCTAGCGACCCCAAGAAGAAGCCCGGGAGCTTGCTTCAGAAGAAAGGGAAGTGGAAGTCGGTGTCGCGGGCTATGATGGAGAAAGGGTTCTATGTGTCGCCGCAGCAGTGCGAGGACAAGTTCAATGATTTGAATAAGAGGTATAAGCGGGTCAACGACATACTCGGGAAGGGGACGGCTTGCCGGGTGGTGGAGAACCAGAGCTTGTTGGAAGTGATGGATTTGTCGCAGAAGATGAAGGAAGAAGTTAAGAAGCTGCTCAACTCGAAGCATTTGTTCTTTAGAGAGATGTGTGCTTACCATAATAGTTGCGGTCATGGTCCTGGGGGTAGTGGTGCCGCCGGCGGTGCCCACCACTCGCCCGAGGTGGCTGTGGAGCCATCTCATATCCAGCAGCAGCAGCAGGTGCCGCAGCGAGGTTGCTTTCATGCTGCGGACTCTGCAGCGGGTGATCATTTGGGTAAAACAGAAACTGAGGCTTCAAAGATGTTAAAGGGAGGGAGCTGCGAAGAAGAATATGATGACAATGAGGATGAAGATTCGGAAGACGAAGATGATGATGATAGTGATGATGAGGTGGGAGAAGGTGGTTCGAGGGGTCACAGCGGGCAGGGACATGAAGATGAACACGAACACAGCGAGAGGACATCATCGCTCAAAAGGCCGAGGAAATACCTATTCCCACCACCTACAATGTTCGTGCAGCAACTGAGCGGTGAGGCGACGGGCGTGATGCAAGATGGTAATAGGAGTCTGTGGGAGAAGAAGCAGTGGATGAAGGTGAAGCTGGTGCAGCTGGAGGAGCAGCAAGTAAGCTACCAGCTGCAGGCGTACGAGCTCGAGAAGCAGCGGCTGAAGTGGTTGAAGTTCAGCGGCAAGAAGGAAAGGGACATGGAGAGAGCCAAGCTCGAGAACGAGCGGAGGAGGCTCGAGAACGAGAGGATGGTGCTTCTTGTCCGCCAGAAGGAGCTCGAATTGCTCGATCTTCAACAGCAGCAGCAGCATTCATCCAACAAACGGAGCGAACCTTCCTCAATCACGGGATAATTTGTACATTTTATAAGATAGAGTAGACACAGAGAACTGGTTATTCTTCAGAAATGTAGTTGTGATCTCAGTATTGCTGTATGAATTCAATTGGTTAGCTGTTTCCTTCAAAATCCTTTTCCTTTCGGCCTCATTGCACACTCGGTTGCTTCACTTAGCATAGACATGTGACTTCCTATGGTGCGGTCTTTTTGCCAAAGTGATGTATGTCTTTAGGTGCAAATGCACAAACACTCAGTCAAATTCAAGTCTTACCTGTCAAGATGATGTTGAGCATAGCTAATAGTTATCAATCTTTTTTTGGAAAACTATGTTCTGGCTTGATAAGACGAAAGCCGAAAATGGAAAGCGAGGACCGCGAAAAATGTATTCTTCTTTGTCGGCAAAACACGTTAGAGATTGAAATAGAACGATATCTTTCTGTCAAAGAGTTGATGTTGTCGGTGTGTTCAGGTCACAAGCATTTGTTCTGAATTGGGCTGTCCAGCAGGCTCCTTGTTTGAGTTTATAGCCTTGAATTCTGTTGTAACAGCTAAATTTGCAGCAGCAATCGCCGGTTTGTGCTTGTATGAGTCATTCTTGACAGATACAATGCCAAAGTTTGATAAAGATGGCAATAACTTTGAAATGGAGGCCTCGAAATCGAGATACCAAGCTAACGGTTTTGTGCAGATGCAGTGCACGAGTAGAACTGCTGCTGTTGCCGTAGTCGCATCGTGCATGTTCGTCGTATCTTCAGCTTGTTGCGATCCCCGACTGAAGCTTAGACATTGACAGTGATAGAGGCGGCAGTTGTTGCTGCTGGACGCGTGCATGGCCTTCCAATGCAATCTCTGCCTTAAGCTAAAACAAGTCATGCTTTGCCGAGTCAACCAGAATTTGATTCTATCTCGGCATTCAGGAGCAGCATTGGTCTTCTTTTCGCACGGTTTATGCTCTTTTAAGATGAGCGAAACAGTTGGTTCTTCTTCACCGACGACACCCTGGGATTTGCAAAGCGATATTCTGTGCTTATTTGAGAGTTTGAGCATTTCTGCAGCGACGCCTCTTCGAAAGTGGGAGGGAAGCACCAATCAACGCAAGCACACTGATGAGAATGTTCCAGCTTAAGTTGAATCTCTTTCCAGCAATTCGAGATGAGCTTTGTTACATGGATCTGCATGTCTGAGTCCTCAGAGGAAGGAAATGGCCGGTCTAGTCATGCACAGTGGATCCAACACTACGGTTATGAGCGTGTTAGAGCACCTCGCCGAGCCGGTGGAGCACATCAAGCGCCGCTCTACACGGTTTTAGCTTGATCCCCAGGTTTCCTAGCAAAGCCCTTTACAGTTCTGTGGCTTCGTATGCTTATATCTCGATGGTGAGCGGGTGGGTGGGGAGGGCCTCTGCGGGGTGCCGACCCTCCTCTGGCTTTGACGACGGGTCCAATGATGGAGGCTCCGCGGTGGTTCACTAGGTGATCGACCCGTGGTGATGCAGTAGCGTGGAAATTGTACAGACATGTTGTTGAATGGATGATAGGCAGTGGTGCTGGGGATGATGCAGTACGTTTCATTTTGGATGGCTGGTCGGTCACCTTTGATACCACTGGAGCATCTCCACCGTCGCGAAATGATCTGCACGAGGCAGCTCGATAGCAACCCCCAACCATCGGGTGACACTGAACTCGCTCCACTGCCAACTCAGGAGTGTAGTAACCAATTGCAAAGCTCAGGCGTGCATTGTATCAATCCGTCGTTCAACAAGAAATTCTGTTTATCCAATAGGAACTATGTTTATCTTATCGTGTCTGTGCTTTTGCAAAGTGGTATCGTCAAAGAGATGTTTTTCAGTAGAAAAAAATGAGGTTATAGAGAAACCATAATGCGGATTTTCATTCTAGTGACTTTACCATCAAAATCAACTGCTTTGTGCATTTCTTTACGAACTGGCCTTTGTTTGGGGGTGAGGAATGCTCATGGGGCGAAAATGTTTCCTTTGATTTTAATGATGGGCGATCATCAACATTGATATCTAGTTGTTGATTTCTTGACCAAATCCATGGTCGAGATTCAAGGTTGGTAAATCAACCGCCGTAAAATACAAGAGCAGACCGCTTCTACAGCACTGTAGCCTGACCATTTGACTAGTTAGGTTCCTGATGCGGATATACGCGAATTTATTTTGAAAATCGTTGGCATCAGGCTTGAATCTCTTACTCTAGGCCATAAGAAACTTACTTTTTTCTTATCACTTGTGGCCAGGATTATTTCAAAATGAATAATGACACAAATGGTATTTTGGAGACAAGATGCTCATCTCCTTTGAATAGCAATTAATAATAGTAGGATGAGTCATGAAATTATAAATAAATTTTAGATGAGTTAGTTGACTCGTGTAGTTATTTATAACTCGAGGTCCTTAAACTTTTAATTTAATTAATATGGTATTTGAACTTTAACCAATATTTAATTTGTTCTTTGAAATTTTAGTACATATTCAATGGTCATTTCATTAATTTAAGATGAAGAATAATAATTCATGGAAAATTAAATATGTTTAAAAGTTTATTATATTGAACAAATTAAAAATTTAAGATTATATTAAATAAATTAAAAATCCAGAGATCACATTTTATAATGTACCAAAATTCATGGACAATTTGTGGAACCAAAAAAAGTAATTTAATCTACATGGCCGTGGAAAAGAAAAGAAAAAGAAAGAGAGAAGGAAAAAAAAACCGTAGTAACGGTCGTCGCCGTTAACGCCCACGACGCGCCCAGCCTACCCCTCGCTCTGTCCACAAAACCCCGTTACGGGATGGAACTCCGCCCCCGGTGCCGTTACAGACGTCACGGCCTCTCCCCACCTTCCGTTAAAAAGCTTCACGAACTGACCTCACCGTCCCATTTTCCATCCCTAACGTCGTCTCCCTCCGCCGCGACCCCGCTGCTCCTAACCCTAACGTCCTCTCCGCTCCGCTTCCCGATGGCCTCCTGTGACGACGACTTCTCCCTCTTAGGCGACGACAGCCACCACCAGGTCCACCACCACCACCACCACCACCAGCCGCCTCCGCCGCCGCATCCCCACCCTCACCACCCCCACCACCTCCTCATCCCCCCGTCCTACGCGCCCCAGCAGCGGTACGCGCCCCCTCCCCTCCCGCTCCTCCGAAATCCACCCCGATCCACGCGCCGCCGCCGCCGCCGCAGCCGCCGAGCCCCAAGGCGACCGGCGCCGAGGTCCGCGAGGAGGGCGGCGACGACGACTACGGCGACGCGGCCTTCCACGACGTGAACCCGTTCTCCGCCGACGAGGGCTCGAACCCGTTCAACGCCGCGGGATCGGATCCGAGCAAGTCCCGCGCCGATGCGCGATCCGACAAGAGGAAGAGCCAGGATGAGCTCAGCGACGGGGGCACGCCGTATAACTACAAGAAGACGAAGGCTTCGGCTTCCTCCGCTTCCGCGGCCGCCGGCGGGGCGGCCGGCGGGAGCTCCGGCGGTGGGGGGGAGTATAGGAAGGATCGGGAGGAGTGGAGCGACGCCGCTATCGCGTGCCTCCTGGATGCGTACACGGAGAAGTTCACGCAGCTGAATCGGGGGAATCTGAGAGGGAGGGACTGGGAGGAGGTGGCGACGACCGTGAGCGAGAGATGCGATAAGCAGACGAAGAGCGTGGAGCAGTGCAAGAACAAGGTGGACAATTTGAAGAAAAGGTACAAGCTGGAGAGGCATAGGATGAGCAATGGAGGCATATCGGCGAGCCACTGGCCGTGGTTTAAGAAATTGGAGGAGATCGTTGGTAATTCGTTGCCTGTGAAATCTCCGAGCGAGGACGACAAGGGAGGTGCTGCTTCTGCCACCTCTGTTAAGCAGTCCAAGAGGTGATTTCTCCTCTGATTGTTGTTCCTGATTTGAATCTCCAAAGGCTTGTAGAGATCTTTCATTATGCTTCGGTTGTTCTGTTCATAATTGCGTGGGAGACTGGAGACTTGTTGTGGGGAAATTGTGAATGCATTTTTCCGGGAATGGAGGGAATAGCTGTGGCAGGGAAGATCCGTTTGATTAGTTAGAGTTCTGCTGCTGCATCATGTCTGGATTTATCGTGGAGGGGCCGTACTTTAGTTGTGCGTGCTTTCAGTCTCTGTGGATGTTTCCTTTGCTTGTCAGGAGTCGGACCAATCGTCGTCTCCTGTCTTTTGGACTCATTTAGTTGTCTTACTAAGGAAATGGTGCGCGTGTGATTGGGGAAGTTACGATATTAGCGGGTGGGAAGGACAAACTAGCATCTTGCTGGTCAGAGATTTATAGATTTTAGAAATGGGGAATGTGCAATACTTGATCCATCTCTTGTTGAAGTTATAGATAGTTCAGCAGATATCTAGATGTATCTGGGCCAATGTTTTATTCAGCATACTTTAGTTTTGTCGAAGAGTATTACTGTTTGCAAAAATTAATGAAATCTAATAATACTCTTAATCTTCTAGCCAGTTGACTTTAATTATTTACAGTTCTGAGACCCTGAAGTGCCCAGCCAGCTGTATGGATATGTTCATTCTAATACATGCAGAAATTTTCATCAATGTATGATATCTCTTTGTGGAGAAACCTGCACTTCTTTCACTGGGATGGGAATCCAAGGATTGGAATGTTAAGGAAAATGCACAGAAGTGCATTGGAGACTTGAGAAACTTTACACTATATTTGTCAATTTTACCGGAAGTATGGTGGAGTTTCAGTAGGCGTATATCTGAAATTGCAACTGATTCTGTTGGCTTAGTCTGGCTGTTTTAACTACAAATTTTGGTATAGTTCGTCACTATAAGTATGATGGGCCAAGATCATTAGCTTTTGTATAGTTACAGTCAATTTTTCATGTTCATTTTGCCTTGGCTATGATATAAATGGTTTGTCTGGAATGTACTCTATTTTGCGTTGTGTGTTAATTGCCTGGGGCCACTTCTGGAACCTATATTTCACAAATCAAACTCCTGAGCTCTTTATTGTGATATCAACAACAATCCATATGGAATAGAGCTTACTTCTCTCTGCGATACTGCTCTTCTTGTTTTATCCATAAATATTTTAAACGGAAAAACAATATTTGGGGCCTATTTGGTAACCACCATGTTTTCTATTTTTCTGTTTTTTTGTTGCCCGGAATAGAAAAAGAACAGAAATATGTTTGGTAACATTAGCTAATTTTTCTATTCCCCGGAATAAAAAAGTATTCAAGAATAGATTTGGAACAAAAACAAGAAGTTAAAAAAGTCTTCTTCTTTGTTCTTGGGAACAGAAATGGGAAAAAATATTTTTGAACAGAAATTGCTCATCGGAACAGAAATGTTACCAAACACACCCTTGATCTCTAAGTTTTCTGGAAATACTTCCATTGCTTTGTAGAATCACTATCCTCTTAAAGGTGTATAGAATAAATGCAAAATTTGATCACTCACTTGATAGCACTGTGTAATCTGCTACTTACGATGAAGGTTCATTTTCTGACTAATCTCTTTCTGCCCACGGAATGTTTCATTTTAATGGTCTTTCTCTTGATTGTTGTGATAGACATGCAGTAGTAACAACCTGCCAGGGAACCCCGGTGAATAACATCAAATCCAAATCATTATCTAACCCCAGATGGCGGAGAGTTGTATTCAAGATTAGTGGTGCTGCACTTGCTGGTACTGGACAAAACAATATCGATCCAAAGGTTATCTTCAATTCTTTAATTTCTTTTTATTGCAGTGCTCTCATTCGGTAATCACTGGTGCTGGCCTTTCTGATCAAGTTTTTAGTATTATTGAAGTACTTTGGTTGAATAATGAATCGAAGCCCAAAATGATCTTTTCTATTCCACTTGGTCATCAGGTGGCAATGTCAATTGCAAGAGAAGTCATGGTGGCATGTCGTCTTGGTGTACAGGTACTTCTAGCTAGGTTTTATGTCTGGCCATGTCATGGCCAGATGCTTAATCAGATATTCAAACTTACATTCTTTTGTGATTCTCTAGGTGGCAATTGTTGTTGGAGGTCGCAATTTCTTTTGTGGCAACACATGGGTCACTGCTACAGGCTTAGATAGATGTACAGCATACCAGATTGGGTAATGTGGTGTTCTACTCTAGAACCTCTAAATAAATATTGGATGACTAGCCTCCTCAATTATTATGGCTATTCCTCATGACAAGTAAAGAAAGCATACTTCCATGGGGCCCAGTGATAGCTAAAGTTGTTCACTGCAGTTTCAAAGATTCTATCTTTTTCATTTGTGCCGCAGTTTCAAGGTTCTATCAATATATACCCAATATTCTGCTTTTGATAATTCATAGTGTCCTAAAATGACGGCATAGAATGTTTATTGACTGAATATCTGATTCTTTTGAAAATTCATGACGGGTTACATTCTTTGCCCATGATTTTTTGTTTTTTTTTGGCTGGAATTAAAAATTATATTCTTAAACTCTCCTTCCCGTATGAGTAACTAGCCAGAGAGGGGAGGTCTAATACATGATTGGTGCAATGATCCATCATGATTAACCCCTCCAGAAAAGTAAAAAATGCATTATATGAGTTTGGAATAGTAAGGACCATACAATTTTTTCAGTAAACTTTACCAAAATTTTCTTTTAAATATTATAGTGGGTGCAACATTTTCAAAAAATAGTTGGTATATGACAATCATATTGTAAGCTCATTTCTGTTGGTGATTGTGTCAAAGATTGATGATCAATTGTCTTTTCAATAACAGAATCTGCCACATGTGCAGTTGTTTCATTCATTTTTTGTTTTTGGTGCTTTTGCATGGATATATTTTTAACTATCCTTTATTTATTTGTTCCAGTATGATGGCAACCGTGATGAACTCTGTACTTCTCCAGTCAGCACTAGAGAAGATGGGTGTTCAGACGCGTGTGCAATCTGCATTTCCAATGCAAGAGGTTGCTGAGCCATACAGTAGGCAGCGAGCAATTCGTCATTTAGAGAAAGGCCGAGTTGTAATATTTGGTGGTATTGGAGCTGGCACTGGGAATCCTCTCTTTTCTACAGACACCGCTGCAGCTCTTCGAGCTTCCGAGAGTATGGTTCTGCAGCATGCCTAAACTTCCACTTTAAAATTCTGTACTGCTTGTATAGTCTCAATTGTAATACCTGTCCTTCCCTCCTCTACACCTGACACATGCACATTGGTTACACTTTCACGTGCATTGCCTGCCATGAGATTGAAGCTGAGTGTTCTCTTCATTGTATGACTGGTACATCAGATTGAGGCACTTAATTCATGTCATAATTGTTTGTTTGCACGATGTTTTCAAGATTTGGTCTGAGATTGAAATTATTCTTTTATCTCAGTCCATGCTGAAGCTCTACTTAAAGGTACTAACGTGGATGGTGTTTATGATTGCAACTCCCAAGACAACAATGTTACTTTCGACCATATCACCTATAGGGATATGGGTGCACGTGGAGCCACATCCATAGACATGATGGCATTGACATTCTGTGAAGATAACGGGATTCCTGGTTAGTAGTTGTTTTATAATTGCGATACTTCTAGGACTATGTTGTGTAAGGACAGAGTTTGGGAAATTTCAAGATTGACTGTTGATACGTTTGTTTACTCATGGTTTTGACATTTTTTAGCCTTATCATCTGTGTTTAATTAATTTTATATTTATTCTTGGGCTTGCAAATTTTCTGTTCTATTCCCTGTGAAAGATCGCATGAACAGCGGGAGCAATCACCTTTTCATTGTTGTGCAGTTGTGGTGTTTAATCTTCTTGAGGCTGGGAACATTTCAAGAGCGTTATGTGGTGATCAAGTTGGTACCCTGATTGACCAGGCTGGCAGGATAAGCTAATAGAATAACTATATGCGGGTTCGAAGCATTATTAGGTCTTCTATCCCGAAATTTACTTAGAACTTGTTCCTAAGTTAATCTTTCATGGAACTGTCGGCACTTAAGTTCTGCTGCTAAGTGATTGACCAACCAGTTCTCTCCTCCAATTGAAGCGAGAAAGTGGAGAAGGAAGTCCATATCAGTTCCGCTTGGACGCTGGACACCAACCATGTAGAGCGGCTTTCATCCTCTTGAAACTGTATCACTACATAGCAAGGTCTGGCTAATTGTGTCATCGATCTGCATCACCATAAGGTGCCATCTTTTACTGTAAACTAGTGTATGTAATTGTACTAACCGAAGGCATTAGTAGGAAGGTGTTGTGGTCAGGACAGTTGACGAAGTGGAGAGTGTGCTAATAGTTTAAGGTAGGAAAATTACTTACACAGTGATTGTAATGACATCTTGAGATCAATGACAGATATATGCACATTTTCCCTATAATGTGACTCGGATGCTTTTATTCGTTTTGTACTTGGGTTATTGTTCACTGAATTTAGAAAAGGCTGATGAATTGACAGAAGGCAATTTGGATGCTTGTTGTGCGGGTGATAATCCTTCAAAAAATCATAGACAGATGCATAATATTTTACCCAATGAAAGTTTGATCTTGGCGGCATGCATGGTAAAGTAGCTTTCATGCATCTTTCTTTCCCGCAGGCAGAGACTCCAGAAAGATAGTTGTGGCTCAGAGAGAGCACTGTCTGTTGAAGATCTTAGAATTTGTGTTTGAGATGGCAGTTCAAGCAGAGTATTATTTGCATGTTATTGGATTCTGTTTATCTGTTGATTTAGGGGGTAAAGGAAAAGTTGAGGAGGCATGTTTGTTCCACCAACATGACGCATTCAGCCTTTAAGCGAAAGTATCATGTAAAACTTAGTATGGAAACATCAATCCTTTTTTCTTTATATCGAGACAAGAAGATTGATCCTGGCTGTTTCGCTCTGGTTCCTGCGTTGTTTATGTTACTTTCTTCATCCAGTGCTGGTCATGCATGTCCGCCTCGACTCGCCTCTTATTTTCTTTTTTTTGGCTGCTTCAGATACTAGACTTGAAAGTTAGGCTCAGATTAAGCCAAGTCGAGGTTTGGTCTTCGAAGAGCGTTGGAATTTCTTTGATGGCCAAAGGGTGAGTACACTTCTTTCAGATTGTTGCTTGCTCAGTAACAGTAGGATGATGTAGAAATCTATATGTCTCTTTGTGCATGTACGTCTAAGTTCATCGATTTAGCGATGTACCAATCCATGCGTTACTACTCTTCTCGCCTCAACGACATTTGCTAATGCTCGACTCTTACATGATTGAGGTAACTTGGGAGTAAGGTCTGTCAAACAAGAGGGTCGGGTTGGGTCGGGTAGAAAATGATTCAATCCAAATTGATCATTTTTATATCCGATCTAACCAATTGTCTATTTTTTTAGTAAATTTTTTCTTAAATTGAAGAATAGGCGGCTTCATGAATTGGCTTATCGAGTTACTGTGGAAGCTTGAGGTTGAGTTATGGATTGGGGCATGAAAGGGGAAAAGTACCAAAAAAGTCTTAAATCTATTGTATTAGTACCAATTCAGTCCTAAACTTTTCAATTTGACTAATTTAATCTTAAACCTTTTAATACTAGTACCAATGTAGTTCATCCGGCCAATTATGACTGGCCGGCCTTGCCCAGCGAGGCGACGTGGATGTTAGTAGGTGACCGGACGCGGACGGGCGACGCCCGCGGAGCCGTTGCAATTTTTAAGATTTTATTATTATTTTTTCAAAAATTTTATTAATTTTTTTCTTTTTTCTTTTCTTTTTCAGCGGTGGCCGGCGAGGGTCGCGGCCCTTGCCCGCTGTTGGCAAGGGTCACGACCCTTGCCCGGCCTCTCCTAGGCCGCCGGCGAGGCGGCTTTGCCCGGATCTAGGCGAGGCCGGCCTCACCCAGGCCTTGCTGCGGGCGAAGGCAGCCTTGCCCGTGGCTGGCGAGCCACCGGCCTTGACCCTTGCCTCCGCCCTGGTGATGGCCTTCATGGCCTTGTCGACCACTGGGTGAGGGTCGCGAAGCCCTCGCCTGGGCGAAGTTGCCTCACCGGCGGCCTGGGAGAGGTTGGGCGAGGGTCGTGACCCTTGCCGACCATTGCCAGAAAAGAAAAAGAAAAAGAAAGAAAAAAAATTAATAAAAAGTTCGAAAAAATAATAAAAAAATCTTAAAATTTGTCACGTCAGTGTCCGGCCACCGGCCGACGTCCACGTCAACTCCAGCTGGCCAAAATTGGTCGAATGGACTGAATTAGTACCAATGCAATAAGTTTATGACTTTTTTGGTCCTTTTCCCGCATGAGAGTGGTGGTAAAAGTTCCGCTCAAATCATCCATAAATCATGAAATAGGTTAGGGCTTGAGTTTTGTATTAAATAGACTGGTTTCAGGCCATTCATAAATCATGAATTGGGCTCTGGCTTTCAGTTGTGTCTTGATCAGTCACACTCAAATTTGACACATACTTTCAGTAGTTTGTTTAATAGGTGTATATCTTGTCACTAACATACGGTTCTTTATTTTGTAAACGATGAAAAACCCTGAGTTTTACTGACGTGTTACATGTGATAACGATGAGCAAAATCAACTTTACTATCCTGTTACCAGCGATAAAGATGAGCAAAATCATAAATTTAGGTCAGGAATCGGAGAGATGAGGATGAGTAAGTTCAGAAAATCTAACGGTTTGGGAAAGTCAATGTACGTGGGCCAAAGGAGGAATAGCAATAGGAGCCCAGGATGGTGATCTCACAAATTTTTCTGTCTTCCTCCTCCATCACTTCCCTTCATACTCTCTCTCTCTCTGTGCAGTACCCATCAGTTAGTAGCGAAAAGAGAGATAGAACTTCATTCAACCAATCATAAAAAGCAGAATTCATTTCTTTTCTGAAAAAAGCAAGATCTTCACATGGTTAGTAATCACATGTTGGCAACGAAAATATTCCTTCGACAACAAGTGGAATCCGTCGAGGAAGGAGGCGCTGTTGCCGTCGCAGAGGAGATAGGATTTCATTAGGAGGTGCGCGAGGCTGGTGAACGAGCAAAGAACGAAGTTCTATATCGAAAGCAAGATCTTCACATGACTAGCAATCACATGCCGGCAATGAAAATATTACTTTTTGCGACAAGTGGAGATGTGATTTCACTAGGAGGTGTGCGAGCTTGGCGAACGAGCAAAGAGCGAGGTTCTACATCGTGAGGCATTGAATCGCCATGCTCCTTTGCTGGTGCAACCATGAGGGTCAATGAATTTGTTCCCGGGTGACGAGATCATGACAATTCATTTTTTGGGTTTGTCTAATGAGCTGAGCTTTTAATAGAAAATAAGTTAAATGGGTTTTAAATGGATTCATAACATACCAAATTAAACCAATTTACATTTTTATTTAAGAATCTATTATGGTCGGCTAGCATAATTTGGAGTAACTCATTTATAATCCATTTCAACAGAGTTATGAGCTCATCATGCTAGTTATCGCAATTTTACTGGATAAAAAATTGTACAACCACTTTTAAAACTTCTGCCGAAACTACTAGGAGAAAGTTATATTAAACAAGTCATTATGATTCATTAGAAACCCTAAAATGATAACCAAACCCTTTAGCCTTTGGAGTAGAATTTCTACTCACCCTCTCCTCTGTACTCTCTTCTCCGTTTCAATCACATCAGCTAAAACTCCCGGCACAGTGAATTTCGCCGCGCCAGCCAGTTCCTATTTGATCGGGGAATCGATCATACCCACGAGAAGGGCTCGCCCACACTGCGATGCCGATCGATGAGACCGTCGTCGATGCGATCAGACCATCTGTCTTCGAATCGAGATGCTCCGTTTATAGAGTCGTGGGATCTTTTTCTTGGCCGAGTCACGGGACAAGATGTGAAGGGCCAATCGCTCGACCCACACTGTAAACTGGGACAAGAAAGGGACCCATGGTAAAAACGTTCACACGAGAGCTCGATCCACGCACGAATATGCCTTTCCATTCCGTTGCACTAGACAAGCAAGGTAGTGCTGATTTTGTCATCATAGACAAAGAGGATCTCCGCTAAGTTCTCGCCGAATCATTTGTCCATCTAATTGCAACAGAAGCAAGAGGCTCACCACCACCATATGAAAGGGAAAAGTACAAAAAAAGTCATAAACTTATTGTATCGATACTAATTCAGTCTTAAAACTTTCAATTTGACCAATTTAATCCTTTTTTTTTTCTGTATTGATACCGATTATGAGTGAACGGTTCTAAGTTTCGTACATGTTTGATCCGGAACCTAGAACCCATTCATTAGAATATATTCTTCATTTTTTGGAAGTTGGAACCTACCCTGCATATTTTAGAATCTGAAACCTATCCTATTACAAGTTTCAAAGTCTACTTAGGTTCCACCTATATTATTATTTGAATGATTACAATTCATTAACCATAAAATTTACCATGTGAATTTCGCTATACAAATTTTAGTAAATTGAATGGAAGTAAGGTTTCTTTGTAGCGTAGCTTCTTTTAACAAGTAGTCTAGGTTAGATTACTTGAGAGTTAAGAAAAATGTAGCAATAAGACGCCGGCTTGGATGACAAGGAAGTCTGCTTCTTTTCTTGCCGTCTCTAGCTCAAACTTTCTTTGGTTCTCAAGGACCGGTTAGAGTGGTGAAAGCTGATTTGGACACCATTGGACCGTTATCGGACCATTATATGAGAGAAAACAATGTAATTGCATGTCATGTATTGTTATATGAGTACCAGAAAATGAAGTTGTAAAAAGGGCAGGCGAGGGGACGTACCCCTCAAAACCAGGCATGGATGAAGATGTCATCATTTTATGGAAGTCTCACTCGTGCACGTGTCTTATGAAGCCGAGCAATACCACGCGACAAGGGCACAGGACAAGAAAATTATAATTGTCAAGTCATATGCATAAAAAACTTTCATACCAGAGCAATCAAATTGGTGTTCTTTAAGAACGTCGTCACATGTGATAGTTCTACCACCTTTGATTTATCAACTTTTTATTTCATCTGTGAGTTCCGCGGTCATGGTCACTGTTTACTTTCAAACTATAACCATCTAATGGGTACAGTGTATCGATTGTGATATTCTCTAAGAACATTGATGTCTTTGGTCCATCGCCCTAGTTTATAGTAGCGTACCGAAGTATGTGAAAAGAGGAAACTATTAGAGGACATGACTGGATAGGTGCACCCTCCTAATTCGTTAAATAGGCACTGAAACGAATGTCCGCTCTTGCAAAGCCTTAGCTTCTCATCCCTCCTCAATGCCGCTGCCACCATCGTCCCGGAAGCTTTTACTTCCATGGCGTCGCCAATAGCGCAACCCAAATGCGACGTCGGCAACATCGTGAAGCTCAAGAAAATGGCTTCCGTGTGGCGGAAGCACAATAGAGCCGGCGGCAGAAGGAATCCACCCTCTGATGTCCCTCCGGGCCACCTGGCTGTTCTCGTTGGGATATTTCGCCGGAGATATGTAATCAAGGTAGAGCAACTGAACCACCCCATTTTGCAGCAGCTCCTGGACGAGGCGTACGAGGAGTGCAGCCATCAGAGGGATGGGCCATTAGCTTTGCCTTGCGACGAGTCTCTCTTCCGAGAAGTGGTGTGCTCGATAGAACGCAGCACGACTACAGATCCTTCCTCGTGCCGTGCCGAAGAGCGGAGGGACTTGGCCCCGCTTGTGTCTGGATCTATGAGAAGTTCGGCGTGCTAGACGAAGTGAGCACATCCGTTAGTCCGTGTGCCGCTTCGTTATTGCAGTTTATAAGTTTATAGTTACCAGCATCACCAGCTTGTCAGATGTGGTAATGATGAGAAAGCCACCGATGAGATGTTTTCGTCTCCACTGTAGGTGTCGGGTACTTCCACCTTGTAATAGCTTATAATGTCTTGTTGGGAAAATATGGCTTCGAATTGGGTAGAACAATGAAGTCGAATCTTTAGAGTAATCAAGTCGGACTTTTTAAGGCGTGATCATTTTTTTTAAGGATTTATTTCCCCTACAACGTTGCTAATGGTCACTGGCAAATTTCCTCAAGGATATAACAAAGTATACTAGATAGCAATTCTAGTATTTCTCCAAGATCTCTCATGAGAAACAATTAGAAATAATAGTTTCTTTCGAAAGAAAACGAAAAAAATAGAAGAAGATGTGTATTTGATCTCAAAACAAACGTACTTATTTTTTTCTTTCGAATAGAGATAACCCTTCAAAAGGTTGCAAAATGAACAAGTACGTTTCAAAGGTTACATTGAAAAGACATAAGAAATTCAAAATTAATAAAAAATAACCGTAACTTTTCATGAACAGTCGCACTATTTCAACAAGATTTATAGTTAGTTTTTTATAGAAATAAATCCGAAATTTCAATAAATAAAATAATAATCATCGGTTAGTACCAAATCTCGTCCATGTGCACACTTACATCTTTTTGATGTGGGACAAGGCACCTCTTCATTTATTTTATAAACAAATTACCAACATTTCAACCCCACGCATGCTATAGATCAATGTAAATGAAGAAAATCCTTTATTGTCCATCTCTTTTACCCGCTACTAGTGATGGCTTGAGGGGATCCACCATACGAACCGAGGGCAACCATAACGGTTCGAGGCCTTGTCTTGTGGACAGCCTAAAATCACCGAGCTTCGCCTGCTCGGCATTGTGCCACCTACGACATGTTCTACACTTTCTTGACCTTTCGCTATGTTAACATTTTACATTGCATTATGCAGAGTATGACATGATCAAAGAATTATAGGGGGAAAAAAACACATGCGGCACAGCATGTGCACAAACATAAACAGATCAGTACACCTTGTTATCAAAGTTTTTGTTAGTCTGCTGTTCTGAAAAATGGAGAAAGAAATATAAGAACAGACTAAAAGAGTAAGCTGTTGGTAATAAATAACACTTCCAAATTTTCATCCTGTAGTATTGAGTATTTGGTCGAAACATCAGGCGACAAATTAACTCTCATTAACAATGAATGAATTGAGAAAGGGGTACTACTTGCCCAACTATAAAGTAACTCATTTTCATCCTGTGTACTTCAGAGCTTTTCCTTAAATTAGTAAGTTAGTGAGGAAGCTTGGGGGCTAAGTTATGGACAAGGGCATGAAAGTGGTGGTGAAAGTTTGGCCCAGGTCATCGATAATTCATGAAACAGGGGCCATCCATAAATCATGAAATAGGTTTTGGCTTTTAGTTGGGTCTTAATCAATTGCATTCAAGTTCAAGACATTAATTTCAGCAATTTGTTCAATAGGCATATATCTTCACCAATGTACGATTCTTCATTTTGCAAACAATGAAAACCATGAGTTCTATTGACTTGTTACACGCGTCAACAATGAGCAAAATCAATCTTATTGTCTTGCTACACGCGATAGCATGAGCAGAAATCATTGTAACGGTAAATTTAGGTAGGCATAGGAGAGATAATGACTAGAGCCGTCAAATATGTGGGTCGCATTGGGTTAGGTCTAGTTGGGTCGAGTCGAAAATGGTCTGACTCAATTAATCCGTTTTGACTCATTTTCATATAATGTAAATTTAATAACCCATACTCGACCCGAAACATACTAATAGGTTAATCCACTCCCACTCATTTAATTCACTTTAAGCTCTTCACACAATCAAATTTAAAAGGTAAATAAACAATAAAAAAATTAGTAAATAAAATGAAAAAGTGAAAATCCTTTAAATTGAAATACTTTTGAAGAATTCTTGATAAGAAAAAGTTTGATAAGCTAATGATTGACATAAAAATAATATTTCCTTATATGTAAAAAAACCATTTTTCATATTGCATGATGCAATAAAAAACCTTGAGTTCGCCTAAACCTGATTGCCGATGGTTGTTGTGGTTGGTAGTTGGCCAACTCACAAATCGCCAATTGTTGGCGAGCTCGGTTGATGGTATGAAATATAAAAAAATTTAATGGACAGTTTTTATAATTTTTCAAAAAGATTATTTTTTTTTAAAGTTAAAGAGAGAAAGAGAGAGTGTAAAGTAAATGTACCTAGGCCAAAGGAGGAATAGCAATAGGAGCCCAGGATGGTGATCTCACAAGTTTTTCCATCTTCCTCCTCCATCGCTTCACTTCATTCTCTCTCTCTCTCTCCAGTACCCACTGGCTTGTAGCAAAAAGAGAGAAAGAGACAACTTCATTCAACCAATCCACAAGAAGCAGAATTCAACTCTTTTCTTGAAAATCAAGATCTTCACATGGCTAGCAATCACACGAAGGCAACGAAAACATTACTTCGACGACAAGTGGAAGCTGTCAAGGAAGGAGGCGCCGTTGCCGTTGCCGTCGCCATCGCAGAGGAGATGTGATTTCACTAGGAGGTGTGTGAGGCTAGTGAACGAGCAAAGAGCGAGGTTCTACATCATGAGATTGAGTCACCATGCTCCTCTGTTGGCACAACTACAGGGATCAATGAATTCGTTCTTAAGTGACGACGATCATGAGAATTCATATTTAGGGTTTGCCTAGTGAGCTGAACTTTTAATGGGAAATGAGTTAAGTGAGCTATGAACGGGTTCATAACATGCCCAATTAAACCAATTTACGTTAATATTTTTATTTTAGAATCTATTATGATTGGTTAGTGAAATTTGAGATGACTAATTTATAATCCATTTCAACAAGACTGTGCAATTTTGCTAGATTACGAATTGTATGACCACTTTTCATAGCTTAAGCTACTGCGAGAAAGTTATATCAAATCAGTCATAATGATCCATTAAGTAGCACCGGCTAGTCTCGTTTTCAAATACCTGAGGATGAAGTTTTTTGGTTAGAAGCCCTAAAGTGATAACCAAACCCTTTTACCTTTGGAGTAGAATTTCTACTCACCCTCTTCTCTACACTCTCTTTTCCGTTTCAATCGTAGTAACTGAAGTCCCAGCGCAATGAATTACGTCCGTGCCGGCCGGTCCTATTTGATCGGGGAATCAATTATACCCATGAGAAGGGCTCACCCACACCACGATGGCGATTGATGAGACCCGTCGTCGGCGCGATCAGACCATCTGTCTTCAGATCGAGATGCTCTTGGCCGTGTGTCCGTTTGTAGAGCCGTGGGATCTTTTCTTGGCAGTGTCACGAGACAAAATGTGAAGGGCCAATCGCTCAACCCACATGTTCCATCGTTTCTAAACTTGGACGAGAAAGGGACCCATAATCAAAACATGCACAGGGAGCTCGATCCACTCAGGAATATGCCCTCCATTCCGTTGTACTAGACAAGCACGATCGTGCTGATTTTGTCATCAGAGATGAGAGGATCTCAGCTAAGTTCTCGCCAAATCATTTTCCATCTAATTGCAACAGAAGCAAGAGCCTCACCACCATATGAAACCACTCACTTTCTCGGCCAGAACTTTCAAAATGACAACTCTTCGATTTGGGGTAGACCGTCTAATGGTTCTTCAGCATCTCGTTTTCGCAGGCCTTCTTGATTCACGAAGCCGGACCCGAACAGGCATGACGCATGGAGGACTGACTTTACCCTAATTTCACGTCTTGCCTTTGCACATGATTGTTTAGAGTCGAGCTTCTCATTGAAGGCGACGTATCTCTTTCCATTTCGACAATTGAAAAGGAGTTTACATAAGTATGGTAAGGAAGAAAAAATTGTGATCAGTACAATGCAAGATGACCCATGAATGCTAGGACCTACATGCTCCAAAGGTCGCGTCACATTATAATCTTTACATGATTAAGACTATACGAAATCTATTTTCCAATTTTTCTTGGTTCATTAATGATTTTTCACCCGGGAGTTCTCCATTTCAATGCGACACACCTCTCAAGATAGTAATTCTCCTCCTCCTCATCTGTTTCTTTTGTTTTTACTTTTCTTGGGTCCAATTCGA
This sequence comes from Eucalyptus cladocalyx, assembly GCA_017140615.1. Classification (NCBI taxonomy): domain Eukaryota; kingdom Viridiplantae; phylum Streptophyta; class Magnoliopsida; order Myrtales; family Myrtaceae; genus Eucalyptus; species Eucalyptus cladocalyx. The sequence continues at coordinate 24,783,306 of CM029516.1, forward strand.
TCCGAGGGGTTCAATTGAAGAAATTATTGAGTGAATCTAATGCACGCACCATTCATCTGAACCGCGGGCACTGTAAGTAAAGCAGGTGGATAAGTAGGCAGGCCTTGCTAAATCGAATGATCTCGCTTGATTACTATTTTCTTGGGTCCAATCCAATCGATGTTGTTTGGGTCATGATTTAAAGATAATTTGTGAGCGAACAAGGAATTTGTGAAAGCCTGCCCGGTCTATGTATGAATTAAGAGTTCCCCCCTTTTTCCGCACTAGCTTGTTCCTATCTTGGCTCCACAGTTCGTCCCAATGCTATTGTAATCGAACCTCAAAACATTCGCTTCCTCTTTTGAATATTAGTGGAGATGGGGTTTTGAGTTTGTGCTATATCCCAAAAATTCGAGGAGAAATTCCGTAAATTCCCTAGACTTGGACACCGTTTCTCAAAAGATCATCTAGAGCGGGACCTTTCTCAAATTACCCCGAATTGAACCTATAACGACCCGGTTCGATAATGGCAGGGAGTGACTAGGGCCAGAGGACTTGGACAATGAGCAACTCCTAGCTAGCTTTTGGGTTGGTGAATGGGGCATGAATAAACTAAATTATACATCGAACATATAAAGAGCGCATATTTATGTAACAACAAGGTTTACTTTGAAACAACAAAGTTAAACGTGCTCATGTTATAGCACTATTAGGATGGGTGACCTCATTGAAATTTTTTTATCTGTATTCCAAATGATGAGGCTTGGTATGGGACGAGGCAAAGCAAACAATATTTCAAGTGAGTTAATTTAAGGATGTCATAATATGATATTTGAGTGGGATCCCCTTCATTAAGTGTGTAGTTCGGGATGAACCATGTGGAAATCAAAGGGCCTGTAATGACTCAATCTAAGAGGGTAGGGAGTGGTCACCAGGGCCATATGAATCGGACAAGGCAGGCTTAGGATGGCGAAAATGAACTGATTTGCACATCGAACAGGGGGAGAGCGTGTCTAAAATGTATGTAAAAATCGGACTTTAACTCATAAAAGTGCCATTTAACATTGAGACAAATTTTGGTTTGAAACTCACGTTAGTTATTTTTTTTTCTTTTTCGGGGGCTTGTGCATCTCTCCAACGAATGGGATGGGCACATGACTGTCAGATGCTTAGTAAACGGTGGCTAATGGCACCGTCGATGAGGTAGGAGATCAAGTGAAAGACACCAATTCATTTTAGAGGATATTTCGAGAAAAAATCAATGTAATTGCGTGTCATATAATGGTATATGGGCACTAGAAAATGAAGTAGGAGATAGGGCACGCGAGGGGACGTACCCCTCAAAACCAGGCATGGATGAAGATGTCATCATTTTTTGGAAGTCTGGCTATGCACCTTGCCTAGCCACAACCTCTTTCGCATCGAGATGGAGTAAGAATCAATCTCCTCGCTGATTAAACTAATCGCTATTCTTTTTAAACGAAAAAAAATCAGCAACAGTCGTGAAAAGCGAAGATCTCCGTAGAGCTAGATTCATTCAACTTACTCCGAGCTTGACCGAGGAAAAGTAATGGAAGAAAGTGTGAAAAGCAATGTGGCATATGTATGTAACTTCTTTTCTTGGCCTGGCCCCTCTATTTAGCTTTCCCATCTCACGAGTCAAGTCTATTCAATTCGATAAGAAGAAGCTTACTTTACCGTGTAAAGAGTAGTGACAGGAAAGCCTTTAGCTTCCTTTGTTCTACCCTTCGTGCGTGACCCGGAGCAGGTGGACGTGTCTTAGCAAAGCCGAGCAATACCACAAGACAAGAACATCATAACTCTCAAGTCATATGCACAAAAAACTTTCATACCAGAGCGATCAAATTAGTGTTCTTTAATTCGTCGTATGTGATAGATTGACTCTTTATTGGTTTTTATTTCATCTGTGAGTTCCGCAGTTATGATCACTATCAGCTTTCAAACTACAATCATGTAACAGATAACAGTGTATCTATTGTAATATTCTCTGTAAAGATTGATGTGTTTGCTCCATCGGCCTGGTTTATTATAGCGTACCAAAGTATGTGAAAAGAGGAAACTATTAGAGGATATGACTAGATGGGTCCACCCTCCTGGTTCGTTAAATAGGCACTAAAACGGAGGTCCGCTCTTGCAAAGCCTCAGCTTCTCATCCCTCCTCGACGCTGCTGATGTTGTCGTGCCGGAAGCTCTTACTTCCATGGCGACGCCAATAGTGAAACTCAAATGCAACATCGGCAACATCGTGAAGCTCAAGAAAATGGTTTCCACGTGGTGGAGGCACAACAGAGCTGGCGGCAGCGGCGGCGGAAGGAATCCACCCCCTGATGTCCCGCCGGGCCACCTGGCTGTTCTCGTTGGGACATTTCGCCGGAGATTTGTAATCAAGGTAGAGCAACTGAACCACCCCAATTTGCAGCACCTCCTGGACCAGGCGTATGAGGAGTGCAGCCATCAGAGGGATGGGCCATTAGCTTTGCCTTGCGACGAGTCTCTCTTCCGAGAAGTGGTGGGCTCGATAGAACGCGGCGCGACTGCAGATCCTTCCTCATGTCGTGTCGAAGAACGGAGGGAGTTGGCCCCGCTTATGTCTGGATCCATGACAAGATCGGCATGCTAGAGGAAGTGAGCATAGCCTAGGCAGTGACAGCGGCTTCGGAATCTACTTCATCGCGTCGCACTGTTAGGCCGTGTGCTGCTCCGTTATTGCAGTTTATAAGCTTATAGTTACCGGCATCACCAGCTTGTCAAATGTGGTAATGATGTGAAAGCCGCCGATGAGATGCTTTCGTCTTCACGATAGGTATCGGGTGCTTCCACCTTGTAATAGCTTACAGTTTCTTGGTTGAGAAGTGATGCATTTCAACCCCACGCACGCAGTAGACCAATGTAAATGAAGAAAATCCTTTATCGTCCATCTCTTTCATAGGCTACTAGTGATGGCTTGAGGGGATTTACCCTTCGAACCGCGCGCAACAGTAACTTTTCGAGGCCTTTGTCTTGTGGACAGCCTAAAAATCGCCGAGCAGGAGCTTCGCCTGCGCGGCGTTGTGCTCCTGCTCGGTTTTGTCCCACCTGCAACATGTTTTACGCTTTCTAGACCTTTGGCGATGCTGATATTTCACATTGCATTTTGCAGAGTACGACATGATCAAAGAATTTATAGGAAAGAAAACCCGCGGCGCAGCACGCGTGCACACGCAAACAGAACACCGCACCTTGTTATCGAAGTTTATGGTAGTCGGCTGTTCTGAAAACTGGAGGAACTGATAAAAAGATAACAAACCAGGACCAGCTGGTTCAGTCCTTAGTTCCAAAAACTAGGAATTGGTCTTCATGGTCCGGTTCCTAATTCCACCTTAGAACCGGATTGAACTGGGAGCTGGTCATCCCTAGTGAAAATGAACCGAATTGCATAGCAAACAGGAGGAAACGTGTCTATAATGTATTTGAAAACTAGAATTATCTGACAGAGGCGCCTATGTTGATGGGGGAAGAGTGCATCTCTCCAATGAGTGGAATGGGCACATTACCGTCAAATGCTCGGGAAATCAAGTGGAACACACTAATTCATTTCCGAGGATATATCGAGAATTGTACAATTTCGAGGGTTTCTTTGAGAACGTGTCGAATCGGAGGCCTTTTGAAATTTTCCTAAATACAATTGAGGAATATAACAGTTGGAGACAACGGATAAAGACGGCATGATGTCAGTGCCAGCTCAGCAACCAAAGAGACGTGGGAGCACGTGACCCTTTCTCTTTCCCCTTTACCTTTCCCCCACATCCAACTCGAGCATAGGGAGCTCCAAGGTGACCCTTTCTTTTCATCTTGGTCACATCCCAATTTGATTTTCGTCGATTTGGCCTACACATTCGTTGGCCAATTACTTCTAGTTTCTACGCGGTGTTGGTGATACTAAATCTTCCCTATACGTATGCCCAATCCGACGAAGCGAGTGATGTTTTACAGCGGATAAAATGCTTGGATGCTCATGGATTAAGAACTCGGAAAGTTCCTAAACCATTGTGGATGTTCGTTCTGCATCCCTCTTATCTTTTTTCTTCTTTTGCATTATTGGGTCCTTGAAGTGAATGTTTTTTCATATAGATCAAGCTTGTCGCACATAGTTGGGTGTTATTCGGTCCTAATTGCCTCAATAAAACCGTACCATGTGAATTTTGTTACAAGAATTTTAGTGAATTGAAGGGAGGTAAGGTTTCTTTGCAGCGTCAGCTCCTTTCGACAAGTACTCTAGGTTATATTACTTGAGAATGTTGGCACCTAAAGTTTCTGGCTCAACCCGTGTCCATTTCCCAAGGATCCTGGCTCGAAGGGTGTGCGAGGCGACCGGACGTAGTCCAATCTATCCATCTCGCCCACCGTTCGTCACCCCCGAGCCGGGTAGGGACCCTGCGTCGACCCTTTTTGTGCCCTTCTTTTGTCCTGTTCTTTCATATTTTTTGCATGAGTTACTGAGTCGGGGCGTGCGTTTCGAGCTCGCTTATGCTGTCCTTGTCGATGTTGAGCATTGCCTGCCATTATCGTTGAGCTTTGATCGAGTTTCGAGTCTTATTCCTGTCTGTGGTTGCCTTTCATTTGACGCGCCCCAAGTGTTTGATATATAATGCCTCGGTTAGTGCTGCTCTAAAAATGACACCGAAGTCTGGGTTACTTCTGTGAAAGCATGTCGTGAAACTGTTTAAAAATATTTTCGTCGACTTGAGTTGTCCTCTGATTGATGTACGACCAACTCGATACCAAAGTGCGGGTTCATCGATATTCCACGTCTCTTTTAGTTGAACGCACGAGACGTGGCCGACGATATGTTTCTGAGAAGTGTTTTAAGAAATGACTTCTGTTTTCGTTCGAATCCGATGGTTCATCTCGATACGGCTCGTTGGGTCACTAGCTGTTAAACTTGATTTTCATGGGCAATGAAGTCACTGCGTGCGTGCGCTGCACTTTGTTTGACATATGCTGTCTTTCTTTCGTTGAACATTGTAAATGACTCGCATTATAGTACACGCCGGAAGAGAGCTTCTTCTTCTTCTTCTTCTTCCTTTTTTTCAAGACTTAATGTAAAATAAAAAGAGAAGAGAGCTTGAGAGATTAAGACGCAAGAATTGATGCCGCGAAGAAGTCAGGGTTCTAGGAGCCTGAAGTGGGCGAGGAAAACAAAGAACAAGAGAAAGAGGAAAATTAACTCTTTGGTGGGCTTGGTTGAATTCATTTCTAATGGAATTGTGTAGGGCTTGGAGCTATATTTAAATAGGCCGGGGCTTGATGCGAGTTTGAAGAATCCGCGTTCGGGTCGGGTCAATGGGCCGGAGCGGGCAACAGGTCCGAATCCGTTTCCTGAATATAACAATTGATAATTCAAAAAATTCAAAAAAATTCGAAAAATAAAAAATTCAAAAACTTGCCGAGAATTTAAAATATTTCAGAAGATATTAAAAAAAATTCTAAAATTTTTTTAAAAAAACTTAAAAATGTTAAAAATAAGAAAAATTAAAAAAAATTTGAAAAAAATTCCCAAAATTCGATTTTTTTTTTTAAATTCAGTAGTAATTAAAAAATCAAAAATATTTTAAAAATAGAGATTTTTTTGGAAAATTCAAAGATTCAATATTTCTGTAAAATCCAAAAAAAATCTAAAAAAATTAAAAATGAAAAATCCTCAAAAAGTTTAAATTAATATTTTGGGCTATTTTCTCTTGAAAAGTGGAAGTCTTCCAAATTAGAATTATGCTCAAGGTTGACCAAGTCCTTAGGGCTCTATCTTAAGATTTCAATTGTCGTTAACGACAAATGCCCTTGATTTGCATGATTTTGATACGTTTTTTGGCTTCCTTTCAATCTAGTTAGGGTTAGCATTCATCTTTCCTTCAATGTTCAATATTTGCTCTCCCATGCAATTTATTTAACGCTTTCTTTGGCTACTAATTGTTATTTTAATGATTATTACCCACATGATCACCTTATGTGTTAGTGGATTAGTCTAAAATGAATCCAAATTGCTTGCCCAAAAGTCTTTTTTTTTTAAAATGAACAATATTAGGTACCGAAATGGTACTAATTGGTTAATTAGTGTAATGAAGTCCCCAATCCCAGGTTCTTTAGTTGCATAGAACTAAGGTACACTCCCATGCCTTACTTGATTTTTAGTCAACTCCATTAGGTTAGTGGCGCCTTAATTATTACAAAATTCTTATAAACTCTCCAATGTCGCGCGAAATATGGGCTTAAGAGAATCTGTGCCAAATCATGAACCATAGGCCTATGCTTTTAGGTAATACCCCTAAACCTATTCCCTCCGACTAGGTTGCGACAAAGAATTAAGAGAAATGTAGCAATAAGACGCCGGCTTGGATGATAAGGAAGTTTGCTCCTATTCTTGCGGTCTCTAGCTCAAATATTTTTAGGTTCTCAAGGACCAATCAGGGTGACTACTGGACCGGTTATATAGGGGAAAAACAATATAATTGTGTGTTATAAAGTGACGGGCATTAGATCATGAAGTTGGAAGAGGGCATGCGAGGGGACGTACCCCTCAAATCCAAGCATAAATGAATATGTCATAATTTTATGAAAGTCTCACTGGTGCTCGTGTCTTAGCAAGCCGAACAATACCACACGACAACGGCACAAGACAAGAACATCATAACTCAAAAGTCAAATGCATAAAAAACTTTCATACTAGAGTAATCAAATTAGTGTCCTTAAAGAAGGTCATCGGATGTGATATATCGACTCAACCACTATTGATTTATCGGCCTTTTATGAGGTACAATGGCGACAGACTCTATTGTTTTCATATGTAAGTTGCGTGGTCATGAACGCTGTCCGCTTTCGGATTGTAATCGTGTGATGTACACAATGTATTGATCGTGATATCCTCTATAAAGATCGACGTCGTCGTTCTATCGCCCTAGTTTATAATAGCGTACCAAAGTATGTAAAAAGAGGAACTTATCAAAGGACATGACTCAACAGGTATACCCTCCAGGTTTGTTAAAGAGGCACTAAAACTAACGTCTGCTCTTTCAGAGCCGTAGCTTCTCATCCCTCCTCAGACACCATTGACGTCGTCGTCGTCGTCCTAGAAGCTTTTACTTCCATGGCGTCGCCAATAAAGCCACCCAAATACGACATTGGCAACATCGTGAAGCTCAAGAAAATGGCTTCCATGTGGGGGAAGCGCAACACAGCCGGCAGCAGCAGTGGCGGAAGGAATCCACCCTCTGATGTCCCTCCGGGCCACCTGGCTGTTCTCGTTGGGATATTTCGCCAGAGATTTGTAATCAAGGTAGAGCAATTGAACCACCCCGTTTTGCGGCAGCTCCTGGACCAGGCGCATGAGGAGTGCAGCCATAAGAGGGACGGGCCATTAGCTTTGCCTTGCGACGAGTCTCTCTTCCGAGAAGTGGTGGGCTCGATAGAACGTGGCGCAACTGCAGATCCTTCCTCGTGTCGTGTCGAAGAATGGAGGGACTTGACCCCGCTTATGTCTGGATCTGTGAGAAGATCGTCGTTCTAGAGAAAGTGAGCATAGCCTAGGCAGTGACGGCGGCTTCAGAATCTACTTCGTCGCATCGCTGTTAGGCCGTGTGCTGCTTCGTTATTGCAGTTTATAAGCTTCTCGTTACCAGCGTAACCAGCGTGTCAGATGGGGTAATTTGAGAGCGATCGATGAGATGCGTTCTTCTTCAAGATAGGTATCGTGTACTTCCCACCTTGGAGAAGATTACAGTGTCTTGGTTGAGAGATGATGCATTTCTACCCACGCATGCAGTAGATCGATGTAAATGAAGAAAATCCTTTATCGTCCACCATATGAACCGAGCGTAACCATAACTTGTCGAGGCCTTGTCTTGTGGACAGCCTAAAATCGCCGAGCTTCGCGTGCCTGGCTTTGTGCCACCTACAACATCTTCTACACTTTCTAGACCTTTCGCGAGGCTGATATTTTACATTGCATTATGCAGAGTACGACGTGATCAAATAATTTACAGGAAAAAAGAAAACACGCGGCACAGCATGCACACGCACACAAACAGATCACCACACCTTGTTATCAAAGTTTTTCAGTCTGCTGCTCTGAAAACTGGAGGAAGTGATTAAAAGAGAACAGAAGTAAGGAGGCAGCCATAAGCTGTGAGCAATAACACTTGCAAATTTTCATCCTGCACTTCAAAGTTTTGGGTCGAAACATCAGGTGACAAATTAACTCACTAAAAATGAAAGAATTGAGAAGGTACTACTTGTGCAACTATAAATTGACTCATTTCCATCCTGTACTTCAGAGTTTTTCCTTAGATTGTTTCCTTTCAAGAATAGGCGGCTTCATGGATTGACTTGTTGAGCTAGTGAGGAAGCCTGGGGGCTGAGTTATGGACTTGGGCATGGAAGTGGTGGTAAAAGTTCGGCCCAAGTTATCTATAAATCATGAAACAGGTTAGGGCTTTAGTTTTGTGTTCAATATAGTCGACTTTTGGGGCATCCATAAACCATGAAATGGATTTTGGCTTTTAGTTGGGTCTTGATCAATCACTTTCAAGTTCGATACATTAATTTCAGCGGTTTATTCAATAGGCATATATATTGTCACCAATGTACAGTTCTTTATTCTGCAAACAGTGAAACCATGAGTTTTACTAACTTGTTACACACGACAATGATGAGCAAAGTTAATTTTATTGTCTTGCTACACGTGATAACGATGAGCAAAAATCACTGTAACTGTAAGTTTAGGTAGAAATCGGAGAGATGGTGACGAGTTAAGTTTGAAAATCTAATGATTTGGGAAAGTTAATGTACGTGGGCCAAAGGAGGAATAGCAATAGGTGCCCAGGATGGTGATCTCACAAGTTCTGTCTTCCTCCATCACTTCACTTCACTTCACTTCTTATACTCTCTCTCTCTCTCTCTCTCTCTCTCTCTCTCTCTCTCTCTCGAACGCATCGGCTAGTAGTGGAAAGAGAGAGACACAACTTCATTCAACCAATGCACAAAAAGCAGAATTCAATTCTTTTCTTAAAAAGCAAGATCTTCACATGGCTAGCGATTACATGCCAGCAACAAAAACATTACTTCGGCGACAAGTGGAAGCTATCAAGGAAGGAGGTGTCGTGGCCGTCACCATCGCCATCGTAGAGGAGATGTGATTTCACTAGGAGGTGCACGAGGCTGGTGAACAAGCAAAGAGTGAGTTTCTACATCATAAGGCATTGAGTCACCGTGCTCCTCTATTGGCGCAACTATGGGGCGATGAATTTGTTCTTGAGTGATGATGGTCATGAGAATTCATATTTTGGGTTTGCCTAGTGAGCTAAACTTTTAATGGGAAATGAGTTAAGTGGGTTGTAAACGTGTTCATAACATATCTAATTAAATCAATTTGCATTTTTATTTTAGAATCTATTATGGTTGGCCAGTGAAATTTGAGGCGACTCATTTATGATTTATTTCAACAAGGCTATAAGCTCATCATGGTAGTTATCACAATTTTACTCGATTACAAATTGTATAACCACTTTTCACAGCCGAAACTACTAAGAGAAAATTATATAAAATCAGTCATTATGATCCATTAGAAGCCCTAAAGTGATAACCAAACCCTTTAGCATTTGGAGTAGAGTTTCTACTCACCCTCTCCTCTGCACTCCCTTCTCCCTTTCAATCGCAGTGACTAAAGTCCCGGCGCAACGAATTACGCCTCACCGGCCGGTCCTACTTGATCAGGGAGTCAATCATACCCGTGAGAAGGGCTTGCCCACACCGCGATGGCGATCGATGAGACCCCTCGTCGTCGTGATCGGACCATCTGTCTTTGAATCGAGATGCTCTCGGCCGCGTGTCCATTTGTACAGCCGTGGGGATCTTATCTTGGCCGATTCCCTGGGACAAGATGTGAAGGTCCAATCGCTCGACCCACATGATCCATTGTTTCTAAACTTAGACAAGAAAGGGACGATAATCAAAACATGCACACGAGAGCTCGATCCACGCACGAATGTGCCTTTCCATTCCGTTGTGCTTGACAAGCACGATAGTGCTGATTTTGTCATCATAGACAAGAGGATCTCAGCTAAGTTTTCGCCAAATCATTTGTCCATCTAATTGCAACAAAAGCAACAGCCTCACCACCATATGAAACCATTCACTTTCTCGGCCGGAACTTTCAAAATGAAACTCTTCAATTCGGGGTAAACAGTCCACGGTTCCTCGGCATCTCGTTCTTGCTGGCCTTCTCGATTCATGAAGCCGGACCCATGCAGGGGCGATGCATGGAGGACCGACCTGACTCTAATTTCATGTCTTGCCTTCACACATGGTCGTACAGAGGTTGAGCTTCTCATTGAATGTGACACATCTCTAATGGTTTCGGTGAGTGAAAAGGAGTTTAAGTATGATAAGGAAGAAAAAGTCGTGATCAGTACAATGCAATATGACCCATGAATGCTAAGACCTACATGCCCCGCAGCTTGCATCACATAATAATCTTTGCCTGATTAGACTATACTTGAATCCATTTTCCAAATTTTCATCTTTTATTAATGATTTTTCACCTGTGATTTCTTGGTTTGAATGCCATACACCTCTCGAAATTGTAATTCTCCTTCTCCTTTGTTTCTTTTGTTTGACTTTTCTGGGGTCCGATCCAATCCGAGCGGTTCAATTGTGAAGAAATTATTGAGTGAATCTAATGGATGTACCATTCATTTGAACCATGGGCACCATATGTAAAGCGGGCGGGTAAGTAGGCGGTCCTCACTAAATCAAACGATCTCCCTCGAATCAAACAATATTGTTTGCGTCATGTTTTAAAGATAATTAGTGAGCGAACAAGTAATTAGCAAAAGCCTACGTACTTAGTATGTATGAAAATATATGGAATGGGCACGTTTTTAGCACTGCCGATGAGATAGGAGATCGAGTGAAATACACCGATTCATTTCCGAGGATATTTCCAAAAAAAAAAGCCCCACCGTGAGGGTTCTATTGAGAATGGGCCTCGAATCGGGGGGTCTTTAAATTTTCCAAAATACAAAGTGGGAGTATAACAATTGCAAACGAAGACACGTCGGCGCACGTAAGGATGTCTTGTCCGAGTTGGCGTGACAATATGCACACGGCGGCACACGACATCGGATGTCACCACCCAACCCCCCCGCCTCTTCCTTTCTCTTTCCCTTCCCCTCTCATCCAACGCGAGCATAGGAAGCTCCGGGTGACCCTTTCTCTTCGTTTCGTCACGTCCCAATTTTGATTATCGATTCTTTCGTGTCCAGCCTAATTGACCTACACATTCATTGGCCAATTACTCGTAGTTTCTACGTGGGGTAGGCAATACCAAATCTTCTTTATACCTTTGCTAAATTCGACGAAACGTATCATGTTTTACAATTGATAGAATGCTATCATTATCACTTGAAAATACTCATGGATAAAGGCCTCGGGAAGTTCTTAAACCATTGCGGATGTTCATTCTGCATCTCTCTTATCTTTTTTTTTTTTTTTTTTTTATCCTTAAAGTGAATGCTTTTACTTATAGATCAAGCTTGTTACATGTAGTTGAGCGTTATTCGGTCCTAATTGCCTCATTAAAAATTTATTATGTGAATTTTGCTATGTGAATTTTAGTAAATTGAATGGAAAGTAAGGTTTGTTTGCAGCATAGCTTCTTTTGACAAGTAGTCTAGGTTAGATTACTTGAGAATTAAGAGAAATGTAGCAATAAGACACCGGCTTGAATGACAAGGAAGTTTACTCCTTTTCTCGCTGTCTCTAGATCAAACTTTTTTAGTTTCTCAAGGACTAGTCAGAGTGGCGAAAGCTGATTTAGACACCATTGGACCCTTATATGAGAAAAAATAATGTAATTGCGTGTTATATAGTGATATATGGGTACTAAAAAATGAAGTTGGAAAAAAGGCATGCGAGGGGACGTACCCCTCAAAAGCATGGATGAAGATGTCATCATTTTATGGAAGCCTCACTCGTGCACGTATCTTAGCAAAGCCGAACACTACCACACGACAGGGGCACAAGACAAGAATATCGGGTGCATTTGGTTAGACTTTTGAGGAAAGTCTTTAGGAAAATGTAAAAGGCTTTAAGTGAAATGGGTTTTTCAAAATGCAAATGGCGTTTGGAAAATTATAATATGAAAGTCCATTTCGAAGTATTTTTGGACAAAATGGTGTTTGGAAGACTTGTATTTACAAAGCATATTTATTAATAAATAAAAAATATTTAGCCGGTAAGGGCAACGGATACCGGCGATATGGGATCATCGGCAGCGGCCGTCAGGCGGCCCTTGGAAACCACCGGCAAGGGCCGCCTGAGGTCAGGCGACCGCCAGCGGGGATCGCGTGACCCCCGGTGAGACCTCGCCTAAGGTCGGGGGACCTCAGCGAGGGCTGCGCCTGGGTCGCGTGACCTCACCGGCGGTCGTGCGACCTCGATCAGCCGTTGCCGAGGCTACGCAACCCTTGCCTGAGGTCGAGGGACCTCAGCAAGGGCCACACCTAGGTTGCAAAACCTCGGCGAGGATCGCGCGACCTCGTCGATAGTCGCGCAACCTTGATTGGCTGTCGTCGAGGCTACGCAACCCTCGCCTAAGGTCACCCAACCTCGGCGAGGGCCGCACCTGGGTCGTGCAACCTCACCAGTGGTTGCACAACCCCGAGCAACTGTCGCCAGGGCCACGCGACCCTCACTTGAGGTCGCGGCAACTCAAATCTGAGCCGTGAGGACCCAGATCTAGGCCGCCGCGACTCGCCGGGGCGGCCCCTCACCATGGTCTTTGACTCGCCGCGACTCACGAAAGGTCATGCAACGCTGCGATTCGCAGAGGTCACCCGACTCTTCGACGACGATCGCCTAGGTTGTCGTGACCATGCCGGCATCCCTCTAGCCGTCGCCAGCCCCTCGCAGTCAGGATGAACCAAACCAGCCACCCTCGACAAAAAAGATGAATGGTGTCTCCTCACAAGGGCAAAAAATGGAAAAACAAAAAGTTCGTAAGGATAATTTCGGAAAAAAAAAAATGAATGAATAGTACCGGCATGGGCATGCCGAGAAAGCCGAAAGTTCAAGGTCCTCACTTGCCTTGGGCTTTCAGCCTTCACAAGTCTGGCATTCTCCAAATGGGGGTTGACATTTTTTTACCAAACACCTCTACGTTAACCCAAAGATCTTTAGGGGCTCAAAGATCCTTGGCAAAGTGGTTGCCAAATGCAGCCATCATAACTCAAAAGTCAAATGCATAAAAAAACTTTCATGCCATAGCAATCAAATTAGTGTTTTTTAAGAACGTCGTCACATGTGATAGATTGACTTTACCACCATTGGTTTATCGGCTTTTTATTTCATCCTTGAGTTCCGTAGTCATGATCACTATCCGCTTTCAAACTATAACCGTGAAACGGATTACAGTATATCGATGGTAATATTCTCCTAAAAAGTGATGTGTTTGGTCGGTTCGCCCTAGTTTATATTAGCGTTTATTAGAGGTCATAACTGGACAGGTCAACCCTCCTAGTTCGTTAAATAGGCACTAAAACCGACGTCCGCTCTTGCAAAGCCTCAGCTTCTCATCCCTCCTCAACGCCGCCACCGTCGTCCCCAAAGCTTTTGCTTCCATGGCGTTGCTGATGTCGCCAATTGTGCAACCCAAATGCGACGTCAGCAACATCGTGAAGGTCAAGAAAATGGCTTCCATTTGGCGGAAGCGCAACAGAGCCGGTGGCAGCGGTGGCGGAAGGAATCCACCCTCAGATGTCCCTCCGGGCCACCTGGCTGTTCTCGTTGGGATGTTTCGCCGGAGATATGTAATCAAGGTAGAGCAACTGAACCACCCCACTTTGCATCAGCTCCTGGACCAGGCGTATGAGGAGTGCAGCCATCAGGGGGATGGGCCATTAGCTTTTGCTTGCGACGAGTCTCTCTTCCGAGATGTGGTGAGCTCGATAGAACGCGGTGCGCATGCATATCCTTCCTCGTGTCGTGCCGAAGTACGGAGGGACTTGGCCCCGCTCCTGTCTGGATCTATGAGAAGATTGGCGTACTAGAGGAAGTGAGCATAGCCTAGGCAGTGACGTCGGCTTCGGCATCTACTTCGTTGTATCGTGCCGTTAGGCCGAGTGCTGCTTCATTATCGCAGTTTATAAGCTTCTAATTACCAGCATCGCCAGTGTCACTTGTGGTAATTTGAGAGCCATCGATGAGATGCGTTCTCCTACAAGATAGGTATCGGGTACTTCCCACCTTGTAAAAGATTATTGTCTTGGTTGAGAGATGATGCATTTCAACCCACGCATGCAGTAGATCAATTTAAATGAAGAAAACCCTTTATCCTCCATCTATTTTACACGCTACTAGTGATGGCTTGAGGGGATCCACCATACGAACCCAGCGTAACCATAACTTTTCGAGGCCTCTTGTCTTGTGGACATCCTAAAAATTGCCGAGCAGGAGCTTTGCCTGCTCGTCTTTGTGCCACTTACAACAGGTTCTACACTTTCAAGACCTTTCGTGATGCTGATATTTTACATTGCATTATGCAGAGGACGACATGATCACGGAATTTATAGGGGAAAAAAAAAATAAACACATGCGGCGCAGCATGTGCACGCACATAAACAGATCACTACACCTTGTTATCAAAGTTTTTGTCATTCTGCTGTTCTGAAAAATGGAGAAATTGATAAAAAAAAAAAAGACAACAGACTAAAGGAGTCAGCTTTAACTAACACTTCAAAATTTTCATCTGTACTTCAGAGTATCTGGTCAAAACATCGGGTAACAAATTAACTCTCATTAACAATGAAAGAATTGAGAAAGGGGTACTATTTGTCCAACTACAGTTCAGCAGCTAGAGTTGTGAGTATTTTTCCTCGGTTTTCCCCTTTTTTGGTGTACGATGCCAATTCCCCCCAGAGGTATTGGCAGCAGAAAAATGTCAAATGTACACTTTCTAGTAATATCTTAATATGTTCGGAGCATCTAGCAAAGACACTGTCTGAGAACATGGAATTCAATTAAATTCCAAACCTTGCCAACAACACCACTTGAGAGAGCATTGAATGCTTGTCTAGCAGCTACTTGATGTTCTTTCAGAACTTGGGCATCAGTGAAGAGTTTGTGGATAACTCTTACAAGCTCATCGTGGCCAGAAACCTGCGGGAACAGAGATTTTAAGAACACCAATGGTCAATTACACAGGATTTTTTGAACGGAATACTGGAAAGCTTGATGTGTGTTAAATTGAGAATCCTGTAGTAAAGACAGGTTAACTAAAACAGCAAAACCTCCTTACAAACAGTATGTGACTGAAAACTGAAAGGGAGAATATCTTTTCTCTTCAATTAGATGGAGGGGAAAAGATTATCTCAGATGTTACAGCGTCTGATAAGTGACATGCAATTGCATGAGGATTAGGAAATTCGGATAGCCCAGTTAGCTAATTACGTAACAAAATCAAGATTCGAGTACATGATAGTCAAAAATCGATGCAAGTCATATGCAAGACAATGTTGTAATATTGGCAAGAAAATGCTACTTTAAATAATCTTTTGCAGTTTTATAAATGGAAGCAGTTAATGAAAAAGCGCCATCTCACATACCTGCAAAATGGATAATGGATTCACTTTTTGCATTTGAAACACCATATGCGAGAAATGTCCAACATGAAGACCTGAATTTAGCAGAAGATTCTCAGGTTCTTGTGCTGAGAACCTTGTCCAAGGAAATTTGTATGTTCAAAGATAAAGTTAACCTGTTAAAATAGCACAGCCAGCTGCAGCAGCTTCTGACATGTTATGGCCAGCTAAACCAGGGACAAAAGAACCACCAATTACAGCAACTGGAGTAAGCCGGTATAGGTGTCTCAATTCACCTTCAAGGAAATAGAGAGGCCATAGAAAAGAAGTCAACCACAGAACAGAGACATGAATGCAAAAGAGCCAGGGAAATGATAAGAATGCGTTCTTTGGAGGAATAGGTACAAGCCAGGGATATGAAAACCAAAGCAGGGCTTATATTGACAAACCTAAAGTATCGACAATGTATATGTTTGTGCCTGGTTCAAGCTTTTCATGCTGAGATCTCAAAGATACATTATGTCCTCCTTTCTTCAATTCCTGCATACAAGCTAATGCATTAATCATGGCCACACAAAAGGGACCAAAAAAAAATCTTCATAGCACCCTATTAATATCAAGAAAGCCAAGAAAGACTGCAGTGGAAATGAATAGTGGGATTGGAAATATTTTACTTTAATATTAACAAAACTACCTTAGAAAACTTATCCACTATTTAATGAAATAGGTTAACATCAGAACGTACTTGATATATCTCTCGTCCATGTTCTGGATATCGAGGAACGATAATAGTGACCACGTCATGGTGCATTTGCATGAGATGTTGGTGAATGCCTAGCATTACTGTAAACAGTATCTACTATAAGCACATAAACACAGGAACGTGGTGCCACAAATCATTTAACTTCCAGACTCTTGCACTGGTAAAAGCTTCAATTGAAGCTAGTGCAATTATGTCCTTAATGAAACAAGAAAGTCAATGAAACAAAAACTGCATGGCCAAAGGTTATTCTTCTATATGAGGAAAGGGGGAAAAGACAGTCTATCTACCTAAGGGTAAGCAAAGATCAAATCTGCAGTTATTCAACTTCAAGGAATGATAAATTATTATCTAGAAGGTGTGAGATTTTTGTGAGACTGTTGCCAACCGTTCTACAATATATTCTAACACTCTCCCTCATGCTTAGTGTAGTTCTTTTCTTTTTATTTTTTTGCCTAGTACTAAGCGTGGACATATTTAATTGGGAAGACAAATGAAGTCTGGAAAGATTTAAACTCAGGACCTCTAGCTTTGATACGGTGTTAGGTGGCTTTGGGCCTCTCACACCCCAAAAGCTAGCTCAAAAGGTAAAGCTTTCCTCATACTTATAAACCGACTACTAGCCCTTTCCACAACCAATATAGGACAATCTCGACAATCTCCCCCTCACACATCGGGTCTTGGGTTGAAGCTGCAGTAATCTGTAACTCTCTCACCTGACTATTAGGTTCAAACTTGTTGGCAAGTCGGGCTTTGATAAGGGTGAAATTTTCTCTCACACTTATAAACCGACTACTGGCCCTTTCCACAGCCAATATGGGACAACCTCAACAATAAGAAGAACAAGAAAAAGTATTGTTGAGCAGTGCTTGATTGTGTGAAGCTTCTACAAGGATAATCACATTGATTACCATTTGATGAACCTTAATAATGAAAAAAAGCAGAGTAATTCTGGTCAACAGTTGTGCAAAACCATTAGCTTAGAGAGTATCAGAGCAAACGAATTGAATAAGCACACTAAAACTTGCTGAAATTTGCAATGTAGAAAGGAATGATAAGCATGATAATCATCTTACCTTCTTCTTCACCCCTGTGTATAGAAGAAGCCATCCAAACTTTCTTGTGGGCTAATTGTGCCTTCAGACCTTCAAATCTCACACCTTCTCTAGAAGAATAACATTCTCCAACAGCTGGGGAGAGAACAACAAACACCAGGCATAAAAACTGACGAGTCCGCACGATACTTGTTAAAATTAATTCACAGTAACCTCTTATATAATGTAGTCGATAACTACAAAACATAAACCATACATATGCAACCTCCAAATGCAGCAATTCTAACATGAATACACAATATTTACAAGCTTACCATATTTTAAATCTCCTGAAAAGTTGATCACAAGGGGTGGGGCTTGCAATAGTTGAAAGTGAATGGCCTGCACATTGCTCTGTAGCAGGAAATGGGGTCAGAAAGAGTCAGATAAATGGCAAGAGGCTCGAACAAGCATGATGCAAGAAGGCAGAAGTATACCAATGGAATTATCAAAGAAAACTTTGATAGCATGAGTGACATGAGAGGAAGCAGAAATGGTCTTGACCAACGCTCAAATGATTTGGCAGACATCCTGGCATTTAGCAATGCCAATGCAACCTGATAATATACAGAGAATGCCAAACATGACATTCAAAATGCAGTTTCTCCTCAAACTACTGATTACGGCGACAAAATCATGCATGGTTTCTGATCTTCTTGAAGAGAAATGTTGCAAAAATAAGACATACACGAACCTTCATAAAGAATGATGACGACACTTACACCATTTTCTGAAGCACCAACAATAAGATTTGGCCACAATTCACTCTCCACTATCATGATAGCACTGGGTTTCCAATATCCAAAAAAAGCATTGATTGCAGCAGGGGTATCAACAGGGGCAAGCTGTTAGTCCAAGAGAGGCAACAATCAGAGTATTATTAGCATGTATCTCTATATAACAGAACAAGAATAATGCCCAACAGATCAACATCTAGGCTACAAAATGAGTGGTGAACATGAACTGCCTCAGAGAGCATTACATAGAAGCAGGTAAATAGCACGTAAGGTGCATATATAATAAAGCCTTCACAAAAATGAGACGACAAGCTGATGTTCTCACTTCAGAGGATTCTGGAGTTCTCATTTGCCAGGAAGCCCTAGATAAAATTCTCATATTACTATACCTAAATCATATGAACACGAAGAACTCCAACCTACAAATCAATCTAGCTGGCCCTGCAATATGCTGAAACAATAACAAGTGCAAAGAACTATACCACCTAAAAATCACTCTGGTGAGCACTAAACTTAGCGCAGATGCTAAATCATGGCAAAATGGATGACGTAATTAATGAAACTCTCAAGTATGACAACATATAAAGTAGAATGTATAGTGAAGCTACATGCATCATTATAAAAAGCTCTCTTTGAACCAATGTTGATTTTCTTTGCTCCACTTCCACAAAATGGAAGAGCTTTTTGACCTCGGTGACTACTTAGATTCTCTGCTGGCAATACTTCTGGAAACAATCAATTCTACTTTATCTACACAGGATGGCCTGTGATAAGTACCTGATGCACGACCCCGCTTGGGAGCTGATCTTCTAGTACTTCACTGCACAAGAACTTAAAAGAAAACCAATTAGCTAACAAAAATGCTCAGTATAAAGGGAAAATGACTTTTTCTAACGGGGCAATTCTGGGCTATGATTCTTTTAATGATATTAGTTCATGCAAAAAAATAAAAATAAAATAAAACAAGGACTTCAAATTGAGCAGAGAATTATACTAAAGGCCATCATCTGATCAAAATGCAAGAATCCACCAGGACGAGTCTAGCTCCCTAGTGTCAGCTTAAAAATTGGATAGGGAGACCAGGGTCTGTCTTACAATGCAGACATTTTTGTCGTGGTTAGCAAAATGTTGACTTCAGGTCTCTTCTGCAAGCAGTGCTTGATAACAGGAATTGCTGCCATTGCTTCACCTGATTAAGTTTATTACAAAACAAAGGCTTAGCAAATGACAGAAGCAAAACCAGCAGTATGTGATTATGGGTAACTCCAAATGCCCCCAGAAGTGGACAAAAAAATCTAAAAAATGTAACTAATTTTGTCTCAATTTTGCCAAAAACTTGCCAAAGGCACATCCAGATTCTTTTGTCATACCGAGGGACAGTTTGGAATTAGCCTTGACTATGAGGATGCAACAGACGTAACCCATTGGATTGATGGAGCTACCCATTTTGGATGGCATAAAATGTATCTGCCAATCACGGATTTATGCACATCATCCTGTCCACTCACATTTGTGAATACAATGACAAATCCAAAAGGAGCAAGTAACTTAACGACGTGCTCGGGTTCTAGCTCTTCAATTTTCATTTTTACTGGAAATCTTCTACTCCGAATGGCCATGCAACGCAAACCAGGTCATCCACATCGCAGGCACTTTCGACAGTAGACATTTCCACTCTCACGTTAGTTCAACATAAAACACCATTCAAAAACGAAAAGATCTTCACGGGGTCACGGTTCTTTGTCATTCCAATCAAAATCTATGTTCATTCGAGTTCTCCGATAACATATATCTTTATCTCTTCTGCCCATCAAAAGACTGCCGTGTCAACTGAAAACTGGAAAGCAAAACTAGAACTACCCAACGAACGCATTGCATAACCGAGCAAACTCGCCATCCTTCATTCCCCGGCAGCAAAAAACAGCTAAAATGGCGATCGTTCGGCTAAAGCAGCTCGCCAGTTAAGGCAAGAAACCGATTCTACTCGCCCGCGTATCGCGTGGCTAAAACAACCGCGACCGAGCCGGTTTTCAGCAGCCGGCGGTTCGATTCGGAAGGGAGGCGTCAACAGCAAAGCAAAATGCTAGACCGATAATGGGAATGGAAGAGCGAGAGAGGAAGAGACGGGGGGGAACCTAAAGAGACGGCGTGGAACCAGAGGAGCGGGCCTGGCGGGCGGGGAGGGAGGCCCGGCCGAGGCGCTCGGCCCAGCGGAGCGGCGGGTCGAGGCCCCGGGCGGCGCGCCACCGCAGGTGGAGGCGGAGCAGCGGGGAGAGGCCGGAGGTGAGCGCCCTGTACGCTCTGTACGCCATCGTTCCCGCCGTGCTCGCCATGTGCGGCCGCGACCGCGAGCGAACTTGCGAAGAAGAAGCTGCCGAGAGAGAGCGCCGCAAGAAGGCGCTTTGCCAATTAATCTCTCACGCCCCGCCGGCCATTTCGGGCGACGGCGGAGCGGCGGCGGCGGCCGAGGAGGGCCTTGCTTAGGTTTTTTTTCTTTTTTTAATTTAATTTTTTTGTGTTTTATTTTTTACAAGAGAAACATTTAGTTTAAATTAATTTTGGCCGGAGAAACTGGCATTATCATCGAAATTGTTATAAAATGCATTAATGAAAGAATATTCATTATATTCATTTTATTTAATGTACTTATTATAGTACATTTGTAAATATATTCTTATTTTTCTATAAATAAAAGCTTAATTTTTGTCATAAATATGATAGTTATTAAAAATAAAATTCTCTCATCTAACTTTTTCTATGATTTTTGGTGTCTGATCTTCCCTACTCAATCTAGCTATTCTCTCTATTATATATTTGCAAAGCAATATTGTACAACAAAAACAACATCTTTTCAAATTTTATATTTTATTAATGTTGGTTGATAGAGAAAAAGTTATACCGGTATTGGAATTAATCGCTCACTTCCTTAAAGACTTCGTATGTACCTATCCTAATAATTAAGGAAAATTACCCAAAACATCCCGAAATGATTGTTCAATGGTTAACTTAATTCTAAACTTCTTCAAGATTTACCGGTATAATTATTCTGACAAATTTGATTAAAAATTGATAAAATGGACTCCAAGCCGTCATATGTAATTAAATCAATGTTTATGTGAACAATTTTTACAAGTTTTGCAAATCTTTTTTTTTTTTTTCCTTTTTAATTGCATCCCTGTCGACCACTGACGATGGCTCAAGGCAAGGGGGGTAACCCCTAGTCAGAGCTTTGTGACTTTCACCCCATGGCTTGCGACCAAGTCCAAAAGAAAATAAAAAAAAATTATAAAAAATTGCTCTAGCGCCATCTATCCCACATAAAATGGCTAGGATTTACGTCATCAAATTCAAAAGAATTTATTGAAAAATCTTCAAAAAATTAAGATTAAATTAGTCAAATTGAACAATCCAAGTATGAATTGATTGTAGTACAAGAAGTTTAAAACTTTCTCAGTCATCATCCCAAGAGTATCCCCAATAATTAAGTGAGGACATCCTTAAAACCTAAAGGATACGCAACAATTTTAAATAAAAACCGTTCCGGAGCACGTTACAAAATCCTACAAATAAATCCAAAAACAATTGGATGGGTTAGGGATTGATCTCGTGTCATCTCATCGCATCAAAAAATCCTAAAGGGTACGCAATGTAGACTGCAGTCTACCGCACGGCAAAAGAAGCACCTTTTGCAAGAGAAGGTCAGGATGAGCTTGCAGATTACCGCATGGTAAGTGAATATGGTCATGCAGCACCCGCGTTAGCTATCAATCTGCATCCCCAACTAAAGAAAAATCAGTGAGAGTAACTACCGGCACCAGCCGAAAGGACAAGATAAACAAGCCAACTATCGAAAAACTGCTTTACAGGGATTAAGAGCTAGGTTACATTTGCAAGTAACCCGAAAGCTATGTACCAGAGCACGGCCCACAAGCTATGCCTGCATTCTAGCCATATGACTCCTACGTTCTACTTCTATCCAACGCTATTTTACACATTCTATAAGAGAGATACACAATGCCTTCCACCAGGATCCAAGCCGCACAGCAAGCACTTTGATTTCATGGTACCGAATGCGCTTTTTACTCGTATTCCACATCATGAAACCTACAGTTACCAGCTCACAGATGGAACGAATGCTTGCGTCCAAAGTCCATTCCAGGCCACGAGTTTGACCACCGATTAAGAGAAAAATCAGTTTTCCAGACTCGAAGAAGCACCTCCA
Source organism: Eucalyptus cladocalyx (assembly GCA_017140615.1). Taxonomy (NCBI): domain Eukaryota; kingdom Viridiplantae; phylum Streptophyta; class Magnoliopsida; order Myrtales; family Myrtaceae; genus Eucalyptus; species Eucalyptus cladocalyx. The sequence continues at coordinate 24,805,727 of CM029516.1, forward strand.
CAGTCAGATTAATCGCTCCTGTATATCCCAGAGCTGCAAACCCAGATTGAAAACCTCGGTCCAACTCAAGAAAGACAGTTCATGAGATGCACAGCTAGATGGCTCCTTGTTTGCCTGAATCCTCTCTCCATGATGGCAACGGAAATTTTTTGATTTAGTATACACTCAATCTAGCTCGTCTGTTAGTTAATCAAGACCTAAATTACATCGAGAGTCATCTCATTCATTTTAACTAAGTAATCATTGGAAGCTCTCTGTGCAGGGAAGCTGGCCAAAGACCTTCCGTTCATTTCTCCACTGATTCTGGAGAGATAGTTGAGACCAACAAGCAGCTCGACAATAGCAGTTTCAGTTTTTGCTTGATTGGCAAAGAAGAGAGTCTGTACTAGATGTACATTTGTTCCCGAGACCTCATGCTGCTTCTCAATGTTTCGCTCAGACTGCCACTTAATCGTGTTATGAGCAAGAGGAGCCAGCCATTCCAACATCTGCGCGACAGATAAATTCCATTGAGCCGCAAGGGAAGCATCATAGATCGATGAAGCAAAACTTCTAGCATAAGACCTCAGCCTGGCCCTCAGCACAGTTCTTAAGGAATTAGATAACATATTGTACAAGTCATCTCTTGCATCAAGGCTGATCAAGTGCGGAGCAGAAGCAAGCTTCTCAATGAGTATTATCAGTCTTGCATAGTGGAAAGCTAAAGCAGCATCTCCAAGAGAACATGTTGGGGCAGAGATTGATCCGCTCCTTGAATAGAGAAGGGTAAGTTTTGAATAAACTCTGCTGCTCTGAGGCTGAAAATTCCTATCAGAACAGCCCGTCTTCTCAATGTCATCTTTGCAGACACCGCTTACCCTCATGGAGCCTCCAAATGCCACTCGATGCCTTTCAATAACCGGCGAATTGCTTCCGCCATTCATGCATCCTTTAAAAGGTCCAACAGGAGCCAACTTTTTTGATTTAGAATGCAAGAAATTTGCGTGAATGGATCCAGACCGATGATGAGCTAGATGTTTCTTCCTGCTAACAGATGTCAGCACTGACTTTGATGAAGACAACCCAAGCGGCCCTGAATAGAACCCACATAGATTGTCCTCAGATGGATAGACTGGAGAGTGCATTATAGCAGAAAACGACTGCGTCCGAGAAACACCATTAGAATTCACCCCATTATGATCACTCGCCTCAGCAGACGACACTTGACCATTCCCAAATACATTCTTAATCCTCTCTATCAATGTGAAAAGTGATCTTGCTAGAAGCCGGACTACGTAATCATGAGTTTTGGTCCATGGAGACAGTTCCTGCAGACTCTTCACTTCCTGACGCTGCCACATTACCTTCTGCTGAAATTCAAGTAGCTTCACCTGATCAGTCTCGGTATTGGCGCGCATTGTCCTAAGTGTTTGTTCAAGCTCTACCAGCACATCTTGCTCTTGTGCGAACTGCAGCATTATCGCAACAAACCCTTCCATCTTCTTCACTTTCCGGTCCATCTTTTTCGACTTATATTGCCATCCAGACCATTCAAGTTCGTATTGTACAGGATCATTGAGGAAAAGCTCAAGCCGATGAAACACAGGATCAGTACATCGCATCCCCAGCCTGACCACCGCCCTCGCTATGTACACCAACTCATCCATCATCTCGCTCAGAGCAAGATCCATGAGGTAATCATCATCCTCCGATACAAGGTGCCTAAGCCCAATCGAGCACTGAACCTCCTCTTTCAACCTGCGGAACTCTCTGTCAGTCAAAGAATGCCATAATTTGACCACCTTCGACATCATGCTCACGACCTCAAAAGCAACTATCCCAATGACTGCCTTCTCCGGCTCTGATGTCTTATTCCTCGACGCCCGCCACAAACTACTAAACCAAGAGTCATTCCGCCTCTGGCCACCCATTGGCCACCACTCAATGAGAAAACCGGGTTTCAAACAAACACCAAATCAAAAGACCTTCATACCTGGCAAAGATGCAAAACTAACTAAAATTAGACAACTATTCAGACCATTACTTAAACCCCAAATTCATCCACACATGGCATTAAGATGGCTAAGCTAAATACAATCACTCGAAATTGAGGCAGTGAACACTGTACGCCTACAGATAACAACAGTCACAGGAGCACACACCAGCTCTCGAATCTTGCCGGCAGCTAAATTGACGCAGATTGGCGAAATTGCGGAACAAGAAATTTAATGAATTCTTTTCTCCTTTCATCAAGAAAAATCAAGAAAAGGGAGCGCAAGAAAAAAGCCGATTTTGTTGGGACAAAAATCCAATATTTTGACGTGAGAGAACACAAATCTCCACAGCAGGCGAGTAAAAGGTACGGACTTTTCGCGCCCTCCCGACATCTTCCGTCCCGCTTTCAAGTCAACCAAAACACGACCTCGCTCCCCAACCCTCTCCACGAGCAAAATTCCCGACAACCCGCAAGAGGCATGCGCAGAACTATGGACACAAAGCAGGCGAAATTGCACGACTTGCAACCTACCCAATTCCCACGGAACAAAGAGGAACGCGGGAACTCACCTCCGACTTCACGAAACCCTCGAATGCGGATCTACCCAGAGCGACATTCCGCGGCCGGGGGATGGAGAGAGAGCGCGTGGGGCTCACGGCGCGCGCGGCCCGGTTCAAATTAGCGAACGGCCCCGAACCCAGAAGGAGAGCGAAAGAGAGAGACACGGGGAACGGTCCAAAATGGGTCGAACCGAGGGGCGAGGTGGGGCGGTAGGAGGGGATCTTTGGGGCAACGTTCGAGTCCTGACGCCTTCCGGATCTCGCGGTATAAATGCTCGACAAGCCGCCACGACAAGCAAGCTCTCTCCCCTCGCTCGTGCTCGCTGCCTCTCTCTCTCTCTCTCTCCCCCTCGCTTTCCGTTCTCGTCTTTTTTTGTCCGGTGCGGGAGTGGGAGTGGTTGCGAAAGCCCGGGGGGAGGGTACGCTGTCGTTTTTGCCGGCGTTGACTTTTGACTCGGGCATCGGCGATTGGAGGGGTGTGTACTTTGTGAAATGTAGTGCGATGGGGAAAGGGTAGTTGTTGGGGTTGAAAATCCGAGGAGGGGACATTGAGGGTCGTCCGTTTGCGAATGGTGTCCGATCGAGCGGGTCCCGTAGAAACTTCCTTCGATAGAGTCCGTGTGATCGGTTCCCGAGAGGAACCCGAACCCGAACCGGTAAGCTCGGATTTGGCCCCCCCGGGAATTACGGTAGCTCGGTCCATGGCATAGTATGTGATGCGGCCGGAGGATTGCATTCATTACAAATGTTGATCGAGCATTGGATATAAGTTTGACTTATAGATTTAAGAAAGGCTTGAATCTTACCAAGGAACAATATGTGTTGTGGCAAGGGACATGTAACATTCTAGTGGAACAGTTTTCCAAGCTCACTTTTTGAACTTTTAACTCGCCCAAAATTTTTACTTCTAATAAATCTTGCCAATACAGTCATTTGTGAATTAAGCATTTTTAATACTCACACAACTCAAGCAAATGTAATTTCTGGCTCAAGCAATACTCATTTTCTCTTTCATCCGTTTTGTAATCCATGAGCTCTATCTTAAATGTTACTGGAAATGCCCGCGTGTTGTCATGGGAAAAAATTCAAATGTGTAATGCTCAATATATTTCAAAACGTTTTATTTTATTTTTGTTGTGATTGAATGTGTTTGATGAAATTTTATAAGGGTGAAAAAAATTCACATGCCCTTTCGTGTTTATATTCTTGTAGATTGTAAGTGTCCATAACTTGCGCTGACATTTTAGTTTTGTCAATTACAAAAGATAAATTTTAACTTTTTCAAGTCACTTGATGATATAATTGAAATACTTTATTAAGAATGAATATGTATTACTCAAATTATCTTAGATGCGACAACGAAATACAATGATTTGCCTGTTGTTTTATTAATCATCATAAAAATTAATGCATGTAAATAATATTTCGCAGAAAATTAATGGTTTTAATAACATTTTCTTAAAAATATCACTTATATCTCTTATAAAAACGAATGAAAAAAAAATTATGTTTAGATATAAATTGTTGTCAATAATGCAAACATCTTTTATTAACTAATTATTTCAAGCGATACAAGCTATTATTTTAAAAAATATATACTTTTAAAACCTTTTATGTGGAATCTAAAAAGATATAGTTGTATAGAAAGACATTTGAATGAACTGGTAAGAAAAAAAGGAACTAATTTGTACATTAACTTATACTTCATTAAAAAAAAATTAATCCTTGTTTTGGTTATTCTCCTTCGTCTTGCCAACTCTTCTTTCACTTTAATTTGATAAAATGAAGTGATCTTATATTTAAAATACAAACTAAAGCCTGAAAAACTATGAGCCTCGTATTCGTTTTTAGATATAATAATTAAATATAAATCTACTTACAACTTTTGCATGTGATGCGGCCCCTTCACACACTTGTTAATGAAATACACATTAAATAGGCTGGAAATTAATCAATAGTCGTTATATCATTTGACAAAAATATGGAAGTATTCCTTCTTACTATCATTCATATAACTTTCACATAATAATTATATTCGAGAAAAATGAAAGGAATTGTTGCATTAGGAATTGTAAAAAATTGCAAAAGTCGATGCACAAGAAAGAATCTCAGAACAAAAAGTACAATTATATGTTCAAAATATAGTTTGGGAAGAAAAACAAATGGAAATTTTGTGTTTCATTAAATTGAACAAAAGAATAAAATAATGAAGTAAAAAAAATAAATCTGGAAGACGTGATGTTTTTTGAGGAAAAAAGGGGCGAAATGGGGAAAAAAAGAAAAGAAGGGGTGTTTTGGGGAATTTACACATAGTAAAAATAGGAAAGCGTGTTTGCTTCGGCCTTTAATTATGTCTATTGCAGCTTTTTCCCGGAATCATGCTTACAGTTACACTTCTTGGGCACTTTTATTTATTTATTTATCTATTTCAATTTGTTTATTACGGCGAGGACAGAAAGAAATCCCATGTGTGGTCCCCGGAGTAGGTCAAGTCGACAACTTTTCCCTGTTCAAAGAAATCCTTCTTTTTGTGGATTCTTCAAGAAACAGAGCAAATTCTTTTTTCTGGGGAAGCTCAAAGGCGAACTTGCATTTGTGGCCTTTTATTTTCTTGAAATTTGTGATGAACTTGACCTTTTGTTTTATTATTATCATTCTTTTTATCTCCTTTTGGATTTCAGTGGTTGAAGTTGAAACACAGCTGGGAAAAGTGGTGCCTCATGTCAAGGAAATTATTGTTTGAATGTCCCCTAGTTGGATTTAGTGGTACATAATGTGTGTAGGCCGGCCCCTATAACTTCTTCCCTATGAAACATTAATGTAAATTCAAAAACCATTGAAATTAACACCGTCCGGAGAAGACTTTAGTCTCTTGCTATTAATATGATTAAAAGTATATGTCTTATCATATCGGAAACCAGTTGTTGATATCACCGTCAACGGTTAATTTTTCTTTTGATAAGCGAATATATTTACAAAGAAAATGGTCGACCTCATAATGAGTTCATTGGAGGGAGAAATCCAATTGACAAAAAGAGAGTTGTTAGAGGATTTATAGAGCCTTGCACTACGGGCAAAAATGCATCTAATTCTCGAGATAAGAGAATCCATTATAGATCACTTAACCTTCCTAGCTCTCTTTAATATGGAATTCCCTAACCCTCCTCTTCTCAATTCCGGCCTTTGATTAATGCCACAACAACAATAGTCACCATCATCACCACTGGCTGTGTTTGCCATCGATACAATCATAGTCCCCCCTTCCACATTGTCACCATCGCCACGGCATTAGCCTTATCGACCTTCTCTCTCTCTCTCAGTGCTCGCAAGAGCACGAGCTTTCTGTCTTCATCATGGCCATCCAGATCTCGACAGCCATGGAGGAGCTCCATCCATTGCCAATTTGCCACCATTGAGTGGAGCTCTTGAGCCGTGCCACGGCAGAACTCTAGTTAACGGGGTCCAAATTGGGCCATGGAGGAGCTCTAGATCTTTGGGCGGAGATCATTTTAGACAGGCCACAACTCGATCGCTCGGCCCAATTCTAGAGGCCCAGAGATCATAGTCCAGCAGGGAATTCTTGAAGCCCAACCCATTGAACGCTCAAGCCCATCACATATTAGGTAGCCCGGTTGGGGGACCCATTTAAATGACTCTGGCCTGTGACTCCTTTTGCTGGTGTTCTGAGACTTCAAGCTTGTCTAATCCATTACCTTTACATCACTTTCATCGCATAAAAAAAATCGGAGCATATCAAACCTAAATTGAATTTATTCCCATTGTAGTCGAGCATGCTACAGCAGCCCACGTGACAAATTCATGTATATTTTTTTCATAGTAAAGATAAGATATGATATTAGATAAAAGTATAGACAAGAGCGTATTTATTTTCCAGTCATAAAACATAACGTGTTCCACATAAACATAATGTTACTCGGCTCTCCCCCCCTCCTCCCCTCCCCGGCCAAGCATATGTATGAATGAATCCAAGTGCCCCACGTATCGTTTATTTTTTAGTAGCTTTTTCTCCAAAATTTTCTTAAGATAGTGGGTAACTTTTGAATTTAAAAAAGTAGGCTGTAGTTTCTTGTTTCGACGTTTTTACAAATTTAGCCTTTGAAAAAGAGTTATTCCATGAAAAATTAATTTCAAGCAGACATCCAGCGAGAACCTTCCTCGTCAAAGATAAAAGAGATAACGTAAGGGCAAGTATCAAAAGTTCCTAAAAGCAAGACGAAATAGACGACATATAGAATACGTGTGAAAGGGGAAAATTATGCTATGTACCAACTTATTTCATTATTGATATAACGTAATTGATCAATCATATTACGTGAGTGTAATATGCATCTTGATTAATTCTGCATTAAATTTTCAAAATGTTTAAAATGAGGAAAAAGAAAGAAAGAAAAAGAAACGCTTCATATTTCACTTTCAAAATGTCTGGTGATGTCATTTGATTTAAACAACCTCCTTAGAAAATTAAACCTTTTTTGCTTCTTTTTTTCCCTGTTCGTTGCTTCTAGGTCCTCAGTCTAAATAACTTTTTTTTTAATCCAAACTTTAGTCCTCAAAAAGTGTGCGTGAAAAGAGAAAACAACCATCATGTTTCTCACGCTCACCATTTCTAACCTTCTTTTGAATTAATGTGCCAACCGCACTGCACATCATTTAACTAAATACGTACGAAAATGACGTGAATTTTTACGAATTAATTTTTAAATAAAGTCAATCGTGCCCCCAAAAAAATAAAAATAAAGGAAGAAACACGCAACCTATGTGCGTGTAAAAGTTCTGTTCAAAATATGCGGCGGGCTCAAACTTAAATACAATAAAATTTATATATTAATTTGAACTTTCACTTTAATACGAAAATATAAGGTTTGATTAGGGTTTTGAATTGTCGACTTCAAAAGCAACTTTGACTTGGAGAAACGTAAGATGGCAGCTTGGGACTTATCTCGATGGTATCAAAAGCGTATAATAACAGGAGATGGAAAGGATTAGTTTTTTTTTATTGGGGTTTTCTTTGCTTTAACAGCTAAGGCAGCTTTGATTTTGACCGAGGGATTGACCCAAAATGAATTGGGAGCGAGATGGTGTGTTTTCATCCTTTTAGCCACCGTTCTTTTTCCCGGCACAAACACAATCTAATCTAATCTAATCTAATCTAGTCTACTCTATTAAAGAAATGTGCATTTATAATAGAGAGTATTTGTTTCAAAATTCTCCTTTAGGTAGAAAATTGTGCCCTACGCAGAGATAATTTTCAATTAACTTTCCGAAATTGGCTTTGTTATCGCATAAAGTCGAATGTATTCGAGTATGTATTTTACACCAAGAGATTAGAAGTTGTTGGTTGCTGTACACGCGCATCTTACATTCAAAATTTCTTATGATCACATTATTATTATTATTTTTGATAACCGAGGACTCCACCAAGGACCCTCCCGTGCCCGAATGGCTTCTGAAGGCCGGACCCTTATATCTTGAGGAGACTAGCCAAGCAACCTACCGCCAGGGCCCTCAACTTAAATCGTTAGCAATTGCGGGTTTCGAACTCTTGACCTCTGCGATGAGGGAAGGGTTCGCAACTAATGCAACTACTCACGGATGAGTCTTATGATCGCATTATTAGTCTTTTTATTTTTGTCCTAAACCACATGTTGCGTATAATAATTAACTAAAAGTGGGGAGAGAGAGAGAGAGTGGGGGGAGTTGGGGGAGTGTGTCATGGCTCGCTGCTCTTAAGACTAGCAATAATTTGTGGTCCTTACCTTGCTCAAACAAAGCACACAGCAGCTGCCGCCATCACCGGAATGGTCAAGGATGTCATGGCATCATATCTTGAGTCTCACGTCCCTCCAAACCAAAACCCTAGTTCCCAGTATCGCCGGTTGCGAGCTTGCCTGGACAAAGCGGCAAGGGGCGACCATCACCGACACCTTAGAGACTGAGAGAGGTTTATGCTGCTGCGTTTTTCTATGTTTTTGGGGGTGTGAGCCCGGAGAGGGACGTTTAGACTTGGCTCAAAATATGCACGTGAGATGTATATACTGGTCACCTTTTTCCACTGGTTTCTAGTATTGTAAGGGGCTCATCGGTTGACATTTGTCAAGTATATAAGAGATCATATTAGATAAACTAAAATGCATTACTTTAAAAAAAATAAAAAAAAAAAGACCAATTCCAAGAGCCAATTGGAATTTTATTCTATACAAGCAAATGACACTTGATTTATGTGGAAATGACATGTGAAAAGACCCGTCAATAAGTAAGGAGAGTTTTGACATTGAAAAATAAAAATCTTTTCAGATGCATATCATTTAATTAATGTGATCGGTCAATTATGCTTTATTACGTGTGTTTTTACCTTTTATGAACATTACTCATCCGAAGAGCAATAGTTCATCAAGCTCATAAAAACTTTTTTTAAAAAGCCCTAATTTATTAGGCTATTAATTTGAGTTTTCTTTTTTTATCTTGCTATGATGTGGTTAATATATCTATAGCATTTAGTGTCATTCAATAATTGCATTTATATGTGGACCGTCACCTTACCTTTTATTCGTTCGCATAATGCGGTGTTGAATTTGGTCCTCAATAAAAGCAAAGATCCCAATTGGTGACCGACCAGATCTTGACTTTAAGATAGTGAGTCCCCCAAAAGAGTAGGTGAAATTATAGCCCTTATTGGATTCTCTCTCTCTCTCTCTCTCTCTCTTTCACACACACACACAAAAGCTAATTTGGATTCACACACTTATTAGTCTGCAATATTTATTCTATTAAATATTCATACTGACGAATGTTGATATTATTACCTTTTGTTGGCCAATGTTATTACATTAATATAGAGATAATGAGGAAATGTTCTTCTTTAATTTTTTGTTTTTTGATGATAATTTTTTAACCATAAGATAGAACTTCATACAAAACCTATTTAATCCATATTAATTTCTAGATATTATTTTCACCATCAACATTTTATGTAGACACGTTAGTATATCCAAGACCGAATAATTAAATAAAATCAAGATTTTCCCTAAAATTATAGTAAATTGTACTCAATAGTTGGACAAATTGAAAGTTCCCTTCACAACTGAATATTTTGGCATTATACTACCATTTATTTTAAACATAACTCTAATAAACTGTTTAAATCTCATCATAAAAGTTCATGGACTCCACAACATGTGCAAAGTAGATGAAGATTTGATGTGTCCTAATATCACAATCCGTTTCATAAATTAGATATTTTCTGTACTGCTCATTTGTTTTTATTAATCACAGTTGTTGTTGAGATCTCACTATTGCCTTGAGTTTGATTAACCTTTCAAGCTAGTTAGCCAATCTCCTGTAGTGAAACTTGTGGCCAATATGTCTCAACCATTTTAAAGTACAACGAGCATCGTTATGCTAGCTGCACTCTTCTCTTTTTCTACAGAATTTTGCACTCAATGATGTACTTTTCTTTTTTGAGGTCTTGACTTGTCATGTAATTCTAAGGTTACTTTTTACTCACATGGTTTTTCTCTTCGCACAGGGCCGACAAGTTAGTTAAGAAATACTATACGAAGCATAGGTTGACTTTAAAGTACGCTTTTCGCCTACCCCTCTCACATTCACCGATGCTAGTAGCTACTATACCAGCTTACCGGTTGTTCAAACATTCTTGTGGTTGTGGCTCCACATGAGAGAGCCCAAAATTCCTCTAACATATATTTTTCTTCTCCATCTAAGAGGAAAATATTCTCAAATTTTATGTTCTAAAGTTCAGATGAAGTAGTTTGAGGACATATTTATGTTTAACTTGTTATATAATTCAAAGGTTACTTTTTCACTCACATGGTCTTATTCTTTTGCGGTTTGTGCTCCGGCCCTTAGGATTCTGAAGTAAACACGTGCTGCGTGGTGTATAAGAAAACTCAAGCCCCCAGGGTATGAGGCTTGAGGTTCGTGCTCTGCCTCTAGATGTAAAGAAACTTGAGCTCCGGAAGTGTTTAGACTGAGGATTGTGCTCCCCCATAGAATTTTGAAGAAACTCGAGCTCTGAGAGCATTGAGACTGAGGTTTGTGCTCTGCCCCTTGGTTTTTTAATGCCTACGTTCTCCGTGGTGTATTTGAAAAAAAAGAAAAAAAAAAAAACTCAAGCTCGAGAGAATCGACTACCTTCCCTTAAGATCTGTGAAAGTAATTATGATTGGATAAGAAAGTCACCGGAAGGCTCCATATAAATTCACCTTTTCAATGATTGAAGCAATTGAGATATTGAGAACTCGCTTTAATATTTTTACCCACCTGCACTTGTCTTGTTTTTACTTAAGCTTCGAAAATAATTTAAAAGATATTTTTCAAAAAATGATTACTTATATCACTTGAATTGATTAGTGGAAAAATTCCAAAAAGGAACCCGAGTGCCATTATTTTCTCAAATAAGGACCCGGAGTGGACCTTATTTCAAATAAGCACATGAAATGACATCACTTTCTCAAATAAGGACCTGATGTGGATGTTGTTTCAAATGAAGACCTAAAATAACTATGTCTGTTTCAAATAATGACTATACTTTTTGACGACCAATGATATTTTTGTCATTTGCCATTTTCTCCCTTTTTTTTTTTTTTTTCGGTTCCTTTTCTTCCTCTTTGTTGATGGTCGGTCGGCAACCAACAATGTCCACAAAGAGCTAGGCAAGGGTTGTCCTCACCGGTGAGGACTGCCCACACCAGCCATAGGTGAGGGACGACCTTGCCCTCACTTAGGGGCCATCCGCAAGGTCGGCCCTCATCGACCCTCATCGGCCCCAGGCGAGGCTGACCTTTGCCAGACTGGCCTTTGGTAAGGGCCAACAAGGGTTGTCACTTGCTGGTGAGGGTGGTCAAACCCTCGCTTGGGCCTCGCTCGCGGTAGGTGAGGGCTGGGTGACCTCGTCGACCACTAGCGCAGGTGGTCAAGCCCTCGTTTAGGGCAAGCGAGGCCAACCCTCACCAGATTTAGTGAGGGTGGCCTTGTCCACGACCGGTGAGGTTTGGCAAGGGTTGCCTTGCCTAGGGTCGGTGAGCGCCAACCTCACGGATGGCCCTAGGGGAGGGTCACCTTGCCCAACCTTCTATGGGCATCATCGGTGGCCAGCCAACCACCGGCAAAAAGGAAGAAGAAGAACCAAAAAAAAAAAAAAAAGGATAAAAAAAAAAAGAAAATAAGGAAGAAAATAAGGGAAAATGGCAAATAACGAAAATACCTTGATCGATCGGAAAATTTAACCAGCCGGCGACCGATGAGATCAGGTCCTTTTATGAAACAACCAAAGTCACTTCAAAGCTCTTATTTAAAATAACCAATGCCACTTCAAGTTTTTATTTGAAACAAAGTCCACTTCGGATCCTTATTTGAAAAAATAAAGACGCTTCGAGTCCTTTTTTGAAAATTTTTCCTTAATTAGTTAATAAAAAATGTTTTCATTATCAATAATAAATTATGTCTAAATATTTTCATTTACTTTTGCAAGCAATAAAAACGATTATTTAAAAAAAATACTTTTCCAAATTATTTATTTTTCTTGACACAATCAGGGCCCTAATTTGCTTTCCGGTGCTCCAAATCTTTCTGTTACAATCTCTTTTTTTGTTCTTTGTTTTCTTTTTCACTCTTATTTTCTTGTCTTTTGCATTGGGGACTCTGGTACCCGATTTGATCTAAGGCGAAGGGCTTTGGCCACTTGGACTTACGGGAGTTCCCTTAGGCTATAAATCCTTTGACCTCCGGAAACACAATTTAAGATGCAATTACAAATGTTAACATCGAATTTACATCCACATGTTGTCTTCAAGATTTTTTATTTTCGTATTTTAGGACACTAAAAGGTTCTTGTTTCTAGCGTCTAACATGCACTCAATCGCTAAAGGTTCCCCAGTGACCACCCTTTCCACATGGAAAAGGGGAGGGGGAGGAATTTGATTCCCTAATTTCTCGGGGAGGCATGGGTGGGGTTGTATAGTTTCAAGTGTGGTTTGACTTCCACACTCTACAAAGATATATGGCAAAAATCTGAAAGAGAGTTGAGAGTTACGATAGGATATAAAAAAATGAAAAACGTGTACTCAACGCTTCTATTTAATCCTAGGCATTTCTCAATTGATAAGTTACCAAAGGACAAAGCTATTTTGGATCTATATCTCCGTATGTGGTCATCAAAATGTTTTTTTTTTGGTCATTAAAGTAATTCTAGTCTATATCTGTTTTCTCCTTTGATTTTGATATCTTTAGAAACTCAAATCATTTTGTGCTTTCCCCCTAGAAAAGTGGCTTCATTATAATTAACGACAAAAGAAGGATGTTGAATCATTACATTTACATCATCTTGATCGCATTAGAAAAAGCAGAGTATATTTAACCTAAATTGAATGCATTCCCACCGTAGTCGTGCTGCTACCGTGGCCCACGTGAAAAATTCATCTATATTTTTGTACTACTAGTAATAAAACTTGTCATAAGACATAGTATTAGATAAAAGTGCGTCCATTTTTCTCGGTCGAAAAATTACGTGCGTTACTTAGCTCCATTGATAATGACGTTTTGATCCCCCTTCCCGACATATTTATTGATCAACGCACTCTACCTGTCATTTGTGTTTTTCGAATGAGTTTAAGTAGTTTTTCTTTTTTAAGATGGTGGATAGGTTTTGAATTTAGAAAGCAGTTTGCAACTTTCTGGTTTCATCGTTTTACAATTTTAGCCTTTGAAAATGAGTTGCTTGATGAGTAAACCAAATTGTGGTGGAGATCGAACAAGAGCTTTCCTTCGAAAGATGACATAGATGACACAAGGGCAAATTTGGAAATTTCAGAGAAGTGAGACAAGAGACTTATGACTTAATATATCGAAGATAAATGTGAAATGGAAAAATTATGTTTGTACATATTCATTGCATGATTGATTATGACGAGACTGATCAATTACATAATGCGCATGTGATTTGTATATCAATCGATTTTGTATTTGAATTTTAAAAATTTCAAAGTGATTAACTTTGCCTTTTGATATGAAAAAGAAAAAGCACTTTTGGAATAAATTCATTCACAGTAATGACTAAAGGCATGATTATCCCTTTGCCTTTTACTTTCATTAATCTTTGGAAAACCTAATGCAAATCGAGAATCGAAAGGCCTGTAAAACTGCATTGTTCATTCAACTAGAGGAAAATATTTCTCCACATTTCTCTCTCAAAACTTGTAAAATTTTTATTTGATTTCAAAAATAACCTCCTAAGAAAAAAAAACTTTTTTGTCTGTTTTTTTTTATAAATTTGTTCATTGCTTTTAGGCGCTCACTCATAATATTTTAGTCCTCAAAAAAGTGTGTGCGAAAGAGTAAACAGCCATCACATTCTTTGGCTTTGGATAATGAGGCTACACTTGCACGCTTAAGAAGATATTTTTCAGGCTCACCACTTCTAACCATCTTTTGAAATCATGGTGTCTCCCACAGATCTGCCATCTGCAGTGCATATTATTAATTAATTTTCTTCAGATAATGACGGGAGCAAAGACGACCGAAATTTAGGTTCTGGGTAAATTTTTTGAGGATATTGTTAACTGTTTTAACAACTTAAATTAATAGGGTGCAATTTTAATAATTAAATATAGCATTTCATCACAGATATAGATTAGGCCTTTTGACCTTAGATTAAAGCGTGGAAATATAAAGTAGACGAGATAAATAAGGGGTTCAAGAGATTTGAACTCAAGGTCCTGTGATATGATATCATGTAAAATCTTGTGGCACCACCATCAATGATTCAAAAAACTTGAGCTAGTAGGCAAATGTGCGATTTTAATATTTAAATAACATAGTTTCTCGTGAATTCAAGAACATGGCTTGTGCCAAAATCAAAAAATAAAAGACAAACAATGTGCGTGTAAAAGTTATTTTGAAATCATTGGGTAAGGTCTAACCTAAGTAGAATGGAATCAAACAGTAATTTGCACTTTCACTTTAATATAAAGATATCATATTTAAATAGGGTTTTGAATTGAAAGAGTTCACCGACGAAAAAAAGAAGAAAAGGAATTGAAAGAGTTCAAAATAATTTGACTTGGAGAAACGTAAGATGGCAGTTTGGGACTTATCTAGATGGTATCAAAGCATATTATAATAAACGAGATGAAAAGGCATTAATTTTTTATTGGGGGTTTCTTTACTTTAACAGCTAGGCAGGTTTGAGTTTGACCGAGTGGTTGACCCAATATGGAAGGTATTATTATGTTGGCGCAGCACATCCCAGACCGTCTCTTGATTGTTCGCTTCATCCATGGGAGTGAAATAATGTGTTTTGTCCTTTCGGCGGCCGTTCCATCCTTTGTTCAAGCCCAATCTAATTTAATTCTAATCTAAATTATTGAAGAAATGTACCACCGAACACATTTGTGTAGTGTCTGTTTCATCATTCTCTTTCGTAAGGTGGAGTTTGTAGTTAAAATGCTAAACACCGATGATGTAAATTGGTTAGATGTTGTGCACGCGTATCTCACATTCACAAATTTTCACAATCGCATGGATATTTTTGTCCTAAAATCGCGAATTGCATAGAAAATTAGACTAAAAGTGGAGCCTATAGATAGCTAGAAAGAGACAGAGAGGGAGAGAAGGCCAAATGAACAAGGCGACCGGTGAGGGTCTGGTCCTTAACGGTGCCGGTGATGGTGGCCGCCGCCGTGTGGCCTTTGCGGGGGTGTGAGCCCAACCGGGGACGCATCGCTTCCCCTTCCTCCTTTTAACCTTTTATGTTTTGCACCATCAATTGTTCTAAGATGACAATGGCCTCGGTTTGAAATATGCACACGAGATGGTATGTTGAATATGCTGGTCACTTATCAGCCGGAGTTTAGTACTTACGATAAGGGACTCGTTGTTAGATATTTGACTAGTATATAAGACGTCATCTGAGACAAATCATGGGTACTCTTTGAAAACAAAATCAATTCAAGGAGTTATTTGGAATTGTGCTCTTTATGAGAATAAATCTTGTGTGGTGCTCACACCATGTAGAAATGACACATTAAAAATTTTGTCAATAAATAAGGAGAGTTTCAAATTGTAATGTAAAAATTTACTCATATGCATATCATGTGGTCAAAATGAATGGGTGTGTTTTTTCCTTTCATGAGACATCAACAAACGATAGTTTATTAAGCTAATATAACTTATTATCTGGCCAAAAAAAAAAAAAGAGGAGAGAAAGCCTTACCTTATTGATTGCTTGGTTTGGCTATTTGTCTCGGTTTTCTATTTATCAAGCTATAATATTGTTAATGTATCTATTGCATATAATATAATGACATTTTCGATATTACATTTATAAGTGGGCCGTTACCTCCCTTTTTATTCGTTCGATAATATTAAAGATTCCAATTGGCAATTGAAGTATGGTTGACCAAGTCTTGACTCTAAGATAGTGAGATTACCCTATGAGAGTAGGTGAAATTAAGGCCCTTAGTGGGTGCTCTCTCGCTCTCTCTCTCTCCGCCACACGCACATTTGTTCTATTAAGTATTCATACCAAATGAATGCCAATATTGTAACCTTTTATTGGGCGACTTTATTGCATTAATATAGAGACAACGAGAAAAAAAAAAATTCATTGATTCTATGTTTTAGATGATAATTTTGTTTTTCATGAGATAGAGCTTCATATAAAACCTATTTAATCTATACTATTTTCGGATATGATTTTGACGATCAATATTTTTTTGAGACCCGTTAGCATCTCCTACACCAAATAATCTGAAAAAATTCAAAAAATGCTATTTAAAGTTGAAAGAAATCTAAAGTTACCTTTGCCTATGACTGATAAAGTTTTGGCATCATACTATCATCTATTGTGATCATTTCATGACGGAATAAAAAAAAAAAAAAAAAGGATGCCACATTAGGTAAATGGCAAATGGTTTTTATTATCCTTTTATAAATTCTGTTTATAGTGGTTGTGTTAGTCATGGAAAGAATGAAGAAAAAGTTTCAGAATCATGCAAGCTTAACAGGCTAATGGTAGTGTCCCACAAGTTTGTTTTTTGTTCGATAGACCATTTGCAAAGCTTGTATCATACGACTAAAAGAATAAGTCTTGATAATAGTTATTATAACTTTAATCATATAAGATTATCACGATTCACAACCGTGCATAGCACCAGTAATCTTCTAGTATGGCATGCGCATACTACATTGCTCTATAAACCAATACACAAAGATCACTTACTTTTAAAGTTTGGCTTTTTGAAGTTTTGTCCGAATCAAACTCCCAGTTTTATTTAACTCGAAATACTTAAGACCTCTCATTAGATTACTCAAATATTGACTTGCTGAATCGTATATAAAAAGTTTATAATTTTTCGAAACTTAAATAATAATTTTTATCAAGTTTTGGAGGGAAAATTGTAAGCAAAATTATAAAATGATTGATAAGGTGCAACAAGGACACCAACCGTACTACGTTGCACGACCAGTATTGATATGAAATTTTTTTTATAATTTTTTTATAATTTTTTTTCGTATTTTTAAATATTTTTGCTTTTCTTCTTTCTTTTTATTATCTATTTTTTCATTGTGGTTGCTGAGGTTCGCAACCTTACCCAAGCCATTGCCCACCATAGGTGAGGGCTTGTAGGCCTTCACCGACCACAATAATAATAAATAAGAACAAACAAAGAAAAATAAAATAAAAAGTTCACAAAAATATTTAAAAATTATAAAATTTGTCTGCATCATCACCAATCATGCCACGTATGACGATTAATGTCCATATTAGTGATTTTAGGTCAAAATTGACTGGATATTCTTAATTGGCACAAATACAAAAGATTAAGGACTAAATTAATATAATCGAAAGGTTTATGATTGAATTAATATCAATACAATATGTTTGAGACTTTTCTCATACTTTCCTCTAACTATATCAAACTAGCTTTTAAGTAATTTTAGCCACCGAATCACAGAACACAGGGGAAATTTATCTTTACTTCAACTCTAAACAAATAGTGTCCTTATTCTAACTAATGAGGGTTGTTTTAGTAAAGTTAAGAATTGGAGTACCAATCTGAGCTTACATTACATCGACAATGTCTTCGAAAGATGATACCACCGAAGGAAAGAAATGGTGTGCATGACAAAATTTCTGAAACAGAAATTGATTTCTCAATTTCTATTTCAGAAACTGAGAAGCTAAAAATTTTAAACTTTCCCGATTTCTTCTTCAAATATATTTCTGGAATAAAATCTGTTTCAAAATAAAGAAATTAAATTGTGTTACCAAACGGATTTACTGTTCCAAACCTGTTCCGGAGAACAGAGAAACAGAGAAATCAAGAAATATAAATTTTATCATGCGCAGCCAAAAAGACTCAGTTCAAATCTCTCGCTCGAGATGGAAGACATCAAGGCCGAGCTACTAGTCAGTTCAGGCTTAGGCTTCCGAGTAATGAGAATTTTTTTTTTTTCACAAATACAAAACAAAAATAAAGGAAGAAAGAAAGATAAGAGGAGCGAGTTAATCTCTACAACCTATTTGTTTAGAATTATTTGAACATAAATTGTTGTCGATAATAAAAATAATGCTAAAGTCGATAATAAAAATAATGCTAATAAAATGTTTAACTCTCATCATAAAAGTTAATGGAGTCCGCAACATGTCCAAAGTAGATGAGGATTTGATGTGTCCCCCTTAAATCACAACCCTTTTCATATATTAGATATTTTCTGTGTTACTCATTTATTTGTATGCTCACAATTTATTGACATCTCACTATCTCATCGAGTTTGATTAACATTTTAAGCCGGTTAGCCGTTGGAACTTGTGGCTGATATGTGATCGTCATTTTAAAACATAACGACCATTGTTATACCAACAGCACTCTTGTCTTTTTTGACAGAATTTTGCACTCGATGATGTTCTTTTCTTTTTCGAAGTCTTGACCCATCATATAAATTCAAAAGATACGTTGGGTTACGTTTTTCCTCGCGTAATGATTCTCTTTTACGGTTCGTGCTCCACCCCTTTGGATTTTGAGGAACACACATGCTGAGTGGGGTAGAAGAAAACTTGATCTGAGAGTGTTGTTGAGACCTGATGTTTCGTGCTCCGCCCCTAATTGTAATGAAACTCGAGTTTCGGAAGGGTTGAGACTTTTAAAATTTGTGCTCCTCCTTAGAATTTTGAAGAAAATCAAGCTCTGATAGCATCGAGACTGAAGTTTGTGCCTTGCCCCTCTGTTTTAAAATGCCCATGTTCTACGTGATGTACTTGAAAAAAAAAGAAAAAAAAGAATTGAGCTCGAGAGCATCGAGTTAGTTACATTTGTGCTCCACCCCCTTGGGATCTTTGGAAGTAATTATGATTGGATAACACAACTAATTTGGCAACTACGTTTATTTTGTGAAAATAGATGATTTGGATAACATTTGCCTAAAAATAATCCATTATATTACTTAAAAAAATAAGTGAACGAATATATTTTCATCATCCATAAATATATTTGAACATAAATTGTTGTTGATAATAAAAATAATTTTTATCGACTAATTATTTCAAATGATTAATTTTAGAAAAATATTTTTTCGATTTTTTAAAATTTTTCACGAAATAAGTAGAGTCGAAATTAACGGTACTAGCTTATGCTACGGGTACTCAATTGACCTGAGTCTCCTTGATGTAGAATTTTCTCAAGAAAGCTCATGCTCCTAGAGTGTTGAATATTTGGGGCTTCTTGCCATCACGAATTTTCCCATTAAATGACTGCGCTTTCTATCACCAGGGATTTCCATGAAAAGAAGACGAAATATCAGAAAATTTTCCCCACGGATAGAGCATTAGAATATTGATACATTAAACCACTCTTTCATCTCTTATTCCGTGAACTTTGAAGGCTGGTAACTTTACGCCACTGGGGATTGTCGGAAACAGCTTGTGTTCCTACAGTGTCGAATCATCCAACGGCCCTCGTTCGCCGGGATGTTTTTCTGGAAAAGGTCAAATTCAATTTTCTCTCACATGTAAGAAAACTTGCTGTAATCGAGGCATCTGCGGATGAGAACTAGACTGGTGCACACGTCAATTATTGGTGTGCATGCCTCAAGCAAGAAATTCTTGCCTCAAGTCAGACATCCATGAGCTAAAGACAATTTTGAAAATCACCGGAAGTCTCCATATTATTCACTTTTTTTGGCTATCGAAGCAATTGAGATCTTGAGGACTTCCTTTAATATATCCGCCCACAGGCCCTTTCCTTTATGTTTAATGAGGCTTCGTTTATTTTGTAAAAGAAAAAAAAATTATAGAATACTTTTTAGAAAATGATCACTTATATTAATTAGTCGATAAAAAATATTCTCATTATCGATAACAATCTCATTTATTTTTATAAGTAATAGAAGTGATCATAACCTTCATACGCTATTCATTTGAGGGTTATAAATTTTTTCATAGTTTCCCTGGTCCTAATCATAAATCTCCTTATTGGTATTATAGCTATGGTTTCATTGTGATTTAGTTGTTCAATGTGTTTAGATGATGAATCTAGCACTGGGAAGATTTCTTCATCATCATGATGGATCCATAAACTCTCAATACTCTTGTTACTCTTATTCCATCCCCATCGCTGAAGAATTTACTAATCCATAGGGAAGTTACTAGCATGCCCTAAAAGTACGTGCTCCAATTGATGTGGATGAACATGGAAGGCAAAAGAGAAACTTTGAAGTGAAAATCTTTATAGGGAAATGGGGATAGTGGACTTGGCTGGAATATATACTGAGATTTGGGTTGACAAATGCTAGGAATAGATGATAAAATTTTTCAAAGTTTGAGTCAGAATCAATTTGACTTGGGGTTTGATAGTACACCTCCCTTTCAAAAAGAATGATGTCCCACCAAGGTAAGTCATATAGGAATGAATCTGGAATCTTACTTCTGCTTAGAAGGAATGTTTAGAGTTATCACAGCAAGGCCTATACCATAACTTTTGTACAACACTCGATTGAGTGTCATATAACTTTTCAATCGATTATTTGAGCGCCAAAACTTTTTTTTTTAAAATGTTCACCTTAGCACTTGTAGTGAATGTGTTTAAAAAAAATTGGCACTTAAGTAATTGATTGAAAGTTATCACACTCACGACAATCAAGTCAAAAAAAAAATAAAAATTATGGCACTTGAATGAGTGTTGTAAAAAAATTAGGTAAATTCTAAATAAGAGCCCGAAGTACTATTATTTTGTAAAATAAGAGCTTGAACTCATTGTTTAGTGGATGGCAATTTTGTCTTTTTAATTTTTTAATTTTTTGTCTTTTTTTTCCTTTAAATTTCATTTGAACTCATTGTTTAGTGAATGGCAATTTTGTCTTTTTATTTTTAAAATTATTTTTCCTTCCAAAAGAACTAAAAAAAATTAATTTAAAAAAAAAAAAAGATGAACATGCACAAGAGGGAGGCTCCTTCTCACTTGTGGTTGTTGCCCGTCATTGATAAGGAGGTAGCGATGCCTTGGCGAGACTAGCAACCCTCGCCAGAAACGGGAGAGGGTGACAACCCTCTCCTAGATTTGGGCGAGGGTCGCTGGCTCTTGTGCAAGCGTAGTGGCCCTCGCCTAGCACCTCCTTGACTTGGGTGACGAGGTTTGGGGGCTTTGGGCGAGGGCCAACAACCCTCACTTAGGCTATGGTGAGGGTGGGTGACCCTCACCCAAATTTGGAAGAGGGTTGCCACCCTCTCTCGTCTTTAGCAAGGGCATGTTGGCCATCGCCTTTATTTGACGAGGGTCATTGACCCTCATCCAAGCACTGGCGATCTCACCGGCCATTACCATCGCCCCATTGGCAATGGGGTGGTAGCCATAGGCAAGATGGAGCCCTCTTGCCTTTGTTTTTGCCTTTTTTTGGTAATTTTTAAATTTTTAATTGTAAGCTAATTTAATTTAAATTTAATTTGTATTTGGACAAAAATATCCCTAATCAACCGAATTTTTTTGCTAGCTGACGAACTAGCAAGACTAAGCCTTTATTTGAAATAATCATAATCACTTCATGTCCTTCTTTGAGATTAATATAGCCATTTGAGGCCTTTATTTTAAATAAAGTTCTATTCAAGATCTTATATGAAAAAATGAGAACACTTTGAGTCTTTATTTGGAATTTTCCTAAAAATTATGACGATTTTGGTGTCTTTATATCCATGGTAGGCATACTTCTACCATGGTCCACGTGAAAAATTCATCCATAATTTGTAAAACTAGCATTGAAATCTTGTCATAAGTTATAGTAATAGACAAAAGTGTGTCCGAATCAGTGTGTTACTCAGCTACATTGACATAGTGTATTGATCCCCCTCCCCAGCATGTTCACGAGTCGACGCGCCCTACGTGCCACTTGAGGTTCACGAATGAGTTTGAGTAGTTTTTCTTTTCTAAGATAGAGGGTGAGTTTTGAGTTTAGAAAGCAGTTTGTGGTTTTTTGTCTGCAATGTTTTACAATTTTTTAAAAAAGATTTATTTGATGGGTAAAATAAATCGAAGTGGAGACCGAACAAAAGCTTTCCTTCGAAAGATGACATAGATAATGTACGAACAAAGTTGGAAAGTTCCGAGAAGTTTGACAAAAGGGACTTTTGATTGATATATATGTGTAGCACATATTCTATGTATCATTGATTACGACGTGACTGATCAATTAGATTGCGTGTACATAATTTGTATACCAATTGATTTTGTATTTGAAATTCAAAAATTTCATTGTGATCAACTTCGCCTTTTGGTATAAAGAAAAAAGCACTTTTGAAAGAAATTCATTCACAGCCGTGGCTAAAAGCATGATTCTTCCTTTGACTTTTACTTTCATTAACCTTCAGAAAACCTAATGCAAATCAAGAATCGAAAAGCTTGTAAAACTGCATTGTCCATCTAATTAGAGGAAAAAAATTCTCCCCATTTTACTCTCAAAACTTTTGAAAATGTTATTTAATTTTCAAAATAACTTCCTAAGAAAGATATTTTTTCCTTTGTCTGTTTTTTCATCTGTTCATTGCTTTCAATATATATATATTAATTCATCCTTTACTCCTCCAAAAAGTGCGTGCGAAAGAGAAAACAGCCATCATATTCCTTGGCTTTGAATAATGAGGATGAGGCCACACTTGCACGCTTAAGAAGATATTTCCCAGGCCCGCCGCTTTTAAACTTCTTTTGAATTCACGGTGCATCCCACAGACCCGCCATCCATACCATCAACTATTTTAAAACCTCAAAATAATAAAAGACGAAGACGTAGTTTTAATGATTAAATATAACACTCCCCTATATACGTACGTAAGACTTTACAAGTATACAATAGATGAAATAAATAAGAGGATTATAGAGATTTGAATTCAAAACCTCATGCTCTAATATTATGTAAAATCTTGCGACACTATCGTTTCAAAAAGTTTGAGTTAATAGGTGAATATGTGTGGAAGCTCTTTTCTATATTTTATTTGTGATTAAGGATAAATGAATAAACCCTTGATATATAAATTGTGTTGAAACGCCAGTTACATCCATTAACTTTACTCATAATTTACCAATTAGTTATTAAACACAATCAACAGCGAGGAATCAGGCACATGGCTCGTGCCCAAAAGAAAAAAAATCACAAAATATGTACGGATAAAAGTTATTTTGAAATCATTGGGTGAGGTGGAACTTAAATAGAATATAATCAAATATTAATTTGAACTCTCACTTTAATATGAAGATATCGTATCAGATATAAATAGGGTTTTGAATTGAAAGAGTTTAAAGTAATTTGACTTGGAGAAACGTAAGGTGGCAGTTTGGGACTTATCTCGATGGTATCAAAGCATATTATAATAAACGAGATGAAAAGGCATTAATTTTTTATTAGGGTTTATTTACTTTAACAGCTAGCCAGGTTTGGGTTTGACCGAGTGGTTGACCCAAAATTGAAGGTAGTACATTGAAGCGCAATGATGTGTTTTATCCTTTAAGCAAACAGCGAAATACGTATGCGTTTTATACAAATCTAATCCAATTCAATCTACTAAAGAAATAAATGTGTAGCAAACACCAAATAAATACGTGCAGCAAACCACGAATCTGACTTCTTAATCTGGAGAAAATACATGTGTAGATAGCTTTCAGTTAGCCTTCTGAATTAGGCCATGTAATCGCAGGATGTCGATGTATTTGAGTTTGCAGTTAATACGCTAAACACCGGTCGGGAAAAGCGGTGGGCTGTTGCGCAAGAACATCTCTCGTTCACAATTTCTTGCGGTCGCACGGGTGTGGGTGCTTTTGTTAGTTTCATCCTAATCGAACTTCCTATCCAGGCGAAAAAAAGAGAGGAAGAGAGCCTCACATTATGGATTGCTTGTTTTGGCTATTTTTCTCGATTTTCTGTTTATCATGCTATGATGTTTTTAACGTATCCATTGCGTATAATAGCATTCAATATTGCATTTATAATCGGGCCGCTACCTTTACTTTTATTCGTTCGATGATACCAGAGATTCCAATGGGCAATTGCAGTATGGTTGACCAAGCCTTGACTTTAAGATGGTGAGATTACCCCTACAAGAGTAGGTGAAATTATGCCCTCAGTGGGCTCTCTCTCTCTCTCTCTCTTTCTCTCTCTCTCTTTTCTATTAAGTATTTGTCCTAAATTAATGTCGATATAGTAACATTTTATTGCATTAATATAAAGATAACGAGAAAATGCTTTTTTTTTCATTAATTCTATGTTTCAGGAAATAATTTTGTTTTTCATGAGATAGAGCTTCATATAAAACCTATTTAATCTATATCATTCTCATATATCATTATGACGCTCAACATTTTATTGAGACTCGTTACCATATCTTAAACCAAATAATTGAAAAATCAAAATATGCTAATATTTTATTGGGACTATGACGGATTAATTTTTGGCATCAAACTATCATTTTTTGTGATCATTTAATAACGGAATTAATGATTCACCTTTACATAAAAAAAAAGGATGCCATATGGGGTAAATAATAAATGGGTTCTATTCTCATTTTTAAATTCTGTTTATAATGATTGTATTAGTAATGGAAAGAAAGGGGAAACAGTTTTCAGAATCACGCAACCTTAACAGGCTAATAATAATTGACCAAAAAAAAAAAACAGGTTAATAGTAGTGTCCCATAAATAATTTTTTTGTTCCATGTACTATTTGCAAAGCTTGTATTCCACGACTAAAAGAATAAGTGTTAAATCTTTATAAACGAAAATGGTTAATGTAACTTTACTCATATAAGATTATCACAACCGTGCATAGCACGGGTGACTTTCCAGTATGGCATACGCACACCACATTGCTCCATAAAGAAGTACGCAAAGATTAATTAATTTTAAAGTTCTACTTTTTATAAGTTTTGTCCAATTCAAACTTTGACTTTTATTTAACTCGAGAAACTTTAAACACTTCATCAAATTACTCAACTATTGACTTGCAAAATTGTATATAAAAAAGTCTATGATTTTTCGAAACTTAAATAATTTTTTTTTTCAATTTTTGGAGGGAAAATTATAGGTAAAATTGTGAAGTGATTGATAAGGCAAAACGAGCAGGCTACCATGGTCTTTTTCTAGGAAGGTTTTTCTCCCTCTTTTCTTTGTCATATTGAATCAATCGAGAGACTGTTAACTAAAACTAACAGTCTCATGTTACACATTGAATTCAGATTATAAAAGTACGTCAAATCGTGTCATTGCAATTCACTATGTCGTTGAAAATGCTATAAATCTGTGATGTATCCTAAGTTTGTGTTAACCAAAGATGCTTGTGCTCTTTATAGTATACATTTTTATAAACATGTCAATTCTTCGTATAATAAATTATCATATACATTGGCAGCTGAATACATACAACCGAATAGAAAATATACAGGTAGATACGTAAATACGTCGGCTTTTGACGTGAAAATATATCAAAAGATGACTTTAATTAATTATTCGTGGAGTCTACTTGAGCCTAGCCGTTGGGCTGGATACATAACCATATAATTACTCTTAACGTTTGCAACAGTTTTATGCATGATTTTTCTTTTTCATAAATATAAGCATGCGTTTGAATAGCTTTTCAGAAGTTAACCATCAACAGCAACTCCATAAGTCCACCATAGAAAAGAATCACGAATCACCACTTAAAATCATTTAGATGATATTATTTGTTTTTTCAGTTATTTGAAATGTTCACTGTCAAATAAAAGTAACTCCTTGAGAAAGTGAAAAAAAAAAATCATAATGTCATGGGTCAAAAACATAAAATATCCCAACACACGCTTTTGCTTCATTTTCAAACAAATTCGGTCATTGTTCTTTTTCATTGCGAGTCAAGAAAGTTCTAACTTACTAAGAGAAGTTGTTTGGTATAATCTTTCTGCAATAATTTAAGTTATGAAAAAGAGTGCTGCGATTTTTAGATACAGCTGCAATACTTCCAGAGTTATAATAACTCATGGTAGATCCAATTTTAAGATATTGTAATCTAATAATATCCATCGTGAAAAAAGATAATATACATTTCAACCATAACTATATCAAATGAGCTTTAAGTAATTTGAGCTACCAAATCATGAAACAAAGGGGAAATTTATCTAATAACTTTTTGGGTCCATTTGAATTTACTTTCGCTTTTCGCCCCTTGTTTCGTGCTTAATGTAAATCTTCCGACTTGTAGATTTGGGTCTTCTTCTAGATTTAAAACTTTTGACTACAATACTCAGGTACTGACACGCAAAGTCGCACAGGTTTTATCAAATTTTTTTATGATATAGAATGATATCTTGAATATAATGGAGAAGTCCCTCACTTCAAGCATAAACAAATAGTGCTCCTTTTCTTCTCCCCCCAAAAAATAAAAACAAATAGTGCCCTTAATCCAAACGAAGAGGGTTGTTTTGGTAAAATCGCGCTTACTTTTCGCACTTCTCAACGCTAAGCAGTGGGTAATACTCAACCCAAAACCAAAAAAAAAGAAAGAAAGAAAGAGATAATATAAATTAATAGCTAAAATAAATAGGGGATTTCACATGGTAAAAGTCGTTTTCCTCCATTAACGAGGGAGGAAAGTCCCTCACGAAACCACCAAACGCCCAAAGAAGCCATACACCATCTCCCCGTTCTCGCGCCATTCCACCAGAGAGGAAAGGGAGAGGCTCCGTTCAAATCCCCTCTCTCGCTCGTCATGGAAGACGGCAGGGCCGACGCCGCCCCGCTGTCCGGCTCGGCCGGGAACGGCTCGGCGGCGGCGGGGGCCGGGCCGGGGCCGCCGCCGCCGAAGCCGACGCCGACGCCGGTTGTGCCGGAGGTGATGACGATGGCGGTCAACATGAGCGTGGGGAGGACCCTGCTGACCCCCGAAGCGGCGGCGCCTGCAGCGGGCGGCGGGGGCGGCGAGATCAACTCGTTCGGGCAAGGGAAGAAGAGGGGGAGGCCGAGGAAGTACGACTCCGAGGGCAACTTGATACTGTCGCCGTCGTCCCCTTCCTTCGGCTCTTCTCCTCCTCCGTCGAGGAGGAGATATCGGGTCCGGGGTCGCGGCCGTGGGAATGGAAACTGGCAATTTCTTGCATCTTTAGGTGAGCTTTTTTTATCATTACATTTCAAAGCTGCATAGTTTCCCTATCTTTGACTCTAAAATCTGGTATGATTATATCGTTGTACGAATATTCGACTTCTCAATTTGCTTTTTCATCCCAATTTCTTGGTGGGTTCATCCCAATTCCCATTTTTTCTGCCCCTTGCCAACATTTTTCCCTATTTCTATTTATTTTTTAACGTTGGAGTTTCACTCAAAATGAGGAAAGAAATGACTTAAATGCTTTCAAGGGCAGGCTCACCTAAAACCCAACTGCATTATCAGCTTAGGGAAGCTTTGCTTAGCATGGTTGCTTGGCCAGATAGGTGAAGAGAGGCTTTAGCAATTTTTTTTTTTTGTTTTTTTTTTGGGTGAGAAGGGTTTTTGCAATGTTGGGTAATGGTGGGTTTTGGTTTGGTGGGAGGAAGGAGGAGAAGGGAGAGACCTTGGAAAAAGGGACGGTCTTTTACATTATTCAAATGGTGGTATAAAAGACATGATGAGCTTTCTTTACTTTCAAGCAATGGTGTGGACTTTTGATCCCCATTGGGGTTAACGTTCTTTTTAACTTCTCTATGTTTGGACTTTATCTTTAAGTAGGGAGAGGAAATATTACTACTTCTTTTTTATTTTTATTTTTCTTAAAAAGTGGTTTTGTTTAATTCTTGGCCACAACAAAATTTGAATTGACGTGTGGTGAAGGGGAGCTATTTGCGAGCACGGCAGGAGGGGACTTCACGCCGCACGTGGTCACCGTCAATACCGGGGAGGTAATGCCTTCTCCTTTTTTTTTTTGCCTTTACTCTTTCTTTCTTTTTTGTCCTTTCATTTATTCTTTTCGGCATTAGAGATTCAAATTCAAATTAATTTTAGGAGCCTAGAAATATGATCATTTTAAAGTCGATCCAGCTTCTCATGTAGTGTAAAGCAAAAAATTTAATGAGTTTGATGGGAAATTTAAATTCGACTCATGGTAGACCTAATTACAATAATGTGTCATGGATTGGAGGTTTTTAAGCATAAAGGGCAGAGAATTATTGGGCTAGACGACCGGGCATGCCTTGAAGTCTCTGGGAGTAGAGGAATTTTTGGGTGCTCTAAAAGCTCTTTAAGGTCATTAAGAGAATTGTATATTTATAGTTTAAAGCATCCTTGTATTCACTATTCAATTAAGATAGTTGGTAGATGAGGAGATCGAATCTCTTCCATTAGATCGATGGACGATCTATGTTTGTAATAGGAGGGACTCATACATATATATGGGTCCACTCCTCTTTCTTATGATATCTAAATTCCAACGTAAGGAGAGTTTTCTCTAGATTTTTTTTTTTTAACAATCCGGATGGGTTAAGTGAGCGAGTAAGCATTGACAAGGGAAAGGTTCAGTTTAGGAGGTCAAGTAAGGGGTGAATGAGTCATTTGAAGCTTCTGTGCCGCACAGTCGCAATCTCAAACGACAACTTGTGGCAGAGCGCGGTTGAGAGTATTATGGTGCGTGCCAAGTGGCTGAAAGAATGTCGGAATGTTGTTCCTGTTATTGTTGCTGTTGGAATGAGGCCCAAAAGGAGTTTTGGGCCCAGAAAAATCCGATCGAGGGAACGCATCTCCTGATTATTCGAGGAGAATCTCACCAGGGTGTTACTGGTTCAAGGACTTGAAAAAGCGAGTTGAGGGTCTCGAGGAGACGCTTTGTGACTAGTTCTTGGCCTCATTGAAGCAGTCGCCAGCCCATTGCATGAGCTCCTCTCGAGTCCATGGTGAACATTACAAAGGAGCTAAGGACGGTCAAAGAGGAACTCTAGCCTGGCCATGCAATGCGAGTGGTCACAATGATGCCGAGTACGAGGGTGGACATTCTGAAACTGGAGTTTGGTGTGACCGGTCTGTCAGGGAATGGGGCATGGAACAATACTTTGATGTCGTGGGGATCTAGGACGATGAGATTAAAGTACGGATCGATGTCATGTGTTGCTATGCTTTGGTGGCGACACTATGAGAGGCAATGAGCCAAGGCAATCAAATATTGGGCAGTAGTTGTCAGTCACCTTCCCGGAGTTGGTTAACGCTGAAGTTTGGAGTAAGCTAGGGGTGTGTTCGTGAGTGTGTGTGGAATTTTGCCGAGCTCTTATTGGAGATTCTGGACATGATTTGAGTCCGGGGTGCCATTCGCATTCAAGGATGGGCTCAAGCATTGGGCAATGCTAAAGTTGCAATGCCCAGGAGTCCAAAAACTATTCAATTCTCTAGCCACGGCCGGGTGCTAGATTGATTCCCATCACTTCGACTCTTCCAAAGTCCAAGAGAAAAGGTGGGGAGCGGATCCCCATTATGACTAGGACGAGGAAGATGAATTCCACCATGAGCAAAGGGACAACTGGGGAAGCCTCCAGAGGCAAGTGGAAGAAGCCACAAAGAGACGTGTCCAATTATGGGGAAAAGATTGTGCGAAAAAGAATACGCTTTTGACAAACGCTCTGCGTGGAAGAGGAGGAGCCGAGGCGAGAGAATCTGGCAGTATGGATTGTGGCGTTGAAGCTGCCTAACTTCTTGAAGACTTTAGCGCTACCAAGAAGGACTTCGGATCAAGTTTGCCATTTGTTAAAGTCAAGATAGACGATACAAAATTCCATCCCTTCGTTGACACGAGTGCATCAAATTTGTTCGCGTCAAGTGAAGCGGTGAACAGTTTGGATCTTCGAGTAGAGCCGACCGAATAGTGTGCCAAGCCGGTGAACTTGCAAGCCAGCTATTGGCATCGCTTGGGGCGTGGATGAAATAATTGGCGAGTGGAAAGACAAATTCGCCATCAAGATCATTTCACTTGACGAATACGATCTTGATTTCATGTTGCGATTCTTTGATAAATTGGATGCTATGATCTTTGATGAGAATCAAACAGTTTATCACTGCCGATGCAAAATGCCAATTTGCGGTACAGATTATGCGGGGGTTGACAACGACCAACACCGTCTCCGCAATATGAATCGGGGAGAGGAGGCTCACAGTCGAGCATCCCGTGGCCAAGCTGAGGGTAAGGTCACAACCTTTGAAGGGGCCAACGGTGGAGTTGGAGTAGTCTAAGCCAAATCGTATGAGGTAACGGGGTGCCAATTCACGTGCTTTTTCCGGAAGTGGGGCCTTGCTGGGCAACGTGGAGTTGGTCAAGTCGAGAGAGGCATCGCTTTTGGAGCCAATTGGGGCCCAAGAGCAGTGCAACAGTGAGGTTAAGAGGTGAAAGACTAAATGGCATGGGAGACAGAAGAACCGCCAACCTCCTAGGGTTTGATGACCCCAGGGAAAGACTTGATTAAGCAAACAAAAGATTCCAACTCGAGAGCGCCGAGATGTTGCTCAATTGGGTGTGGGGGAAAATGTAATGGAGTGGAGGTTTGCAAAGCACAAAAGATAAAATAGGTGGCTGAGATGTCCAGGCATGCCTTGACCCTTCTTAGAGGTTTAGGGTTTTCTTGGAAACTTAAGAATACTTTTAGGGCATTATGAGAACGGTATATGCTAGAGCATTCTTTAACAAAGGGTCACAATTGATAGATGGGGAGATTGAATCCCACCAGATAGCTCGCAGGGGGGAGCTCGTGCCAAATGAGCTAGCGAACAATTAAATAGGGGAAATCTAGGTTTGGGCGACTCAAGTAAGGGGTGAACGAGTTCTTTGAAGCCTTAAGTGCCACATGGTCGTGATCTCAAGTGTTGACCTATGATGTGCGCTGGTCCTCATCCAGTCCCACTTTGGCAAAATCTGCACGAAGCCCCATTTGAATGTGTCCAGAAAAAGATATATTAGTCATAAGCTCGGCTCATCTCGTCTAATCCTTAAGTACATAGTACGTTTTTGTTGATCGACTATAGATATTAAGTAAATTCAGACCAACTTGAGGGCTCAACTTAGTCTGGACCTCAGTGATCATCTCAAGGAATGTATTAGCCACTATTGAAGTCTAACCGAACAAGCATTTATTAACATGGACAATGATAATAATTTTCTTTATTAAAATGTGTCAAAATAATAATTTCGAAACCCATGCAGACGCCCAATTAAAATGAGTACCATTCGTTTTTCAAAACAGCAGCATCACTTTATCTATCATTATATGATTTAAGTACGTCAATGATGAATGAAATTCGATATGAATTTGCAGGACGTGGCAGCGAAAGTAATGACATTTGCGCAAGGAGGGGCACGAGGAATATGCGTGCTGTCTGCCAATGGAGCCGTTTCCAACGTCACCATTCGGCAACCTGGTTCTTCCGGTGGCCTCTTAACGTACGAGGTATGTATCTCAGCATTGTCTGTGCAGACTTTCTTATTGTTTTTGCTTCTTTAACATTGTGCTTTGTAAGGAATTTCTCGGTAAGTAGCGATTTACTGACAAACGTGTATCTCCACGAACGCTTGCTATTAAATGAAATCGGAAACTATTTGTTATGGATCTCTATGAATGTATGCTGTCATGTCCACGGAGTTTGGGGTTCCTCGCGGAAAGTGTTTTTGCCTCATCGTCAGGATTTGATTTTGTAAAAATTGTTAGTGTGGATATTATATGCTTGCAGGGGAGATTTGAGATACTGTCTTTAACGGGGTCGTTCACGTTCACCGATAGTGGAGGAGTGAAGAGCCGGACCGGTGGCTTGAGCGTCTCATTGGCTGGTCCAGATGGTCGGGTCATAGGCGGTGGAATCGCCGGATTGTTGGTGGCCGCAAGTCCCATTCAGGTAAGAACTAACCTCTCCCTTGCTTTCTTTCTTTCAATTCTTATCTTTTCTGTAGGGTGTATATAATTGAGTCTCTTCAACACATACATTAACTGCTATGGATATATGCATAGTATACTCATTTGGCAAATGGAGGCATCTGTGATGCCGAAACAAGTCGTTTTCTCATGAGCAACTCGATTTTAACTTCACGAACATTGAGTTTGAGTTGGCTTGAATCTGTTCTGTGTGTCAATTCAAGTCAGAATTAAAGCTCGTCATTAGTTGATTCTAACTTAGCAAGCCAATACTGGTGCTGTTGTCATCTGATGAACTGACCTTAGAGAAGAGATCTGCAATGTGATTATACTTGTCAGGGCTTAATATTCCATAATAAGATCTGCAATTCAAATTGTTTTTTGTTTCTTTGGGCCCTGTGTTTTTTCAGGTTGTTATTGGAAGCTTCATGCCACATGGTTCCAAGCCTCATAAGAGAAAGTACACTCGCAGACAAGGAACTACACCAGCTCCCGCAGCCACAGGTGGACCGGATGCTGTCCAAGGGGCGGCCCCGAATTCGCAACCAAAACCCATCCATGCGGAGATTTCCTTCGCCCAAGCAGAACCAGACCGTAAGATGGACGAATATGGACCGATCGAGATCCCGACCGCTGACACGCCGGAGACCGAGGAGGAGTGGGATGATTCTGAGCCCGCGCTCACGCCTGATCAGAGGCCTTATCCTGACATTAATGTGTCCGTTCCTGGTGACTGAGTCTCTCTAACTCTCGGAGTTCTTGGGGTTTTCGTATCGGATCAAATCTGTTTGAGGTCTTTACAGGCTGCTGACAAAATGACCGGACAAATTAGAGAACTAACGTTGTTTATGGCTTCCTTTTCTGTGTTTATGAACGACCTTCTAGGAAATGCTTCTCTTTGTCGATCAGTAAACTTTGTGGAATTTGCTCTTTTTACATTGTTCCTTTTTGTCTGACTTGGGTTGATATATATAATACATATAATATTTATATATAGCCACAAATTAAGGTCAGCGGTTGTCCCAAATAAATAAATAAATAAATCTATCATGACTGAGAACTCTTGGTAAAAAGGTCAAGCCCAGTCGATCATGACCAAGAACTATTGGATCAGCAAATTTCATTTCTCAAACTGTAAAAAGGCAATTAAAAGATTTGCAGCTAAATATGAAATTGGAGAAAAAAATATAATTAGATTCTATAGATGTCTATATATACTTCTAATTCTCATGATTTTCTTTAGAAATCAAATGACTCATGATAATTTGTTCAGAGTCTTTTTTTTTTTATCCTCTAAAAGTAATGCGCCAAAGCAAGCACTATAAAGTTAAATGAAGTTGGAAATATAAATTTCAATTTGGTATAGATATACAATTAGAGATGGTGAATTGCCTTAGTGATCTTCAACTAATTAAAGAAAAATCAATTTGCCTAAGAAATTTTCTTTACATTTTTCATGCACAGAGTAATCATTTCAGAAACTCAAAGCATCATCTTGGGAAATTGATTCTTAGCTCTTATTGTGAAATTGATTCTTAGCTCTCCAAACTCTCTCACACTTCTTTTACTTTTATTGTGAAATCTGCACTTTTCTATCGGTTCAAGCAAAAGCTTAACATGCATTTTCATCCTTTCAGGAGGACATGTAAGGAATATATTTATCATATCAATTATATCTAATACATGCTCAAATCATCAAACTTGTTTACCAATGTCACAACCCTCTCGAAGTCGACCCTAGGACGCTAACGCATTACTAGGCGGGCGCGGATATCCTCTCGTGAGGTGGTGCTTACGCTTCTCAGTGGCTCTCAAAATAAGTACAGAGTGTTTTTGATTCTTATCATTTGATAATTACGCTTAGATCGTCATTAACCTGTTCTAGGTTAGTAGGAGCCTTGTAAGATGCCAGAGGTTGTCTTACTTCTTTGAATCAGAGAATTTATTTCAAAAACTTGGTCAAGCTAGATTAATTGAATACCCATTAAACGATCCCTCTTTTCTTTAGGGGAAAGCTTTTCATGTGATCTTATAAAATCAACAGCCGACAACTGTTAACGGTGAATCTCTCAAGGGACACTAATGAAACCTAAGAAGCAAAACAATCAGTATGCATGCAAGATAATTAGCTTTAACAACAGATTTCTTTCCTCCTTTAGTTTCTTCCTGTCGGACTTTATCCTGAAGATTATTGTCCCAGAGGCCTTTTATATATTCTCTCTTTTCGGAGTCAACATCCTGATTTCTTGCAGGCAGCGAAAGATGCATGGAAGTGTGATAAAGCTGGTGTTCCTACGTTTGAATTCTATGAGGAATTCAGAAATGTCAAGTTTTTTTAAAGTATTTTTAACAGGTGGCACTATAATCAACTTTCTACTCATGTTGAGCAGGCTAAACACCAACTAACTTGAGGGACTTCAAAGCCAACTTTTGCAAACTTTACCTGATGATGGGCTAATAGCTAGAGAATTCGAAGCTAGGGCACAACTTTGGAAGTTGCGAGAAGCCAAGGAAGCTTATCATAAGCAAAAATCAAGGATCAACTGGCTTAATCTTGGTGACCAAACACTACTTATTAATACAAAGTGGTGAAGTTTAGGACTTCTACAAAGTCTCTTAAGAGTCCTTTACACTGATGATGGCGGGAAAAGAGGGGGTCACCATAATATAGCAGTAGAAGCGGTGGATTTCTTTATTAACTTAATAGGAGTTCTCAGCCTGATCTGTCATGATCTGTTATCTCGGCAAACTTTGCTGAGCTTAAGATTAGATGAAGAGCAACAAGCTAGTTTGACCAAGCCTGTCACTGCTTCTGAGATCAAACAAGTTCTTTGGTCCATGAACGGTGAATGGTGTGTCCCTTAATCCAGGGGGTTTTGCTGCATTACAGTCAGTTTGGTCTGTTGTCGTTGAGAACTTCACATTTGTCAATCTTAGAGTCCTTCATGTCTACAAAACTCTTGAAGGTCAATGTTACAGAAGTAACTCTGGTTCCTAGGACTGAGAATGCCCCTAAAATGACTCGTTTCAGACTAATTTCTTACTGCAGTATCACCTGTTGTACTAAAAAGATCATTGCTAAGAGATTGGAACAAATCTTGCCTCTTTTTCAGCAGCCATATATAGGTTCATATACTCTTCATTTGATCAATAGAATATTACTTTTTTTCTATTATCATAATTTTTAATTTAGGCTTCATTCATTTCACGGAAAACTATTTCCAAAAAGATTTTTTGGCATTCGTTTTGTGGAAATTGAACTGGTTGGGGAAATCATTTTCCATCACCAAAAAAAGTCTTCCAAAATAGGGGAAAATGTTTTCTACTTTTCAAGACGAAGAAAACATCACTCACTCTCATCTCACACCCATGTCAACCTTTCTATCTTTTTTTTTTTTTTTTTCTAAATTCAAAATTTCCTTTTCTTATTATTCTCTCTCTCTCTACTTTTGTCTTGGTTGATTGTTGGCCACGACAATGGTCGATGACTGGTCAAAGGCAAGCCTCGAGCTCATCAGCCTTAGGTGAGCTTGAGGTTGCCTTCAGCCGATTGCCAACTGTCGCTGTGGCCGACGATTGCTTGAACACAAAGAAGGCAAAAAGACAGAAAAGAAAAATAAAAATAATTGAAAAATTGATTTAAAAAATTAAAAAATTAAAAAATAAAAAGAAGTGTATGAAGAAAAATATTTTCTTTACTGAATAGTGGAAAATATTTTCTGCTTTATTTTTAGGTTTCAACCAAAAATGGAAAATAATTACATTTTCCTGGAAATTGACTTCTTGAAAAATATTTTCTAGAAACACCACATTTGCCGGGAAACGAACGAAGTCTTAGTATCTAAACCATATCATCTTCTGAGGAAACATCCATCAAATCCATTTTGTAACAATGCTGGTCGCATCGGCCGCATTTCTCCATAGTGATAGTCACAACAACAGCTGAATCGATTGCGTCGCTCCCATTTCTCTACCAAATCTGCAACTTCATTTGTTGTTTGAATTTTTCCATTCGTCATTTCAAAAAATAGACAACCACCAGACGAGCCATCCTCAGACAAGCGAGATCCTAAAATTAGGTTAATAGCATATTTGGTTTGTAAATAGAGGAATCTGAATGAATCCCCAAGGCTAAAAATAGCTGAGTCGCTCAAAATCTTTCATTTCAATTTTTTGGTTGTGATATTGCTTGAGTTTAGAAATGCAAGTATGGCCATCACTAGTAACCATGTTGTCCACATATAAGAGCAACATAATATACCCATGAAATGTGCATTGAACAAAAAGAGAATGGTCATAGGGACTGGATTTGAAGCCAAGAGATTCCATGTGGAGCTAAACTTGGAATACGATACACGAGGTGCTTGTATCAAGCCATATAATGCTCTGTATAATCGACACACTTTATTGTAAGGATGAGTACATCCAAGAGGTGGCACCATATGAACTTCTTCAATAAGATCACCATTTAGGATTGCATTTTGAACATTTATTTGGAACAAAGATTGGCGCTTAAACCAAAGTGCTATCCAACATAATGATGTGTTCCACAAACACACTAAGCACGTTGAAATAAATTGTCATTTCATTTGATATCATGTTCTCCATGGTCCACCTAGACATTTCCTAAATCTTTTTTCCATACTCAAGTTGATCTTTGTTAAATCACCTTTAGTTTGGAGATGTTAGAGATAAAAATATAAGAGATTTTGTATATTTCCCTTGATTTGTCCTGATTGATTGTAATTGATATTTTACTATGTTAGATAATTATCTTGTAAAGTCTATAATAGGTTCATATACTCTTCATTTGATAATGTACAAAATATTATATTTTTCTATCATCACGATTCTCAACCAAAGTAAAAGGATTAAGGCAAGGAGATCCTCTTCCACCTTAGTTGTTTGCATTCTTTTATGATAAATGAAGCTGCTGATCAGGAAAAGCTCTAGTACCAGCTCAAATGTTCTGAAGTTCATTTGACTCATTTAAACTTTGCTGATGATATGATGATTTTCTCCAGAGGAGAAAGAATATTTGCAGGAAATTCTTTCTATTTTCCAGGGATTCCACTTGAAAACTGAGATTTCTTTGGCACGCCATGAGGATGAGAGAAACTTCCCATTATATATCTTGGTTTTCCCTTAATCTTGAGGAAAATGATGGAGAGTGACATATTCTCGCCGACAAAATCATGAGTTGATTTCAGGCATGGACTTTTAAGCACCCGACATATGCTTGTCTTCAATTAATCAAGGGGAAATTATAAAAAGTCCTAAATAGTTATGACAATTCAATTTTAATTTTTTTTGACTAATTCAGTTCTAAACTTTTTGCAATTGTACTAATCAGTTTATTTGATCATATTTGGTTAGCTAATGCTGACGTGCTGGCTATCCGAGTGATGCTGACATGACAATTTATTAATAATATTTTTTTTTTTGAATTGTTTTATATTTTTTCTCTTCTTCCTCCTTTGACTTCTTTTTCCTATAGTTGCTACCCACTAGGTGAGGGTTGCGAAGCCCTTGCCAATGGCCGGGAAGGGCCATGGCCCTCACCCGGCTTCACCCACCCTGCCAGCAGCCTTGCCTAGATCTGGGCGAGGTCTAGGGGTTGTGGCCAAGGCGGCTTCGCCCAGTCTGGGCAACACTTGATAGTGTCGAGGGTGAGGGTGAGGTCGCTTGTAGAGATCTTGGCCAAATGGGAGAGGGTATGGAAAGAAAAATGCAAAGACCTCTGAAAAATGTCGTGGGATTTTGACCAAAAAGAAAAATGCAGAGATCGAAAAATGAATTGGTAGGAAGGATTTGATGAAAACAAATGAGGGAAGTATGGTGGTGAAGAAATGGAAACTGAGGAAATCAAAAGAAAAATTTCACAAGGGGGAAGGCTCACAGGTTGTTCATCATACCTTGCCATTGCTTCATTCTACTCGCTCCTAGTGATTTGTTCATTGCCGCACCGTCAACACCTGCCAGCTTTTGGCGATTGGGCAAGGCGACCTTGCCCCGACGAGGGCGAGCATTTCTCGGCCCTCGCCAAAGGCCAGTGAGGCGGCGCTCACTAGAGTCAGTGAGGCTAACCCTCACCAGCCATTGTCTTTGACCACTTGTTGGCCACCGAGGATTCCATCAACCATAGAGGATGAAGATGAAGGAAAATAAAGAAAAAAAAAAATCATAAAAAATTCAAAATTTTTTGAAAAAATATTAAAATATTATTAAAATTGTCCATATTGACGTTGGTGGCACTACATAGGACAGTTGACATCCATATCAATGGTGGCTAACTAATTTTGATCGAATGGACTGAATTAATATAAATACAAAATGTTTAAGACTCAATTGACATTAAAAAGAAATTAGGATTCAGTTGGCACAAGCATGATAGGTTTAAGACTTTTTTGGTAATTATCCCATTAATCAACTCTGTAATCTATGGCTTGGTTAACTTTTGGTGCCAAATTCTTAACTTTCCAAACAAAAAAGGTCGTGAAGATGGTGGAAAGGAAATGCATTGTCCTCTTATGCAAAGGCAATTATGAGAATGCTAGGGGAGCTAAGGTCGCCTAGGAAGTCATTTGTCCGAGGTGGAGAATTATGGCCTATTTAGTAACGTAGTAAACAGTATATAATTTTATTATTTTATTTTCTGATATAAAAATAGAAATTTATTTGATAATTTTTATATTCCTCAAAATAGATTTATTCTTGAAAATATATTAGAATCAAGAAGTTAAAAAAAGAAAAACTTGTTATTGCCGTGGACAATTCTTAACATTCCCTGGGACATTCTGGCGTGGGTCGAAAATTGACTCTAAGACTGATACTTGCCTTGCCTTGACTATTTGATTGATAATTGTCTTGTCTTTACTGATGTTGTCGGACTTCTTGTGGTGGGCCTAGTCATTCCCCTCCCTCGGTTTTGAGCTTATACAAGAAAAAAACAAGAATACGAACAAAACCCGAAAATGGAAAAGAAAAACAGAGGAGAACGAAGCACACGTGGGTAGCTGAATGCACCAAGTGGCAGATTTCTTCAGCACCATGCAGTTGCAGACTTGCAGTAGCAGAATCACCGCCGCTTCCGGGCCTTCTTCTCTCTTCCAGACCCTTCTCGCATCCAATTCCAAATCTTCGTGCCCATCTCTAAGCCCTCGATAAATGTAACACGCTCTTCACTTGAAAATGTGTACTTCGCAATAATTTGCAACAGCACAATGCAGCCCATCGACGACAAGGAGGAGACAGTGGTGATCCGGGCCGTGAGCCAGGACGAGGAAGGCAAGAAGAAGGTGGAGAAGACCGAGGTCAACGCCCACAACGTCGACACCCTCAGGTACATCGAGAAGAAGCTGATGGATAAGGGCGTGATCCGGATGGAGCGCCACCCCGTGGACGGCATCGGGATAGGCCGCCCGCCCCCGAAGTCCGGCCACGGCGGCAAGTACACGTGGGAGGGCCCCGACAGCATGGTGGAGGCCGAGCTCGAGCCGGTGCCCCCAGCGATCGACGAGAGGGACCCGAACTACGTGGACGAGGAGGCCGAGGGGAGGATCCTTAGAGGGGAGGTGAGCGACGTCGCGGCCTACGTGGCGGGCGACGTGGAAGTGCCCAAGGCCGAGGAGGTCGGCGTGGCTAGGATCGACGTTAACCCCAAGTTACAAGTCAACCTTCAGTAGTTAAATTAGTTAATAGCTTCTGATGTTTCACATTGGGTCGTGTTGTTGTGTTCTTTTTCGTCATATTTCAATGTCAAATGTTAAGCCTAAACACGTTTGGATTTCGGAGTTGGGTGTTAAGTGAGCTCTTGCTTTTTCATTAGATAGATAGCATTAGCAAAGATGGCCATAGAGATGAAAGTTCATTCTTGATAAATGTTCAGACCCGCACGAACAGGTCTGATGGCAAGGTTTCTCGCAGGCATTTCGTCAAACATTGGACATTTCGCGTACCCGTCGACCAAAGCGCTTCCCACAACGATGGAATCATACCAGTACCTTGAACAAAGTCCAGGCGACCACATTTTGGACCGACCTTTGCTTTGTGAGTACAGCAACACCCTCTGGTCCTCTTGGCCGCCCCTCGGCATCCAAGTCGAGGGGCTTGTTGGTGATGATCTAGGCGACATGTCTGACGTTCTTGGCGAGTGAAGTGGCGTTGAGATGGTGATTGAGTTGAGTTGGGGTGGGCGGTGACGGGGTTTTGTGATGGGTCGTGTGAACATTTTTTTCTTTTTTTTTTTTTGGGGGGGGGGGGGGGGGGGGGGTGGTGTGGTGGTGTTGGGAATAGAGGATGAATGAATTGCTGTGTTGCCTTCAAATCTGCATATCTTTTCAAATATCATTACGATGGATCAAAATTAATAAAGTAATAACTTTGGTATCTCATTTGTAATGAGTATTTTTTTGGGTCTGTTTTTGTTATGAGTTGAAATGGTAGATGAGTAACCCTATCACCATATTACATATAAGAAAATTATCAGCAAGTAAGCCCATTTATAAGCATTTAGAAAGAGAAAATATTGGTAATTTTAACAGCCATCGTCATATGAGATACGTGATAGTGCATCGTAGGGTTAAATTGAATAGAAATAGCAAGCCCAATTCCATCGTTTCAGGATGTTGTCATCTGATATGTGAAGCAATCGTTGATATTAGTTATAGTCCCATGATGGCATGATTATTATATTTTGATTTTTAACATCTTAATTTTAAGATTAATAAAGCTAGTGATTGATTGTAGATCTAACTTTTTCCACGATGGCCTATGGTGGGCAACTCTATTAGGCACACATTGTTTTATTGATAGCACGACATTCAAAACTCGTGAAAACTTTACTCATTCATCAAGTGTCTTAAAGCTATGATAAAAATGCATAAAAAAGCGAGAATGAAATAAACCTGTATTTATATAATATAAATTATAGAGCATGTCGACTTGATATCGTACTAAATAATTTTTTTTTTATATATTGTAGATTATTTCACATAAAGTAATATTTTTCTTTTTAATTTCATAAGGACTGTTGATATTTGTAATAATAATATTTATTTTTCTTCGATTTGGCATCGCAATAATGTGTCCCATGACAATGAGTAAATTTGGCTGAAATATGCAGATAATTTCGGAAGATAAAATCCAAATTTTGCTTAATTGTAATTATAGATGTAAATATCTCGTTGGATTTTTTTAATGATGAAACTACTAGCAAGAACATGTCGGAGAAATGTTCCGGCCTTGAAAAGAGTCGAAGGTGTCTC
Source organism: Eucalyptus cladocalyx (assembly GCA_017140615.1). Lineage (NCBI taxonomy): Eukaryota > Viridiplantae > Streptophyta > Magnoliopsida > Myrtales > Myrtaceae > Eucalyptus > Eucalyptus cladocalyx. The sequence continues at coordinate 24,846,921 of CM029516.1, forward strand.
TGCAATAACTGAAGCCCGGCCCACACATGTCGGGCCTGTCGCCTTCATTCCCTGTCGATTGATAGGTGACCGCGTTAATTGGTCTGGACCAAGCCTCAAATTCGGTAGGATTCATTCGCCTTTCTATTAAATTTTCAATAAAGCCTGCACCCGCATGTCTGACCAAAAGCAAATGCCCCCGCTAGAATTAATTACTTATCCCAATCAAGCAATCAAAAAAACAATCATACCACATGCACCGAATAATCAAGGATTAGCCAAAAAGTTTGAGCTACGATTAAGGTAGTTTACCATGTGCTCTAAGCTACATAAATGGGTGGGACTTTCCATACGAAACTGGAAACCACAAGCTTTCTAACTCGTCAAGAATAATAATTGAGAGGACATTTACAAGAGAGAAATCATTTGTCACAGTTCGTCACGTCCATCGTTTGTAAACTTGGCCTTTTTGGGCCATAATTTGCCTCAATGATGAAATACCTTTTAGGCTTTTATTAAAAGTTGTTTTTCAGTTTTTGTAAGAGAAGACAGATTATGTGACAATTTCAGACAAGATATGTTACTGGAGCGCAAGAAAATTGATATATACCTCAATGGAATTTAATCAATAACATAGCAAGATAACATCAAGATATAACACAAGAATTTAATCAATGAAAAAACATTTGGAAACTCCAACTAAGATACACGTCGGAATTCAATGGATGATGAGATATCTGAGAACTACAACTATAGCTATGACTACAATGCAAGAATTGAAAGATAATTAGTTTGTGTTAAGTTTACATGGGGTGTCTTCAAAGAGTACAATTTGATTATTTATAACCTACAATCTACTATTACAAACAGAGGTGACAAACAGAGATTACAAGCAAAATTTACAAACAGAGGTTACAAATGGTATACGACTCCACTATTCAACAATTAGTAAGACTCCACTACTCAATTTGACAGTTATATGGACTCCATTAGTAGATGGTTACATTGACGGTTATCTTGGCCCTTTCATCGACTCCACAACCTTAATGGTTTTTTGATTTCATTACATTGAAGGCTACTTCTTTGATGAGTGCATCTGAGAAGTAGCCTTGGCCGTTTCATCGACTCTACTATTTGTCGATTTCTTCAAGTTGTTTTTTTTTTTTTTTTTTTGATGCCCATGATCCGCCGAGCCCGCCAAGCTTACGCTGGGCAACCCACGGCCTGTAGAGTGCGCGGTGTACCCTAGACCAAGCGTTAATACTTGGAGGGAAGCTAGCACATGACCCCACCACCATGGCCCCCACTTAAGACGTGTTAATAGCTGCGGAGTTTCGACCCTGGAACCTCTGCGGTGAAGTGCCCAAAGCCGACACTCAATTGCCCACCGGTGGGTCGATTTCTTCAAGTTGTTGATTCCTCAAGTTGTGGACTATTTTGTTTATGCTAGCCCCCAAAGAGGGGTTTTGGTGCTAACTCCTTTGCTTGTACTTTCGTATAGTGTCAGGGGATGTTGGCATTCCTATCTTGGCTTGTCTATAGCACTACAAGAGCGGTTGAGGTCTCGGACTAGGTGTCTTTTTCACCGAGGTTGTCACTTGCAACATTATTAAGCTCTCGGTAATTCCTTATTCTCGGTATTGTTAATCCTCATAATAAATCACAAGTGGTTCTACTAGGTGTGCCAAAATGATATTTCATTGGAATTTGCCTTGATAACGAAATATATTTCACCAAAAGTCGTTCTTCGATTATTATAAGAGAGGACAGGTTTTGTGGTGATTTCAAATAGGATATATAACTGGAGCACAAGGAAATCTATAGATATACTTCAATGGAATTTAATCGACGTTAAAGTACATAATATTTTAATGGAAATTAATTGATGACAAAGTGAGATAACAACGAGATACAACATTGAAATTTAATTGATGACGAGGTATTGGAATCTACAGCTAAGATACATGCCAAAGTTTAATCAACGATGAGATATTTGAGAACTACAACTATAGCTATAATTATTATACAAGAATTGAAAGATAACGTGTTTGTGTTGTTTGCGCTCCGAGAGGGGGGTATTCTACAAAGAGTATAATACAATTATTTGAAGCCTACAATTGATGATTACAATTGAGGGTTACAAATGGTTATTACAACTCCATTATTTGACTATTACTAAGACTCCACTACTCTACAGTTACATTAACTCCATTATTAGATGGTTACATCAACAATTATCTTGACGGTTTCATCGACTTACGACATTGACAATTACTTCTTTGATCGGTGCATTAGAGATTATCAACTACACTATTTGTCGATTCCTCAAGTTTTGACTCTTCTATTCATAAATGATCAGAATATGTTTCTATTGACTAAGTCTATCTTATGTCGATAGTAACAAAAAGTTGATTAATTTTTTTTTTTTTTTTTTTTTTATTGTTGTGTAAACAACTTCATATGACTATAAGGGCCTATCTGGATCATGATCCGAGTTATGACATGTCAGAACCGAATAACCCAATTAATTACTTAAGTTCTCGAGATCGGAATGAGTAAGCTTCGTTTGCTATCCTTAGCTAGATAGTGATGTTCGGCAAACTCGCGTTTGAGTTGCTTCACCTTAATCCTGTTTAAGAAAATAATTAGAGTAACGACCTAAGTGGTAATCAAATCTCCTAACCTTGCCCTCGGAGATAATTTATTATCCTTCTTGTGGGTACAAGTAGCATATGTTGTCTCTCACAACATGCATGCAACTCAAACTCGATTAATTTATAAACACAGCAACCCACATAAAAGCCTCCAAACCGCCGCCAACTCTTTGCAATGTGAAAGAAAAAGGCTATTTAGCACAGCAAGCCTAGATTAAACAAGTTGTTTTGTTTAGCACACAGAAAGATCAACTAGTTATGCAAGAGGGTTGGTGTAACTATTATTTTGCCTTTCCTTGCTGATAATTAGAAAAAAGAAAAAGAGAAGGCATGTACTTCTCTTTTGAGTGAAAAAGGCATTAAAAGCAAAGTTAAAGGCAAGGCAGAAGGTCCATAATATCATTAAAAAACTCATAGAATATTCGAATCTTCATATCTTCGGAAAAATAAATACTAGTGTACAACAAATGGTTCAGTGGAAAGCAAGGAACCCTAGCCAGGATTGTCAAGGTTTTCGACTGTCAGATTTGCTGGTCGATCCAGCATGTCATGGGTGGTCAACCACTTAGAGAGGGAGAAAGGTGAAATTTTACTGTCACACGTATTTCCTGATCATTCCCATCTGTTAAGCAAATTCTAATGGTCAGATTCAGACTTAGGTGCTGAGATGGGTCAAGGGTGGGGTGGGAGATGTGGAAATCGAATAGGTGATGGGTCCGATTCAGCACATTCTGCTTGCTGTACTTTGGAAGTATGTGTGAGTGTTTCTTGGACCGGAAAAAACGTTACCCACAAGGCTCGGGAGACCAAGCAGATGGAACATCATGTTCCCTGAAAACTCCACGGAAGTTGTCGAACTCAACAATCAAAACCTCCCCCCAAGAAATTCCCTGCACAACTGTCGTTGCAAATTGATAATCAAATCGCTCATCTAATCATAAGATTTTTTTTTTTTTGGGTGGTTTTGAACTACGGGCTCGTGTTCTTTTCAATACCTTTTTTCTCGCTACACATATGTGATAGATATGGCCACAAACCTTATACGAGTGGATAAGGTGCACCTCTTAACAGGTTGTTAGCGGTAGAGATATGACATTGGCAGTAATCAAAGTAACTTTGCTCGTAAGCTAGAGCTCGAGAGAACGCATTGCATCGCAAACTGAATGATTAGGCTTATTCTAATTGCTCCTAATGCGCCAATATAATCTTCTCTACAGGCCCACTTAACGAATCGATCCCGAGTTAGGACCACAGAGCTTTACTAATTGGCTAATCTGCTGATGTCCAGCCACCGCCGATTCACATGAAGTTGTGGATTCTTGGCATATTATAAAGTACTAAGAAAAGGCCCCTGATTGAGTCGCTCCACGTTTATTTTTAAAGCATATGAAAAGGGCCAAAAGGACAAGAGCGTTAGCTCAAACGCTGATGTTTTCATACTGTCGGCAATGAGATTGGACTATTATTAGGGGAATTGATCACGTTTAAGGTGTGAGTTTTGCTGAACCGCCACGAATAATCATTCAGCTTGTCAACACTTGTTTTGTACATACACGTAAACATGTTTATTTAGCCACTGGGGACTAAATCGTCACTTCGTTCACACGAATATTGAGGTAGATTGAGGATGGCCTTATTATAAATAAAATAAAAAAATCAATTTCTTCTTTTAAAAGAATTTGAGCGATTCTGGTTGATGTTTATTTTTGTTGGAAGTAGACATGCAGATTATTCGTTGACATTATTATTGTTGTTTTTTATTATTAGCCGTAGAGTCTGACCGGTTGGTTAGTTGATTAAATGTTTATTCATTAGCCACGAGGAAGAACGTTAAGCTTTGCAACCCCACAAGCGGAGATCATTCAGGATCCGTCATGCCTACTCAAGGGCTTTTTATATGTATCGGTGCAGCGAAGACGCAATAGATGCTTTCCCATGCATCTATCATAAAAAAAAAAAATAAAAAACCTTAAACTTTGTCCATTGTGATATAAATATAGAAATTTATTTTTTATTTTCACAAATAATCCAAGCTTGTACCAATGACCCAAAAAAATGCACCTTCCATCACAGTTTCGTCCAAGGTAGATGATAAAAATCTGGGATTGCGGTTTGAGCAGACAATGGCAGGTAAGTGGAGTTGACATTTATCTAACGTTGGGAAAACGGCTTAAGGATGATTTTTTCACGTCGGTATGAATTTAGGGATTCTGGTTATAAAAAAAACAGGTCTGGGGTATAGTTTCATGGTGAGTAAAATTTAGAGCTTTGGTAACATTAAAAAAAAAAAAAAAGAGTTTAGAGTATTGGTATCATGTGGGTATAGTTTTAGGATTTTTTTACGACACAAAAAAAAAAAATTAAAGTATGACTATCACAATTAACATAATTTAGACTTTTTGGTAATACAATATTATCTCTAATCTGAAATATATATGTTCTTTTGTTTGCCTTGAAAACATGCTTTCATTTTGAGGCAAAAGAGAGAAAAAAAATACTACTCTATCATTTGCATTTTTAGTTTTAGGAAAAAAATCACAAAAAGCTCCAAAATCATGCCCATTGCGACACATTTATCTTGAATTTCTATTTTTTTGTGATACCAAAAATCTCTTCCATACCCACGGTGATACATTTACCTTAAAATTTTCTTATGTCATAAAAACCCCAAAAATGTACCTATATGACATATTCACATTTTGTCAAGATTTTATTAGATGATATTTTAGCCAAAATAACTTTGTTTTTATTTAATTTAAGTCACATGAGTGCTATGTCAACACTATTTGCTTTCCGACATCCATGTATGCACATTTTTACTAGTGCTCATTGATTGAATCAGGATGAAGGGTAAATATATCACAATAAGAGATAATTTTGGTTTTTTTTTTTTTGGCTTTTGCCAGTAATTTTAATTCTTTTTGCTCTTCATACATGTGACTTGAGTTTCATCATGTCATGGATTTGTTCATGCTTATCGAAGCTCATGGCACTAATCTCTCTCTCTCTAAATGTTTTTTTTTTCATTTCTTCCAATTATGGAGGGGAGGAATTTGACCTAGGTCTCTCTCTCCCCTCCCGGATCCTTTTTCCTTTTATTTTCTTTTGTTTATTTCCTAATTCTCCCGATCAAGTTTTAGATGTGGGACTTTTACTCTCCCAATCTTATATACGGGAGCTTTTCTCTTCAATCTAATTTTAGATTTTGGAGTTTTAATGAATAAGTACTTCGCCTCCAGTTTCAATGGTGTTCACAACAACTTTGGTGTCAAATCTGTACTTGTTCAATCTTTTTTCACTCAAAGTTTTGGCACTTCACATTGGCTCCAAGGCTCGCTCTTACAAGTATCAAATTTGCGATTTTTCAACATGTCTATGTTATCTCCATACGGTGATGGTGTTGGGGATGCCGAATCTAAGCACACACCACCAAAAGGTAAAGTCGTAATTATAGATGGAGATCTCGACATGCATTTGTCACTAATGGTACTATGTGATTCAATAATTGGCTGCCGATTCTTTTGCTTGGATCCAATTACAAATTTGTTCTTGAAAGACAAGCTTGTGATGATTTTTGCCATTATAGATCTATTCTTGAAGGATAAGCTTATGATGATCTCTCTCAACCATGCTCTATTGAAACACCTTGATTTCTTGTTTGTTGTTTATTTTGGAGATCTATGGCTTTGTTTCGTTAGTGTGACTTTTGGGATTTTCTTTTATATATCAGTTTGGTAATGAATGAAAATTTCTTTATGACAAAAAAAGAAAAAGAAGAAAGCTCATGGCACTTGAATTGTTCTTGTTACTTTTATTATTTCATGTAGCATCCAAAGTCTCGCAGTAGACGAGAGAGAGAATATTTGCCAAGTGATTCGTAATTAAAGGCACACATCCAAATGCTCATTACTAGAATACTCTTTTTGATAGACTCGATTCGCTTTGAGTCAAACCACACCATCATAACTGTTGTTGGACTTAACCTCAAATAATGCGGTTTGGTAAGGGATCACGTACTCAGTCAATTAGACTTGATACATAATATATTCTTATGACCTCAATAATTTTTCCCATCAAATTTAGACAAAAAGAAACAGACATGTACTTGATTTTATGCCTGAAGTTGCTTCCAGCTTAGTACCCTGACATTTATTAAGGTCACGTACAAATTTGTTTCGTGGACGATATGACGGACAAAGCAAATCATATGATATGCATGTAGGGACACGTGTCATGTGTGAAATTACATATAATATTTTTTTCTTATTTCTTGTTATGCGATTGATTTGCTGTAAAAATGCAAATTTATTCATATATATATATATATTTATTTATTTATTTATATATGTTGAATTAGGAAACCATTGTTATAGTACCGGGTGGACAAGACGGCCAACCAAATTAGGTGCATTTAGGGATTTATGTACCTTTCATCATAAATGATAAAGTCACCATGCACAGTTATCATCACATGTCGATCGTAGACAAAGTTCACATTACTTGCTTATTGGTGCTCACGTGTGGTGAGATAGACATTAGAATTAGATAGTATTGCAGCGTGTACTCTCTTGCCCCAGCGGAAGTCATAAGTAAAACCCCACCATTTTCTTTTTGTCTAATTTATCGATGTGATTTACAAAATAATGCAGACCATTGCTCAACAGCCAAAAAAGGGTTCAATAATAATGCAAGAATAAAGGGACTTGACATAGCACAAAAGGGAGGGAGTCTTTTTTGAGTTGCCACGAACCCAATACCTCCATGAGAAGCCACAACTCACATCACCTTTTCTTCTCGTTGTCATGGCTTGAGGCTACCCCCTATTTTTTAAAAAAGATATATTTTTTATTTTTTAAAATTTTGAGGGACCTTCTTGGAATTGAGTAAGTTGAAATTATTTAGATGTGACCAAGATATTTTTTCTGATAATTTAGTTTTAAAAAATTGACTGATCATTTTGATCAATGGTGAAGGAGTTGAATTGTGTCAAAATGAATTGTAAACACTAAATTTACTTAAAACTAATTCCATCATACCAATATGCACTCTAGAATGAGTTATCTTATTCTCTTGAAGTTATGATATTGTGGTTGCTCTCTTATTTTCTTTTTTCTTACAATCACACTTGTAACTTGTGAGACCATGGGTATATAATCATTGGATGACATTTTTCTTAGTATTTTCTTTTTTTTGGGTGTGATCACCTGTGATGGCAAGTTTTTACTATTGGAATGTGCAGTAGAATCCCAAGACTTTCATCCGGAGAGATCACAAAGAAAGAACCAAAGTTCGAACCTATCAATATATGCAACTGAACCCGCCCTGAGTTTAAGCCAACGAATCATTAGCTAACTGGAACATATAAACAACTCCACACCGTACCACACCAAATCTTCACTTCGGGATTTCTCCAACATGATTCGCTTTCGCAGCTAGACATCCTTTTTGAAGAACCAATTTGCATCCTAGTGTATGTAGGATATCATTATAGCTAAAGTCTTACTAGCTCGAGCTATGTCAAAAAAATCTCATCTCCTCCTCAAATAATTCCTGAGATTCTTTCTTGGTACTGCATTTAATCTAAATGCCCATTGCCTGTTGGTTTCCCGCTCTCGATTTCGTACGCATCGGAAACACTGGCTTTGATAGTAGGTATACCTTGTGCATTGTGTACTCAACTTGTAGCACAGCTTGAAATGGAAATTCGAAGACCCAACTGTCGAAACATCATTTTCATCTTCGTTTTCATTGAAAAAGATAGGGGGGGAGGGGGGAATAATGCTATGATTATCTGGTCTTTTATGGTAATGTTTGTACTTCCATAAGAAGCAAAAGCAAAAGCAAAAGCACAATCACTATCATCTTCATTGAATTATTTTCGATCATTTGTGACCTTGAAAATACCCTCTTTATCTCTTAAATAATCGGATTATAATAGGAAATGAGTAGCCAATCTCCTTAGTGCAAGCTTATGTCATCGGCCAAGATTTCCAGAGTGTGGTCAAATTATAATAATTATAATACTAATAATAAATAATAAAGTCCTTATATTGGGTATCGCTTTTGAAAAGCACTATATACTCTCTTCTCTTTTCCTTCTTTTAGGGTCAACATGGAATAATCTCCCCCGTAGTAGGTGTCGGTATGAATGAGTTGGGGGAGGAAGGTTTAAGGAAAAGTAACCTTAGAAGGCCGCGACCTTCGAAATTGTTTGTTTAATTTTTAGGAAAAATCTACCTTAATTTCGTCCATGGATATTCATTCTTCTTCTAATCAAGTCTCTACATTTTTAACATTTTTCTAGTCAAGCTTTGTACTCCCACAAATTACCTAATCCAAATCCGGCGAAATCAGCTAAAGGGCAGTCGAACAACGCCGTAGTGTCACATCAGCAATATTTTTCCGAGATCAAGAGCCAAGTAAATGATGAAAAAGAGAGATTATGAACGGAAGAAGATCATCTCTCTCCCTCTCTCTCTCTCTCTCAATTTTTATTTATATTTTCCACGGTAGCATAATGTGGTTTACATCACCTTCGGCCATTGCGGACGGCATGTCAATTGAATTTGACCGGATAAATGTGGGAGCTTATTGGATAATTTTTTGCCAGTATGATAACTTAGAAAATTTTAAATAGAGGAAATTGATTAGAGAAAACGTAAAAGTACACGGATGAAGAGTATAGTTTTTCATAATTTATACCTAAGAAACAAAAAAGGTTATTGTACTTTTTAATAGTAGCTTGATTTAAGAGAGAGTATTTTTGTGCAGCAATCATATCATGTGAAAGTGCACCACGAAAAGACAGATCGATGAAAAATGAGCAATTCAAAGTCCAAATGCAAAAGTAAAATGGGATATATAACAAGTAAACAACGCCATCGGTACATCTCATGGGATATATAACAAGTAAACAACGCCATCGGTACATCTCACTAAAAATAAGTGTAGTTATACATAAAAAATATACTTGTATGAATTTTGACGCGTTAAAAGATGGATTTTATTATGTGACATATTTATGACATTCGAATTACGGGACATCTAATATGTAAGCCATTACTAATAAAGCTCAGAGAATAATTAATGATGATATCGAGGACCACAACAGCCGATAAGGTTACGATTGATCATCGTCACTCGGTGATGGCAGTGATTAACCTAGGTTAAAGTGATGCCTAAACTTAATTACTTAGATGGATTTGCCGATCTTGGCTTAGGTCAGGATCTCATCAAATCATTAAGGATTAATGGCTTTCGGCTTGGCGTCTATCGGCCTTCGAGATTGTGGAGTATATCTATCATGAAATCAGAGTTCACCTGTTTATGGTAACGCGGTTATGTTTCCTAGAGTCTTGACAAAAGTAGCGAGACGCTGGCATAAGGTCTCAGATGGAATGAACCCTAGCGGAAGAGATCAAATGCACGCCACGAGATGTTTGTCCAAAGGACCATGCCAATCATTTTTGTCTGAATTAAGGTTGAACTAGGAAACGACAAGTTAACGCGGACATCTCAACAAACAATTTTCTACTCGCGAAGGAATCGAAAAATCATCGATTGAAATTTGAAGTATTCACTCTCCATCGCGAAGGGTATTTTCTTGCTATGGAAATGGATCGAATCATGGCAAGTTTCGTATCGAAATGATTCGTCGGTCGAGAACATGTGCGGCACTGTTCGATGAGGTGATGGCGGGACCGGCGTCTGCGGGGCAGATGGAGGGACCGGCCCGTCAAATGCTCCGTACGTCGGCGAAATACCGAGTGGCCAAACGAGGGTTTTTGTTGTAGGTGCAGAGAAGAGTAAATGAGCTTGAATCACGCTTCTGAAATTATGGTTGAAACTTGAAAAGAACTAGTTTCTGCGAACCACGCAAATTGGGAAAAGCAGATGTTGTAAAAGCTCCGGAGGGTTTTAACTTCGCAGTGCCTTCTCATTCCCGTCTGATGGTTGTTGAGAGCGTCACTTCGTATATATATCAAGCCTCCTCACTCTGTTTTGTGCTGCAGTAGAGAGAGAGAGAGAGAGAGAGAGAGAGAGAGAGAGAGAGAGAGAGCTTTCGTCTTCGTTCTCATTTCCTCTCTCCTCCCCCCTTGTTCATTCGTTTCTCGTTTCTGCTTGCGTCTTCGTTTGAGGGCAGCGGCAGAGAAAAGGCTTCCATTTTTCTTTGATAGAGTTCGTCCGTCCGTCTTCATCCATAAGTAATTGTCTTATTTTGCTCAGCTGTTGGATTCGTGATCAGGCCCTTCTTTTCCATGTCGTTTTTTTCTGTGGGTCTCTCTGCAATGCATCAAGAGGAGTGACCTTTGAGCGAGCGGTTCACTGACATTTCCAGCTCTGCCTTCCTTTTTTTCCCACTTCTGCTTTGCTTGACCCAGAAGCAATATTGCAAAGCAAATATTCTCTCTCCAACTCTCTGCTTTTTTCAGATAATTCAATTGCCAGATCACAGAGATCTACTCGCTCTCATCAGCTCTGGTCCCTAGCATCACATTCTCCCTCTCTCGCATTGCTCTGTTTCGCGATCGAAAAACAGAGCAAACGAGTCTCTGCCGAAATGGACCGGCTCTCTGCAACTGGTCTCCTTCCCGACACGTTCGGAGGAGCAAGAGACGACGTCTCCATGCAACTATCGCTGATTTGGGCCCAGATCAAGGCGCCGCTGCTCGTCCCGCTGCTCAGGGTCGCGGTGTTCCTGTGCCTGGCCATGTCGCTGATGCTGTTCGTCGAGAGGGTGTACATGGCCGTCGTGATCCTCCTGGTGAAGCTCTTCGGCCGGAAGCCGGAGAAGCGGTACAGGTGGGAGCCCATGAAGGACGACATCGAGCTGGGCAACTCGGCCTACCCCATGGTCCTGGTCCAAATCCCAATGTACAACGAGCGAGAGGTCCTTTTCGTCTCTCTGCAAATGCCAGTTTTCATTTACTCTTTCTATCTACCATACACGGACGCCTCTGTTTTGGCTCTGTTCTGGGTAATTGACATTCTCTGTTTCGAGCGTCAATGCAGGTTTATCAGCTCTCGATCGGAGCCGCATGCGGTCTCTCGTGGCCGTCCGACCGCATCATCATTCAAGTCCTCGACGATTCCACCGACCCGACGATCAAGGTAAAGCACACATTCCCTCCGGTCGTCCAGCCTATAATTAAAAAAAACATGAACTTTAACATGCTTTGAGAAACCCAAGATCTTCATTAAAAAAATATATGGGTAATAATACTTTTCTCCTTTGTTATTCATAAAATATTTTTCAATGATTGGCTTGAAAACGTGGGCTGCGGGCGACTCCAGGACCTGGTGGAGCTGGAGTGCCAGAGGTGGGCGAGCAAAGGGATCAACATCAGGTACGAGATCCGGGACAACCGGAACGGGTACAAGGCCGGGGCGCTCAAGGAGGGCATGAAGCGGAGCTACGTGAAGCAGTGCGACTACGTCGCCATCCTCGACGCCGACTTCCAGCCCGAACCCGACTTCCTGTGGCGGACCGTCCCTTTCCTCGTCCACAACCCCGAGGTCGCCCTCGTCCAGGCCCGTTGGAAATTCGGTAACACGTCCCCTCCCTTCGCCCCCGCGACGCCTCGCGTTATAGTCCGTCCCGGTACAGCCGTGGCTAAAATTAATTAGACGAATTGATGATGGCTTTTTCTGTTAAGAGGAAGAGATCGCGGAAGAAGTCAAATTAGAAAGTGTCGGTGAGCGCCAGCCTGCAGATGGGATGAGGATCCTCCTCGACCCGTCACGCTTTTGACACGCGTCCTGGACTTTTCTGTCGCGGGTCCGCTTAGGCCCACGGCTAAGGAAAGCCCATGATGCAATGTCTGATATGATTTGATTTGTCTTTTGGGGAGCTTTTTTAATTAAAAAAAATATTGCAAATTAACCCCCTCATTTTTTGAAAATTTGTGGTTTTTCCACTTTTATTTTAATATAGCTCATGCAATTTCCCGGAAATTTCACAGAGTTATAAGTCCTGTCGGTAGCTTTTATGTGGTACCTTTTTGTTTTTTTGGTAGATTTATGTGGTACCCTTTAATGGCCGTCAGGTCTACGAGCTATTGATTCTTTGTCCAATCCTGTCTATGGGTTTGGCATCATCACTGCAGATCAAAAGGGTATTGCAAAAATTCTCATTCTTACATTTTTCCCAAATTACATTACTATGAATATCTCGTCCAGCGTCTTCTTGGCCGTGGCAATGATTGGCATTCATCGATGCCCATGCGGGGGGGAAAAAGGATGTTTTTGGGGGCAATGATGCTACATGTCTCGAGTCTTGTCAATTTCATTAGGTGCATCATGTGCGCATCACATGAATAGAGCATCTTTCTTTAAGTGTTTTCGTTCGTACTTGAGTTATGCTCTTGTGTCAAGGCAAAGAAAACCGTCGGTTCGACTCCAAATGGACGCCCACCCTCTAATCTAAACGTCCTTGTCTCGTGAAAAAAAGGATGGTGGTGCTCCAAAAATTTGAGGTTGGCTCGTCTAGAGATCTTGGCGGATTGGTACGGTCCATGTTTGCCATGGACCACCCGATTTCGTCACCTTGTTCATCGATCTTTCTCCGAATTGCCCCTGCAAATTTCTCAGCGGGGCAGAGAGGAAAAGGAGGCCGTCGTGTCCCTCGATATCTCCGCGGATTTAGCATTTTGTTAGATTGAGTTCATTGATGGAACTTTACCCCCAGTGTCTGTGCCATAAATGTCATTGTGAAAGAGGGTAGTCCTCGAAATCTTTCGGCTGGTCTCGAGTGCCTCGAGAGGTGCAACATCCAGACAAGTTTGCATGTGCCTCCTTTATGGTGGACCTGTCCCTCTAGTCCCTTTCGTTCTCTCTTGCTCACCGACATTTTGAATCCGCTTTTTCTTCTCTTTTCTCTGGGGAATTTTCCACCTTTTATTGGCCCTATGCTTCCAAATTTTGAGAAAAACATTTCAATTTTACAAATTTGTTTGCGTGAATTTGCCATAGACATAAACAATTTCATGTTTCAGTCACTAAAAAATATTGAACAAAGCATTGTTGACTTGATTCATGAGACGATCGTAATTTGGAATGTACCCTTCTGAAGTTGAGCGACACTATTCAAATATTTTCTAGTTTTCTTTGTTTCTTTTTGTGGTGAATGAATTGCCTAAATCTGTGAGGAAAGGAAAAATATGAAAAAGCATTGGGTTCCATGATGATGATGATGCTGGTCATGTTGAGTGGTTGGTTGGTCTAGGGAAATAGTAAAACATGCAAACTGAGCTGGTGAAATTGATTGGTGTGGGTTTGTGCTTGGCTGGCTTGCAGTGAATGCGGACGAGTGCTTGATGACGAGAATGCAAGAGATGTCCCTGGATTACCATTTCACTGTCGAGCAAGAAGTCGGGTCCTCCACCCACGCCTTTTTCGGATTCAACGGTAACGAACGACCCTTTTCATTTGAGTTGATGGAATTTTACTGTATGATCTTCTTTAGCTAAAAAAACAACCAAGGAAAGTAACTTTTCATTTGACTCGAGTTGGCTCGGCCTTGATCCGGGCATGCGCGAAAAGTGAGATTGGATAGAATCGAGCTGTATCGAAACTTCAATGTCAGCTCCATTATGGCTTGCCTTTGGATTAGATTTACTGTGGAAGTTGTGAATTGAGATTGTGCAATACAGGCACGGCGGGGTATGGCGCATTTCTGCCCTGAACGAGGCCGGAGGTTGGAAGGACCGGACCACCGTGGAAGACATGGACTTAGCAGTCAGGGCGAGCCTCAAAGGCTGGAAGTTCCTGTACCTCGGGAGTCTCAAGGTAATTAAAAGATGGCGTGCACTCGCTGCTACTCACTAGTACTTGCTGGTTTGGTCTGTTCCGATGCACTGTTGCATTGATTTTGTCTCCCTCTTTGAAGAGATCTGCTATATCTTTGTTCCACAGTCGTATGAAGGTTGTCAGAAAGAAAATCACGGTCCTACAATTGCTTGTGTTCTTGTCCTGTGTCACATTCATGCTCGCTGTCCGAAGCAAATCGAGAAAATGTCATTGTACAATCTGTCCGCTACATGCCCTTTCAGTCACGGGCGTTGTTTTTGCCTTTTCTAAAGAAAGCTACTGCATGGAATTTCACCGTCCTTTCCTGTACAGGTGAAAAATGAGCTGCCAAGTACCTTCAAGGCTTACCGCTTTCAGCAACACCGTTGGTCGTGCGGTCCCGCGAATCTTTTCAGGAAGATGGCCATGGAAATCATTCGAAACAAGGCAAGGCTTTTAATTCCCCTTATATGCTCGTGGAAAATCATGAGGATATCATATCTGACGTAACACAAAACTTACGGAAGTTAACCATTAACTGACATCGATATCGGAATGTCTGCTGCAGAAGGTCACTCTGTGGAAAAAGTTGCATGTGATTTACAGCTTCTTTCTGGTTAGAAAGATCGTAGCGCATATCGTCACCTTCATCTTCTACTGCGTCGTGTTGCCGGCGACCGTTTTTGTGCCTGAAGTCACCGTTCCCAAGTGGGGTGCAGTTTATATTCCTTCCATTATTACTGTCCTCAATGCCGTCGGTACTCCTAGGTATTACCTCTCTTTCCCTTTTCTTGTTATGCTTCTAGGGACCAGTTGTTACGTCTCACGCAGATAAAAACTTCTTCACTGTCTTTTAACTCTGGTGATATCTTTTTCTAAGTTACAAGAATTTTAGCTTTTTCTTTAAAAATCACAAAGCCGAGCCACCAATGATCGGGTTCAAGTTGGTTCCGTGCCAGTCTCATAGCCCATGCGGTTTATATTTCTTGCAGGTCGCTCCATTTGGTGGTTTTCTGGATCCTGTTCGAGAATGTCATGTCGTTCCACCGAACAAAAGCTACCTTCATCGGGCTTTTAGAAGCCGGGAGGGTAAACGAGTGGATCGTCACTGAGAAACTCGGGGATGCGCTCAAGGTTAAAGCTTCTAGCAAAGTGCCCAAAAAGCCTAAATTCAGATTCGGAGATAGGTACCAGCCTTCTCACCACCTCGACATCACAGATGAATAGATCGACACAACATTTTTGCAGCCCAACATTCTCATTTCAAATTTTATACTTGGCAGGTTGCATGTGCTAGAGCTCGGCGTCGGAGCCTACCTCTTCTTTTGCGGCTGTTACAACATCGCCTTCGGGAGAAATCACTACTTCATGTACCTTTTCGCGCAAGCCATCGCCTTCTTCATTATGGGATTTGGGTACATCGGCACCTTCGTTCCTAATTCATAGAACAAATCAGGGTGCAGAAGCCGCGAATCTGCCCCCCACCCCTACATTCTATCATCAGAACCTCATAAACCAATAAAACAAAAACATGGTTTGCCGCACACCATTTCCCTGCGATTCCAGCTTTCCATAAAGGTACACAAAAATATTACATTCTTCCAGTCCAAGAAGGCTAGCTGTCCTCTTTGTAAATACAAACAAGGGTTAGAAACAAGAACAGAAAGGAGAAGACCATAAGAAAGAGAAGTTGTAAAAGAGAGTTTGTTTTGCTGTGAGAACATTACACGGCCTCAGAGAAGATGAGGAAGGGAAGGCTGCTTAGCGGTTTGACTTCGGCGCGAATTCAAATAGAGGGAAAAAAAATGAAAAAACAAAAAAAAATAAACACGTTTGAGTGAAATTTGTTTGTTGTGAGGAGCATTTGTATATTTGTGTCCTCTTTTGTTTCTCTTCTTCCTTGTTTTGTTCTGCACTTCTCTTGTATTACGTTGGGATTGAGCTTCTTTGGAAGCAAATAAGTTTGATGTCAAGTGGATAAATTCTCTCTCTCTCTCTCTCTCTCTCTCTCTCTCTCTCTCTCCGTGTCTCTCTGTAGTCAGCAATTAGATTGTGCAGTTGGGACATTAAAGTGGAGGGCTTGCACTTTTTCAGGATGCGAATTGATTTCACTGAACAGAATTCAATGATTCATGAGGTTGGGAGGGGGTCAATGGCAACAAGATCTGCACTTGAATCAGGACTGATGTCATGTGCAGACAGATCGACCCCACTCCCGATCTGGTATCCTCTCAAATAAAGCCGCCGCTGCTCATAATTACGCCAGATTGGTGGTTGGTCGTTGTTTCTTTTTCCTTGCAGAGGCATCATCTATGTTAAAAAATTCAACCCGAAAGTTTGATGATTAAGTTGAGAGTGGTGGATTTGATGATGTGCAGGTAAGAGGGCCGTTTTTAGTAATGTCGTGTGTTAGGTTTATGGGATTCTTAGCCCCTCCGATTGGGGAAAAATGACGAGACAGCTTTAACGAGGTCATCAAGGCTGCTGGCAGTAAAGATAAAGGGGGTAAATTTAATCAATCCACGTGAGATCAAATTACTAAGATATGATCATAAGCTTAAAGTACGGAGTAGTTGAATTAAGATGCGGGTACCATATCGAAGGATCCGACTCAAAAGCCCAAGGTTGTTAGGTAGAGAAGAGAATACGCATTGGCCCAATGTAATCTAGGTGGGATGAGCTAGTAAGAGGGAATCAAAATTGAATTTCAAGTATAGAACATAGTGACTCGATTGGGTTGTGTTGCACAAGCTTTCTAACGACACCATATTTGACCAAATAAAACCATCGGATCATTGGATATTACAATTCAAACCGCAATCATGTGATCTCAATTCAGTTAGGAAATTCATGATTTTCACATAACGAGTGATGAAATCACGTTGACATGGTCATGAGCTTTCCAACGCCTCGAGAATCACTTTGATTCAAGTTTTCTCAAGGGTTGCGACATTTCATTTTGATCGTCCATTCTAGCCTACTTCATAGAAATTTGCGATCTCGAAACTTGTTTGGAAAACAAACTGCATCTTTAGAAAGTTTGAATTGTGAGCTTCTTGTGGGAGAAAAAATTGAGTCAATTGAATACCATATGACAGAAAAATGAACATTGAAAGCTGGGTTTAGAGTCAAAGAAAATGCACATTTAGTTTCAAAAGGATGGCATGAGTGTACCATAGATATAATAAAATTCTAAAAAGTGCAATCAAGTCCTAAAATTTATCAAATTGGTGCAATCAAACCTCTTCATTAAATTCGTCCAATTTGTCTAATGGAAAAGATGATGTGGCTTATTTCACTACTTTCTTATGACATGTGGTGTCGACATGGGGCCCACCAAGTGCCTCGTAAAAAAATACAAAAATTTTAAAAAAATTACATTAAAATTTTTATTATATTAAGAAAAAGCTAAAAGTTAAAAACATATATATTTACAAAAAGAGGTGATTAGCCCCTTAATGAGGTCATCAAGACCTCATCAATGGCCAACGACCCTCGCCATATAATGAATGGGCCCAATACCAAAGCCCATCATTGACCCATAACTTCAACCACCTAAGATCAAAGTAAATAAAATAAATCAACAAAAGAATGTTGATAGACACAACTGCGAGGATAAAAAGAAAGTTGTTGAACTAGAGGAAAAGGAAAACATAAGAGGAGAGAGAAAAGTTAGTGTGCATATGCCTCGAATGTCCCAATAAACCAAATTAACTCCAATATACGGTGCTTGGTATGGATTCAAACTCTTTATTTATCTAATCGGAGTAATTTCTGAGTTAGGCCATGAATTTGAAGGTATGAAAATTTTAAACTAGCTTGTCTGATAAAAGAAAGAAGGAGGAGGAGGAGGAGGAGGAGGAGGATGGGAATCTAGAGAGTTGGAGTTGGAGTCTAAATTCGACTATATTCAAGAAAAGTAGAAAGAGAAAAATCCCTCATAGCCTCAGCTTGCTCATCCTCCTCTACTGCGAAAAAATCAATGAGGGTCTTCATTTGCATGATCAAGGTACAAATCTAATTGCAGTGAGGCCTCGTCTAAAAAGAAGTCGAAATCAGTGTCATCCACTTCCTTGAAATAGGTCGAAATAGATAAGCTTAGACAATTGAAAAAGCTAAGACAAATGTTGAGAAGTTGAAGAAATATAATGATATTGAGAATGCGGCTT
Organism: Eucalyptus cladocalyx; assembly: GCA_017140615.1. Classification (NCBI taxonomy): domain Eukaryota; kingdom Viridiplantae; phylum Streptophyta; class Magnoliopsida; order Myrtales; family Myrtaceae; genus Eucalyptus; species Eucalyptus cladocalyx. The sequence continues at coordinate 24,865,510 of CM029516.1, forward strand.
CATCAGGAAAGGAGTTGAAAAAACTAGCCTTCAAAATGATATAGGTGATGACAACGAGATAGCCCTTTTTGCAGAGCATGATCGATTACCACAAGAAGAAAGACATAGATTCCTTCATAAATGCTAGTGTGTTTTGCCATTATGTCAGGGGATTACTCAAGGGGGATTTGGAAAAAAGGAACATACTTAGATACCCCTATTTGCATCCCTTTGATCAACTGCACAAAATCCTCTCTCATGTTCCCAAAGCGTCAAGTTTTTACAAAAGAGTAGTTGTTGGCTTTCGCCAAAGAAGGACAAAGGAAGAACAAGAAAGAGAAGGATTAGAATTGAGAGAGTCCGAGTCCAGGCATGAACTAGATGACAATTAAGAAAAGAAGAAGGAGAAAAATCCCTCATAGCTCGGACCCACTTCTCCTACTCCACTACGAAAGTCTCAACAAGGTTCTCCATCAGCATGATTGGGGTACCGATTTGAGAACAGTGAGGTCCCTTCTATAAGAAGTCAAAATTAGTTTCATCCACTGTCTTGAAGCAACTTGACATTATCAAGCTTAAATGCTTGAAGAAGGCTAAGATAAAGGCTGAGAAGTTGAAGAAATGGGATAATACCAAGAATACGGCTTCATTGACAACAAGGGAGGAGTTGAAGACACTAACCTTTCAGAGGAAATAGGGCACATCAATGAGATAGCCCTTTTGTAAAGCATGACCAATTACCACAAGAAGAAGGCATGGACCCCTTTACAAATTCTAGTGCATTTTATCATCATGTTAAGGGATTACTTAGGCGGGAGTTGGAAAAATAAGAAAACATATGTAGACCACCCCATTCGCATCCCTCAATCAACTACACAAAACCCTCTCTTATGTCCCTAAAGCTTCTAGTTCCTGTGAAGGAGCAGCTACCAACTTCATCTGATGAAGAATCAGAGGAAGAAGAAGAACAAGAAGGACATAAATCATGAGAATTGGAGTGCAAGTTTGAATCTGATAACAATCAAGAAAAGCGGAAGGAGAAAAATCCTTTATAGCTTAGGCCCGCTCCTCCTCCTTCGTTGCGAAAATCTCAGCAAAGGTCTTCATCAACACAATCTAGCTACCAATATAAGAATGGTGAGGCCTTGTCTTTGAAGAAGTCAAATAAATGCCATTCACTTCCTTAAAGCAAGTTGAAATTGACAAGCTCGAACACTCAAAGAGGGTTAAGACAAAAGTTAACAAGATAAAAAGAAAAAAGAAAAAAAGATGATACCGAAATCACAGCATTATTGAAAACAAGGGATGAGTTGAAGAAGCTGGCCTACCAGAAGATATAGGGCAACGATGACGAGATAGCCCTTTTGTAGGGCATGATCAATTACCATAATAAGAAAGGCATGGACCCCTTTACAGATATTAGTATATTTTATCATCATATAAAATGATTACTCAGACAAGAGTTGTATAAAAAATTTTAAAAAAAAAAAAACACACTCTAAGTGCCTCTTTTGCACCCCTCCGTCCACTGGACAAAATCCTTTTTCATGTTCGCAAATCATCCAGTTCATGCGAAGGAACAACTGACATCTTCCTCCGACGAAGGACTAGAGGAGGAGGAGGAGAAGAAGAAGAACATGAATCCAAAAAGTTGGAATCCGAGTCTGAATTTGTAGAGATTGAGCGAACATCACTTTCATTGATGAACTAATTTACAATATATACATAGGGTTTAGGGCTAAAACAATACAATGACAATTATACCCTTTATTATAGAGATAAGTGCTGTAGAAGTCCTAAAACTTGTCGGAAAATGCAATTGAATTCTAAAACTTGCAAAAAGTGCAATCAAATCCTAAAATTTGTTAAATTATTTCAATCGAATCCTAAAGTTAACACCGTTAACTTTTTTAACTGAAAATGCTGACGTGGCATTTAAAATTAATTTTTATTTTCCATGTGGCTTTTTAAAATTAGTTTTTATTCAATTTTTTAAAAAAATTAGATTTAAAAACTAAAAAAGAAAAGCTAAAATTTATTTTTAAAAATTATTAAAAAAAAGGTAGCTCGATTGAAACAATTTTTAAATATAATTTAAATAAAAAAATTTAAAAAGCCATATGGAAATTAAAATTAATTTTAACTGCCACATCGGCATTTTCCTTTAAAAAAGTTAACGATGTTAACTTTAGGACTCAATTGAAATAATTTGACAAGTTTTATGACTTGATTGCACTTTTTTGCAAATTTTAGGATTCAATTACATTTTCGTAACAAGTTTTAAGACTTTTATTACACTTATCCCTTTATTATAAACCTAATCTACCAATAATCCCTGCCAAGTTGGTGCTGTAAACATGTCAACAACATTTTGTGAACTTCTAGGACTGGTTTAGATAAGGGATTTTTGAAGAAATGATTAGAATTATTGGAGGATTCAACAGAAGGCGGAGTTAAAAAAATGTTGAGTAAAATACAATTTGTTAAATGCAAGTAGTGGCAAAAAGAGACGCATTAATTAATATAAGACTAATCTCATTTTGGAGGTTTATTTTTGGTTTATTTTAATGTAGGTTGTTAGCTCTAAATTTTTTATGGGTATTATAGTGTTCTAACAATGCCTTAGGATGTGTTTTGTGTACCTCGATTCTTATGACTATTTTCATTCATTTTGTATATATTTCTTTGGAGTCTTAATCTCCTAAGATATGATGTACCGTTATATTAGATGAATCAAGAGAATGTTTTTATAATGTCATTTCTTCAATTTATTTAAGCATATATCAATTGATTTCTCGATCCGGGCTTGTCAAAATAACTTGTAGCTCTATAGGATTTAAATTATGATGATCTGTGCCAATCTAACTGCTTTTAATGATCGAATTCTGTGAATCCTCATCCTCTAGCCTATGCTATGGTAATTTGTATATCTCTTCTCATTATATACTACTCTCGACCTATTTTTATGATCTCATATTTTTTTTATTTCGATATGGATATGAATCAAGAAACATGATGATATCAAGAATGCGACTTCATTGGAAATAGGAAATGAGTCAAAGAAGCTGGCTTTTTAGAATATGTAGGTTGATGATGATGAGATAACCCTTTTGCAAAGCAAGATCGATTACCTAAAGAAGAATGACATGGGTATCTTCACAAATGTTAGTGCATTTTAGTATCACATCAAGGAATTACTCAAGCAGGACTTTATAGATGGATGGTTGATGGGTTTGATTTTTCAAGAAGAAGTATAGTAATAATAAGGAAAAAGCAAGGCTAAAAAGGTTTGGGTGTTTTCAAATTCTCAAAAGAAGAAAATTTTGAGTTGTTTAAGAAGACTTAGAATGTTAAGAATAGTGGAGATGTTGTTGTTGGTGATAGTAAAGAAATTGGTATTAAGAAGAAGAAGACTTAAGATACTAACAAGTTTATCGCTTCCCCCAAGTCAAATTTAAAGGTATCAAAATTAAACAATACATGTGGATACATTGATGACACATTATGGATGTCTAGGACTGGCTTGAAAAAAGAGTTTTTGAAGAAAATGTTGGAGTTGTTAGAGGACTCAAAGAGGATGGAGTTAAAAGAAAAATTGAGTAAATTATAATTTGCTAAAATGTAGGTAATTATGGAAAGAGACGCATTGATTAAATATTTGGAGGCTTATTCTTGGTTTACTTAGAAATAGATTATGGGCTTTAGGTTTTATAAATATATTATAGTGTTTTAACAACGCCTTAGGATGTGTTTTGTATACCTCAGTTCTCATGACTATTTTCAATCATTTTGTATATCTTTCTTTAAAGTCTTGATTTCCCAATTTATGATGTATTGTTATATTAGATTAATTAGGATAATATTGTTGAAATGTCCTCTTTGCGATATATTTAAACATATGTCGGTTGACTTATGAATCCAAGCTTGTCAAAACCACTTTTAGCTCTATAACATTCAAATTATGATGAACCAAATCATAAATACGACCTATGAAGTCTGAAACATCTCCAAGAGAAGAAAACTAGAGTAGCAAGAAAAAGAAGTCTGAAGCAACACGTGAAGATTATAAAATTTTGGCTTAAATATACTATTTGACACGATTTGGCATTATTTGGTATTGTTTGGTACTATTTAGCACTATTTAACATGTTTGCTAATATTTGACACTATTGGCACTGTTCCTGTACTATTTAGCACTGTTTGACATTGTAGCATACTGTAGCAGAAGCAAAAAATGTGGGATAAGAGTATGTAAAAAATAATGTCTTTGTCTATCAGTATGATGGTCAAATAATTGGTCATTGTCAGCCATAAAGAGTCTGTAAAATTATATTCGGTGTTTGTTTTCTGCCTATATAGGGTAGTGCTTGTAAATGTTAAGGGGCAAAACATACATTCCCTAAAAAGTAATATTATATGGTTTGCTATGAATTCTAAAGGCTTTCTCCTATCTTCCTTTTTGTTGAGTATGATTCTTTAAAACTAGGGATGTTTTAATTAATCCTAGTAATATGCTTTGCACTTGCTGCAATGTGAAGCATGTGCATTGAAATTCTGCTACTCTAAAATTTTATATGATTCAAGTTAAAAAAATGAAAAATAATTTAATGGCTAACTACTTATGAATATCAAATTCTATGAATCCTCATCCTGAGGCCTATTCTACTGTAATTTGCATATCTCTTCTCATTATCTACTACTCTCAACTTGTTTTTATGATACCATAATCCTTGACTTCCATCCAGGCATAAATCAAGAAATAGGATGATACCAAGAATGCGGCTTTGTTGGAAATTGAGAAGGAATTGAAAAAGTTGACCATCTAGAAGATACGAGTCGATAATGATGAAATAAGACTTTTGCAGGACGTAATTAATTACCTAAAGAAGAATGGCATGAATACATTCACAAATGCTAATGCATTTTATCATCATGTCAAAAAATTACTCAAGCAGGACTTTGCGAATAGACAATTAACAAATAAGGTCCGCATTTTCAAGAAGAAGTATAGTCATAATAAGAGAAAGAGCAAGGCTAGAAAGGTATGGTGTTTTCAAATTCTCAAGAGCGAAAAATTTTGACTTATTTATGAAGATTTGGAATGTTGAAAAGAGTAACAATGTTGCCGTTGGTGGCAATGAAGAAATTGGTGTAACTATTGAGAAGAATAAGACTTGAGGTGCTAACAATTTTGTTGCTTTCGCCAAGTCGAATTTGGAGGCATCGAAGTCAAACAATACATGGGAACACATTGATGACACGTTACGGATGTCTAGGACTAACTTGGATGAGGGGTTTTTGAAAAAATGATTAGAATTGTTGATGGACTCAAAAAGGGAGGACTTTAAAGAAAGATTGAGTAAACTGCAATTTGCTAATATGCAGGTAGTGGTGGAAATATGCGCATTAATTAAATATAAGACCAATATCATTTTGAAGGCTTATTCTAAGTTTACTTAAAAGTAGGTTGTGGACTCTATTTTTTTTTTTTTATGGTTATTATAGTGTTTTTAACAATTCCTTAAAATGTGTTTTGTACACCTCGATTCTGATAACTATTTTCAATCGTTTTGTATATCTTTCTTTGGAGCCCTAATCTCCCAAGATATGATATATTGTGTTATATTAGATGAATCAAGATAATGTTGTTGGAATGTCATCTTTTCGATATATTTAAGCGTACTAATTAACTTCTCAATCTAGACTTATCAAAATCACTTTTAGCTTTATGGCATTTTAATTATAACAATTTGTGCCGATCTAATTGCTTTTGATGATCAAATTTTGTGAATCTTCATCCTTTGGCCTATTCTGTGGTAATGTGTATGTCTATTTTTATTATTTACTACTCTAAACCCGTTTTTATGATCCCCTAATGTGCATGCATCTTTAGAACTAAATCGAAAAATTATCAAAATATTTAGAAATTAAATTGACACCATTAAAATATTTAAGATTACAATAACAATTTTTTTTTACACTTAAATTTTAGTGATTCATATAATTATTCATTTTATAGAAAATTATGAGTCGATCTTGATCCCTTAACAAAAATATTATTAATTTGCATTTGCATATTAGGAGTATTTAATAGTAATAAGACTCACTCGAACTACATTTTAATAAAACTAAAGTTGAATGGATGTAAAGAGGAAGACGCTGAATTCACATACATAGACCCTCATAAGTAAGTATCCCCTCATAAACCATAAACAAAAAACCACAAATTAAAGGGGGGGAAAAGGCAAGCAACCTCTCATAGGCCCTTGTGGTAGCTGCCACCACCATCACCCATTGACGAAAGGGCCAACTAAGGTGTCCAAGGTCTCACCCATGGCTAAAAACCCTCATCATGTAATAGATGGGCCGAAGTCCAAAGCCCATTATTAACATATAACTCCAACCACCTAAGACCAAAGTAAATAAAATAAATAAATAAATAAGACGAACACAATTGAGAGGATAAAAAAGAAAGAGCATATAGAGAGAGTTCATTTGTTAAAATAAAGGAAGAGGAAAGTCGAAGAGAAGAGAGAAGTTTGTGCGTACATGTCTTGAATTTCTCAACAAGCCAAATTAATTCCATTGTGCAGTGCCTAGTAATGATTTGAACTCTTTATTCATTTAATCAAAATAACTTTCGAAGTTAAGCCATGAAGTCAAAGGTATGTGAATTTTAAACTGTAGGATTTGATTTAGGAATTGTTAAGTTGTGAATTATTAGGAGATGATAGTTTAGGGCATTATGGAGTCATGTGGTTTGATGAAAATCAATTCTAAATTATGGTTTAGTCGAAACGAATTTTTTAAAGTTTTGCGTGAGTTACGTGTAACGGACAAAGATGAATATTTGCTATGAAAGACTTTCTTCGTTAGCGCGCAGAAGTTGATTGACCGATGAATAAGTAGAGTTCAGTTGAGTCGTTTGTTAGAGTAGTATTTTACTTGGATTTTAATATCATTTTTTGATTAATTGATAAGAATACAAGTTTGTCGGTTTGAGAAACATTCGTATGTTGGTTTTCAACTTTCCTAGGTGAAATGATGTTATATCTTCTTCGAGTTTATAAACTCATATTTTAAAAGTGATATGGATTAGATATATTTTGAATTACGAAATGACATTTTTATTGCATAGAATTTGGATCGAACATTTACAATTTTTTTGTCTATTTGAAATGGCAATGTGTCTTTTGAATACATTTTGAACTATCTAACTTTGAATGGTTTGTAAGACCTTTTATGAAAGAATTACAAAAAAAATTTTGATTTATAAATATAGTTTATGAAAAGTTATATGCTTTGGTTACATAGACCAAGCTTTATGACGGATTCCGGATTTGAATTGTGATTTATTAAAGAATGGTGTTAGTCAATTATGCTTATGACGCCATGGTTAAAACTCCTTCAAGGGTCGAGTCAGATAAGTAAAGACCTAGCCAAGGGAGAAAACTTAGTTGCCTTTGTCATAGGTGTTAAGCATGACAATAGTTAGATATTGTGTATAAGATATTGATGTTTGATTTGATTGAGATATAGTTATTGACGGTTTGATGTTGTTAATTGATTGAATTGTAAGAAGTATTGTTAAAAAAAATATAACCGACTTTTGATATTTTACATATGTCGTATATTGGATTTGAGATTGAAAAGTTATTGTATCGGTTTATAAAGCTACATAGTGAATATTTGATCTGTTTGTATGAGATTACTATTCATTGGATGTCGTTGTTCATTCCTTTTTGTCTACTTATTTTTCAGGGTCTTCAACTATCCATAAGTAAAATGAGAGAGTTTACATTATTAGCAAGACATTTGGATAGTGGGGTTCTTAGGTATAAGTTGTTTATGTCTGAGATAAACTTCTAAGTTTAGTTGTTAGTTGGATATGTTCATATTTTTTTTTTTTATGGATTATAAAAACTCTAGTCCTATAACCAAATGACTCTTTTATAAAAAAAATATGGATGTATATATTTCAATAATAGGTTGATGATGATTATCTTTGAAATTGCGTCTTTCAGGTGGAAAGATGTCTATATCCTTTACCCCTACACTTGTAGAGTTGAGGAAATTGATAGTGTTAACGAAAGAATTTGAGTGCACCAATTTAACAAATTTTAGGATTTAGTTGCATTTTTGAAAAAAAATTAGGATTTAATTGCACTTTTACGACAAGTTTTAAAATTTTTAATACATTTATGATTAAAAATTTGATAGCTTTTAAGGTGGGCCGACCCACAATTGCTGAGTGATAGTTATCAGGTGGCCTAGCATTGCACTATCACCACACGACCATAGTGTGCATAGTGTAAGCTTGGCCTTGGACATGGTTGCAAGGCTATATTTCTTTGCTCTTTAAAATAGGAAATATCTCTCGGTTGAAATTGTCTTGGTTTCTAGCAATTTTCTTGTGGTTGTCAAAGCTCTATTGGATAACTTACGCGCTTGGATCTCCCATTCGCTAATAAGTAACACAATTATGTGTCACAGGCAAAGCTCTCTCAAAATATAATCTCATCTTAGGAACAACGTCATAAGCTATTGAATTAAATTCAAAAATCTATTTGAAAATGTGTATTTATTATGCTAGAAATTGTACTCATTTTATTTAGCAACCCTACTAAATCAAGCCAAACCCCATCCATATATTGAGGGGATCAATTTGATCGACAAGAGGATTGGAGACCCTTGAGGGCCATTGGTCGGCGAACTAAGACACCGGGCACATGATTATTTTGGATAATAATTCATTTCGTATCATAATCATAAATAAATCTTTAAATAATGGATGCAAATTTATTTATTAAATTTCTAAATCTTTATAACATATTCGAGGTACATTCATAACCGGCTATTCAACTAATAACTGTAGTAAATTATGTAATATATCACATTTTATGTCCTTGACTTTTGATCATAATCTTAATAAAAATATCAATATTACTAGCTACAAATCACAATTTGTGTGTGTGTGTACACACATTGTAATTTGTAGCACGTGATTATTTTGGATAATAATTAATTTCATATCAAAATCATAAATATATATCTAATTAGGCATCAACCTCACGATTGACTAATAAAAGTGATGTCCTATTTTATCTTGGGACTATTTTAAGAGAGGCTGATGCTCTTCCTTCTTATTACAGATGTTACCAAACATTGTAACATGTGTTAAGTACTCGAATCAAACGGCGTAATAGTTATTGTATTTCATTGCTTTACAACATTATAGGTGTTAAATTATGCGTATGTTTATTTTACCGAAAACTTCATGAGAAAGGAAAAAAATTTCAATCAAAAATCATTGTTCAAGGAAAATCATTTATTTTTGGTAGTTTAGAAAGAGTGATTTCCTTCTTACCAAAGGATAAGTCGTTTTCCCTCAAATTTAAACTTGTTAGTTTTTTTAGTCCGTAGAAAACGTTTTTCGCATATCGATTAATTATCCGTCATCCAAACACAAAGTCAGGAAACAATTTTACAAAAGCAGTTTTCCTTCATAAGAATGAACTCTCCCCCCTCATTCCAATACTGCAATTGAAGGGGCTGCTAGGAGCATCGCCCCGGGCGTCGAGTCTCGTATCTCGTCTGATTCATGGGATCAGTGACCGATTTCATGGGTTCTATATTGGGCCTACCTAGACGGGCCGTTAAGCCTCGACCTCAGCCCATCTCCGTAAGCAGAAGGCCCAATGGGCCCACTGGGCCTTCGTCCCTTCTCCCCGTTCACCTTTCACTAAAGAAGAACCCGCCACGCCTGTCCGACGAGCAAAACCCATAATGGCGCGGCGCCTCCGTTCACTGCCGAAGCTCCTCCGCCTCGCTCCGCCCGCCGGAACCCCGAGCCCCGCCGCTTCCCTCCTCCCTTCCTCCTCCCTCTGCACCGCCCCTCCCCCGCCGGGCCCCGACCCGGCTCAGGATGCCGCCGCCGGAGACGGGGAGCGCCACGAGCAGGTCCGCAGGATCCGGGTCCTCCTGCAGCAGGGCCGCACCGACACCGCCCGGAGGCAAGTCAAGTACCTCGTCCTCTCCGGGAAGCTCTTCGCTTCCCCCTCGGACTTGTTCACCCTCTTCTCGCTCTCCTGCCCGCTCCTCAAGGGCAGCTTCTCCGACATGCTTCTGTCGGTCTACGCCGATTCCAAGCTGACCCGGGAGGCTTCCGAGGTGTATGCGCTGATGAAAGGGGACGGCTTGTTCCCTAGCCTCGGCTCTTTCAACCTCTTGCTCGAGTCGCTGGTGACGAGCAAGCGGTTCGAGGAGGCGCTCGGGTTCTTCGGGGAGATATTCGGGTCTGATGTGAGGCCGGATCGGTTCACGTTTGCGAAGGCCATTCAGGCCGCGGCGAAATTGGGGGACTTGAGGAGGGGTTTCGAGTTGATGGATGATATGAAGAGGAGAGGGATCAGTCCGAACGCGTTTATCTACAATCTGATGATCAGTGCGCTTTGCAAAGAGAAGAGGGTAAGGGATGCAGAGAAGCTGTTTGATGAAATGTCTAACAGGAATGTGGCTGCCACTGTGGTCACTTATAACTCGTTGATCGATGGGTATTGTAAGATGGGGGAAATAGAGAAGGCGTTTGACCTGAGGGGGAGGATGGAGAGGGAGAATGTGCAGCCGAATCTCATCACATTCAATTCGTTGCTTAGTGGCCTGTGTCGAGCGCGGAGGATGGAGGAGGCAAAGAGAGTGACGGATGAGATGGAAGCTCGTGGCCTCGCTGCTGATGGTTTCACATACAGCATTCTTTTCGATGGGCATCTTAAGTCTGGCAATGTGGATGCGTCATTGGATCTTTGTGAAGAAGTTATGGGGAAAGGTGTTAAAATGAATATGTACACATGTAGCATCTTGTTGAATGCTTTGTGCAAAGAAGGGAAGGTGGAGAAGGCTGTGGAGATTTTGGATAAGTTGATCGCGAATGGACTTGATCCTGATGTAGCTGTATATAACACACTTGTGAGCGGATATTGTCAGAGAAACGATCTGGATGGAGCCGTTTCAATGATTGAACAAATGGAAGTTGCTGGGGTGAAGCCCAATTCTGTTAGCTTCAATTGCTTGATCAGCAAGGTCTGCGACATGAAGAAGATGGAGAGTGTGGAGTATTGGGTAAAGAAGATGTCGGAGAAAGGAGTTTCAGCAAATGTGGAGACATTCAACATTTTGATTGACGGCTATGGACGCTTGTGCCATTTTGATAGGTGCTTTCAGATTCTAGAACAAATGGAAAATAATGGTCTAAAACCAAATGTTGTGAGCTATGGGTCTCTGATACATTGTCTTTGCAACAATGGTAAGCTCATTGAGGCTGAATGTGTCGTTGGAGATATGGTAGCTCGAGGGATTTTGCCAAATTCACATATATTCAATATGCTAATTGACAGCAGTTGTGCAGCTGGAAAGATGAATACTGCCTTCACTTTCTTTCAAGAGATGCTGAAAAGTGAAATTGCTCCAACGGTTGTTACTTATAATGCTTTGATTAACGGGTTATGCAAAAGTGGGAAGCCAATGGAAGCGGAGAACTTGATTCCCCGGATGATAAGTAATGGCTATGCTCCTGATGTTATCACATACAACTCTCTGATCTCAGGATATTCTGGTGTAGGGAATTCCCAAAAGTGTCTTGAGTTATATGAGAAAATGAAGGCTTTGGGAATCAGGCCCACTTTAAAAACTTACCATCCATTAATCAGTGGATGTGGCAAAGAAGGAACGGCTGTTGTGGATAGACTGCTTGAGGAAATGTCAGAGATGAATTTGGCTGCCGATCGATTGGTATGTAACGAAGTTATTCGATGTTATGTCGAGCATGGAGATGTTCAGAGGGCGTTTGCTGTGTACCATGATATGGTAGACAGGGGACTTCAGCCTGACAAAATGACTTTCAATAACTTGATTAGGGGACGGTTCAAAGAAGGAACTTTGTCGTCAGTGAATGATCTTGTTAATTGCATGAAGGCCAGTAACTTGTCTCCTAAAGCAGATACTTACCACGTACTGGTAAAGGGATATTGTGATCATAAAACTTTCGCCAGGGCATATGATTGGTATAGAGAAATGATAAATGATGGTTTCTCGTTGAATGACTCCTCGTGCCATGAGCTCATTGCTGGCCTCGAACAAGAGGGTAAGTTACAAGAATCCCAGATAGTTTGCTCAGAAATGAGCAACCGGAATGCCAGTAATGACGAAAAAATCTCCCTGGTTGCGAAGATGTAGTCAATAATAATGAGAAAAAAATTCAGATTATGTAAGTCAAAACAGATTGGCCTTGAGTTGGAAATGAATCAAGTCGTCTGCCTCAACTTCATCTTTGGATAAATCCACGAATCATGGTGGATTTAGTTCTGTCGATGTGTAGCTGTTTTTTCTTCTACATATTATATTTAATAAGGACAGCAGGACTTTCCCGCATAAACTCACTCGATTCCCTTTGATGTCAAAGTAAATGGGATCCCCTAAGACAGATTGATGGATGATTTTCTTTCTTGATTTGTCTCCCCTCCTCCAGGGCACTAAAGTGAACATCTCTGTATATGTACTGTATATTTGGAATGACTACTGAAACTTCAAATGTAGCTCTGTGACAGCTTACCTTTGAATTAGATTCAGTGGCGTGTCAGTTTAGTTTGCCTTTTGCTTTTGAAGACGTACGGTGGTATGTGAAGAAAATTGTAGAAAAAGGGGGGGCACAGCATGCGGGTGGCATATTGCAGCTGTAAACGAGGTGGGAGGATGGACGGACTTGGCTACTGTGGTAGACATATGGACGTAGCAATCGGCTACCCTAAAAGGCTGGAAGTTTGTGTACCTTTGTAGTCTCAAGGTAATCAAAACAGGTCACACTCACTAGTTTTTCCTAGTTTATTCCATTGCAATGCTCTGTTGAAAGGTTTTTTTTACTGCCTTTTTGGAGAGATCTGGTATGTCTTGTTCCAGAAAATTAGTTTCTAGAAAAACAAATTGCTTTATTTGCTTGTGTTCTTGTCCTGTGTCAATTTATGCTCTCTCTTTCAGTTGTGTGTTCTTTTTTCTGAAGAAAAGAAAGATACTTCATGGAATTTCACTCTTTCCTGAATAGTTGAAAAATGAGCTGCCCAGTACTGCAGATCTTTTCAGGAAGATGGTCGTGGAAATATATTAAATGAGGCCAGATTTTCCTCCCCTATGCTTGTGGTAAAATGAACATTACAACATAAGACAAACGTTCAAGGCTTACAGCTATCAGCATTGGTCTTGTGGTCCGGCAGATCTTTTCAGGAAGATGGTCATGGAAATATTTTAAGTAAGGCCAGATTTTCCTCTCCTATGTTCGTGGTAAAATGAACATTACGATATAAGACAAACATTCAAGGCTTACAGCTATCAGCGTTGGTCTTGTGGCCCTGCAAATCTTTTCAGGACGATGGTCATAGACATATCTAAATAAGGCGAGATTTCCTTCCCTAAGTTTGTGGTAAGATGAACATTACCACATAAGACAAAATGGAACTATTCATTAATTGACATCATTTTTGGAATTTCTGCTGCACAAAATCACTCCGTAAAAGGCGCATGCTATTTACAGCCTCACCCGTTTCCCTCTTCTCGAAGGGCGCTTATCTATTGTGAGCTTATATATAGATCGGTGTTGCGAATTTTGCAAAAGAGATTGTAATTTTTCGTGAGTTAGAGTCTAAGGGACGAACTGTTCCTGCTGGTCGGACATGGCGACCTTCGGTCCGTGTTTTGCTGCTGTTCTCAGTGTCGTGAGCTTTCTCCTTGTCGCCTCCGCGGTCCCTCTCAACGTCTCGTACGATGAAAGGGGGATCAAACTCAACGGTCAAAGCAGGATAATCATCTCCGGTTCTATTCATTACCCTCGTAGCACTCCTGAGGTATTTTTCGAGATGTTTATGTTAGTTTGCTAAATCGAATTGGAACGGAGTCATTAATTTTTGCAATGTTTTATTTTGTCAGATGTGGGGTGATCTCATTAAAAAAGCAAAAGCGGGTGGCCTCAATGCCATTGAGACTTACGTTTTTTGGAACGCCCACGAGCCATTGTACCGTCAGGTATTTGAAAAAATTTCAAAATATTTTATTATATCCTACTAATTTACTCATTATTTATTGTAAATGTTGCTCTAGATTGCTAATTTAAATCTGGTTTTATGTTGGGGTGTTTTATTTGTTTAGTATGACTTCGAGGGAAATAAAGATCTAGTCCGGTTTATCAAAACCATACAAGACGCGGGGCTCTATGCCATTCTTCGGATTGGCCCATACGTCTGTGCGGAGTGGAATTATGGGTAATTATGTTATAATTTTTCGAACTCTCCATTAATTTTTTATGAATTCGTGTTGCCTTATATTTCCTTTGGTGAGCATTTAATTTTTTTTCCCTTATGATTTTATATTCAGAGGGTTTCCCGTATGGCTGCACAACTTGCCCGGTGTAGAGTTGAGAACAAACAACACCGTTTATCAGGTAATATTATTTTTATGCAATTTGTAGCTTTAATTTTTTAATTTCAACATCTCTAGTTTGAATTTGTGATGGATTTTTTATTTTTTGTATTGTAACAGAATGAGATGACAACGTTTGTCACATTGATAGTAGACATGATGCAAAAGCATAGTCTTTTTGCTATCCAAGGTGGCCCAATAATCGTTGCTCAGGTATGTAAATCAATATCGTACTTTAAAAAAAAAAATTGGCTTTTATTGAAGTGGTTTAATTATTGTTTAGCTTCTAACTTGTTCAGCAATAATTAAATCGATTACGTGTTAATTAATATTTTGGCTTTTGTTATGTTTAATATGTACTTTGAAGTTTGAATAAACTCTTATTATAAGTATGTTCTCTTGTTTTCTCTTTCAAAACTAGCAAAAATAGCACACTTTATGTGTCAAAAAAATTTGAAGATAAATTTTTTTAAATTAAGTATTTGAGAATTTAAATTTCGTTTCAATGCATAGTATCAAAGTGGCTATGGCAATCTGTCTAGTTACACGCACTGAGAAAGATTTATTTCTATTTAATGATTCAATATTTATTTTGTGATTTGATCAAGATTGAGAACGAGTACGGAAATGTGGAATGGGCTTATGGGAACAATGGGAAGTCATACATCAATTGGTGTGCACAATTGGCTGAAAGCTATGGCGTCCAAGTTCCATGGATTATGTGTCAACAAAGCGATGCTCCTTCGCCAATGATACGATAAATTATAATTGATTATCAATGTAACGTGCATTTCCCAAAGAAAAAGATCGATTTTTGAGTTAAAGTAAGTGTTTTTCCTTTATTCGTGTAGATCAATACATGTAATGGATGGTATTGTGACCAATTTTCTCCTAACAATCCAAAGAGCCCTAAATGGTGGACTGAGAACTGGTCTGGATGGTAAGGAAGATTTCTTTTTTTCTTCCAAATTTTTATATGCTCAAAATATAATTTTTTTTATGGTAAAGTTTTTTTTCTCAAAATATAAATTTTAATTCGTGTTCAATTTGAAAATTAATTAGGTTCAAGGATTGGGGCATGAAGGATCCACATAGGACTGCCGAGGATCTTGCTTTTGCTGTAGCAAGATTTTTCCAATATGGCGGATCTCTTCAAAACTATTATATGGTAATTATACATTAATCTATCACTATACTTGTTACACTTATTTTATTTTAATCTATTTACATAACAGTTATTTTATTCCCTTTGTAGTACCATGGCGGAACGAACTTTGATAGAACAGCCGGCGGTCCCTATATCACGACATCATATGACTATGATGTACCACTTGATGAATATGGTTTTTATCTATTTTTTTTAATTTCAATTTCCAAATTGCTATAAATAAAAATAGCAATTTTTGGTCAATTTTTGTTCAATTTTTTGCTACCACTCATCACCTTTGATAGGTAACTTGAATCAACCGAAATGGGGACATCTGAAACGGCTCCACGAACTGATCATGTCCATGGAGGAGATCCTTACGCATGGAGTGAAGAGGGATGTGGATTACGGGAACATGATGTCGGTCAGTAACTAGTTAATTAATTGAGATTTGGAATTGATCGAGCATAATCTCATCGACGTTGCTGATAATATTTACATATATATTCTCGTCGATCAGGGCACCGTGTACATGTATGAGGGGAAGCAAAGTTGTTTCCTGGGCAACGCGAACCAGAACCAGGACTTCACCGTCAATCTCATGGGGAGTAATTACACGGTCCCGGCGTGGTCTGTCAGCATCCTCCCCAATTGCTACACTGAGGTCTACAATACCGCTAAGGTGAAACAAGACTCTTATTTCTAATTTCCAATTTATTATTCTGCTTAAGTTAGTATGATCTTAGTGTTAATGAAACCCTAAATATTGTGTAGATTAACAGCCAACAGACAGTAATGGTGAAGCTGCCGAATGAAGCCGACGATCAGACGGAGCCCTATGAACTGAAATGGGATTGGAGGCCGGAGCATCCCGAGAGCTTGCATCACGATGTTGCTAAAGGAAGCGTGATGACTGTAAATGAGCTTTTGGATTAAAAGACCATCACTAATGACACTAGCGACTACTTGTGGTATCTAACTAGGTAAATGCAATGACGGTTCTCGTGTATCATATGTTGTTTCGATTGCCTTTTGATATGAATTTGCACAGCAAATTAGTGACTCTCCACGAATGTTTATACAGTGTTGATTTGAGCAAGAACGATAGCCTCGCCGGCAAGGCGATCACCTTACACGTCCACACCAATGGGCACATCGTTCATGCTTTTGTCAATGGAAAGCACGTTGGTGAGTCGAGCTCTCATCCATATAATCTCCATTTAATTAGGTTGATCGATGTAAAATACAGCAATCAGTATCATACGCATGCTGCTTATTACTTTTTGACGTTGGAATTCAATTTTATCTGGCTCAAGGGTCTCAATGGGGTACGAGCGATCATTTGGAATTCATCATGGAGAAAGACATCAAGCTGAAGCACGGCAAAACTAACTCGATCTCTCTCCTCAGTGTCACCGTCGGTTTGCAAGTATGAAAATTCGTATTGCAAGTTTCTTTCAAAAAATTTGAAGTTCGCTTTCTTGTTTTTTTTTTCCATTAATGTGGCTGCTTGTGATGATATCCCGAGCAGAACTATGGGGCCAACTTCGACACGGTTAATGTTGGGATTCACGGTCCGGTGAAGCTGATCGGCAACAAAGGGCAAAGCGACGAGGTGACCGTGGACCTGTCGACCAACTCGTGGACGTACAAGGTGGGCTTGAACGGCATGGAGGAGAAGGGGCTACAGCTGGACGACGCTCGCCACCAGCATGGATGGAAATCTTACAATCTCCCCTCGAACGGATTGTTCGTATGGTACAAGGTAAAAAGAAAGCAACGGTTGTTTTATCCAGATCCTTTGATTTATCTGCTTAAAATATGCTAATTAATTTTAAATTTTTTGCCTTGGAATCTCGACAGACGACCTTTAAGGCTCCTTTGGGTAGCGACCCCGTGGTGGTGGACTTGCAAGGGCTTGGCAAAGGCACTGCCTGGGTCAATGGCCACAACATCGGCAGGTTTTGGCCGAGCTTCGTTGCTAGCGAGGATGGCTGCACCGCCACCTGCGATTACCGCGGAGCTTATAAGTCCGACAAGTGTTTGACCAACTGCGGAGAACCTAGCCAAAGATGGTAAACAAACAGTAGACATCCACCCTTGTTCTTTTTAGGGTTTTGTCAAGGTTATGACTGCGGTTTTTCTGTTCTTGGGGTAGGTATCACATCCCGCGCTCCCTCCTTCAAGACGACGGCAACAAGCTGGTACTCTTCGAGGAGTTTGGCGGCACCCCGCTCCACGTGAGGTTCCAGACCGTCACGGCCGGGACGATCTGTGCCACCACCGACGAGGGGAAGAAGCTGGAGCTGTCGTGCCAGGGTGGGCGCGTCATGTCGGAAATCAAGTTCGCCAGCTTCGGCGAGCCGACTGGCGTCTGTGGGTCTTACGCGAGGGGTAGCTGCGAAGCTCCCAACACGCCCTCAGTCATCCAGAAGGTAATAAACAAATCAAAATACGCTTTTCCTAATTACTATTATTAAACTCTGAGATACCCTAATTAAGCTAAACCGGTCTTTTGCAGCAATGTCTTGGACAAGAAAGCTGTACACTTGATGTTTCGGAGAACACATTCGGACCGACCGGGTGCCACCAGAATGTTTATAGACTCGCTGTCGAAGCTACCTGCGATTCTCCATAGATTTTATTTTTTGGTTTCCTTTTAGAGGATGCTTTTAGGATATTCAGGTTTTCTTTTAATTGGGTACAAGGGGTTTTACATGTTTCATGTTTCTTTAACCTCTTTGGCTAGGATGTTTAACTTGTTTCATTCCCTTGGAATTATATAGCTCTGAATACTACTTATCATTCATTAGGTACACCTTTCAATTTTCAGCTCCACTCCTCCATTGTGAATTTCTCATTAAATGATCTGACGATTTATGGGGCTTCTATCCCGTCATTATGTATACGTACAATAAGTAGGAACGGTTTATAGAGGAAAAGAAAAGAATATACATTTAGGGCAATTATTTTTTAGAAAATAATTTATTATTCTTGTTTTCATTTCTTCCCAGTTTAAGAAAACAAAGAAAATTTTTTAGCTTCCCTCTTCTAATTTAGAAGTAGAATTAAGGTGGACTAAGTATGATTAAGTTGCGTCATTGTGATTGTATTTTCCACAAAAATCTGGTGTAATTGGAAAATTTGTCTACAATTTGAGATCGATTGCTTCCAATAGTATAGGGGGAATCATGTTTGAATATCTTGCACGTTCTTGATGATCAATTGCGGTAAGAGGTGCTTGAATTGTCTTGGTTTGAATCTGAAAGAGATTCTCGCAAGAATGTGGTGGAAGATCACTGGACTTCAATTGAAGGAGAAGGGTTTACTTTTGAATACACAAGCTTAGCTTGTATTATTTAAGCTTCATGTAATTTTGTTTTTACACAACCCTCGTCCATTACCATTAATTTGAAATATTTATTCATTTTCAAACTATAATTACGCTGTCAAAATTGTTGAAGTGGGTTGTGTAACAACTGTATTACATGGAACATGGACCCATTTAAATGTTCATGAAGTGGGTGACACTCTAGCAAAGTTAGACTCATATCTCAGCATTTTAGTTATTATCTTTTGTGAACAGTGGTTTTTATTATTAAAATGATTATTAGTTAATGATTAAGTTAAATTAATAAAGGAAATAAATCGAGTAAAATAATTCAAGTATTGTACAATGGGGGCTATTTTGTAATTTCAAAAGTTAGAGGTCTCATATTCTAAAACAAAAAGTTTTGGGGACTGTATACAAGTCAAGGTTGCTTATCGTGGTAGGCTCTTAGGTAATTATGCAATTAAATGTCTAAATCTAAAAAATTTACCCAACTAATTAAAGTTTGGACTTAATTAAAGACATCCTTAGTATTTTGAAAAAGGTGGTTAAAGTTTGGACTTAATTGAAGAAGTATTTTGAAAAGGTGGTTTTTTCAGTAATAATATAAAAATCTAGGACATGTATATAGTGTTAATAAGACAGTCATATGGACCAAATAGAAAATAAATCGCCTGAGCTAATTAATTTGACTAGTAGAGGTAGATTAAGAGAAAATTAATATAAAGAGTGAACTTTTGAATTGAGAAGTTATGGAATTAATTTTGTGATTTTGTTAAGCTCGAATTTTATAAAATTGATTTGGATATGATGTTAAGAGTGAATATACAGTCTTGCTATACTCTTGGTGATTTTTTTTTTTTTTTGGTCGGAATACTCTTGGTAATTGAACTCTAAACATTTTGGGTATAAAATCAATTTATCGTAAAAGTGTCTTTTGCGTAATGGATCCTGTAGCTCAACATACATTTTAGTGCTGATGGCAACTTGGGAATGATCATAAACTCATGTGATGTAATAGTGTTGTGGGTTTTTAAATTAAATCATGATTAATTTATGAATAAAGAGTTGGTTTATTATAAATGATAATTAACTGATGCTTGGTTTCTTCTGTTAATATGATAAATGACAAGAGTTTGATGTGATATTATTTGCACTATAATTACATGGCAGATGACGCTATGTATTGAATGATGAGTGTTTTATGAATAAGAGTTTGTGGGTTTGTAGATAATGATAAATTGATATTTGAATTCTATTTTTTTATATGGAAAATGCCAGGAGATCATTATGATGTTGCTTGTAGATGCGGTCAATGAAATATAGAGTCCTAAACACCCCCAAGATGGAACTAAGTGTATAGAGTTAAGAATGAACCAATATCGGAGTAAAATGGATCTACTAAGTGTCAACGTCAAGAAATTCTAGCCAAAATCACAATGTGGTGTTTTTTCGGTGAGGCAGGTGTAAAACAATGTTGTTTTGTATGCTAACATGGCAAAGATAAGTTGAAAACGACGTCATTTTACATTGCATTTGAATATTAATATTAACATTAATATTAATTTAATTTAATTTAAAAATAATTTATTCAATTCATAAAATTGAATAGAATAAATTCTGAGCAACTTGAAATATCTCTTAGTATCTTCACATCGTTAAGAAATGAGATTCTATCCACTCTAGTGTGCAAAGACTGTAATGTCACTATAGGTGGACAATATCAAATGGTGGATTTGTTTTTGCTAACTATGTACGACTTCGATGTTATTTTGGGAATGGATTGGCTTTGCAAACAACAAGCTAAAGTGGATTGTTATTGGAAAACAATCCAATTTAATCCACTTAATCATTCTAGTTTTGAATTCTTTGGAAATGGGGCAAATCCTTCAACGCTACTCATTTTTGCAATGGACACATGTCGTCTTCTTGACAATGGTTGTTAAGGATACTTAGCAATTGTGGCAGATCAATCAAAGGAAGAAGCAAAGCTTGAAGAGATCCCTGTAGTTCAAGATTTCTCGATGTATTTCCAAAAGATTTACCTAGGTTGCCGCTAGAGCATGAAGTTGAATTTGTTAATGAATTAGCTCATAAAATGGAACATGTTTCTAAGACCCCTTATCGGATGGCATTAGTAGAGTTGAATGATTTAAAGTGCAAATGTAAGAGTTACTAAACAAAGGATTTATTCAACCTAGTGCATCGCCCTAGGGTGCACCGGTATTATTTATGAAGAAAAAAATGGGTCCATGCATCTTTGCATTGATCATCAGCAATTGAATTAAGTTATGATCAAGAATAAATATCCACTATCAAGGATGGATGATCTATTTGATCAGCTTCAAAGGATGTCAGCATTCTCCAAGATCGTTTTAAGATCGAGGTATCATCAATTGCAAATTAAGAAGGAAGACCCCTTATCGGATGACAATACTATATAGTCAATGACCCCTAAACTTTGAAAAGTTATCAATTTCGATTTTTATTACAGCTGCTAACTTTTTTCATCTATTCAACTATTTAGTATTGTTCGAAAATAGACTAACTCATTTTTTTAATAAAATAACTCTTAATAAATGTTCATAATTTCATGAATAATGTATCATCCTATATATGCTTAACTTCATTAAAAATGTAGTAACGGATGCTTTGGTCAAGCAAACGGGTCAGCCCAATTTTAGGTAACGCTTAATGATCTTATTGATAGAATAGCTAACATTTGCGACTTAAATGAAAACTTGGAGAGCGGTAATTCACAACAGTTCAAAGTCTGAGACTGTTATGCAATAGTGTCAAAGTCAAACGGGCGATCTATAAATTCTCAAAAACTGTGGGGCTACCGTCCAAAATGATGCCAAAGTTCAAAGGGGTTTTCCGAGCAATTATCTCAAAATCTTTTTATTCTCAAGCCGTTCAAAAGCTGAAATTTTATTTTTGCCAAGCGAATGAAAAACCCAGAAAAAAGCTCTTTGTCCTGAAATTGGCGGGTCGATTCCAAATGGGCTCAAATACTGGTTCATTACTCGGCCCGGACAGACCCCCAAAAGCTACAGAACATCTCAGAGCAGGGTGCCGTTGCCATTCCTTCCCTCACCTTTTAGCTTTGGTTTGCCGAGAGAAAATCTTAAAAGGTTTTGTGAAAATACAAATAACATTTGATAAATTGTAGTTTTAAATCCAGTGGTTTCTCAAAATACCGTTCAAAAGCTGAAATTTTATTTTTGCCAAGTGGATGAAAAATTAAAAAAATTTCTTTGTCCTGAAATTGGCGGGTCGATTCCAAATGGGCTCAAATACCGGTTCATCACCCACCCACCTTAGGCCCGGACGGACCCCCAAAAGCTACAGAACATCTCAGAGCAGGGTGCTGTTGACATTCCTTCCACTGGTACTTCTTAATGCTGTCGGTACTCCAAGGTAATCCCTTCTTTCCTTAATCATGTTATTGTTTCCTGGGACCAACTCTTCATCTTTAGCAGATAAATAATTTTTCAAGTCTTTCAACACTGGGATATTATTTAAGTTACAAGAAGAGTTCTAATTGTTTTTCTTCGAAATTCATGAAATTGGGTGACCAAAGTTTGGCTGGCTTCAGTTGGCTTCCTGCCAGTCTCATGGTCCATATTGTTCTATTTCTAGCAGATCGCTTCATTTAATGGGCTTCTGGATTCTGCTCGAGATTGTCATTTCATTCCACCGATCAAAACCGACCTTCATCGGACTTTTAGAAGCAGCAGTAAGGGTGAATGGATTGATCGTCACCGAGAAACTCAGAGATTTGCATTGAGGTTAAAGCAGCCAACAAAGTGCCCAGAAGGCCTGCATTCAGGTTCGAAGATAGGTAGGGGAATGGGACTGGGTGTTGGTCGGTTTGATTAATTGACTTCATTAGTGGTTTAAATTCTGCAAATGCAGGACTGTTGCCTTCCATGTATTATTCTTTAATTAATCAAGGACGGCTGGACTTCCCTACATAAATCGACTGGCTTTCTTGTGATGTTTAAGTAAATCGAGATCCCATAGCGAAAGGATTGATAGATGACCCATGTTCTTGATTTGTGTTCGGTTCTTTAGAGCACTAAACATGTGAACATATCTGGTAAAGATCGTTAGTTGCTTCAGAAAAGTGGAATTTAAACGTACCCGGGGGTTTCCCCAGGAGGATTTTGACCCTCCGGTAGAGCAACCCGAGAGCTTGTGCATGGGGTGTCACCTAGCTCTTGGCAAATTTTTCCGCACCACCAAAAGGCCGAACAGCATACCCTCACGCATTCACCACAAAAACAGGTTTCTCAATTTGCTAATCGCTCCACCATGATCAAGCTGGTTAAGGATTGATGAGATCATTTTGACGTCGTTCCATGGGGCATTGCTGATCGAGGCAGGCCACTGAAAAAGAGGACTACTGAAACTGCTGGTACTACTCGAGCGCATCTGGAACTGCACTGCCCTGGTTATAGGTGCAGAGAAGCCGAAACCGGACGATGGTAAATACCCCCAACCAAGAATCGACGGACAACATGAAATCGTGGAGGTTCACACACACAGAATGAACGATCACACACGGCCCGACATTTTCAGATCGGTGATGGTAGAGAACCCGAGGTATATAGAGGGCTCTAAACCTATGTTTCACCATTAAAGCTACCCCCTCTTTCTTCTACTGCCGCTCTGCTAATCAGACGGAAATGTGGTCCTACCTGCCAATTCAACAACCAACCTACCTGCCTATTCATGTGGTCCTAATACAATTGACCCGAAACCAAACCATGAATCGCCATCTAGTTATTTTTTGTCCCCAGTTAATTTCACCCCTCACCGTAACAAAACAGGCGGTCGAACCAGAAGGCCGGGCCAAGATCACAGAGCCGGAAAGGCATTAGGATCTTGGAAAGACACAATACGGCGCTGTGCCATCCACACAACTTGGAAAGATCCAACCTTGGAGGAGATGAAACTTCCAATTCGTACCCCAGAGAACGTTTTCAGGGTCTGTAAAGAAGGCGTTGACTCGTGCATTGCTGGACTCAGGAACAACATCGTCATCCTCACCAATTCACAAGCGCACAATCAAATCCCTCTTCTCTCCGAGACATCCCCTAAAACCAGAAGGGGTAACACTCTAATGGCCTGCGCTAATGCCTGACATTCGAAACGAAATCGACACAGAGAAAGGCAACAATCTTGAAATCCCAGAAGGAAAATCCAGTATTCATGTCGTCTGCATTGAACCGCAGTTCTAATTCCATCTCAATTTATTAAGCACAAGTCGGAACGAAAAGCTCTATCGAACTCAAAACCCAACAAGATCCTCACCTCTCTCGACACCAGCCAAATCTAAAGGCAAAAGAAAATGGAACCTTGAAAGCATCTACAGAACTTTGAGCATATCCTCGGCACTGCTGAAGGTAAAGGCCCCGCCTTCCTCCAGGTTGAGCACCTTCACGACGCCGTCCTCCGCGAGCAGCGCGTACCGCCGCGACCGCACCCCGAGCCCGATGGGCTTGTCGCTCAGGTCGAGCTCGCACCCGATCGCCCTCGTGAAGTCCCCGTTTCCGTCCGACAGCAGCAGGACCTCGTCGCCGATCCCCAGGTTCTCCTTCCACGCCCGCATCACGAAGGCGTCGTTCACCGAGACGCAGGCGATGGTGTCCACCCCCTTCGCCTTCAGCTCCCCGGCCTTCTCCACGAACCCCGGGAGGTGCTTCTGGGAGCAGGTCGGGGTGAATGCCCCCGGGACGGCGAAGAGGATCGACTTCTTCCCGGCGGTGAGGGCGGAGACGGTGGTGGTCTGGAGCTCGCCGGCGGGGTCGAAGTAGGAGAGGGTGGCGTCCGGGAGCTTGTCGCCCACGGAGATGGCGGCGCGGGTCGGGGTGGCGGCGGTGGAGAGGCGGAGGGGCTTGCCGGCGCGGCGGGGGACGGCGACGGCGAGGGAGGAGCGGCGGGGGACGGCGAGGGAGGTGAAGGAGAGGGATTTGCGAGGGGAGGAGGGCGGCGGCGGCGGCGGCGGCGGCGGTGGTTTTGGTGGCGGAGGTGGTGGTGAGGAGTCTGGAGATGGAGAGAGAAGCTGCCATTGCTGCTGCTAGAGAGAGAGAGAGACAAGGGCTGCGAGGATGTGGGAAGGGGCGTTGGGGCGACGGGGAGATATGGCACAATTCTTCTTCGTTCTAAAAATATAAAATATAAACTTTTTTTTTTCTTTTCTCATTTTTATTTTGCAAATTTTTATTAGGGCGGACATGACGATGAGGGACACGTGGGCCGCTCCTGGGCCTTCTCATGTCGACACCTCTCCTTCTTTTTTGTTACCTGGGCTTCTCCGAAGCCGAAACTATAGACACCCACGCCTGAAGGGTGATGGCATTCGTTGACGGTTCGGAGTCGTGGAAAATAATTCCTAAATTTTAATTCAATTATAATAAATTCATGAATTTTTAAATTTTTCCGTACGATCCTTGAATTTTTGTTCAATGCGGTCTCTAATGTTCAATTTAATCGCTAGACTAAATAATTCATCTATTATATTGAATCCAAGATATAATATTTCAAGAATCAGATTAAACATTTATCATAAGTTTAAGAGCTACATTAAATAAATTAAAGTTCAGGCGGGCTAAAAGTAGAAGGATTGGATTGAACAACTTATGAGTTCAAGAGACTATATTATAGATCAAATTAAAGTTCAGAAACTATTTGTATAATTATTGTACAAATATTCCTTTTTAAGATTCCACCTCCTTTCTTTTTTTGGATGTACTCGCTTTTTTATTTGGTTTGTCTGGCTCTTCAGACGCTTGTGCTTTGGATGCCACCAAAGGGCCTGAAGAAAAATCTGTCATCCCCCGTCGAAAAGCCCGTTCGACTGATGCCACGTACCGAGAAATTTCAACCCCTCTGCGCGACGGAGACTTCATAAATCTCCACCAGTTACAAGCCCGATTCGCCTTTCAACTTGTGAAAGAGGATGGCGACGTGAGACCATGGCAAGGCTTGGGGAGCCGAATATCTTCCATCTCTTTTCTAGAAAAGATCTCCAGGAGGGGGCATCTTCGCCACCCGTCCTCTCTTTCGAGTCCAGTTCCCCTTTCAATTATCATAAACCGAATTCACGCGATCCATGAGATCCCATGAACTCTATGTGCAACTCACGTGACCCGACGCCGTGCATTAAATTTATGTGTCTTAGATGTGTCGCGATGTGTCCGGTAATCGCGACACATTTGGTTTTTCTACGAAATGTCTCTTCAATAGCACTCCCGAACCATTGAGAGGGAGAAAAAAGGGAAAAGAAAGAGCTCGATTATCTACTCACTGCATGGATCAAATAAAGATAAATTCTTGTTCATTCGAAAGTCTCATAGCTAATTTTTGTCCAAATTGCATTTATCACTAATTAAGATAACCATTTCCATCAAGTTTTGAGCACGAGTTGTGAATGTTTGCACGCTGTTTATGTGACATCCATCTCGCATCAAATGGGAGAGGCTTTTTTTTTAGCTAATCAAATATAAGACCTTTGCGTGGGTGCTTGAGTACTCCTATTGTCCACTTGGACCAAGCCGAATTGATATAATCTATGTAGCCTTCTTATTATAACAAATTAAGACCCAATCAAGATAAAATTCCTTCTGCCCATGGATAATCTAGTTCTTTTGATGATTATCTCATTAGTCCTAAACATATTGCACATATGTCAATTAATTATAAACTTTCTAATTTTATAGTGTAGTATAAACCTTTGCGTGAAATTCTAATATAGTCTTTATGGCCAATTGCCACTGGAAATTGATGATAGTCCAATCATCGCAATTGTGCTACGTAATATGCTAATCAACAATTTCACCTACTATTGGCTGGAGTGATTATAGTGGAATTTCGCATAAAGGCTTAAGGTTATATTGACAATAAGTTTAGGATTGATTAAGTAATTGTTCCTTTCTATTTTTATAACACAAGGGTATGGGTGCATAGCACCTATTACTTGGAAATCCATAAAACACTTCATAAGTTTTAAGAATTGATGAAGTCCAAATTTAGTTTGTGCACGTGGCTAGAATTAGAGGATTCTATATGCAAACGATGCATTTGAATAGGTAACCTTTAATTCCTGAACCATAGCTTTGGACACTTCAACCAATTACATTAATTTTGAGGTTATAGACTCCTCTCCAAGAATATAGAGTACGTCTTGTCCCATTTATATCCAAAATCCTACATTATGCTTGTTCCAACAGAACAATAAAGCATAAATTGGAATATGGTTTAGCCCCAGCTTTTGCATAGAAGTAACATGAAGCACGCATTTCACCGAGTCCATATTTATTGAAGTTCTATTTGTTTCACAAAAAAACAAACGCTTTAAAACACATTTTCCTAAATATAATTGTTTATATCGTTTACAAAAATAAATAAACCGAAAATATTAAGTATCTAGATATAAATTATTATTGACAATGAAAACATTATCTATTAATCAATTATTTTAAGTAATTACTTAAAAATATATATTTTGTGTTATTTATTTATCGAGAAATATTAACGGTGTCTATCCTAATTTCATTTCTCGGGATTCCGTGTTCCCACTTCTTTTTCATTTGTTCCTCGAAGTTAGATGCACAACTTCAGGGACGGAGGAAATGGATCTGTTCTTGCAGCCCCGAAAAGACTTTGAATCCAAAATGGTTGGTTGTCCTTCTAACCAAAGTCTCGTCCGCAAATCCATGTCCAAACCCCACCATCAAATCTATGTTGACCAACAGATTGTCAGATCAAAGCCAGAGATGTAGCCATGGCTGTGCCTTTTACCTTCTACATCGACAGGTTATTATATATTAAGCTAGATCTCTCCTTGTCTTCCATCGACGGGAATTTAATATTTCTCTCGTTAATAATCGCAATGAAGTCTAAAACCATACCTTGGAGATGTCATCAAGGCAAAATTTAATGGTGCCAGTTTTGAGATGGCTTACATTGCAAATGTAAGGTCGAATCAATAAACAAGATAGACAAACACCATGCCAATGCCAAAACATTTAGCTCAATAGCAAAACCCTATGTTTTATTCAATATGTCAAAAAATTTTATAAGATTCGTGTCTATTTATAGATGGAAGCAATATATGAACTTAGATTGTACATAAGGCTTAGATGTATGATTATAGAGAAATGAAATTGTGCATTTCATATAATCACATGAAATCTGATACAAAATTATGAATTATTACAAAATAATGTCTTTAGCATATCTAACAATACTTCTAACATCCCCCTAAATTTAATGTGCATTGCACAGTTAAAATTACTTAGAATCACCAAGTTTGTTTAAAATGATTTGAAAGTTATTTTCCTTAAAATGTATTGTTATACCTATTCAATGTTTTTTTTTTTTGGGTAAAATATACCTATTCAATGTTTAAAGATACCTATTCAATGTTTAGATGCATAAAAGTCTAGAAACTGATTTTAGTGGGTACATAGTTTTCTCGTTCAAGAACTAATTTTCCCAACTAATCAATAAGACACGATTTTAAGCAAATAAACTGAATTATCGCCCTAGAAAATTACATGATTATATTTCTTTGGCAAATTTAAGGTGACGTTCTTTTCTCTTCCTTGAACTTAAGGCGCCTTTCTCAATCCCATCCTTAAACTTTTAATTTGCATAATCAGGTCAATCGCATGAATTTTCTAATTTAACCCTTTCGGCAATGATATCTTTCAACATGATTTATTGGTCACCAATCCCAAGGTAAGCTTGTGCACATATCACTCTCTCTCTCTCTCTCTCTCTCTCTCTCTCTTCCGGAGGAACACTATACTGAGCAATTCATTTTCTGTAATGAAGGGGAACTTGGGTCAGATGCTGTATATGGCGAAGCGAACTTCCGCACGCCTGTTCTTGAAATAAGGCGACCTTCTGGTAGTCTAGCTGCAGTACTTATTTGGACTCGATAATTTCGGTCTAGTGATTGTGTAGTATGAAACTGGAAAAACTACATGCCTACGAAAGTTGTATGGAGGACTTTCTGGTGAAGGGTAGTTTGTGGTTGGCTTTTGAGATTCACTTGCCTTTTCTGAGTAAGTTGACAAGCAAACTCTTTCATGTTGATCCAGTTGTTGTGGGCTTGAGGCTTGAGCATACCTATGAGTGTAGATGCTATGGACTTGCGGAAGATTGGTTTCGCATCACCTTCTCGAAACCTCGACCAACTTATAACCTAGTCTCTGCAAACCCAACCACTAGACGTCACTACTTAGAAGAACCTTGTTTGACCCGAATCGACCCTTTTCTTGAGTTTGGCTGGCCATTTACTGAAACGAGGAAAAAAGCTTCGAGACTTTGGTGAACCTAGTGTTTGCTTGTCCATCCCACGGTGGATTTAGAGATGATTTGAGACCTGCGCAAACTGAAACTGAGTAGAATCTCTAGTCTAATGCCTTGTGGAATCTTTTGTGGGTCTGTATGTATTGAGATTACATTGCTCCAGCATCTTCGTGACCGAAGCTTTGATGTGATTAGGTCTGCTAAAATGATACATTATCGTCCCTTCCCTCTACCTAGAGGAAGTCAGGGGAGAGACGGAACATATTTGTGGTCAAGAACGGCCTGGACAACCTTTGACCATGACAACATTGGGGAATTTACAAAAAGTAGTCCTAAATTTATTGTATTTGTACTAATTCATTTCTAAACTTTTTGATTCATCGATGTGGCAATCTGATCATCTTAGGTGATATAGCGATACTAACTTGGACGATTTTTGTAATTTTTGTAATTTTTAAAATTTTTTCTGAATTTTTCATTTTTATTCTTTTTTTTTTATTTTCTCTTTATTTCCCTTCACCAATGACTGGCGATAGGAGGGCTTCAGCCACAAGCGAGGCTGAGGGCGGAGATGCCCTAGTCGGCCCGGGCAAGGACTGGACAAGGGTTCCTTGCCTGACGAAGGTGACGAAGCTCTTCTCTTCCGTTCGTCGGTAATCATGGGCCCCGCCCCCCCGACAAACACACTTGCATACACATTCCGGCACACGTGGACGAATCTACACTTAAGCTTGGCAATGCAATTTTTCTCTTTTTCTTTTTCTTTTTAAATCATTTTCTTATTTTTATTAATGGTGTGCTATTCGCTCCCCAGACAAGCATCGAATCTTCTGAGAACTGATGGCTCGGACAGGGCTCAAGATTTTTCACGACGCGCGACTCTTAATTGGTATTTTACATGATGCTTGATTTGTTCGGTTTGTCCACAGAGGAGTGAAAGAGGGGCCGTGGGAGGGGCTTCATGAGTTTTTTTTTTTTTGGAGTACATATTTGTGACTCACTGCGAAAATCGAATAGAGAAATAAATTGAAATTACTTAAGCTTCGTTCATTTCGCGAATAATATGGAGTTTATGAAAAATGTTTTCTAAAAAATCATTTTTAAAAAAAAATGACAATATTTTTTTATACTCAGTTGAAATTTGAAAATGAATTAGACATTTTTTTCATTGTTTCGTATGGAAGATTTAGTTTGATTTTCCTACACGCACTCCTTTTAATAATTTTATTTTTTTTTAAATTGAATTTTCATTCTTTTTTACTTCTTTTTTCCTTTTATTTTATTTTTCTTTTCCTCATTCTTCTTCTTCAGCTGATTGGTTGCCAGCCATGGTGACAGCTGGCGACTAGCCAACAATTTAAAATTAAATTGGCACCGGGTCAAAAGATTTCGAATTAAATTTGCACCGTTAAAAGGTTTTTGACTAAATTAGTATACCAATATAATATGTTTAAGACTTTTCTAACACTTTTTCATGGAAAGTGTTTTCCCTTACGAGTTCATTTTCTGTGAAATAAACATTAGAATATTCGGAAATTTTTTCTCTAGAGTTTGTTTTCTACAAAATGAATGAAAGTTTAGAATCACCTAGTTTTTATATTGAATTAGGTAAGAGGTAAATTGATAGTAGAAACAAGACAGCTTGCATTAATGGAGAACACTGTCTAACTACTCCTTATATCGGATTCTTTTCATTTTAAAATGATTCGAAAGTTAATTTTCTTAAATTATGTCTATTATACATATTCAATTTTTAGATATATAAGGCTACGCATGGCAACATTTCTTGGCTGGGGAACAATTTTTTTTTCAGAAATAGTTATTTTCTATTTCTATTATGAGGAACAATTTCTATGTAAAAAAAATCCTTTTTGTAACTATACAAAATTTTTACTCTAAAAATAAAAAAAGAATATAAATGCGTTTGGTAAAAAACAGTTTCTTTTTTATATTTAGGGTTAATACCTTAAAAAACCCAAAACGGTACACTTGTGACAAATTTACCCCAAACTATTTTTTTGACCATGAAAAACCCCAAACCGGTACATCTGTGACAAATTTATTCGGGTTCTCAGCCTCAAAAGACGTCTTGAGAGGTAAGGGGGGCCTCCACCAATATAAACCAAGCCAGCGGGCTTCTCCCAAGCGATGTGGGACAGGTATCTGGTTGACCCTTTACACCCTGCCCGGATCCACCTTGACCTGGCTCTGATACCAATTCGGGTTCTCAGCCTCAAAAGACGTCTTGAGAGGTGAGGGGGGCCTCCACCAATATAAACCAGTAAAGAGAGAATCTCTTGATGGTAAAGGGAATTTGTCATCTTGGAGAAAGAGGTTGAGGGGTTGATAATTAATTACCAATCTCATTTTCCCTCTATTTTGCTCAAAGCACGTTTATTGACATAAAAAGCTTCACGGCCCATTGAGAATCGGAGGTTTCAATGAGGCCTTCTTGTAATAATTCGAGCATTCCCTTTGAGCTAAAGCCAAATGTTCTGGGTTCATTCCCGTATAACTCGCCTTGGTTGGATTGATATCTTCATTTTTCTTGAAGGGAAGGTGGACAAAGAACTCAGGATTTTTTCATAAGGGATGAGAACATTTTTGAGTGAATTCGAATGGGATTCTAACAAGATTCAAGCAACTTTTGCATGATTGGATCTAATAAACTCATCTCAATGGAAAAGAGCCTCGAATATTGACAAACTCGAGAATTGGTCTTTATATCTAAGACCTTTTCCGGAATAATGCGAAGCCGAGAGATTTGAGTCATGATATCCCACCCAATTATCGATCTTTATTGGGAAGGTTTGATCCAAAAATCTTTGTCGTTATGGAACACCGAGGAAAAAACTGGATGGTGACTAGAGTGGTTCGACATTTGTGGAGAAAGTATCTCCGACGCTGCACTTGAAATATCGGATGTAGGAGTCCGGAATTCTTCAAGTAGAATTTTAGTATCTAGAATCGAACAACTTGCTCCCCGTGTCAATAAGAACAATGACATTGATAGGCTTGGCAAACTTCGAGGTGAGGATTTTGACAGAAAATGAGGGCATGAGTTTGACTTGAGAATATATCGAGGATTTGGCTCGAAGATGTGGGAGCTATGTGAAAGATGTCTTCAGATTCTGAGTCAAACTCACTTTCACTGGAAGTTTGATAAAAAGGGATGACACAAAGTGTTTGTTCATTTGGTTCATCATCGCAGAGAATAAAGATTCAATATCATCATTTTCAAGTGAAAAACCCGTTTCATTTTCTATGAGATGATTCGACCTTTTTTCGCTGAGGACAATTTTTGGCGAAATGTCCTTTCTTGTTGCAAATGTAGCAACGGCTTGATTTCTTATGACCTGTGCGATCCTTTCTTTTGCGTAGGTATCGCCATTTCTTCTTTTTCCGGAAGTGCTTAGAGCCATGTCTGGATTTCTTTATGGAATACCTCTTGTAGTGCTTTTTCTTCCGGGAATACTGGCCACAAGTACCATCACAATCTTGTTTGGAGCATTTGATTTTTAGCTTCTGATGAGAACAAGCTGTTTCAAGCCGCTTGTCATCTGTGATGTATGTTTGGACCATTCGGCGCTTTAAGCATAATTCTTCAAGGCATAGATGGACTTCTTGCTGAGTTTCTCCCATGGGAACGTCTTGTATCCTTCTTTGCTTTCCAAAGAAAGATCTTTCAACCATCTGTGATAACTCTTTAGGGATAGAAGTAAGGAAAACATGCTTAAGAACCAGGGACTGTTCCATGCGCTTGACAGGTGAATCCAGTGCTGAGAAGATCTTTTCTCATCATGTCTACAGAACCAGAAATTCTCGAAGCACCAGTTTCTCTTGCACCCTCCTCTTCATCTTTAACCCTTCCAAATTTTCGAGTTTCAAATGCTTCTAAGATAGATTATCTTTATGAAGTCTCTCTTAGTGATGAAACTAAGATCTCAGAAACTCAACTTCCTCTGATGAACCCTTATTCCGCTTTTGCCAAACCCACTTCGTCATTTTCACCCATCCGCTCTATTCGCCAACTGATCCACCAAACTCCAAAGCAAGTGAAGGAGTATGTCCAGTCTTCCAAATTTGACCAAGATCCTATTCCCGCTACGTAAAAAGAGTACTTTGTTACTTTTCGATCCCTCCAGAATTTCCCAGACAATGGGTTCAACATGGATATTCTCATGTCCATTATGGAGCTGTTCGTCTTGCCCTTACCTTCCATGGTCGGAAGGGTTTGCCCGTTGTGACAAGAATAGCACTATTGGATACCGTGTTTTTACAATACCAAAGATGCATGTATAGGCACCGTGTCAAACCACTTTAAATGCTTTGGAACAGTTTTTGTAACTTTGTATCCAAATTTCAATATCGCTCTATCGACCCCACTACTTTCTTTCTTGAAAGTCCAAGTCCAACTCACTGGAACCCCTCAAACCGCTGAATCAGAGCCGCAACCTTACATTACCGATGGTTTATTGAGTGCGAACCACGCCCTCGACCTCAACTTCAACAATGGTAATGAAGATGCGTTGTTCATCTCTATGCGAAACGACCGTGCGTCTTGCATCCATGTTCCCGCACGCATCCCAAAGGATACGTTGGCCAAGCTTCTTCCGAAACTTGGATCACCAACTATGAAAAGCTACATCGATAACAAGTCTTTCCACCACCGACTCGTAGTTTGTACGGAAAAAAGATGGAACTGTTTCCATCAAATTTGGCAAGGAAAAGGAAGAAAGTTCTTCTATCTTCCAGACCCTCTTCATGATTGAACTATGTGTTCTAAACTCTATTTCTCAACCAGACCCAAAAAAGCTTGTTCGACACTTTGATGGTGATGGACATCCTGTTCATTACTATAAAGAAAATTATGGTCACTGTTTTTGGGATCCTTTTTGCCAATGTTCCCACTGCATAAATTCTCCTGATGAAGCAGATCCTCTTGCAAGATCTCCACCTCGACGGAAAAGGCACAAAAATAAGATGTACCAAAGGTACTTGAACGGAGATTCCTCCGTTGATACTCTTGGTGAGTGTGACAAATACCAGTTCATGGTCTCTTATGCACCACCTCCACCACCAGAGTTCAGTACTATGTCCCAAACCCCACAAGATCCACCAAAATCACCTCCACCTTCTCCTCCCCAAAAAAAACAAGCTCTTTCTCCATTCTATAAGCCAATCCTCAAATGGGCTAACAAACACTCTTACCCGCTTGAAGTCCCAACAGAAGTACCACCCACTTCTTCTATTGTCATGTTTCATGGTACTGACTTCCCTCCACTTGTCAAGGAAAGCTCTAAACTCTCATTCCCAGCCACTGAAGAATTTATTGATCCATATGGTAGATACCGCCATGTTCCTAAAATTCATACCCCCACTGATGTGGATGAACATGGGAGACAGAAGAAAACCCCTGCGGCTGAAGCTGTTTTGAATTGGCAATCAGAGATTCTGTTGGCACAAAACAATGCCTTCAAGGCTATTGATTCCAAAATTGGAAACGTGCAACAAGATCTCCGAAGATACAATGAGGGTACCAAGAAGATACTTTCTGAGTTCCAGAAAAGGCTTCAAGCCTTGGAATCAGGACAACATCTTGGGTACCATTATCTTGAAAATCCAAAGCCTTAGATAGACAAACTCAAGAAGCAAATTCAACTTCTTGAGGAAGGAAGATTCAGACCCTTCGATCCATTGGCACCACCTGCTTCAAACCGGGTATGCATCCCCGGACCACAAGTGTCTGCTTTTACCAATATCCCACAAGATCTCTCCAGAAGAGATTCAGATATACGAAGCCGTCTTAAAGCCTTGAAAAAGGAAAAAGAGAAAGAGAAGATTCCACCTACAGAATCAAGTTCAATTGTTATAAGAGAAAAGCCAGACCATATGATGTTATCAAATCCATTAGAATCCTTTTTGAAGGATTTGGGTAAGCAAGAAATTAATCCTAGTACTCAACAAATGAGCCGATCCCGTTATCCCGGAAAAGCGGATTCGCAAGCCGCACAAACTTCTTCTACTACATTAGACTCAAAGATCCCTCTCCTCTTTCTCATCCTTTTCGCATCACACAGCTTGATTCTCCCCTATTGTTCCACCAACTTCACGAGATATTCATGGCTGGCACTCCTCCGACTATGATTATGAAATGGAGATGGAATCAAACTATTCGATCCAGATTTTGGTCGACAAGTAATCCCACTAGAACCAATCCCGCTAGGCATGTGTCTATGGCATCAAAACAATTCTTCTCCATTGACGATATTCCTTATTCGCAATGGCCACATAGACTTGAAGAGTTTCATACTTGGTTGAGTACACAATCCATCACCAACCATGATATGAATGATGTTCTTTACAATTTTGTTACAAGGTTCACAGGAAGCCTTAAATTTTGGTGGCAATCACTCACGTAACAAGACCAACTTTACGTTTCTCACCGTCACCAACTTACAGTCATGCCCTTATTTACCTATATCATGTTTTTGTGGGAACACCTAGAGATCTCAAAGAGCTCAAAAGAAGAGAGTTCTTTGAAAGAAGATGCTTTTTGCTCCCTTCGAAAATGCATCTTGATAAGCATTATAGATTAATGCTTCACTCTTTTTACCAAATTGGCGCAGATCCAAATCTTAAGCATGTTTTCCTTACTTCTATCCCTAAAGAGTTATCACGTATGGTTGAAAGATCTTTCTTTGGAAAGCAAAGAATGATACAAGACGTTCCCATGGGAGAAATTCAGCAAGAAGTCCATCTATGCCTTGAAGAATTATGCTTAAAGCGCCGAATGGTCCAAACATACATCACAGATGACAAGCGGCTTGAAACAGCTTGTTCTCATCGAAGCTAAAAATCAAATGCTCCAAACAAGATTGTGATGGTACTTGTGGCCAGTATTCCCGGAAGAAAAAGCACTACAAGAGGTATTCTATAAAGAAATCCAGACATGGCTCTAAGCACTTCCGGAAAAAGAAGAAATGGCGATACCTACGCAAAAGAAAGGATCGCACAGTCATAAGAAATCAAGCCGTTGCTACATTTGCAACAAGAAAGGATATTTCGCCAAAAATTGTCCTCGAGCGAAAAAAGGTCGAATCATCTCATAGAAAATGAAACAGGTTTTTCACTTGAAAATGATGATATTGAATCTTTATTCTCTGCGATGATGAACCAACCGAACAAACACTTTGTGTCATCCCTTTTTATCAAACTTCCAAAGGAAACGAGTCGACTCGGGAATCAAGACATCTTTCACATAGCTCCCCCATCTTCGAGCCAAATCCGATATATTCTCAAGTCAAACTCACTCGCCCTCATTTTCCCGTCAAAATCCTCACCTCGAAGTTTGCCAAGCCTATCAATGTCATTACTCTTATTGACACAGGAGCAAGTTGTTCGATTC
The DNA here is from genome assembly GCA_017140615.1 of Eucalyptus cladocalyx. NCBI lineage: Eukaryota > Viridiplantae > Streptophyta > Magnoliopsida > Myrtales > Myrtaceae > Eucalyptus > Eucalyptus cladocalyx. Next base: position 24,902,161 of record CM029516.1, read on the forward strand.
TAGATACTAAAATTCTACCCGAAGAATTCGGACTCCGTACATCCGATATTTCAATTTCCGCTCGAGATACTTTCTCCACAAATGTCGAACCACTCCGCCACCATCCATCAGTTTTTCCTCGGTGTTCCATAACGACAAAGATTTTTGGATCAAACCTTCCCAATAAAGATCGATAATTGGGTGGGATATCATGACTCAAATCTCTCGGCTTCGCATTATTCCCGGAAAAGGTCTTAGATATAAAGACCAATTCTCGAGTTTATCAATATTCGAGGCTCTTTTCCATTGAGATGAGTTTATTAGATCCAATCATGCAAAAGTTGCTTGAATCTTGTTCGAATCCCATTCGAATTCACTCAAAAATGTTCTCATCCCTTATGGAAAAATCCCGAGTTCTTTGTCCGCCTTCCCTTCAAGAAAAATGAAGATATCAATCCAACCAAGGCGAGTCATACGGGAATGAACCCAGAACATTTGGCTTTAGCTCAAAGGGAATGCTCGAATTATTACAAGCAAGGCCTCATTGAAACCTCCGATTTTCAATGGGCCTCGTGAAGCTTTTTATGTCAATAAACGTGCTTTGAGCAAAATAGAGGGAAAATGAGATTGGTAATTAATTATCAACCCCTCAACCTCTTTCTCCAAGATGACAAATTCCCTTTACCATCCGAGATTCTCTCTTTACTAGTTTAACCAAGGCCCACATCTATTCCAAATTCGACCTCAAAGCCGGATTTTGGCAATTGGGTATCCATCCCGAAGACATCCAAAACAGGATTCGTATCCCGAACCAAAGACTTCCAAAGGGAAAGTTCTTCCTTTTGGCCTAAAAGTAGCCCCATCCTTGTTCCAAAAGGCCATGTGTCGAATTTTCCAACCAATCTTGTCAAGTGCAGCCGTATACATCGATGATATTCTACTCTACATCCCGATGAGCGGTACACACGTCAACTTCTTGAGCGCTTCTCGAAATAGTAAGAAAGCATAGCATTATGCTTTCTCAAAGAAAAATGAACATTGCCCAGACAGAAAATTGAATTTCTTGGTATGCACCTCAACAAAGGTACATACTATCCAGGGCCACACATTGCTCAAGAATTATTGAAGTTTCCTGTGGACAACTTCACGACAAAACAAGTTCAGCAATTTCGGGGATAATCAATTATCTCGTAGACTTTGTCCCCAATATTGCAAAACTCCCGATTCCTTTGCAATCCATGCTAAAGAAGAACTCCCCACCTTGGGGAAAAACTCAAACCAAAGCAAGCGGTCGGCGAACTCAAGGAGATTATGCAAAATCTTCCACCATTGCAAATACCATCAACAGGCAAAAGAATTCTCCAAACTGACGCCAATGATGAATACTTGGCAGCTGTCCTGTTCGAAGAAATTAATGGTAAGAGACTTCTTTGTGCTCACAAAAGTGGAAAGTTCTCTCAAGCTGAAATGCACTACCATTCCACTTTCAAAGAAATCTTAGCAAGAAAAAATGGAATCAAAAAATTTGAGTTTCATCTCATTGGCCATCATTTCCTAGTAGAATTAGACATGGCATCTTTTCCACGATGACCAAGTTTAAACAAAAGCGATTCCAAACTCTCAATTGCTACGATGGGCTGAATGGTTTTCAAAATACTCTTTTGAAACCAAAAACATTCCGGGGAAAAAGAATGTGCTTGCTGACTTCTTATCAAGACCCAAAGTAACAGCTGAAATCAACATGTACATCAAAATGCCTACTTTCCATATGCTCAATCATGGGGTAAAATACAAGATTGAGAAGATCGAGATTTGCCAAGCTGGAAATATCCCGAAGAAATTATTCAAAATGCGGAGAATGACAAGCCTTGCCGAAAATCTGAGAACCTCATGTGGCAATGTCACACGACTATTCGATTCAATGGAGGTTCGATTCTTTATCATTTCGGGTTAAATCTGAATTATCCTTTCATGCATCCTCTTATCTGGAAAGAAGATGATTTCCCTGACCAGCTCAAAATGCTGTTATGGTACTTGACTAATAAGTACTTAATAGCTTTTGAAATCCCCACCAGAAGATTCATTGCTAATCTCACCAGGATATTCTTGCTCGGAAGAAACATCGAAAAGGAATGTGATAGAAATCTTTTAGATTTTCTAAATTGGTTCTATCATCCTACATGCTGGAAACAAGACTTGGAAAAAGAAATGAGAACCATGACACCGAATCCTGAAGTCCATACCATCCTGTTTCTCCAACGTCCATGGAATTTCTGCAGAAATAATGGTAGTATTCTTGATGCCTCACTTGAAATAGGAACCACATCCTATAAGCCTAACTTGAACAATCGAGAAGCTAGGATTCACAAATCTTATCCAAGATCTGTTAGATTTTGTGAAAACGAGTATCGATAACTCCAAAGAATCCTATGCCAAGAAAACAAAACCATTCATGAAGATATTTGGAATAATGTACCCACTACGTGTGATCATTATGACCTAGCACCAGAAGCTAAGGAAGCACTCATGCAATACAGACAAGCTGCATCGTCCCAAGAACATGAAATGACAAACGAAGATGACATTGTCCAGCTTACTCAAGATCCCTATGCACGCTTTGGAGGTCCTCTGTCCCAGGATCCCTACGAACAGGGACCTTCGTCCTCATTCCAAAACATGGACACATCGTACTATGCACATGCATCAAACTGGCCTCAGCCAAGCATTCCTGCTAGATGACCTACAAGCGAAGAAACAAATTGGGCAGAAGAAGAAGCATCTCATTGGGCTCATGAACAAGCATCCTCATCAAGAAGGCTAAATCATCCTCTCACCGAAGATCTTGAAGCCCTCCAAAGAGAAGTCGAAGCTCATCTCCTAGAAGACAGCTCGGATGACTCGGACTTAGTCCGTAGCTACAATGCCCGCGACGGAAGAGACCGTTGAGTCCGTACAATTTCACCGTAGCGAGTCATTGTTCACTTTTACTTTGTAGCACTAGGCTAGGGAATGTCTTTCACAAGATAAAGATCTTGTTCATAGTGTGCGAATAATTTCCGTTGCCCCCTATTTGTACCCGGACCCATGAGCTTGGTCCTTGTTTGTGCTTTGTGACCTCATTTGCCTATATAAGGCCATGAGGATGTATTGTGTTGGGCAGAGTCCATTGAAGTAAAGTGTGTGCTTTGTAAAAAACTCTCTCCATGGCTTTATAAATTCATCTTCTTTTCTAGCCTGGTAGGATCCTTTAAGAAATGCAGCTTGGGTAGGTTAGAAACGTTTCCATCATGAAATTTTTGGGTGTCTCTAGGCTCTGAACTAAAGGGCTGAGTGGTTTTCTCGCTAAAAGGCTGTCCCCCGAAGGGCTTGAACGGGAGTTGTTCGCCCAATGTGGGATGCATACCTGCAGGAAATTTACTCTCCTTCCCTGGTTCTAAGTCTAGGTCCATTCATAACTATAAAAAAAACCTTAAACTGGTACATTTATGACAAATTTACCCCAAACTAATTTATTCGACCACAAAAAACCCAAAAATGATAAATTTGTGACTAATATACCCTCCGAAAAATTAGATTAATACCAAAAAAAAATCACAAAAATTATAAACTATGACAAATAGAGTGTAAAATTCCAAATTGATATATCGGTCAATTGTCACGTGTTATTTAATTTTATAATTTAACAAGAAAATTTAATTAAAACTAACAGAGGGTAAATTTGTCATAAATATACCAAATTTATGGTAAATTTGTCAAAGGTATACCAGTTTGGGATTTTTGGTGGTCAAAAAAATAGTTTGGGGTAAATTTGTTACAGATGTACCAGTTTGAGGTTTTTTAAGGTATTAACCCTTATATTTTTTTATTTTTTTATTTTTGTGGGTAGATCACCACGACCGCGGATGCCGCCGTTGCCGCACGTCGTCGCCGGCCGACACGCCCCACCGATTGCCGGCCGTCGATCGCCACCGCACAACCCATCGGCCGCTGCATCGATCGCGATCATGGCGGGCCGGTGGTGGCGACATGCGGTGGCGGCAAATATCATCCGGAGGAGCGGCAGCGGCGGCCTGGCGACAACGGTCAATCATCGGCGGCGGTCGGCAGCGGCAATAATGATCGGCCGACGACGGCAAGGCGATCAATGGCGATCAAGAAGAGAACAATAAAAGAAAAAAATTCACTTATTTCTTAAACTTGTTCCGGGAACAAGAAGTAACTTTTTTTTATCCCTGGCTAATTTTTTGTTCTTGCCATTATCAAACAGATTTCTATTCTTTTTTGGTTTTAGAGAAGAAAAGAATAGAAATTCTTGGACTGAGGAAGATTATCATACTCAACCTAAGAGTCCTTAGCCGGTTAGTGATCTCTTTCAACAACTAATTTTTCTAAATAATCAATAAGGTACATTACATGGTTCTAAGCAAATAAACTAATTTATCACTCAAGATTATTTTGGTAAAATTAAAGGTAACATTCTTTGTTTTCCCTTAAATTTAAGTTGCTTCACGGAATAGTCACCATGGAAAGACTATTCCATTTCTTCCTGGGCATGCTCCGATGGCCACGTCAATTCGAATTGACCAGGATTTGATGTCGGAGAGATTTGACTGGAGACTTCATGCAAATTTAAAGGCTTACTCGGACAAATTAAAAACTGAAGGACTTGATTGGAAAAATCTGTATAAGTTCAGGGCCGAAATAGAGACACTGATAAAATCACCCGCTTCGAGAAGAAAATCCGTCAAGTTCGTCCGTTCCACGACTTGTCCGAACTCTCTGTTTTGGGTTTCCATATCACTTCACTTCCACACAGCTCTAGCACTTACTACTCACTGCAACCCTCTCTCGTTCTCTCTCTATCTGAACCTGAGCTTAGCTCTCATGGCGAAAATCAAGTGCATCAAGGCGAGGCAGATCTTCGACAGCCGCGGAAATCCTACGGTCGAGGTGGGTTTTATCATCAGACGTCTTCTCTTCCTCTCCAGTCGTTCCTCAACATGCCATGTCTGTTTTCATCGTTCACGGTCTTTTATGTTGGCCTTTCCATGTTGTGTGATTGTGGGCGGTGATTCTCGGGTACTTTCCCTGGGAAAAAAGCTCTGATGACGTCGTGTCGTTTCCGAGTGTTGCGTTTTTTTTTTCTCCGTGTCGTTTCATCAGTCCTGCACGAGGCGGTTCATTTTTAGTGATGCGTGAAGTATGAATTCAGTGTTAATGGAAGTATTAATTGTGTTGAGCTTTTCCCAACTTGGGTATTGTGAATACAGAGGCAAAATTTGAACTTGGTGACGATAGCTGTTCTCAGCTTTCCTTACTGATTTGAGGGTGGTGTGATCTGTTACAGGCTGATGCTACTCTAGACGACGGGACTTTTGTGAGAGCTGCTGTTCCTAGTGGTGCCTCCACTGGTGAGTGATCTTTCTATGTGCCGAAGATCCTCCCTTTTGAGCATTTACATTGCATGCAGACTGCTCTGGGAAAAAGAAAAGGCTAAATTAGGACAAGATAGTGTAATACGATTGTGGGTTTGTTGCTTTAATGGAATTGCATGAAAGCAGCTATGGCTATGGCAAATAATTGGGGGAATGGTTAGGAAATTGAGGGCAATTGCTTATCTTAACTAACGGTTTGCTTCCAGGGATTTATGAGGCCCTTGAACTGAGAGACGGTGGTTCTGACTACCTGGGAAAGGGTGTTTCCAAGGTTGTACTACTTGCTGTTGTCATATTGTCTTTCATCATTTATCTGCCACTGGGATTGACGAGTGTTTGTCATTTCTATGCATACTTAGGCTGTTGAGAATGTGAACACAATTATTGGTCCCGCCTTGGTTGGCAAGGTTTGTTTCAAACTCATGTGGACTTATATGCACTTCTGACCTCACAATGTAAAGTTTCTCATGTTAATGAGTTTGTGACAGACAAAATGATAGTTAATGTAGACCAATATATTTTGTCAGATCCTATTATCTAACAATTAACTTTATTTTATTTTTTAGGATCCAGGGGACCAGATTGCTATTGACAACTTCATGGTCCAACAACTTGATGGAACTGTAAATGAGTGGGGCTGGTGTAAACAAAAGGTAGTTATCTAATTCACTCTTGCTCATATAGCGCTCATTGGAGTGGACCCTATTGACGGTAGTAAACTTTTTGTTGTGAAGCTTGGAGCCAATGCTATACTTGCAGTGTCTCTTGCTGTCTGCAAAGCTGGAGCTGCTGCTAATAAGATCCCTCTATACAAGGTCTGTTATGGTTCAGCGATAACAAAATCAGCTGTCCTTTTCTGGTTCTTTATATCTTCTCGTGCCCATAGCTACATAGTTTTAATAATACCTACTTCACGAGTTTTTTATGGACTTATTGCATTAAGAACCGTGTTGGTATTCTGGATGATGTTGTTCTAGAAAATTTTTGTGCAGTGTTTTCTCAAATATCATAAGAAGGGAAACTCAACTTTGTAACTTGTCTTAACAGAGAAACTGCATCACGAATCATAATCACTTTACTCTGGTGATTTGTTGGTTCTGTGTTGACCCTAGTAAGGGTATGTTACCACTTATCTATGGATGCAGCATATTGCAAACATTGCCGGTAACAGCAAATTGGTGTTGCCTGTTCCTGCCTTCAATGTCATTAATGGTGGTTCGCATGCTGGAAACAAACTCGCAATGCAGGTCTGTAATCTTCTATTGAATATAGATGCCATATACTTTTAGAAGTTCAATTTATTCCTCAACATCTGAGTATCATTTCTATGTGCCTTATACAGGAATTTATGATTCTTCCTGTTGGAGCTTCCTCATTTAAGGAAGCCATGAAGATGGGCGTGGAAGTTTATCACCACTTGAAGGTATTCTGAAACTTGGAAACTGTACCCTAAATCTTCGTAACTTCGCAAGTATAGCATGTTCCTTGGAACACATGGTTAGACAAATTTGTTTTATTAGTGTAGTATCATGACTTTAGTTGGGTGGCTTTTCTCTTCTTGAAACTCTCGCAGTATGATTGATTATTTCCTTTCCTTTATGACTGATATGGCATTATTTTAATGTATTTCTGATTGGGCTGTTTCTGGCAGGCTGTTATTAAAAAAAAGTATGGTCAGGATGCAACTAATGTTGGTGATGAAGGTGGTTTCGCTCCTAACATTCAGGTAAACCTGTTGATTAGTGAACCATGGACCTGGAATAACCCATCTTGGCCTCAATTTTCATCACAATATTTCCGGGCAAGCATTATAATGGGTTTGTGAACTTACAGGAAAACAAGGAAGGTTTAGAATTGCTCAAGACTGCCATTGCAAAAGCAGGTTACACTGGCAAAGTGAGTTCCCAAGTGTTCTTGTTTTCTTAGGCATTTTAAATTCCAAGAAATCTACAGAGACTAAGCATGTCATTATCTTCACAACCTCTATTTCAAAATGGTGACACACACTGCTCATAGGAGAGCGCTGTTGGGAACCATTGAAGCAAAGCAATGTGTTCATTCAAGATGTCCGGTGGGGCTTTTTACTAATTCCCATCTGTTTATTTCAGGTTGTTATTGGAATGGATGTTGCTGCATCCGAATTTTATGGAGAGGATAAGACATATGATTTGAACTTCAAAGAAGAGGTGAGTTTCTCTTGTTATAGTGTATAAGAATGCAGTTCTTTAAAATTAAAAGTAGGTGATGCTTCTGTCCTAAGATTAAATGATTTCTCTTTCAATATCTACTTAAGTTTAAATTTGCCTAGGTAGCATTGATTGCTCAATGTCTTTAATGTAAATTCCTCATTCTGTTGATCTATTCAGAACAATGATGGATCTCAGAAGATCTCTGGAGATGCTCTTAAAGATCTGTACAAGTCATTTGTGAGTGAGTATCCTATTGTCTCGATTGAGGATCCATTTGACCAGGATGATTGGGAACACTACTCCAAACTCACCCGTGAAATTGGAGACAAAGTCCAAATTGTAGGAGATGATCTGTTGGTCACCAACCCCAAGGTAAGCTTGTGCATTTACTCTCTCTCTCTCTCTCTCTCTCTCTCTCTCTGGGGTGCATGCACCCGCACAGAGAAACATTAAACTGAGCAATTCATTTTCTGCAGAGGGTTGAGAAGGCGATCAAGAAAAGACCTGCAATGCTCTTCTTCTTAAGGTACTGTGTAGATCCTTTCAACTGACAATACACTGCAAAACAAATGTAAATACCATTGCTGATTAGGATGTTAATAATGTCAGGTAAATCAAATTGGGTCTGTTACCGAGAGCATTGAAGCTGTGAAGATGTCCAAGCAAGCTGGGTGGGGCATCATGGCTAGCCACCGCAGGTCTAGCTATCTGCTTCAATTTTTATATTCTCTTTTTCAGCAAACATGCGGATAGTTAATATCATCCTAAATATTGATTGCAGTGGAGAAACAGAGGACACTTTTATTGCTGATCTTTCTGTGGGTCTGGCCACGGTAATATATAGCATGTTTTCACCAGAATTGTATTGCAAAATTATCCCCCAACTGGTTTTTCTCATGTGGGTGAAACCCTCTGTTACAGGGTCAAATCAAGACTGGAGCTCCATGCAGGTCAGAGCGTCTGGCAAAGTACAACCAGGTTGGTGTTTTACATGTTTGGCATTGGCTGCTGATTTAAATTTTGTTAAGAGAATTGCATTCTATGTCAACATTTGTGGCTCAAATTTCAGAAGATGGAATATTGCTTGTGTTGCATGATATAATTATGTACTTGTCATTCCCTGCGCATGCAGCTCTTGCGCATTGAAGAGGAGCTTGGCTCGGATGCTGTATATGCTGGAGCAAACTTCCGCATGCCTGTTGAACCCTACTAGACTTAAAGCATCCTTTTGGTTTGTGCGGATCCAGGTGTTCTAGTGGCGGTACTTGTTTGAACTCAATACTATAAATACAGCTTCTGTAACATACGAAATAAACACTACATACCCACGACGATCGTGTTGAGTTCTACGAGGAACTTTAAGGTGAAGAGTATTTAGTGGTCGGCTTTTGAGATTCACTTGCCTTTTCTGAGTTACTCCACAATGAGATTGCTTTCATCTTAATCCTTTTGTTGTCGGCTTGAGGCTTGAGCATCTAAAAGCCGATGGTATGAACTGATGAAAGATTGGTTTCGCATCACCTTCTCGAAACCTAGACCTACTTAAAATTCCAGTTTCCGTCAGAAAATGTGTGCCGACCACCGGATGATATTACTTAGAAGGACCTTGTTAAGCCCCAGTCGGCCCCTTTCTTGAATCGGCTGCCCATTCACTGAAACGAGGGAAAGCTTCGGAACTTGCCGAATTTAATGTTTGCTTGTCCCTTCCGCGGTGTAACTAGAGATTGATTGAGAACTACAAACTGCAATTTTTGCGGGTTTGTCTGTATTTTGATTACATTACTCTAGCATCTTTGCGACAGAAACTTCGATGCTATAAGAAGAGACAGAACATATCTGTGGTCACGAACGGACCCGTGTGACTACCCACAATGATAATAAACATTCTTAGTAGAGAGGCAAGCAAGCACTGAAGATCTTTCCCAAAAATTAGATATAGTTTTTACTTAAGTGATATAGTTTGAGCATGATCTTGTGTATATAATTTTCAATTATATTAATTGTTTAATTAGATTATGCTGTGCAAATAATGGTGTAAACGATTTAATTCATGAAAGTAAAGAAATTACTCTTGAATTATCGATAGGCCCACTGTCGATGAAAAAAGATACGTACACCTTGCTTGTTCAAAAGTTACTCTAATTATTGTTAGTCAATTACTTTTTACAATATTTGGTATTACATAGCTCAGATATGATTTTATTTACAACTGTGGAATTACGCTATTAAAACAAAGATGAAGATTGCAACAGATTCATAAGCCTTATGAAAAGCAACTGAAGTTGTGGAGAGAGAAAATTAGGTCTTCCGGAGCCTGAGCAAGAAAAGTCAAAAGCAGATCATGAAAGATGCAAGAAAGCTACTCCAGATCAAATTCCTATTTTAATTGCTGTTATATTCTGTATCTAATGAATCTGATGGGTGTATCATTGACACATTGTATATGCTACAAAACGTTCAGATATTTGCCATTAATAATTTTATACATGTATTGATCTTGCAAAAAAGAGTTATACCGTTTTTCTAAACCTGTGACGACGAAAATTTGATCCGATCTTTTCTTATTCGATTATGGTGCTATGAGTCACGGAAATATTGAAGTCGAGCAATTTGAATTATCTCCATTACCTTTTACATTCCTAACCATATAAAAGATATTTTTCTTTGTTTTTGCGGTGCAGTCGGTGTAAAATGGTTTTCCAATTACTGAAGATTTTATTACCATAGAAGGAAAAAAAAAAAAAAAACAGTAGCAAATATCAGGCATAAGCTGTCGGAACCTGTCATGACCGCGAAACCGCTGCTGCCATGCGTTGGTCGGATCATTCGAGTTGTCCGATGTAAAGAAACTTCTATGGAGCGCACACATCTATTCGATTAGTTCATTCAGCTCCATCAGTCAGGACCGAGTGCAGCACGCTAGATTTCGATAGACGAAGCGAAGTGGTGAGAAGATGCTTTCTCCAATCTAGAATATGCTATGCCCAACCAGCGAGGAGGGTCATGACGTCATATGCTGCCTCTGGCGGCCAGGCAACTTTGAAAACTGTCGACCTTCTCGATTAAGTCTCCATTAAAAAACTTATCCGATGTTTTTGTTGACTCGATCCTTTGGTCATCTCGATCCCTTTAAGAAGTTCTAGGGTTAATGGATATGAATCCGCATTACAAGGCATCCACACGTCTTCTGAATCCGCTGCCCGATGCAACTCTATCTCTCGCTCTCTATCCCCTTCGCTCTCGCTCTCTCGCTCTCTCTCTCTCGATCCTCTCGATCCTTCTCGGTCTCCCTTGATCTCCGTATCACTCGATCCTTCTCGATCTCTGTCAATCTGAACTTGAGGTTCGTCGCCATGGCCAAAATCAAGTGCGTCAAGGCGAGGCAGATCTTCGACAGCCGCGGCAATCCCACGGTCGAGGTGGGTTTGTAATCGGGGGCGGGGGTGCTTTCTCTTCCGTCCGGTCGTTTCTAAAAATGCTCTCTGTTTCGGTCGTTCGCGCTCTTTGCTTGGCCTCTTCATCCTGTATAGCCATCTCGATTCGGTTTTGCGGCTAATCTGATGTGATCGGGGGCGGTGATTCTTAGGTAGTTTCCTGGGGAAAGAACCCTGATGATGTCGTGTGGTTCCTGGGCGTTGCGTTTCTATGCTCTCCGTCTTTTTATCACGAGGCGGATTCGTTTTTAGTCATATGCGTGGAGTCACTTTTTCGAATTCACTATCAATGGACGTTTTAATCCGGGCTCCGTCTATTTCGCAAAAAATAGATGATTTAGAATGTATTTTCCTAAAGTATGATCACTTGTATTATGGGTGAACATGATTTCAACATAATAAGAACTGAATCGGCGATTCCAAAAATTGGGTTGGGATAAGTTTTTGCTTTTTCTACAATATTTCATGGTGTCCATGATAAATGTATAATTTGAAATTATTACTTTAAATTTTTATTTTATGATTAAGACTTCAACTTTATTAATGTTCCATATTTTTTATGTGTCTAAATATAAAGTGATAGCCATTAAAGATGATAATTTATTGCAGTTGTTCAATTAATAAGTGGAACTTGGATGAATCTTGAAATCGAGATAGTACTAAGTTTTAAGTTTCAAAAATGAGAAATACATTCCAACAGCTAGGTTTCAGGTTTTAAATTCCAATGAGTATCCATTTGGAATCTCGAATTGCTCACTCCCAACTAGTATAACTTACAAAATTGAATCGATAAAAAATATTTTTATCGTTTATGAAAATATTTAGACATAAATCTTTGTCGATGATGAAACCATTTTTTATTGACCAATTATTCAAGTGACATAAGATCATTTTTTGGAAGAATGTTTTTTAAATCATTCATTTTCACAAAACTAGGTTGAGTTTGCTTTTCTAAACTTTGGTATTGTGAATAAAGAGGGAAAACCTTTTAACTTGATGATGACAGTTCATGTGACGTTGGCGTTTTGGGCTGTTTTCAATTTGCCTGCTTATTTAAGGGTGATGTCATCTATTACAGGCTGATGTTACTCTAGACGACGGTACATTTGCGAGAGCTGCTGTTCCTAGTGGTGCCTCCGCTGGTGAGTGATCTTTCTATTTGCTGATTATCCTCCATTTCGAGCATTTACAGTGATGCAGATTGCACTGGGGATCAAGCAAAGGCCAAATTAGGCTGAGAATGTGTAAATTCCATTGTGCGCATTGTTGCTTAGATTGAATTGTATGAAAGCAGCCATGGCTGTGGCAAATAATAGGAGGAATTAAGAAGAAATTGATGGCAATTGCTTATTTTGAAAAACAGGAATTTACGAGGCCCTTGAAGTGAGAGATGGTTCTTCTGACTACCTGGGAAAGGGTGTTTCCAAGGTGGTACCACTTACTGCTATCATACTTTCTTTCACCATTTATCCGCCACTTGTATTGATGACCATTTGCCATTTCTATGCATCTGCAGGCTGTTGAGAATGTGAACACGATCATTGGTCCTGCCTTGGTTGGCATGGTTCGTTCTGAATTCATGTCGACTTTACATGTGCTTTTGACTTCATGACTTGAGTATTTCTCACTTTGATAAGTTTGTGAGAGCGATGGCAGTTAAAGTAGACCAATTTATCTTGTAATATCTGACTATCTAACAGTTATCTGTACTTTATTTTTCCAGGATCCAAGGGATCAGACTGCTATTGATAACTTCATGGTCCAAAAGCCTGATGGAACTGTGAATGAGTGGGGTTGGTGTAAAGAGAAGGTACTTGTCTAATTCGCTCTTGCTCATGGGGCGCATGTTGGAATGAACCCTACTGACGGTAGTAAACTGCTTTTTTTAAAGCTTGGAGCCAATGCCATATTTGCAGTGTCTCTTGCTGTCTGCAAAGCTGGAGCTGCTGCTAACAAGATCCCTCTATACCAGGTCTGTTATGGTTTGCCACCAAAATCAGCCGTCTTATTCTGTATCTTGATATCTTCTCATGCCCATAGCTACATAGTTTTAATCATACCTACTTCAAGAGTTTTCTATGGACTTATTGCACTAAGAACTGTGTTAGTATTCTGGATGATGATGTTCTAGAAAATTCTTGTGCAGTGTTTTTTCATTTATCATTAGAAGGGAAACCCAACTTTGTAACTGGTCCTAACAGAGAAACTGTATCACAAATCATAATCACTTGTACTCTGTTGATTTGTTGGTTCTATGTTGACCCAAGTAAGGGTATGATACCACTTATCTATGGATGCAGCATATTGCAAACCTTGCCGGTAACAGCAAATTGGTGTTGCCTGTTCCTGCCTTCAATGTCATTAATGGCGGGTTGCATGCTGGAAACAAACTTGCAATGCAGGCCTGTAATCTTCTATTGAATGTTGATGCCATATACTTTTAGAAGTTCAATTTATTCCTCAACATCTGAGTATCATTTCTCTCTGCGTTCTGCAGGAATTTATGATTCTTCCTGTTGGAGCTTCCTCATTTAAGGAAGCCATGAAGATGGGTGTGGAAGTTTACCACGACTTGAAGGTATTCAGAAACTTGGGAACTGCAACCTGAATCTTTATAACTTCGCAAGCATAACATGTTCTTCAGAGCACATGGTTAAACAAAGTTCTTTACTAGTGTAGTAGCATGACTTTTGTTTAGGTGGCTTTTCTCTTCTTCGGACTCTTGCAGTTTGATTGATTATTTCTCTTCCTTTATGATTGCTATGACATTACTGTTATATATCTTTGTTTGGGCTCTTTCTCGCAGGCTATTATTAAGAAGAAATATGGTCAGGACGCAATTAATGTTGGTGATGAAGGTGGTTTTGCTCCTAACATTCAGGTAAACCTACTCATTGACCTGGGATAACCCATCTTAGCCCCAGTTTTGTTCACAATATTTCCAGGCAAGCATTATAATGGATTATTGAATGTACAGGAAAACAAGGAAGGTTTAGAATTGCTCAAGACTGCCATTGCAAAAGCAGGTTATACTGGCAAGGTGAGTTCCCAGGCTTTCTTTGTTTCTTAGGTATTTGAAATTCCAAGAGATCTGCAGAAACGAAGCATGTCATTGTCTTCACATATTCCTCCCCCTGTATATTATATATAACCTGTTGCATTGCTTGCTATTTTAAAATGGCGACACAAACTGCTCATGTGAGGGCAATGTTAGGAACATGGAAGCAAAGACTTGTGTTCACTCAGGATGTATGATGGGGCACTTTACTAGTTCCCATCTGTTTATTTCAGGTTGTTATTGGAATGGATGTTGCTGCATCGGAATTCTATGGAGAGGATAACACGTATGATTTGAACTTTAAAGAAGTGGTAAGCTTCCTCACTAAGCATTCTTCTTGTCATTTCAACCTTTCCTCATATCTCAGCATTTTGGCCTGAAGTCTTTCTTTAGCCTGATCAAATGATTGTGCTCCACTCTTTCAGTGAGCATTCAGTGTCTTATTAGATGAATAATTCTTTAAGCTTATCCTGTAGCTTATACGTTGTTTAAAAGCTGCTTCAAGTATCCAACTAATAGCTAAGGTTATTGTAGAGTATATAAGAATGGAGTTCTTTAAAATTGAAACTAGGTGATGCTTCTGCCCTCACATTAAATGAGTTCTCTCTCAATATCAACTTAAAGTTACACATGCCTAGGTAAGAACTGATTGCTCATTGATCTTCAAAGTGTATAATTTGTCCAATCTATTCAGAACAATGATGGATCTCAGAAGATCTCTGGAGAAGCTCTCAAAGATCTGTACAAGTCATTTGCGAGTGAGTATCCTATTGTCTCGATTGAGGATCCATTTGATCAGGACGATTGGGAGCACTACTCCAAACTCACCTGTGAATTTGAAGACAAAGTCCAAATCGTAGGAGATGATCTGTTCATCACCAATCCCAGGGTAAGCTTGTGCATTTAGTTACATATCATCCGCTCTCTGTCTCTCTCTCCGACGCGCAAATACACATATGGAGGAACCAAAGTGAACAATTGATTTCCTGCAGAAGGTTGAGAAGGCAGTCAAAGAGAAGACCTGCAATGCTCTTCTTCTTAAGGTACTGTGTAGTACTTCCAACTGACAACACATTGCAAAATAAATGCAAGTAGCATTGCTGATTAGGATTGTCAGTATTGACAGGTGAATCAAATTGGGTCTGTTACTGAGAGCATTGAAGCTGTGAAGATGTCCAAGCGAGCTGGGTGGGGCGTCATGGCTAGCCACCGCAGGTCAGGTCATCTGCTTCAATTTATACTCTCTTTTTCAGCAAACACGTGGGTAGCTAATATCTTGCACAATATTGATTGCAGTGGAGAAACAGAGGACACTTTTATTGCTGATCTTTCTGTGGGTCTGGCCACGGTAATATATAGCATGTTTTCACCATACATTGTATTGCGAGGAAAACCACCAACTGGTCTTTCTCATGTGGTTGAAACCCTCTGTAACAGGGTCAAATCAAGACTGGAGCTCCATGCAGGTCTGAGCGTCTGGCAAAATACAACCAGGTTGGGTTTTACTGGTTTAATGTTAGGCGTTTACTTTTGATTTTTATATATTGATAAGAGAATCGTATCCTATTTCAACATTCGTCGCTTAAATTTCAGAAGATGGAACCGTTGCTTATGTTGCATGATTTAGTTATATACCTGTCATTCCTCTGCACATGCAGCTCTTGCGCATTGAAGAGGAGCTTGGCTCGGATGCTGTATATGCTGGAGCAAACTTCCGCAGGCCTGCCGAACCCTACTAGAACCAAAGCAACCTTTTAATTTATGCATATTCAGGTGTTCTAGTTGCATCCCTGTTTGTACTCAATAATTTTGATATAGCGATTAAACACTACATGCCTGCAACGGCCGTGTTGGGTGAGCTGAGGAACTTTCTGCTGAAGAGTAATTTGTGGTCCGCTTTTGAGATTGCTTTTCCTGAGCGACTCCACAATGAAATTGGTTTAATCTTAATCCTTCTGTTGTCGGCTTGAGGCTTGAGCATCTAACATGTTGATGCTCTGAACTTGTGAAAGATCGGTTTTGCATCACCCTCTCGAAACCTGGACCAACTTGTAATGCCGTTTTCGGTGTCTGAACAAGCGTGTTCTGCCTGCCCAGCCATTAGACGTTATCAGTTTGAAGATCCTCGTTGAACCCCGAATATAGTGACCTTCTCTCGAGTTGGTGGTCGGCGGCCATCCACTCAAACGAGGGAAAGCTTTGAAACCTGCTGAATCAAGACGTTGGTTTGTGCGTCATCCCACGGTGGATTTAGAAGGTGATTGAGACCTACAAACTGCAGTAATATGGATACTAATAGGCGACATGATATAACACGACGGATACATCATTTCACAAAAAGATATAATTTTTCGATATATTGGAACATATTATATATTATATATTTATATTTATATATATATATATATATATACATATTTATATATATATAATAAATTATCATTTTTACTATTATTTCAATGAAATTAATTTGATTCAAATTCATAAATAAATAATAAAAGTCTAGAATGAATTTATACTAAAAACATTAATCAATCGTTTATTAATATTATTCATTATTTCAATTCAACAAATTCAACTTATTCTAATAATTCATACAACTTGGAAAAAAAAAATTTACATTTTAAACTCCTCTATTAGATGTGTCGGAAGAGAAGAGAAAAAAAAACTTGAAAGTATGAATTGTATCACAAGAAGTGAGAGTAAAAAAAAAAGAAAAATTAGGTTTTTCTTCTTTCCTTATTTTATTATTTTAATTACTTTTTTTTTTATTTTTTCACATATATATTTTGATCCCTTATATATTAATTTTTTTAAAAATTGACCCATGTGTTGGAATCGTGTGTTGGAAACTCAAGTGTTAAAGTTTTCAGTTAATCAAATGTGGGATTTTCCAACACGTGTTCATAAGATATTAAAGAATATACAAGAGTGTTGGAGAGTATTAGACACATATCGGAATGTCCGATATGACACGAAAACTCTTGAAAAGTATCAATGATTCCTATTATATAGTCTAATAACACGTGGAACCATTTATGGGTTTGAATGTGTTATGATTAGAGATCATGAAAAAAAAATGGTTTTTGAATTTTGGCAAAATATGGTCCCCAAAATTTTAAGTTTGTTCATGATTTTTGAATTTTATTAAATAATGGAATTTTGTAATCTTTGAATTGAATGGAAATGTTCAATATTGTCCTTTCATCAATTTAAGTTTGAGATATTATTGAATATTTTTATATGGTTCAGGACTAAATTAAACATATATAAAAACTCCAAGAACATCATTAATTCACACATTGGGCCGCCGTTCAAAGATCATGTCCAACAAATTAAAAATTCAAATATTTATATATTTAATTAAAGTTTAAAAATTATTTATGTCATTTTTTACCATGACGCAACTTACGGCATCTCTGGGCAGAAGCGTTGATGTTGTTAGGCATGCGAAAACAACACATCATCGTCCCCTCTACATAATGGAAATCAGAGAAGCGACAGGATACATGTGGGGCCACGAACGGTCCCATCAGACCAGCGACCACGTTAATAAACCTTGGTCTAAAACTGACAGTGGGGCAAGCAAGCATTGAAGGTCTGTCCCCAAGACAAGAAACCCAAAAGGAAGTGGCGTTCGACATGGCACCGATCCCGCTAGGCATGCGTCCCATCTATAATAAAAATGTCAATGTTTTTGCATTCATCTAGAGCACACGCGACTTGGGTTTCAAAGCAAAACTCGCGCATGGGATCGTGACGTCAGGGCTCGTCAGGGCTCATGCGAAAGAGCCACAACGCATGCCGGCGGCTGCAAAAAAGAATAGAAAAGAAAAACACCCGTTGACAATCGACTTTTCATGACGCGAATTCTTTATGTCCGGTCTGAGAGATTCGAAAACTAAGAAATTGCTAGTTGATCGATCAGTCCATACGACCCATTTCGCCCAAAACAGGAGAGAAAAAAGAGGGAGTAAGAAATCAATGTACCGAATCGGATTATAGCCTATACGCATTCTGATGTACCGAAAATCGTGGAGTTTCCTTAAATGGTCGCCGGAGACTCGGTGACAAAATCTGACTTAGGGCTAACGCTAAGTATGTCCATATGTCCAAGACCCACTTTTGCCTTTTCTGCAATGGTGACTCTTTGGGGTAGCTACT
This sequence comes from Eucalyptus cladocalyx, assembly GCA_017140615.1. NCBI lineage: Eukaryota > Viridiplantae > Streptophyta > Magnoliopsida > Myrtales > Myrtaceae > Eucalyptus > Eucalyptus cladocalyx. The sequence continues at coordinate 24,920,420 of CM029516.1, forward strand.
GGCCGGCAACATCATAGATGCTGGAATGGGACAGGATGGGAGTTTCGAACTTTCGAACCTCGACTTGAACGAAATAGAAGAACGTGGCGGTCAAGGAAACTCCCGGGTTTTGAACCAAAGCATATTCCTGATGCTCCCCAAAGATTGTCCTCTTTACCATGGGCCGCCCTCACCAAACTTCGTGCCCCTTTTCGACCCACCGGAATACCACGTGGGACAACCCACCTAGAAATCCAACGGCTGAGAAAGTCAGTTCCTATCTTATTTTCTTCATCTTTTCTCTTTTTCTTAATGGAATCCCAGGTCACTGAAAAACCTCAATTAAATACTAATGGTGTGATCCTTCAGTCCAATCACCAGTCGTTGCACCTAACTTTGCCTTTCAGGTGGAGCGCTCGGGCTTCATGCGGATCGGGTACGGGTCGGGCATCAGTAGATACCCCATCTGGTTACGTAATGAACTTCTTGAAGAGCTAACATTATGAAAAATTACAAACTAATATATATATGATAAATTTATCATAGATTAATTTTTTAATCATCATAAACTCAAGACCAATACAATTCTGGCAAATTTATTATCCATTAGTTTTAAAAATTTTACTATCAAATTCTTAGTTGAAAGATGTGTGGCTGACAAGTGTATCGGTTTGGATTTTACCATCCGTTTGTTATAGATAAATTGATTTGTGATTTTTCGTGGTATTAATCCACCATAATAAATACTAACGAAAGACAAATTCTTCACAAATTTGAAATTCTATGGTCACAAAGTGCACTAATTTAAGGTTTTTAGTGATAAAAAAATTAATTTAAGGTAAATTTATTATAGAAGTATGGATTTTTTTATGGTAAAGAATTTAGTTCGGGGTGTCATGATATTAATCTTTTATTAAGTGATACTAAGACGAAATCCAATTTACAGAGATATCTTCAGCAATCCTTACCATCTTGAATTCGTTTTAGCTTTTATGCTTTGTACGAGCACTGATTTGGGGAGACAAAAAAAAAAAAAAAAAGAAAGAGAAGGAAGAGACAAGCTGCACGTCGTTTTCTAAAACCCGGGGCAAATTTCACAGAAGGGGATTACCCCACAAAAAAACCCTTGATCGCACGGTCACCATTAATCCAAGACCTCTTTATAATTAAAATCGTCCCATCCCTCACGCCTCGTCACTCGCTTTTTCGTTGGCATCGCAACTCTCCCCTCGACCTCTCTGTCTTTCTCGATCCTCTTCTTCGTTCACTCTCTGATCTGCAACTCGAGCTCCATCCATGGCCAAGATCAAGTGCATCAAGGCGAGGCAGATCTTCGACAGCCGTGGCAATCCTACGGTCGAGGTTCGTCTTCTTCTTCTTCTTCTCTCTCTCTTTCTATCTCTTCGGATCGGTTTTCGATGCTTCCTAAGTTTGGCCTTCTCGATCGTCCGCGATTCCCTGCGTCGTCGGCTCGACTTCTTCCGTTCGGCGTGCGGAAGTAGCGATCGGCGGTCGATGAGGAATTCGGACGGTGAAATCTCGGTTTAGTTCAGTCGGCGTCGCTCGCTTAAGCGTCATTTCTGTCAGTGTTCCGCTTGCGTTTTTGCCTTCGTCGGTGTCGCTCTCGTAGGCTATGGATTTGTGTTGCGATCCGTGAAACTTGTTAATGCATCGAGATCTCCGCGAAGATCTCCTCAATCATTACGGCGTTGGATTTCGTTGTTAGATTGCTTCGCTGATTTATGATTCGATGCGATCTTTGATATAGGCTGATGTGACTCTTGACGACGGGACCTTCGCTAGAGCCGCCGTTCCCAGCGGTGCATCCACCGGTAAGATTTATGCTTCGACGATCCCGATTTTGACACATTTCATTTGCAGTTCTATGAATATGCCATCATCTCGGTAGTTTATAGCCTTTGCCGGTGAAAATGATGTCGAGAAAATGCGTCAGTTGTTAACGTCGAGTTATCTCTCGATTTCAGGGATCTACGAGGCACTCGAACTGAGGGATGGCGGGTCTGATTATCTTGGAAAGGGTGTTTCCAAGGTCGTGCACCACTTCATTTCTTTTTGTTTATCTTCTGCTGTGTCTGTTGCTCTGTTCTTACTGATTGTTCTAACGATTGTCATTGTGTTAATGTGTGTTTAGGCGGTTGGGAATATCAACTCGATCATCGGCCCTGCCCTAGTTGGAAAGGTTGGTTTTTTATATAATCATCTTATTATGTCTTTCCATTTCGTTTCGGCGGTCTAAGTTGTTTAATATTCAGTTGTTCACTCGTTGTCCAACTGCAAGATGATTGAGATGATTATTTTAAGCAATTGAAGGTTGTAAGCTAGCCTAAGTTTTAAATTCTCACCCAAGGTAACTACTTTGTTCGATTTGTAATTTTCTTTGTTTTTACCTTTTTTAGGATCCAACAGAGCAGACAGAGATTGACAATTTCATGGTTCAACAACTTGACGGAACTGTAAATGAGTGGGGTTGGTGTAAGCAAAAGGTACTTGTTTTGATTGTTTTATTTATCAACCATGTTGTGGTGACGGAGATTGACAAATGTACTCTTTTTTTTCCCGTGAAGCTTGGAGCAAATGCTATCCTTGCTGTGTCCCTTGCGGTCTGCAAAGCTGGAGCTGCTGTTAACAAAATTCCCCTGTATAAGGTACTTTTAGCAGTGCCATTTTTACTATAGCACTTAATTTTTCAGTTTTGGATAGTTGCCTGAATATTGGTCAATGCAATTGACACACTTAAAATTCCGGATGATGTTTTTTCATATTGTTGACGTACAACATTATCCTGCAATTTTTACCCCAAAAAAAAAAACATTATCCTGCAACATCGAAATTTACAATGGATTATATGAAACTTATTTTTGGCTATGAGCCAAGTGATAAGGCAATGGGATGGTCTTGGTAGTAGGACAATGGTTGACTTGATCATTTCCATGATAAATTCCACTGTCCATTTAAATCAAAGTATGCTAACTCAGTCTCCCTCTCTTCATGGTTGCAGCACATTGCCAACCTTGCTGGTAACAGCAAATTGGTGTTGCCTGTGCCCGCTTTTAATGTTATTAATGGAGGCTCACATGCTGGAAACAAACTTGCAATGCAGGTCTGCAGCCTGGTTCTTAATTACATATTACTGTATTTCTTTTTTAGGATTTCTCATTCTTACAAGTATTTATGAACGTATGTTGCAGGAGTTCATGATTCTTCCAGTTGGAGCTTCCTCGTTTAAGGAGGCCATGAAGATGGGCGTGGAAGTATATCACAATTTGAAGGTGCTAAAACATATTTTTTCAAATTGCCTTAAAAATTGTCCTCCTCAAACTGTCGAACTGTTTGAAAACATGATTATGGAGATTTGTCTGATGTTGTGCATTGGTTTTAGCAGCTGCGTGAAATTAGCCATCTATTGCTTTGTATTGTCTTTCCATATTATCACTTAAAATGAACATATAGGACGATCAAACATCTCATGTGAAAGTTGGTTAATGCAGTTTCATCAAATTTTTAACTATTGAACTCTTTGTTTAATTGATAATTTTTGTCCTTTGCTTTAGTCTGTGATCAAGAAGAAATACGGTCAGGATGCAACTAATGTTGGTGACGAAGGTGGATTTGCTCCTAATATTCAGGTGAGAGTATTGATTTATGAAAATCAATGAAATTGGAGCAATTTTTCTTCCCACGGAATGTTGTTGGTAGTCTTTTCACTTACACTATCAGTGTTTTTTTGCTAATTCAGGAGAACAAGGAGGGTTTAGAGTTGCTCAATACGGCCATTGCAAAAGCAGGTTACACTGGCAAAGTGAGTTCTTGGACCAACCATCTAATATTGTTGGACGCATTACAATTTCCATTGTTCTTATCTTCTCTCTCCCTCTTTTATTTTTTTCAGGTTGTTATTGGAATGGATGTTGCTGCATCTGAGTTCTATGGAGAAGATAAATCCTATGATTTGAACTTCAAGGAAGACGTTAGTTTCTTTCACTGTTTATGCAGTCAAATGCATTTTTGTGAAGAGTTGATTTTAGCTTGAATATTGGTTCTTGCGGTCATCCAGAAACAGGAGTTGAAGTGCTCATCTGCTTCTATCTGTGTTGGTGTATGCAGAACAATGATGGATCTCAGAAGATCCCTGGAGATGCTCTCAAGGACTTGTACAAGTCATTCGCAAGTGAGTACCCTATTGTGTCAATTGAGGATCCCTTTGACCAGGATGACTGGGAGCACTACTCAAAGATGACCGTTGAAATGGGTGAGCATGTCCAAATTGTGGGAGATGATCTGTTGGTTACCAACCCCAAGGTGAGCTAGCGAACTTTATTTATGCAACTCTCTCTCTCTCTCTCTCTCTCTCTCTCTCTGATCATATCGTACTCTGCAGAGGGTGGCGAAGGCGATTAAGGAGAATACTTGCAATGCTCTCCTTCTCAAGGTACATCCCAGCTCATCCCTTTTAAGCATGCAATTTATGGCTGGCTATATCTACATTTCACCTGATTGGAATGATCTTGTGGCAGGTGAATCAAATTGGATCTGTTACTGAGAGTATTGAAGCTGTAAGGATGTCGAAGAAAGCTGGGTGGGGAGTGATGGCTAGCCACCGCAGGTTTGCACAGTCACGAAACAGAGTCAATATAATGTTACCTATGATAATAATGTCTTCTTGCTTTGGCAAATAGTCGCTGACGTAATCTACAATATTTTGCAGTGGTGAAACAGAAGACACTTTCATTGCCGACCTTTCTGTGGGTTTGGCAACCGTAAGTACACAACATCAGTTTTTGACCTTATATCGACTTTAACTTAGCCATTAACTAACCGGTTCCTTTGGCATTATTCTCGGGAGCAGGGTCAAATCAAGACTGGAGCTCCATGCAGGTCAGAGAGGTTGGCTAAATACAACCAGGTTGGTATTATTTTGTTAATTTACCTTTTATACATTGACCTGCTTTGGCCTGTAATTAGATCATTTCTAGTCATTGGATTAGAAAATAAAAAAGAGAAGAAAAAAAACGGATCTATCTCTATCCTGTCTTCATCACTTACCTTTATCTACAGAAAGTTGATTACCAGCATTTCTTAATGAAAATATTGTGACTCGTCTGTGTATGCACAGCTCTTGCGAATTGAAGAGGAGCTCGGCGCAGAAGCTGTTTATGCTGGAGCAAACTTCCGCAAGCCCGTCGAACCCTACTAGAGCATAAAATCGCATCCTTAGTAGTGCAGATCCGCGTGTTGGGCTTGCTTTTTGTCTGTTCTTGAGCAATGATTTTGCCGTTAAGGCGGGTCGAAAACACACAAGACCTGAACTCTTGTCGTCTTCAATAATTTTCAGGCTGTTACCTTTTTTGAGTTCCAACGATATAACGAGGGAGGACCGTTATGTTTTTCTCTGTGGAGTAATTATTACTACGGTCGGCTTTGAGATCAATTTTTTTTTTTATTTTTCCTCTCTTACGACGGCTGTTGGTCTTTTTATCGACAGACATAATTCGGTCCGGCAACTTCGTGTCATTATCTAAATCCGCCCTTAATCCGTTGTCTACGTATGGTCATCAGGGCCTTTTGTAGGATTAGGTAAAATACGGGATTGCTAATATATTGGTATTTATCAAGATATGGTACACGTACAGCAAGCGTTAGCCTCTTGCCGGGCAACATGCCAGGATCCTCCTGATGTGATGTGCCTTGCCGGCAAAATCCCACCTCACCCTCCTCGCAGTTCTTCACTTCCTCGCTGTCCACGGTGGATTGAGAATAATGATCTTTCAAATCTGCGAGCCCTCGCGGACGTTCACCCTACAGCAAAAGAAAACTAGTGCCTCCAATTTCCACGTTATTGCTGCGATAGAGAGCCTGATCGCGTCGACGGAGTGCTACCCGTCCAACTCCGTCATTGTCTCCGAGACCTCCTCCATATCCATCGACAGCCTGAAGAATCTGTACTTTAGCTAGAGCAACCTCGTGCGTGTGCTGCTGGTGCGTGGAGCTCGCGTTGTTCTGAGACTATGGAGCTCGTGCGGATCGGAGTTGCATGCTCTATTCCGTTGGTCTAAGATGACAAAGCTTGCGCAACTGTTCATCTTCATCTTTATTTAAAAAAAAAATTCTGAATTATAAAAAAAACCTTTCTGCATTTTCCTTTTTTTATTTCCGTTGTTCATCTTCTCGGGATAGGGGGGTCGTTGGTCACTAGGTGAGGGTTGCGGCCCTCTCCTAAATTGCGTGGAAAAAGAACAAGGAAAGAAAGAATATGAAAGAAAAGAAAATTATATAAAACATTTATACAAAAATTTAAAAATTTAAAAATTTATAAAGAAAAGTGTAAAAATTATTCACCTAATACTAGCCGTACAGCTAGGTCACATAGGACGGCTCATAGTCACATTGACAATTTCTCACTATATAAAAAAAAGTTTAGAAATAAATAAGCAACCTTATCCACATTAATTGTGCTTCGCTTTTCCTCCAAAGTTGTGAAAGGAAGCAAGAAGGCGCAAAAAAATAATGAAGAACGTGATTGGTAGGAGGAGTTTAGGGAAAAATCTTGTATTTTCTTCAATTCTCCTCAATGTACAATACTCCACAAATATAGTACAAGATGTACAATAAATGGTAATGATATATTCTACAAATCTTATCTAATCTTAACAAATCAATCTCAATTTAATCTCTAATTGATTTAGTGCAGGATTATAATCAAAAACAGAATCTCGAGCATATCTTCCAATACTCCTCTTCAAGTTGGTACCTTGTAGAATCCAACATGCCTAGCTTGCTTAACAGATATGCGTGTTGTCTTTGATTAGAGATTTGGTGAAGATGTTGGCAGGTTGTTTTGTGGTTCCAATTCCTCTTGTTTTGATTATTCATTCTTGAATTTTTTCTTGAGTGAAATGATAATCCACTTATATATGCTTAGTTCTTGGGAAAATTGTCTAAAAAGTCCTAAATCTATTGCACTTTTGCCAATTCAGTCATAAATCTTTTAATTTTGCCAATTGAATCCTAAACATTTTCACTTCTTGTCGATTCAGTCCATCCGGCCAATTTTGGCCGGAAAATGCTAACGTGGACACTGGCGGTGCGACGTAGGATTGCTGGCGTTGACTTGAATAATTTTTAATAATATTCTAATATTTTTTTAAATTTTTTTAAATTTTTTTTTTGAATTTTTTTTTCTGTTTTTTCCTTTTTTTTTTTTTTTTCTTTTTGGATTTTTCCTTGGCCTTTTCTGGTGGCCGGCCACCGGCCACAGACAATGGCCGGCCATCGGAAATGGCCAAGGAAAAAGCCAAAAAGAAAAAAGGGAAAAAACAAATAAAATTAAAAAAATTAAAAAAATTATTAAAAATTATTAAAATATTATTAAAAATTGTCCATGTCGTGTCAGCAATCCTACGTGGCACTATCGATGTTCATGTCAGCATTTTCCGGCCAAAATTGGCCGGATGAACTGAATCGGCAAGAAGTGAAAATGTTTAGGACTCAATTAGCAAAATTAAAAGGTTTATGATTGAATTGGCAAAAGTGCAACATGTTTAGGACTTTTTGGACAATTTTCCTCTTAGTTTTTTCGTGCACAATAGGATTTGCTGCAAGCTTGAGAATTGCATCATTGTCGCAAAATAACTTTGTCAGACCTTTTAGCTGTATTCCGAGATCCTGAAGTAAGCCTTGTATCCATACAATCTCACATGTAGTTTTCGCCATAGCTTAGTATTCTGCTTCAGCTGAAGATAATGATACAGTTGCCTACTTTTTGGTCTTCCTTGAAAGAAGATAGTCTCCAATTTAATGCAGAATCCAATGATGGATCTTTGGCTCATGGGACAGGTTGCATAGTTCGCATCACAATATGCCGTCATTACATTTCTTGGATTGAAGAATCCTAAGTCTTGGGCACTTTTTCAAATATTTTAGGACTTTTAGGGCAACATTCATATGAGATTGCTTCGGACTGTACATAAACTGACTGAGCGTCTGCACGACATATGAAATATCAAGCCCGGTCATAGTCAAATAAATGAGTATTCTAATGAGCTTCTGATAACTCAATGGATCTTCGAGCATATGATCATTCTCCTAAGATATTCCCACATCATAATCTATTGTAGTTAGTTTGTTGTTCTACTCGATTGGAATAACTGCTAGTCTACATCTCGACAAACCTTTAATATAATCTCTACTACAAATTTCCGCTGACTAAGGGAAATTCCTTGGTAGATCGAGCAATCTCAATCCTAAGGAAGTATTTTGGTGCTCCCAAGTCTTTAATATGGAAAGTGGAAAGTAGATATTCCTTAAGGTTCTCTATAGCACCTTTATCATTGCTCATGATAAGTATATCATCAAGTAGATAGATAACATACCTTTAGTCCATGTGAATAGAGAATAATCATATCTGGACTATTTGAAGCTTGCAGTTGTGAGAGCATTGGCAAACTTGACATACCATTGCCTAGAAGCTTGTTTCAAGTTATAAAGAGATTTATGGAGACGGCATACTCTATTCTTCTCTTGTCTCTGTAAACCTTGAGGAATGTCCATGTAAATCTCTTCATCCAAATCGCCATGAAGGAAAGCATTTTGCATGTCCATTTGGTATAGTGGCCAATCATTAATAGCTGCAACTAAGAAGGAACAAACTGTGACGTCTTTAGCCACGGGGGAGAAGGTCTCGTGATAATCGAAACATTCTCGTTGAGTAAATCCTTTAGCCACCAACCAAGCTTTGTAATGCTCAATAGATCCATCAGCATGATACTTGATTTTATATACCCACTTACATCCGATTGCCTTTCTGTTAGGTGGTAAAGTGACCAGATTCCAAGTTTGATTATCAATCAATGCTTGTAGCTATGTTGCCATAGCCTTCTGCCATTGTGGATCAGTAGATGCTTCATTATAACTAGATGGTTCCCTTTTGTCTAATATGCGATTAATGCAGCATCTATGCTCCGGTGAAAGTTTATGGAAAGAAACATAAGAGGAGATTGGATAGTGAATACTTGGCTAATTGAGTGAAGCACATACATAGTCCTTTGTTCATGTTGGTGGTCGAGTAGCGCAACCGGAACGTCGAGGAGGAGCCACTCGTGGTGGAGGAGAAGATGTTGGTGCTGATGGTTCCTCAATGGTGATTTCCGATGAGATAGGAGGAGTATCATTTGTGTTGGACATATCTTCAACACAGGTTCCATAACAATCTCCGAGGGCTAATTTGCATATGAGGTAGGGATTATGGTCGGAGGTGTTGTTAGGACATATTTAGGAGAGAGATCTTCCTCAGATAAGGAGTGGTGAGGACCTTTTGTGATGCTTAAGCCTTCATTTGATGATTCTTCTTCACAAAACGGGAAGACATTCATGAAAAATGACGTCTTTGTTAACCCGTGAATATACATCATCGAGCACGGGACCCATCTTATCCCGAGGGCCTACTATAGCCTAAGTAGCATTGACACTGACACGCGACATGCGACACGACACGACACGACATCCCGACACGTCGTTTTTCAAAAAACAGAGAATTCCAACACGTTGGGACACGTTATATATATATAATTATCATTTTTATGATTATTTCAATCAAATTAATTTGAATCAAATTCATAAATAAATAATTTAAAAAGCCTAGAATGAATATTCACTAAAAACATTAATCCGCCATTTATAAATATTATTCATTGTCTCAATTTGATAAATTCGACTCTATTTCAATAATTCATAACATTTGGAGAAAAAACAAGCGATTCATATTTTGGACTCACATATTAGATATGTTGGAAGAAGAGAAAAAAAAACTTAAGGGGTGAATTGTGTATCACGGGAAGTGGGAGTTAGAAGAGAAGAGAAAATTAGGTTTTCTTCTTTTTCCATTTATTATTTTTATTATCATTTATTATTTTTTCACATATATATTTTTTGACCTCTCATTTATTGAATTTTTAAAATTAACCTTGATATCGGAATCACATGTCGGAAACTCGTATATCAAAATTCCAACTCAAGCGTTGGAGAGTGTCGGAAAAGTTGACAATATGTCGAATTTTCGGACATGTGTTAATCGAGTGTCGGAGAGTATCTGAGAGTGTCGAAAAGTGTCGAATACATATTGAAGTGTCCAACACAACACAAAGGCTCTTAGAGAGTGTCGGTGCCTCATAGACTATAGCAACGTAGCATAGACAACCAAAAACCCTTAAATGATCCAATGCTGGTTTTTTCTCGAAATAGTTCAAAAGGGGTTTTTCCATCTAGTGTCCTTGTAGGCATATAGTTGACAAGATATGTTGCAATAACAATGTAGTCTTCCCAATAGTCCTCTGGATTGGATACCTAGAATTTCAATGCCCGTGCAACTTCTTGAAGATGGCGATGCTTACGCTCCACCACCCCATTTTGTTTTGGGGTATAAGTGCATGAACTTTCATGTAAAATGTCATGAGCTGAAAGAAGCAAGTGTCAAATTCGAAGAACACTCGGCAAGAATTTTTTTTGTAGACTTTGGATATAGAAATGAGATTAAATTGAAAATCTGAGACATAAAGGACATTTTGAATGGTGATTTCGGGACTAAGATTGACTGTGCCTGTTAGATGTCACTAGAACATGAGTAACACTTCCATTTGGTAATTGCAAAGAAATAAAGGAATCCCGTTTCCTATGCATACTCAAAAAAAAAAGAATCAATTTTCACAAATAATATGGTTACTCGTTCCTGAGTCAATTATCCATGCCTTTCTTGAAATGGACAGTGAGATATACTTGAAAAACTTCCTCTTTTGTTAGAAGTATCCAATTTCTATAATGCCTGCATTAGTTGTTGATATTGTCCATACGTGATGGGTTGATCAACATCCAGACCAGTGTGCCTAAGTTGCAGAAAATTCCTTTTTTTTTTTTTTTTCATTTTTCCCTAGGCTTGCCATACAATTTCCAGCAATTATCAATTGTATGGTGCGAACATTTGTAATATTTGCAATATAATTTACCTTTTCCCTTTGAATTTTGTTTAAAATTTTTTGAATGATGTGGACATGACTCCACATCCAAGCCATCCGACGTCATGTCCACCAATCGACGTCATGGCTTGGATGTGGAGTCATGTCCACCATTCAATTCAAGCAATAGCTTTTCCCCCTGTAAGCTGTCTGATTGGTGCGAACGATCTTGGCCATTCGTTCCTTTCCTTTTAAGGGAAGAGACATCAGCACCTCCACCTCTCTGGAATCCTAGGCCCTCTCGATACTCTCTATTATGGCTTAGGGTTTTCACACCCGAATCTCGTCGTTCACAGCGGGCTGCAAGGGCGATACTCTCGCCTCCTCTCGCATACTCCGGTGTTGCGAGTAGCTAGCTTTCTTCCTGAATTGCTAGTTGGAAGATTTGCGCGAGAGGTGGCATTAGTTCCATGGCCAATATCTATGAATGAAAAGTGAGGTAAGTTTCGTTCAAAATTAGGAGGAATTGGGTGGCCTTTTCCCTCTCATTTATGGATATGTTCTGGGCAAGCGTTTCTTCAGAGCCCTCGAGTTTCTCCTCTATAGCTTCGAGGTCATTCCAAAGGGATAATAACTTGTTGAAAATGGTTGTGACTGTCATATTGCCTTGCTTGAGTTCGCTAAGTTTCTGCATTAGAAAAAAATATTTCACATGATTTAATTTTCCGTACATCTATTTCATGTTTTCCCACATATTCTTTGAGTCCTTCGTCAGTGGGAGACTGGCCATGATTTCTGGTGATATGCAATTACCAATCCATGTTCGAATGAATTGATTGCATTTCTTCCACTATTGGGCCGAGTGCTCATCAGCGGGGATCGAGATGGTTCCGTCAAGGAAACCGTCTTTGTCCTTTGTCACGAGGATCCAGCGGAAGTCTTATGACCGCCTTGAGTAGTTTTTTGGCTAGGTTAGTTGTAGACTAATGAGTCGCAACTTTGGTCCGTCGGCAATTGATACGTATAGTGGCTCACCAGGCTTCGAACAGTTGACGACGATCACGACTAGAAAAGGTAGAAAACCAGACGGAAAATTCGGGTAGGGATTTGTCCCCCTACCCAAATTACTTGACCCAACTCCATGACTTGCATTGAAATATCTTGAGTAGGGATTTGTTCCCATACTCGGTTCGCCTGGTTCGCCCATTTGCTTCACATTAACTTGATATGACCCGATGGCTGGGCTTGCCCCATTTTTGGTTGGTGGGCTCCCATCGGCTTGGGCGTAATTTTGGTAGCCCTGAGCTCCAAACAATGATGGATTTGGGCTTGGCCCAAGGTACCATGATAAGGTATCCAGCGGTAAGGATGGCCCGTGATGGGCTAGCCCGTAATGGGCTGGCCTGAAATGGGCTACCCTAGATTAGAACGAGCTTGGATGGGTTGCCATTGTAAGTGTTGGACTTGAGTGGGCTGTCGTTGGGTCGTGTGAAGTTCCATTAATAGATCCTGGGTTTTTGAGAAAGCAGGCGTGACTTCTCCTCCTGTAGGCTAATTATAAGAGGCGGAAGGTAGATTATGTGGGTTGGTCATGGTGGTAAAGAAAAAATGCTCGTTTTTTCTTCCTTAGAAAATTGATTCCTTTGCCGAAGGAATAGCTTGTTTTGCAGGCTTGCGTTCCTTGGCAGGCAATCGAAGCGGAAGCCAGATCAGGAAATTGGATGCTCTAATATCATGAAAGGAAGCAAGGAGCAAAATAATAATGAAGAACGTTACTGGAAGGAGTTTAGGGAAAAATCTGTATTTTCTTCAATTCTCCCGAATGTACAATGCTCTACAAATATAGTACAAGATGTACACAATAAATGGCAATGATATATTCTACAAATCAGATCTAATCTCAACAAATCAATCTCAATCTCAATCTAATTCCTAATTGATTTAGTGCACAATCATAATCGGAAACGGAATCTTGAGCATATCTTCCAACAAGTTGAATTTCTTCCTTGAAATTTTGTCTTTACACCATTCCCTTTCTCTTTGCAATTTTTATTTCTCCTTCACCTTCGAAAAATCCAAATTCCAATATTTTATTCACTACTTCTATTTCACATTGATAATTACTTTAAATGTTTTCCCCATTAATCTCCAATTACATGTTTTACTTTTGGGATGAGCAAGAAGAGGACAAATGAAATCTCCATCAGTTTGTCAAGTCAGTTTAACCCATTAAAGAAGTTCCTTAGAGACTTGAAAGTTCATTTTCTTTCATCAGTGTAGACATTGTCAAAGTTATCTTGCAATGTGGAACAAAAATGAAGATGTATAATGACATGGTTCCGACAGACACCACAGTCTATTCAAAGTTTTGTTTTGTTTTGTTTTGTTTTTTTTTTTTGGTTCTCCATTCTATTAGAGTTCAAACATTAAATTTATGTTCCTTCTATCAAGGATTTTTTATATTAAAAGAAAATTTGGTTTTGACGCACTTACATTTTCAGAGAGACCATAAACAATGGGAGTAAAAAAGGAATGAATGAAAAGCTGAAAAATGCAGGCTGTGGGGTTCGAACCCACGCGCACTTATGTGCAGAAGATCTTAAGTCTTCCCCCTTAACCTCTCGGGCAAACCTGCTGTTCGTGTCAGGATATTCCAAAAATTTGTTAGATCGTACTTGTCTTTTTTAAACACTAATCGAGATCCAAACTAGAACAGCCTGCTTCACAGATTCCACCATTACGAAGGCGCTAAAAATGTTCGGCACTGAATTCATTGCTTATATAGATAACACGGAGCATTCCTGGTTAAGAATTATAGCACCCCACGCTTCGGCGCTATTACAACGTCGCTGTTTTGATGTCCCTTCCGATGGTTTCTGAGCCCTTCAATTTTCAAGAAAATCCCCATCTTTTTCCCATCATAAGTGGTGCCTGCATCTCACTCTCGTCAGAATGCCCATCTCTCTGCTCTTTTAGGAGGGAATGATTCCTGATAGAGCGTTTCCGTAGTCACCAGACTCACCACTGCTACCCACCATCAGAAATGAAAATTTCATCGACGTTAGCTTACATCTTCCCTCATTTCATTATTGACCTACAACACTAACACAAAATTCACTTCCCCTCTCTTATCCCATGAACTCTTCCAGTATTATTAACTGAAATCATAGTCCCCGATCTCTCAAAGCTCAAGTTTCAATATACTTTGCACAATCGCCTTACATCAACCATCGCTAAAATTTACTTGGATTTATCAACCAAACCACCGGTATCAGCAACCATAATGAAAAATCCCAAATGCAAAGTTTCGAATGGGCTCAAATTGCGAACAGCTAACTGAAGGACACGAGTATTTCAACTTCAAACGTTTTAAGCCATTACAGATCGTTAAGATCCATAGTTCGTTCCAGAATGGAGTCATGAAAAGCCACAACTAACAATAAAAGAACATCCCGGTTGGCTTGTTGCAGAGCTCTCTTCGATTGGCATCACCCACCTCCGTCGGACAAAATCGCCAGTGTCTTTGGACTTCCCAAAGTTTTAGCTTCCACCATGCTTCGCTTTGTTGTGAGATTGAAGAGCCTGATCCGACTTAAATGACCTGCAACAGATGACAACGGCCCTGGTGAATATGACTCCAGAAACATCAAAACTTTGACACTGTATAACTCCCACGGATGCTGTTCGAGATGACAAGCATCTACCGGTTGCAAGGTTTGCACGAGAACTCATTGGAGTTTGGTGTTTGTTGCTTAGCTTGACCTTTACTGGCAATCGCCTTCCCAGCTTGCTTAGAAGGGTATGGAGTTGCTACATGCTCACTGGCCTTCTTGCCATCTGCACCGATATCATATACCGCAACTGTAAATCTCAATGGCAACACAATATGCTTGTGGCTTTATTTTTAATGAGTAAGAGTATAGTTTGCTCATAAGTCATTGCATGCTAACTATAGATAAAAGTAGCATCAGGAATGAAACACCCATAGTGCTTGCAACTTGAAGCAAGGATGGCAAAAAGACCTCGGCTTTCTTCATCCATGAACAGACTATAATACCATCAAATTCCAACATGAACAGGTCCTCAGAAACTAAACTTTGAGAATACTTCAACCAAGAAAATTCTATTGTGGTACAGATGACATTAAAATTAGTCTGCACTAATCCTTCTACTCTTATTTTCCCTATTCTCCAGCAATTCTTTTTCCCTCGAGTGGCAGGAGCTATGCTTTAGAGTTTAAACAACATACCAGTCTTTTGAGGAGTTTCCAGTTTTGATTTCTTATCTGAAGCAGGGGTTTTCAGTACAGAATCAGCAGGTCTCTTCTTACTTGGTTGAGCCTTTAAGAATCCAAAAAAGAAAACGCTATCAGTGAGTCAGAAATCTTGCCAAAAGGAATGAGCAAACATAGATCTTTCATGACTCAAATATAATGCAGAGTATATGCTTCCTACAACCTTAGGCTCTTCCTCTTCAGAACTTTCCCCTTCCTCACTGTCATCATCATCTTCATCGCTACTTTCAATACCTCCATCGACCATGTCCTGAAATAGAAAAGGCAAATATAATCAAGGTATATATCAAGCACTTAAAAGTCCAAGGCTCTCTGAGAAACTATTTCCGTTGGAAATCCATGAAATGGAAACGTATCAAATACACATTAAAACTCTTACTAAGGATTTCTAGGTTCATCTGCAACGAAAAAAGACCAGCATTATTACATGGCAGACTAACACCCTCATAAATTTTATACATATGTTAAATATCATAATTATAAATACAGTTATGACAAAGAAAAACCTATCACGCCCACATATATCTCCATGATTTGCAGGAATAACCTCTCAAATTAGAAGATTATGATAATCTCCAGTTAATCATTGATAAGTCTCCACATCTCTACTATAAGCAATGTCCTGTCACCACCATCTAAAGATGGGTCAAGTATTTCAACAGCCGCCATATAGAGAATAATCTAACAAATTTTTTAAGGCTAGCATTATTCTGCTTCTCTGAACTAGTTGACCCCCATTTCAGTTCTTTTATCTTCTTTTCTTTTCTTTTTCCATTAAATCATTTCAGTATTGTCTTCTATCACCAAAAGGAAAACTAAGTCTCCAAAACCAGTAGCAAATCTTCTCAGAACACACCCAACTCAGCAGAAGCTCAATGAATCTGCAGCAGTCAATAGCCTTAAAGATGTCCTTCACAAAAAGATGAACTGATCAAAAATGTCATTCATGAAGTACCTCATCACCAGAATCATCCTCAGCATCATCATCTGAAGATACATCAGCATCCTCATCATCGTCCCCTTCATTTTTCCCATCCTTGTTTGATTCAACAATCTTTACCTTTTGCTTAGCAGAAGCCAGGTTGGGCTTTGCTGCATTGGCATTAGCAGTCACTGGTGCTTTTTTCGCAGGTACGTCAGCTTGAGCTGAACAAGCATGAGTAAACCAAGCTAAGTTTTCTACAGAATGACTATCTTGGAATTGAGCAAGAAAACCATTTTGTCAAGCTTAACAACAAGTACAAATCTCTGAATCATCTCCCATTCGAACACTCACCAGTGACATTAATTGGAAGACCCTCATCAGTGTCAGAGTCAGAATCTGAAGAAATAGAACAAGCATAGATTGTTAAATCAAAACAGCACACCACAAGAAAAAAGAATAAATTAACCGTACATTTGTAAAAGTACTCACATGGACTGTCAGCGTCGGATGTGATGGCCCACAAAGCAGGGGTCAAGGAAAGAACAGAAGTAAATGACAAGCAGACATAACTTACTACTTGCTGCTCACTTCCAAGAAAACTGGATGCTTGATGAACGCAATATTCAAACATAAAGGACGAAAAGCATTTGTTGTGACTAGGGCCATTTTGAGACTCACAAAAACATACTTTTAAGAGTTCAAGATCAAGAAAAAGGATATCCACATGGAAGTAGTGTCTTATATCCACTGAAGAAGACGCTTCCATTTTTCCAATTATGAGAAAGCTTAAAACTTTTCTCAAACACCAGATCAAAAGGTATCTGGGGAAACTTATCAGCAGAGAGAGTTCCGAGGACGAGTTTCTGAACCCCAATATGGACATACAGAAGTACAGATTCCTTTGTTTTTTCCTTGGTTTCTCCAAGACAGGCCTATGTCACCAAACCAATGTAAGCAAAAGCACAACACAAACTCCAAGAAGTAGGGAAAAAAAAAAAATTGCAACAAACTTGATAGCATGATCATCACCTGTGACAAATGCACAACTGTTTCAGCCCCGGGTTCAACATTGAGGGGTTCCCCACTTTTGACTTCCACACCTGTTCAAGGGCCACACGTAACACCAAAATTCTCATTAGGAACCAAGAGGAGTACTGTGCTTCATCCGCTCAGGTGCCAGAGCAAAGATGCACTGTGACACACAATGGTAACAATTGGATCCCAGGGCTATAATGCAGTGCACACACTGATAATGATGTCAAAGAATCCAGCAAGCTTAAGCTATTATTGATCTCAACCATGAAATTGAAACTGAAAATTATTTGAGCGATAGAGATGTCTCGACAAATTAATTATGGGTTAATGCGAGTCTGCAGAAAATATCGGTGACGAGGCAAATAAGAAGAAGAGACAGCTCAGACAAAGAAATACCAAACTTGAATAGTCGTAAATACGGCATCTATTCCCAACGTAGAATTGCCATACAGACCAGAAGAGTTTGCGCGAAACAGAGAAAACATGAAACCAAAGTCTACATAACTTTACGCTAAATGGCAAGGTTATCCTGTGGCTTAAAAAGAATATAGACCTCATGCGCTATTCTAGTTTGCCAAACACGTGGTCCACGTCGGGAATTTCCCATGAGGGCAACAATCAAGCAGTTAGCTAACAAGAACCATGATGACACACCAACAGCAGAACGGGGGAAAAAAATCAACAGCGCACCGGCGGTTACTCGCAAGAAATTCCACACAAACCCTAGCCATCCGACGAACACCAGAACAACACGAACACCGCACGAGTCAAAAACACGGAGAAACGCATCCCTCAAAACCCTAGTCATCCGACGAACCGACAGAGAGAGCCGCGGAAACAGTCCCCTCGCGGCTCGTCACGAAAACCTCAGCCGAGCGAAGCGGCGGCTACGCCGCGCCAGTCCAGAGCGCGAACGAAGACGTTCGCGGCACGCTCGGCGGCGAGGCCGGGACTGGCGCGAGACGATCGCGCATCGAAAGGCGAAGCGCGAGAATTCAGGCTTCACGGCAAGCGCGATCACAAAACGACGATCGAGGAAAACTAGAGAGAGAGAGAGAGAGAGAGAGAGAGAGATCACCCCAGAACTCCATTGCTGATGGCGGAGAAGCACGCGAGGGGACTGTGCGGTGGATTTTTCTGGAAGACGATGAATTTTTTCAGAGCGAAAAAGAAAATATTTTAGGGCGTTCGTTCGAAAGGTGCTGCGTATTTATACGTGCGATCATCGATGATGGGGGATTTCTCCCTCTCGCCGTAGCTGCGATGCGGTGCCACGCCGCGACGCGTGAGTCGTTGCGATCGTGAATTTGGACGGCCGAGATGAAATGCGCGGGTCAAGATTCTTTCCTCCTTTTTTCATTAGCGTCGAAGTCCCTTCTTCACCTGTTTGATCTCGCGTTGTGTTTAAATCGAGTAGACCGACTGTTGAAATTAGAAAGGTGGGTTGAATTTTCATGGTCATGACAGCTTTGTGTTTGAATCGATGGCTGATACAGTCTCATTTAAGGTTTGAATTTGGGTTGACAGGTGAAGACGATAGGATAGGTTCATGAGAATTGAAAAGAAATGTTTGCATCGAGTGATCGCAATGACTATCTTAATCCTCTTCCTAGGAATCCCATATGGGTGGATACTAAGAGAGTTGCTGACTCCAACCACCATTCATGCATGATTTTTGCTTGATCTAACTAAGTGTCTATTTTACCTTCTCTACGTTCTTGATTGATTATTTTTATTTCAGTAGAGTCTTTCAACAGCATATTTCGATCATCTTCCCTATAACTTAGTTATCAGACTTATGTTTATCAAAAAAAAAATAGATCTCAAAATGATGATACCGTTCCATGTATCATATCAAATACGGTTTGCATAATCACATTAATAATTGTATTGACTTTTATCTTGATTCTTGAATATATAAAGAGTTCCATTTACTTTCGGTTGTTCTTTCTTGGACATAAGAAGAACGCGAACTTAGATGTTATGTTAATTACTACACTCGGTAAAATTATTGGAACATTCAATGCTTAAGAACTCCATGCACTCCATCATTTGGGAGATGTTGGCAAGGATTGTCGGATCCTCATTGGTGGTTGGGTGGCATAGCCACCACAGTCTATCATTTGTCTTTTATCATTCATTATTAAGGGTGCGTTTGGTAACATTTACTGTTTAAAAATTGTTTTAGGAACATAAATAGAAAAAAAGTATTTACTGTTCCGGGAACAATTTTTAACCGAAAAGATGCGTTTGGTAAACTTGTTTCGGAAATAAAAAATAAATAGAAACACATTTGATAAATTTATATTCTTTTTTTGTTTCTTTTAAATTTTTAATATTTTTATTTTATTTTTCCTTTCTTTTTTATTTTTTCTTCTTTTCGGCCGGTCGCCGGGCGGGGCGGCAGCCTTGCCCGGCCACGGCGAGGCTCGGCCTCACCTTGGCTGGGCGAGGCCAAGCTTCGCCGGCGATCGGCCAAAGAAAAAAGAAGAAGAAAAGAAGAAGAGAAGAGAAGAGAGAAAGAAGTGTTTCTTCAAAAGTGTTTTACGGAATAAGAAATAATTTTTTTTTTTTTCTTATTTTTGTTCTTTTTTTTTGTGTTCTAACAAAAAAGTCACATTTTTGAACAAAAAACGCAAACAAACGCGTTTACTTTTTTTTTGTTAAGAACAAAAAAACAAAATTTCTGTTTTTAAACAGAAAAAAGAAACGAAAACATGCAACCCATAAAAGGTTTATTTCGCTTTTTTTTTAGCTTTTAATTCTTATTCCATATAAAAAAGAGTGAAAAGAGTATATTGACGTAGTGCTGATGCGGTTTGCCGTGTCATCATCATCATTTATTCATTTGACAAAATGGATAGTTTGAAAGAAAAAATGGATTGCGGCAATTTCGGTAGAAAGAGAAAAAGCGAGTAATTTAGAATAGGAACAATCGGTATATTTTCTTTTAAGTGATCTAATCGGCTTTTCTGTAAATTGAAAAGTTATAATTTAATAAATCAAGTCAAGCCCTTCTTACCAATAGATACATTGGATATATCTTCAGGTAGTGTGATAATGGACAGCTTTGTGTTTTGGTGGTACTTGGGAAAATTTGGAGCAAATTTTTTCACGATTTCATGAAATGTTGACTAAGAGTTGATCTAACCTGCTATCTGAGAATTTTGTAAATGGAGGTTGGTGAATACTTGAAATTAATTAATCAATCCCTAACGAATTACGAGGTGGATGAGTAATTGATCTTTAGGTAGGTCCATGAAATCAACTATACCTTTCAAGGCTCTCCAATCGCCACTGCAACGAGTGAAACATGGAGTGCCGTAAGTGAGAGGCGAGCAAGTTGAAATTTGAGCATATTTGTGAAAAAGAAGAGAGCGAGATGAGGCATCCGTGAGCATCACTCATTAAGTGAGATTGCTAAATTAGGCTTTTTGAAATTTTTTATATAAATATTATTATATATGTACAAACCCAATTTGGGTGAGTGGTTCCACACGTAGAATTAGAAATAGGGACCGGTCTCCCTAGGAAACGCCCTAGTTCAGTTTGATTTTGAGTGGTTTCCATTTATTTTGTACACCCCTAATAAGATCACTAGTGCTAGAAGAGAGGACTAGACGTGAGCCACCCAACCTCTATTTAATAGTTTGCTCAGCTGTTCTTGTTTCTTAACTTTTAGGTTTTTATTTACTACGTAACATCGTCCACCTTGAATATAACATTATAAATTTGACCATAGCACAGTATATGATTCCTTATTTCAATTTTCAAAAATAATCGAAAGCACCATTCTCAACCAAATTCAACCTTCCCCCTCATGTTACCGAGGCAAAGACACACTAATATTGACCAAAGAGAAGACCGAAAAGAGGGTTGTTGGGATCTTCACGATAGCTGTGACCCTTGGTGGCCACAGCTTGTGTAGTCTTGGGCAAGGTTCACTCTTTTTAGGAAGATGAAGAGTGAGGAAAAGGAAAAAAACAAATAAAAAATAAAAGGAAAGAAAAGAAAGAAAAAGTCAAACAATTTATAAAATTTCTCATACCGAACTTGTTTTGAGCAAAGTTATACACCATCGATTACTAGCCGTGTTATGTAGGACACCGACTCTAATTGGCTTGCCACCTTAATGATTCCTAGTCAAAATATTTCCGATGGACTACATGGGAAACTATTTGCTTTAATTAATATATTCACTGGTGTGGATTCTGTACACTGAACACTTTGTTTTTATTTACCTAAGTTCTTCGTAGAACTTCTCTGTCTCCAAGTGATTACTAGTGAAACTTCTCTTGTCTCCAAGTGAATACAAGTGATCATTTATAAAGGCAAACAAGAGAAGAATAGACAAACGCCCTTAGCATGAGTAGATGCCTTACAATAATTAAAGCAAACAGTGTTACATGTGAACATAATACTGAAGGCAAATTCCTCCCTCAAGGCCTATAGATATTAGGGACCTTAGAATGACATGATAGCATAGTCTTCATTACTTCTTAATAGTATGCTTTGCACTTGTCCCTACGAGGATCTTGTGCATCAGGAACCCAGGCCAAAGAGCCTTGTGCCCTGAATAAGTGTGAATCGAATGTTGCAAGTCAGTCCCGTTTGGATAAAGCCTAAGAAAGTCTCCTTGAGGATGGAGCTCTGGCATCGGTTCGTTCTTATTTTTGGCATGGCCTTGTTTGGGTAATTAGCCAATTTGAAGAGTTTAGGACTGAGTGAGTAGCTATACAATAAATTTTGACTTTTGGAATATTATTTTTATTATATGTGCATAAACAAATAGCCCACGAAACATAAAGAAATAAGGGCATTTTAGTTATTAATAGAAATTGGGTTCTGGTATCAGATTTTCTCGACTATAAAATCCCAAACCCAGCCCAAAGCATGTAAAGAGTCTTTCGTAGTTTATCGGGTGAGCAACCGATGAAAAGCGCAAAAGATCCCTCTTTTTTTAAAAAAATGGACTCCCGTCAGTCACCGTCAAAGTCCGGTCCAAATGAGAGGAGTCGTGTCCACTGTCCCGTAGCGAGAACGAGCGCGAGAGCTTCTCTTGCTCATTACCTCGAACACTTCTCCGACGAAAGAGCTAGAGAGAGAGAGAGAGAGAGAGGCGACGTCGCCATGGATCTCGCGGCTCTCCTTCCCGCTCTGATCCCTTCCCTGAGCTCCGTGAGCAAACCTTCTCCCTCTCCTCCGGACTCGCATTTTTCCTCCGCCTCCGATCCCGTCTTCTCATCCTCCATTTTGCAGGTCGTCTTGCTGGGGACGTTCTTCGCTTACTTGGCCGCCGCCGGCTCGATCCTCCCCGGGAAGGTCGTCCCCGGCGCGGCGCTGCCGGACGGCTCTCGGCTCCGCTATCGCTGCAATGGTCTGTCCTCTTCTTCTTCTTCTTCTTCTTATTCTTTTCGTCGAGCTTTTCCTTTGCTTGCTGCTGAGGCGCGGTTCTCGTGGTCTTTAGATTCGTGATGCTCCATTGCCTCGTTTGTCTCTTCAGGTCTGGTGTCTCTTCTTCTCCTGGTCGCTTTGCTCGGGCTCGGTGCTTGGATGGACTTCCTTCGACCCACTGTATGTCCTGATTGCTTGCGCATTCTTTGGTGTTGCTTTAGAACTTGGATTTAGGCGTTCGCGATCGCTTTGTCCTTTTTGGCGTATGCTTTTGAAAGATTGTTAGTGGTTTAGTGTATAGAGATCAGATGAAACAGAGAAGGAGATGTTGAAGCGCCTGAAATATGGATCTATCTATGCCATTTTACGAGAAATCTCGGACACCTAGTAGTTCTGGTTTATATGCGGGAAGGGCATCGTATTGCATTGGCATGGATGATGCTAGATGCAGGGGGTGCTTGTGCATTTACGTTTGTATAATTGAATGTTTGCAGATAATAGCAGAAAGGGGACTTGAGCTGCTGTCGACGACTTTCATATTCAGCACTCTTGTAAGTTGCAGAAATTTCAGTTGCTTTTGTCTGTTCATAGCGTAATTATATTGATGTCGTTGTAAATGTAGTTAGTTACATCTTCAGTGCATCTCCGCTGCCCTCCTGATTCTTTCCTCTTGGCCTAAAGTTCTTCATGATGGTGAGCTGTGGACCAGCTTTCGTTCTGATGCCCCTCTCTGATACAGTTCTTCTCCCATAAAGAGCATGTGCATGAACATACTATGTGGATATAAGGGTAAATATGCGTGAACACTTTGCGGATGCGAAACTTAGAATGAGAATGCTTATGCTCCTGCTCATCAATTAATTTTCAGTTCGTTTTAATGAAAATAAAAGGCTTACAGAATACTCTTTTTTTTTTTGTTGAACTTTCTGCAACAAGACCGTTGGCTGTTCTTCCATGGAATTAATATGATCCCGAATATCAAAAAGTCCCTTTGCCCCTCAGTCTTCTTCATTGTTCACCTCTCGTTCATCACAGTGATGCAAGCACATTTGCATAGTTTCAATTTGTTAGCATTTAACATCAAGTATAAAATGAAATCAAGCAGACGTTGTCTGGGCTTGCTAGATAAAATAATTGAAAGACTGAACCACAGTACAAAATGAGATTAAGCACATTTGCATAGTTTTAATTTCTTTGCAATTCAAAGACCAATTGAGCCAAATCGTCAAGTTTCTTTTGGAGAATGTGAGAGAGATGTTATGTGGGGAAGCTGGTTCCCCCCATCTCATGAACACATGTTAATTTACATAAAGTAGGCTTCTTGGCTGTTCATTATCACTACTGTCAATCAGGTAGCTTCAGTTGAGAAAGCTTGGGAAGAGAGCTGTACAAAAGAAAGACCATAGGAAGGATTTCAGAGTCAGAACATTGATTTTACTCGCATATGTTTGTGATTAGGAATTGCATTCTTCCTTGAAATTGCATCCTAAATAATGAGGAGCACCTTTTTTAAGTGGTGCACTTGCCATTGTGCACCAAAAGTTCATAGATTGGTGGGTGCATCAACACAGCACCTTATCAAGTGATATATATGGGCAAGGAAGACACTCAGTAACACAATAATACCGTTGGTTTGAGCCAGAAATGAATCAGTATGTGCTGAAACTCCATTTAAGCAAAGTAATTTTGTACAACATCATGTTCATCATGTAAAATAAGGTGCATAATCAACCATGAGTTTTTGTATGGATAATTGTTTCTAGCAATGCTTATATTATCAGTAGAAATGGAAACTAGGAAATAACCTTTTCTGATCTCTGATATATGCTAGGAAATTACCTTTTCTGATGTTCTCTGGAATATGCATAGGGTACAATTTAGCTAGAGTAAAAATAAGTTTCCATTGATTGTAAACTTTAAGGGAGTTATATTAACACATGTACGCATGTTTTAGGTTAAAAGCAAATGAAAGGATTTGGATGGAATTTGTATTTGAAAATGATAAATAGAATACCAAAATTGCCTAATGATGTCTGCATATGTGTGTGCCTCCGTTAATTACCAAAGCACAAAAGCTAGCTGATTTAATTAGTCTGTGGAAGTGCTCCAATGCCAGAAGATATTTGAGCTTCCATTAAGTTTGTTGAGTTTGTCAATTAATTGATTGTTCAAGCTACACTCAAGAATTTCCTTGTCTTGCTCTTTTAGATGTTAAACCATGGCAATACAGAAATTGTCTGCATTTCTTCTTGCTTATGCTGCTTCTGAAAGGCAGTTTTAGCAGTTTAAATCTCTCTTCCCGTTTCCACTTAGAAAATTGCTCTATTTATCCGGACATGAAAGAGGGAATAGCTGTTTTTGTCTCCTAATCATTTGCTACGCACAATGTTTTGTGATTCCTGTTGTCAGGTTACGTTAGTACTCTATGCTGCTGGGTGCAATTCGGGGAGTAACAGTTCCTCCCTAAAGCCTCACCTGGCAGGAAACCTCATTCAGGACTTGTATGTGTTTTTCAGTTCAGAAATTGTGGCCTGATAATTAATTTGATTTGCCATCTATGCTACTAATTTCTAGTATATTCTTATCTTCTAAAAAACACAATTGCCACTTGTAAGTTGTAAGGACACAAGGGATAGATAAACTCTAGGAAGTATTCCTCCTTTCTTTGCACCTAAGATGCAACAGTTGTTGTCATATTCTAGTAATTATACTCTACAAGTACGGGGATTAAAAACCAGTGATCTAGCTTAGTTCTCTAAATTTTTTTTATCACAATTTTCATGACTGTTGATTTCTTTATTCTGTATGTACGAAAATTGCCACCTTATGAGATTAAAGTATGATGTTGAGGTGCCATTTTCCGTTGGTATCTTGCATGAACAAAAACAAAATTCATCTTTTGTTCATGTCCATGGTCATATATTTGAATGACTTGGTAAATTGCGCAGGTTTCCATTATAGCTTCACCTGAAAACTATTCTTGATGAAGAAATATCATGTTTATTGGTCTTCTGTGAAATGTGTGGCTGTTTCCGTATTTGTTTCTTGAACGGCATACTGGTCACCATCTGATGTTGCTAATGATATAATTTACAGGTGGTTTGGAATACAGCTGAATCCTCAATTTATTGGGATAGACCTCAAGTATGCAAACTTTTCCAGTCATTTTCATCGTTATTCTGATATTTAAAATACTTATATATGTCCATGCACATAACCTCTTGTGTGGACTGACTTATGATCACATCATTAGTGTTTTCCAGACCACGTGTCACCTTTCAAAAGTCTGTGAGGTTCAGCATTCCTCTGTTCTGTCACTTGACTGTCAGAGGCTGCTAATAGCACCAGTATATCCTTTTTCATAACATTAACTGCATGGGTGCTTATGTGGATCTTACTGTGAATTTAATCTCACTTTGACATCATATATACAGTTGTTGATCTTTCCGTTGCTGGTATTAGATGTTTTAGCTTTAATTTGTAAAATGTCTTCTGTAGGTTTTTCTTTGTTCGAGCAGGTATGATGGGATGGCTTCTTATCAATTTGTCAGTTCTAGCTAGAAGTGTCCCAGATGGCAACTTGAGCCTATCAATGGTCCTTTATCAACTATTCTGTGGGGTAATTTTATGATGATTTTTTTAGCATCTTTTGACAAAGTCAGTTATATGAGTTCCTTTGTCTAAGAATTCTTGTCTTTTTTACAGTTATATATCCTGGACTACTTTGTGCACGAGGAGTATATGACTTCCACGTGAGTGCATAACTTGTCTGTCTGTGCAATCCTTCAACTGCACACTGAAGTTGTCTAAGGGTCATTAAACCTGGTTTTTTTTTTTTTAAGAAACTGCATTGCTGCTAAAAAGTAGGAACTTTTATCTTCACTTACGACTCTGCTCAACCGTACTATAGGCTAATACTGCGTCTCTTTAGAGCATTTAGGAAATGCTACTATGCTTATGTATGAACTGGCCCGCTATATGGGCTGCTTTAGTTTAGCAAACAGTTATGCTGCTAAACTCTCTTCATTGTGGCCATGTATTCTTCCAACCTTTAGTGTACTGGGCTTGGGCCATGGAACCTGTTAACTTGGAACTTTGACCCAAATTAGGTGACACCTAATGGACTGATTGGAAATTGTAACCGTGGTCTTTATTTGTCCTACATTGCTAGTGTTTATTGTGCTGAGATCAATCAATGAATCTTATTATAATACTTTTAAAATAAAATATTAGCTGAGCAATGTGGGTGTTCAAAGATTTAGGTTCCTTTTTGTAGTGACCAATAATACTGCAGTAATGTTGGTAGTCATGCCCTGCCCTCCGGTACCTCTCTCCCACAACCTCTAAACACTAGCCAACAAAGAGAAAAGAAAGAAAGGATGCTGCTCTGTGGAATTATCATATGTAATTGGAGCACTCTATGGCTGATTTTGCTAGTAATACAAGAGTGTTCTTCTTCAGCTTTGAAACAAAAAGTCTTCTGTTTGTTGATTTTCAGACTTAATTACAGGAGTGTTTGCCATTAATTGTATGCATCATATGCTATTCACTGCTGCACAGGAGGCCAGACTCCTCACAACAGTAGAAGCTATAATAGAAGGAAATGTGGTTCAACTAATTGGCAATCTCATGTTTTATTGCAACCAGTCAACTAAATGCTTTTCCTTGGGAGATGCCAGGCAAATGTTTGCTGCCTGGTATTTAAAATTTAAACTTGAGTGATCTACTGTACAAGCGAAACATCTAACGTAGTAAAGTCTGCAGTACATTCAAAACAATTTCATGATCCACTTTTCCACATTTGAGCCAAGACAAGTAAGACCTGAGCTACTGAAAAGAACAATGAAAAAATTCATCCTTCTTTTCTGAGTAAGGGAGGGAGAATGTCTCATGGCCATATAATACGAGCTTCTCTAGAGTCTTTGATACAGTACCTGTCATTTTATGTGTTCTACTGAAGAAGATTCATTTTAAACTCTACTTAGAGATTCTACTTTAAAACTTTGTCTTCTAGTGTATCTGTGCCTTTGATAGATCATAAGCTTGTGTCTCATTTAAATATTAGCTTCCTTGTACCTGAATTGATTGATACATGTATCTCATTTAGGATGAGTTGCTTTGGTGAATATCACTTACCTATTCCTGTAGAATCCCATATATGTGTACTCTATTTTGTCATTTGGTCTCTTTTCTAGATGGGACATTATTGCAGAGAGATTGGGCTTCATGTTGGTATTTGGAGATCTAGTGTGGATTCCCTTCACATTTAGCATTCAGGTATGCCATCTAGAGAAGATGAACAGACAGTACGTTTGGTCATCAGAACTGTTTTTTTCCTTAGCTATCAATCATCACATTATCACACCATCTGTACCCCTATTTTTCTCTATACTTGCACATGGAGGGGGAGGGACCTGTCCCCTATTTTATTTGGGGACAGGTCACTACTGAGTTTTTTCTTTCTCAATCTGATGCTTAGATTGATGGTTAATGCGCATTGCTTATCAACATGATGGGCAAGCCAATTAAGTTTATGATAAGCTCCATTCATGCGTAGCAAACATACATATTCCAAATCTCTGGATGTTGTGATTAGTGTTCTTTTGTTCTTTTGGTGTTCAGTGAATTATTGACAGTTCATACAACATCTCTCTGCTTTATAGTTGTTCACTTCTTCTCTTAGGACTAGAAAAGTTGCCTTATTATACAAAATTGATTGCCTTTGAAGCATTGCAACCCTAAGTATCCGCATCTCACTATGTTAGTAGTTGTACACTCTGAATTCAAGATTGCATCTACTTGGAACCATTTATCAGATAAATATGCAGTTTGGAAGATTATTTGAGGCATGTTTATATGCCTACGTGAGTAATTGTCATCTCTGATACAGGGTTGGTGGCTTTTGAGGAATAACGTAGAGTTAACAACAATTGCTGCCATTGCTAATTGTTTTGTATTTCTGATTGGGTAGGCTTTATGTTGTCCTTTTGCTGATGAACCTAATATTGCCTGCCACCTTTACTAAGAATTCATTTCCTTTGCCTAAAAACTACGTAGATATATGGTGTTCCGAGGCGCTAACAAGCAAAAGCATGTGTTCAAAAGGAATCCCAAAGCACTTATATGGGGTCATCCTCCAAAAGTTGTGGGGGGGAAGTTGCTTGCTTCTGGTTATTGGTAAAATAACAGTCTCCTCCTACTCTTGCTGTGACTTATGGTCATGTTAGTGTTATGAAGGTCATAAATGGAATCCAAGTCTAAGATGAATAGATAAAACCACCAAGTATGAGTAATGTAATGTGCTTGGAGCCTTGCACACGTACTTCAATAGCTTCAACTTGTATTGTTGGATTTATCAGCTTGCTCCTTTGCAATTTAATGTCAATAAAAATGCTGTTAGCCTGGCTTTCACATCCTATACATATCAAAACTTCTCTATTGTCTGTACTTAAACGATTGTGAGACTGCTGTGACAGAACTCACTGATAGTCAATTCTTTCTGTTTCTTTGACACTTGGTATACATATAATTTGTTTCTCCTTATACCCACTTCCATTTATCTCTGTGAAGATGCACAATTTTTCAAATAAGGCATATTCATATAGAAAAGGAAAAAGGTAGTTTGATCGTCTCCATCAATATGCTTTGTGAATGTGAATGTAATTTTGGTAGAACTTAAATGGAGAAGGCTAAAAGTGTGGTAAACGACGAATCTTATGTTTCTCTGATTCTGTTTCCCAAAAAGTTCGCTTTGCTTCTCCTGCTACTCATGCAATTTTGACTTCACGTATCCTGTGGTTGAAGGGGAATTGCAAGGCACTGTAACTACCTTGGTGACTTGCTGCTGGCACTGTCCTTCAGCTTGCCTTGTGGACTAAGGTGATTTTTGACTTCACCCAACTCTATTATGATTTGCCATATGCATGCCAAAGTTAAGTAGATCACAGTTTTGAAGAGCTACTTCTCTTTTGCAGATCGCCCGTACCTTATTTCTACCCAATTTATCTCCTGATTCTGCTGATATGGAGAGAGAGAAGAGACGAAGCTCGTTGTGCAGAAAAGTACAGAGAGATTTGGGCAGAATACCGCAGACTAGTACCTTGGAGGATATTCCCCTATATCTATTAGATGTACAGTAGTTCATCTAGTAATGTTAGATCGTCCTACTTTCATAAGAAAAAAATCAGAGTGGGAGATTGAGGGGTCATTTGTTTTCTGTACTTGTTTTCTTAATCTTGGAAGTTGTAATTTCTTGGGAGGGTTGTATTACTTTTTCCTTAGTTCTTTTCTGTTGCTTTTGCGATTCGATCTTTTCCCAATTATGCGATATTGAGTACTCTTGCTTCGCCAGTGTATGATGAAGTCCTTTCATCGCTTGCCATTACTATTAGTAACCTCGTCCAATCTTGTTCTTTTACTTTGTTTTTATGGTGCCTCGTCCCCATCATTCCCAAAAAAAGAGGATCGGCATGCTTTCCTTCTGTATGGGCTATACAGCCCATACTATTGGGGTGCATCATTCACTTTGCAGTGTAGACAGAAGGATGTTGAAGCATAGAAGGATATGCAATAGATGGAAGGATCAATCGCGAGTAAAAATCTTCATTTTTTTTTTTTTTTTTACTTTATAGTATTTTCTGAAGGTTGAGCATTAGCCAAATAGCTGTTGACTAGATTTTGCTAAGGAGCATTCATACTTACAAGCTACAAAGAGTAAGATGCGGAAAATTTTTGAAGTGTTTCGAATGCTTACATTTTTCGCGACGTTTCAAATTATTGCTTGTGCAATCTTTACGGAGGGAGATATATGTGCCAGCTAAAGAGGGTTATGGGGAAAAGATAACATATCAAAACTCAATGCCATAGTTTTCATTCTCCAGCTTTAGATAGATCTTGACGAGTGTCTTCAAAATGCTCATCCAGTGTATGTTAATGAAAATACTTCTGATTTATAAGAAATCAATTATAGTAATACATAACACGAGAAAAATAACGTGTTAAAAAATTGTCGATTTTCCTTAATAGATCGTGGGATCTTTATTAATAAAATCTGACTTAGGATTAGCATAAACTATTTCCACTATCCACTTGCCTTTTGCAGCGGTGACTTCTTGTGTCCAGAGTCTATGTATAGCTTGCTTGAATCGACGAGATGGACTTCCGAACCTTCAAACACTAATCCAAGCCTTAATCGACAAGAAGAGATAGTTGGAAATTGTTTTTTACTCCCACAAACTTAAGGAAAAAAAAAAGAGATCAAAACCCTTAATCATGCGGTTAGCATTAGTCCAGGCCTCCTTCAGTAAATAATCACGTCTCCCACTCATTAGTGCTCATTCATTAATGTGCGATCGATATTTTACAAGTTCACGCTTATGACATCATTGAAGGGTTAGCTAAGAGGTCGAGTGCTTGATTTTGGGGAAGCAAATCTCCGTTCAAATTGTAACGACAACCACTTTAAGAATTTAGCCTTCCTTTGGTTTTTCCAGGGACCGACCCATCAAGTCAAATATGGATGCTGGATTTAAGCATGTCAAAGGGGCATTAATTTTAGGGGGGGGGCGATTTATGGGCATTAACTACTAACTGGTACTCCAAAGTACAAAGCTAGGATCAGATAATGAGTTTTATACACTTTTGGACCTATCGACATTGTGTTTGAGAGAAATCTCTCAATACCGCCAGGCTTAGAGTAAACGAAGTTGCCAATCATGAATAATGTGAGACCAAAATCAAACAAGAATTGAGCATATAGTGTACGAGAATGTGTGAGCTTTATTTTTCTCGATCATATCGACAAATTATCAACTTTAGCATTGGAGTACCTATATCTATAATCGTGAACATTTTATCGACCACTGCCAAGGGTTCGTTCTACTTTCGTAAATCTATGGATGCCATTATTAATTGTCTCTGACCTTTTGTCAGTTTTCAGATACATGACCTTTCTTCTGATGTGCTTTCGATCATCGTCTTCGACAATTTGAACCAACCAAGTCCATCCCTCTTATGTTTAAGAAGATAGGTCCAGACTTCCCTCGAAATGTGATCAACAATGAACAACACATACCAGGCACCAACCTTGGCGAGAACCTGAGAGGTCCTTATATATCTGAGTGTATGCGGCCTGCGATCTCTAAGGTCTACTGAATTGCCTTTATGAAGTTTACTCTTTGCTAGCAACCCATATCATAATATTTATAGGAGTTTAGCTTCTCAATGCTGCATCTTTTTTACCACTTCAATCAACCACTCATCCGATAGATCTAACAGAATTATGCTTTTTGCCTTCTCCATCAACTTCACCCTATGAGCCTCTTTTAGTGTTTATGGTAATATGTCTTTGCCATCCAATGCTTTCGTCAAAACTTGAATTGTTAATAGGACACAAATCTTTATATTGCACAATAGAAAGTTGTTCCTCCTGTTGAATTTCTCAATTTCAACTTTAGCTTCGGACATGTTTGCAACGACATAATTTCCAAACTGTTTTTAGACAAACAAAAGTCCCAAGTTAACTCTAGAAACCTTAACCCTAGTTCTGATATTGATTGTTATGAAATAACACAGAAGTGATCTTACAATTCGCGTCTTGTGTGAGAAGAGAAAATTACTAAAGAAATCAAGGAAAAATCATCAAAGCACTAAGAACTTATGTGGTTTAGTTTGAGTTTGGTACCTATTTTATGGAGAGAGCTAGTAGCATATAAATCCACTATGAATTTGAAGAATTGTAACATTCACAATTGCTCAATTGTTAAAGTGCTTCCAAACACTAAATTACACCCAAAGCAAAACTTACAGGTTTTTTTAACACGATCTCTCATAAAGAATTCGTTCAGAAAATTTATAAAGAAAAAGCCCTAAAAAATCCTCTTGCTTGCTCTAGCGGACAAACAAACAAGTGGAATTTCCTTTGTATATGTTCTTATTTGACTTGCTGATTAAAATTATGAAATCTATTCAAACTAGGAATCCAACTTCAATATATAAAGTATTTCATTAATTTCTTACTTGTTCGGAAGTGAAACTATAAATTCTATTTGAATTTGAATTTTTTAATTAATTCAGATTTTCTTTTTTTCCCGGACTCAAACTTAAAAAATTCTCAACAACAAATTTTATCAACAATAATAAATAAATAAATAAAATGCTGAGATTTGAGGTCCTTATTAAGTAAGCACCGAAGATTGAGGTGCAAATATTTGGAGTGTTAGAACTTGGCACGATATGACATTTAAATACTAAAAGTTTGGAAAGATATATTTAAGTGTCAACATCGAAGCAAAATGAATTAGTTAAGTGCCAACGGCAAGAAATTTTAGTGAAAATACTAACGCGGTGTTTTTTTGGTGAGAAAAGTGTAAAATGACATTGTTTTTTATTTTTTTGGTGACCCAGGGAACCTCCGTGCACCGCTTCGCGGTGGAGAGTAAACCCTGGGGTGACTGGGCCACCACCACAGACCCAGGCACAGGTGAATCGCACGTTTTGCATTGAAGCAACGCGGACGCGGAGTCTCAAACCCTTCCCCTTGCGAATGGGGTACCAAGCCTTAACCATCGCGGCCACCGCGGGCGGTGGTGTAAAATGACATTGTTTTGCACACTAATATAGCTAAATCGTTTTGCATGCTGACGTGGTTAGATAAGTCGAAAATGACGTCGTTTTATCTCCAATTTGAATTTTAATATAAATATTAATTAAATTAAATTAAAAGCTAAATAAATAAATAAATGAAAGAAGAAGAAGATTGCAAAAAGGCTTGTTCGGTGAGGGCTGTGCAAGCCCTTGCCACTGCCTCCCATCCGTCACTGGGGACCTGGCCGACCCTCCCCCTATCATCGCTGGCCCTTCCCAATGACGGGTGGGAGGCGGCGTGGCGAGGGCTAGTCTGCAATCTTCTTTTTTCTTTTTTATGTTCTTCTTCTTTTTTAAATTTATTTTTAAATTTAAATTAATTAATACTTATATTAAAATTTAAATAAGAGACCAAATGACCTTATTTTCACTATTCTTTGCTAAGTTAGCTTTCCAGCGAGCCACATAGGCCAGTTAAATTATTAAAAGAATGTCACATAAGATTTCTGGAACTCTTCACTAGAGTTAGCACTAAAATGTTCCAAGTTACAAAAAAAGTGGCACTTATTTATATATTTTGTAACTTTTAGCATTTAAGTTTCTTCCTGTTAAGTTTTGACATTTGCATTGCACTTCTGCCTGGAAGATTATCACATTTAAATCTTGCCCTAGAATTGTCACCATCTAAGTTGCGTAAGGCTGGCTCTTTTTTTGCATTTTCAATCCAACATATGTCCCTTTTCACCGAGATAATATCACATGTTTGTGATGTGTTGCTAACGGATAACTTACCGGATGGTAACAGGTCGAGATTAATTAGGTTCCTAATCAGCTCGTCACAATCAAATTTCGAGTTATGGAGAGGATTTCGGGTCCAATCATGCAACGAACTTTCAGATAGCGTTCGATATGATTTAAAAGACATGATTAGCAGATACTGTCAAACTCAAACCCAACCATCTGATCCGAAGAATATCCTGGTCAAGTTCTTGAAGGCAATAAGAGATTCCCTTTTCTTCTCAGGTAATATTCCGAAAAATCCCAAACCGATATGTTTATAATAAGTTTACCAAAAATTAATTTTTTGACCTAAAAAACTCAAAACTAGTATATTTGTGATAAATTTATTATAAACTAATGTCGCAAATTTATCTCATTAGTAACAAATTTATCCTCCGTTAGTTTTCGTTAAATTGAATTTATATTATGAATACAAACTGATACACCTATGACAAAAGGAGAGTAAAATTCTAAATTGGTACACTCAATAAAATTTAAGGAAAATTAGATGATAAATTTGCTACAAACATATTATTTTGAGGTTTTTCATTGTATTAATCATTTTGAACTCCTTTGATCAGTGGCTCCTTTGGGGAAGACTGTACTGGCTAATGCTGGTGGTGATGTGATGGTTTAGATATGTATTATGTAATGTGGGATTCCTCCAAAAACACGACGGTTTTTTAAAAAAAAGAGAGAAGGGAATAACATGATGACGGGTTCAGGCCATTCGTGTACTAGATTCCCTGTTTTTAAATTGAATTGTATTTGGAATTCTCTATTAAGAAACCCTACTCATTGTTTGAACTGGACTTGGCATTCTCTATTAAGAAATTCTACTCATTGTTCAAGTCGGAGTTTGGAATATATATGCGTCTCAAGCTTTCATAATGTTCTATAAGGTAAAAAATCAATGTCCGATGATCGATGGTCATTGGCTGTCGCATCGACATTTTTGGAATCCACTGGAGCGTTAATTCCAGTTTGTGCATGTCGGTAGGCATAGTCAGAAGAACATCAACTTTAGTTGGTGCCCGTGGCTTTTATCCTTCTTTTTCCACCTCTTGGTAAAACCCCATTTTAGGGGCGACGAAAAGACGTCGGGTACGAAAGTCGTTTTCTTTGTGTCGGGGTGGAACTCTTTTGATGCATTAGGTGATGCTCATCGGATGCAGTCTTAAAAAAGTGTCTTCAGGGTATCGAACTGCTTTGACTTTTGGTGAATCTCGTACGTCTGTACAGATCTTGCGTGAGTGCACCTAATGAAGAAGCCAATAATAAACATGTCTCAGGAAATTTCCACCGGCGTCTTGACCAGTCGCTAGCAATATTCAAGTGGAGTAGAGAATCGCTAGAGATGTGTCCGTCGACGGCACATTACCCCAGAATTTTTTTAATACGTGGTTAGGTGTCTCATCTTCATCCGCCAAATTCCAAGAAAGCGAAACCCTATTCATTTGGCTATTCTGTATTGAATATATTCTTCCACCTAAACCCAGGCATAAAAATCTGTGCGTGTCGCATCGATTACTTCGGAACTAAACAGGTCCAATGAGTGGTGATAAAGTACGGGAGGTAAGGATATACGAAAATTCAATTCTTTAATTCTCCGATTGATTAGTAAATTATTTACGACCACCTCTTTGTGTAGAGTAAGTATTGGCACTCCAACGGAATCGCTTAATTTATCATGTTCTTTATTATTCATTGTATGATTTCTCTGATGATTTTATTCTCGTGTTGAGTTTTAATTGCAAAATGTGATAACTTTGGGATTTTATTTTACAAGGATACCCATAACCAACGCTAAAGACCAACGCTAAATCAGTACATGGGATACGTAGGATACTTCATGAGCCTTTGGATAGTTGGGCTTCTACGCTCGTGCCATGGTTAATAAAAAAACATAGAATAGAGATAATTAAAGATGGGGAGTTCATTTTTGAGGAGAATGACCAAACCTATTTTAAGGTTCATAAGACAGAGCACACGCAAATTAAGCCATCTCTCAACACGCATCATGCTCAAGCATGCCCTTTCGGAATAACTAATGAGCTATAGATAAACATCATCGAGATCTTTGGGAGAAAAGTATGAAAAAGTCTTGAACATATTGTATTGATATCAATTAATTACTAAACTTTTCATTTAGATCAATTTAGCTCTAGACATTTTGCGTTTGTGCTAATTGAGTCAATTCGGCCAATTTTGATGAAAAATCGCTAACATGAACATCGACTGACTTACATGGCACGACTAACACTGCTATTGACATTTTTTTATTTATAATTTTTAATAATTTTCAATTTTTTTATTAATTTATTTTTTCTTTTAGTTTTTCTCTTCTCTTTTCGTTCTTGCCATCAAATAATTTCAGAATATATGTACTTACTGTGGATCCAAGAACATTTTCGTGCACACTAAATGATTTAGTGCTTTGGCTCTTCACGACATTTGCAAGAGAGCTTATTCAACTTTAATTTATTTTCTAAAGAAGTTAGGTAAAGATTACAATGTACATGAGGTACAGATCAATGTTAAGCGGTCGTTGGTCTCACATCAACATGTTTCGAACCCAATTAAGCGTTAATTTCAATTTATGCATGTCAGCCAGCGTAATCAAAAGACATCAATCTTAGTTCGCGCCCGTAGTTTTATCCTTCTTTTTTCCTCCCTTCTGACAACCCCAATTTAGTGGCGACAAAAGACGTCGGGACGAAAGTCCGTTTCTTTAGAGTGGTCGATGTCATGGATGCATTAGGTGATGCGGATCGGATACTAACGGGGATTGAGCTGTTTAACTATTGCGGATTTCGTACCTAGTACACATCTTGCATTGGAAACATCTTGGAGCCACAATAATTAATATGTCCAAGGAAATTTCCTATCTTGACTTCAACCCCCCTCTTAAGACGTAATGGCTGGAGTTGAAAGCCTTCATCAATTTATGCCGCATATTACAGAGTAGCCTAGGAATATTCAACTGCAGTTGAGAATCACGAAAAGATGTGTCCGTCGTCACATTAACCCGATAATTTTATAAGCACGTCTAAGTCTTCCCCGCCATAATCCAAGGAAGCGAAACCCTACACAAATCAGAGCCTGTCGCTGCAATTAATTATTGAAATTGACCTATCGATTACTCCAGCGTTACGTACGAGAGGTTAGGATATATGGAAAAAAAAAAATTCTTTAATTTTCCAATTGGTTAGTGAATTATTTACGCCTGTCTCGATGTGCAAAGTAAGTATCAACGCTTCATCTGAACCGCGTAAATCGCTCATATTTTTCTATTGTTCCTCATCTGATTTCTTTGGTGATTTGTAGCTTTCGCATGTCATAGAACTAATTGGTGTCACTAATTAGGGTGTTAGGGGGTTTTCAACTTAGGAAGTGGAACTCATTTGTTGAAACTTCACCAACTGCGTTTAATACTCTTGAGTAGGGTCGTCAGCACAAACCAAAAGTCAATGCTCGACCAGATTATGGGATTTGTAGGATACTTCTTTAGCCTTCAGATATTTGAGCATGTCCGCTTGTGCCATGGGAAAAAGAATAGAATGAGGACAATTAAAGATGAGGAGTTGGTTTGTGAGGAAAATGACCACCTATTTTAAGCTTCATAATAGAGAGCATACACTAATTAAGCCATCATTAGCTCTCTCTACACGCATCAAACTCAAGCATGCCCTTTCGGAATAATAAGCTATAGATAAACATCATTGAAATGTTTGGTTTGTCATGCAAAAAAAGCTAACGAAGTGATAATAGAAGTTGTTCATTCTAAATTCCCCTTCTCTTGGATTAATCTATCATACGTCGGGAAAATGTTACATATCATACTTATGAGTTATTAACATGTGTCGATTGGGTGCACTTTATTATTTTCTTAGCGTTATCCTTTGGTGCTTGAGCATCGAATATATCCACAGTGGACCAAATGTGAGTTTCGTTCATATGAATGGCATTTTCAATCTACATTATTATTATTATTATTATTATTATTATTATTATTATTATTTATCTTCAAATCTGTTTACATCCCTATTTGTCTGTTTACATATATTTGTGTGTGTGTGTGTGTGTGTGTGTGTGTGTGTGTGGGGTTCTCTTTATATTTTTGCCATCTTCTCTACTTTAATCCGAATTGAGTGTTCTCTTTGTAATTTAGCAAATAAAACCAAGCACTTTTGGAAAGTTATTTGTTTTCCATTCTAAAGACGATAAATTAATTTCTAAACCTTACTTGGCACTTTCCTATCGATGTTCTATCTAAATAATTATCAAATAAATGTTTCCTATCGATGTTCTATCTAAATAATTATCAAATAAATGTTTGTTACTTTTTCCTATAAATATGTAATATTTAAAGGATAATAAACCCCTATGAAGCATGGACAATATTACTGGTAATGGCCTAAAAATAACTTCTGGCTCTTTTGAGTTTGTCAAACAAAATTACACATCTGGGTCAATGGAAAAATCATTGAATGATTATCCACGAACAACTGGCTATGTAATTTTTGCGTAAGCAGTGGTAATGGAGGCAAGACCCTTTATCGTATAATCTTTTTTTTTTTTTTTTGACCCAGGAACCTCGTGCGCCGCTTCGCGGCGAAATAAACCTTGGGGATAGGTAGAGTCACCACCACCCTTGCCTACCAGGTAAATCACTTGACGACGCCGTGGATCGAACTCGGGACCTCTCGTAAAAAGTTTCCTTGCCCAACCACCTACGCCACCACCAATCTTTGATAAGAAAGAAAAAGAGAATAGAGAAGGACATAGAAAGTGGTAGGACAAAAGACTATCCTAATCAAATTTTTTGCATGATAATGAAACGATTTTAGACGAGGACGGTTCGGTGACCGAAAAAGATTCGATGTTGACAGGTGTGCACTATAAATATTAATGGACCCTTTGCCAAAAAGAGATTATTATAAGATAATGGTCCAGAATCCTTAATCAATAAAAAAAATTATTATCATTACGCATAATAATTTGTCTAAATATTTTCATTGACAATAATTTTTTTTTGTTTATTTTACTTTTATAAATGATGTAAGAAATCATTGTTTCTAAAATATTTTTATTATTCATTTTTCACAAAAAAAATGAAGTTTTATTTAGAGTTTAAAATGTGGTTAGGTTGCCATTGGCTTTGGACCCTATGGGTGAGTGGTTCCCGGTTCCGGTTCGGTTCCGTCTGGAACCTAGAACCTACCATCGGGCACATGTTCCTCAATTTTTGGAACCTGGAACCTACCCTATCACAGGTTCTGGGGTCGGTTCCAAGTTCTAACAGGTTCTTTTTATTTTATTTTTTTGTTTTTTGGTTTCATTTTCGTAGTGAGCGCAAATATCCAAAAGCCGAAATAATTCAATAGTTGGCCCTCCATTTTCAGTACCTGCCAATACACATCAATGTAAATCTTTTACATTTAGACAGTCAGCTCTACTTCCAATTTGCTCCACACTCTAATACAAAATCAAAGAGATTCCTCAGAAGGGGAAAAGGTAGATTCTAAGTGTGATATGACAATGACACATACAGGTTGGCAGAAAAAAAAAAGATAAGCAACACATATAGCACATGCCTATTAGAGAAAATCTATATCCTCATTTCTATCAAGACTCCTTGAGTAAAATTGTCTTGTGGCTAATTCTTAAGGTACAAGCCAGAGAAATCCTAAGACAGAAAATGCAAAAGAGCCTATGTTTACAAACAAGAAAAACCGTCCGAAAGCAATAACAAATTTGATCTGGCAACAAGAATGAATATGCATGACAGCAAAGACCAGCAGAAGGCTAACATGAAAAATCCATTTACCTCTTCCCCAGAGACATATACTACTAGAGCCGATCTCCCAAGATCATGCCCTTCAACAATCATTGCAGCCATCTTCCAGTATTAATATATGAGATGGACAAGGTAGGGCACAATGGTTAGACAGGGAGGTAGATATATACAGAACTTAAAATATTTTATGATTTTCTATTGTATCATCTAAGTACATTACCTGCAACAACAGGGTACTCTTGCCAACACCAGGATCACCTCCCACCAAAATTAAGGAACCTTTAGAGCCACAATGCAGCAAAATCAATAGCTTTGATAAAATTAAAATCTTCAAACTTCCATACATCTCAAGTGAAAGTTCAAGTAATGCAACAGATTCGTGCGGACCATACATCAAAAAAGTAGGTCGAACCTGGCACAAGACCACCGCCTAGCACTCTCGAAACCTCCTCTCCAAAGGGTCCATACCTAAACATCAAGCACAGATCATTTACTTTAAGGAATTAGGGCGACATGCCATCCGATTCATCGAGCCGTGAGCAAGGTTCGCGAAGCCCGGCCACCGGCATTTCGCCATCGAATCGTTCGTGGCCAGATCGAACTTCGAGGGAGGTCCGGCGATGGCGAGCACGCGGCGACGATGACAGCGGCAAAGACACGAGTCTCACGGCACCAACGGCGGCACGAACGGCGCGGCGAAGACGGCGGTGGTCGCGGCTCAACCCACGACCAAGGGGGAAGAGCTCGGTTCTGGTAGAGGTGGTGGCGATTCGAAGCAACGACGGCCCGAACGGCGGAGCGAGCGGCGGCAAGAGGTGGTGATGGTGGCTTGGAGACGGCGGCGGCAGCTCACGGCGGCGAGGGGTAACGCGGACGGCGCGACAGCTCGTCGGGCTCAACGGCGAGACGGCTCGTCGGACGAGCGGTGGGTGGTGGTGGTTCGGTGGCCAAGAGATGGTGGTGAGTAAGGCGTGGGGCGGCAGTGTGGTGGTGGATGAAGCAGCAGCCATCAAGATGAAGAAGAAGAAGAAGAAGGGGTGGGGTTTTGGCCGAGAGAAGGGAAAAGAGGAGAGAGAGAGAGAGAGAGAGAGAAGAAAAGAAAAAAGTTGGGGGGAGCAGGAAGTGACGTGAGGAGTGAAAAGTGGAGAAAAGAAAGAGAGAGAGAGAAAGAGGAAGGGGGGAAGAATCGCAGAGGCAGGAAATCGGGGAAGCTAGGTTTTTTTTTTTTTTTTTAGAATTATGACCGGTTCCTAGAAAAATGGAACCGGGAACCGGAACCGAACCTAACTCTCCGGTTCGGTTCCCCGGTTCCCGGTTCTACTCGGGAACCGTGCTCACCCCTATATGACCCGCCATTGTGGCACATAAAAATTTCAAAACCAATTAAAAGCGAGTTTCAAAACCAATGAAAACGCACATAAAGGTTTGTTTTGATTATTCTTGGAAATAAATAATGGATTTTACAATTCAAATTTAACACGAGAATAAAATTATGGGAGAAATTAATGAGAAACAATAAGTACATAACAAATTTGCAAGATTCTAATGACTTCACGAAGTGAAGGTGTGTGCAAGAACATGAGAAGTCAAAGGATCTTCCTAATCTCAGTTTTATCAGAGACAGAATCCTAGGATCTCTTCCAGAAGATAGTAGGGGATGCTATTGTCTCTCCAGATCTACATGACATAGCAAGAGCAGTGCTAGAGGAATGTGGGGGTTTGCCTTTCGCAATTGCAACTATAGGAAAGGCTCTAGGACATAAAGAGAAGCACATATGGGAGGACGTGTTGAAGCATCTTAGAAAGTCTACCATTAGCTCATTCACGGAAATGCAAGAGTTTGTGTTTTCACGCCTGGAACTGAGTTACAAGTATTTATCAAGTGAAGAAGCTAAGTCATGCTTTTTGCCGTGTTGTCTATTTTTGAAAGATTTTGATATACCGATCATATATTTGGTTAATTATGGAAGAAGCTTAAGGTTTTACAAAGGTGTTTATACACTAATAGAGATGAGGAGTAGGGCCTTGG
Source organism: Eucalyptus cladocalyx (assembly GCA_017140615.1). Classification (NCBI taxonomy): domain Eukaryota; kingdom Viridiplantae; phylum Streptophyta; class Magnoliopsida; order Myrtales; family Myrtaceae; genus Eucalyptus; species Eucalyptus cladocalyx. The sequence continues at coordinate 24,962,204 of CM029516.1, forward strand.
CATTAGTGGATAAATTGATATCTTCATGTTTGTTACTAACGAGTGATCAATGTGATTGTGTGAAGATGCATGATATTGTGCGGGCTACAACCATCTCTGTTGCTTCCAAAGAAAAATCCTTCCTGGTTAGTTGTGATTCTGATATGAAACAATGGCTAGCAAAAGATACAAGCCAAGATTGGCACGCAATTTCCCCCCTTTTTGATCATTTGCCTAACCATTCGTGTGAATAGAACCATCCGAAGTTAAAGCTTTTGCAAATGGCATGCACAAATACTTCTCAGACACTTCCTGATAATCTCTTTAGAGGAACGAAAGAACTCAAAGTTCTTACTTTGATAGGATTATCAATCCAACGAGCACCTTCATCTCTTCAATTATTGCTGAACCTTCAAACTTTGCATTTAGAGTTCTGTCAGTTGAGAGACATGTCCATGATTGGAACATTAAAAACACGTGGACGGCACGTGCATGGCACGCGCCCATTTACCTTGGTGGGTGCGCAACACACACTCGACACACCGTGCAGGGCCTTGAATCAAGGACAATGGTTATGAACGAGATAGTGGATGCAATCAGGGAAGAGGAAATTAGTATAGTTGGAGTTTACGGGATGGGTGTTGTTGGTAAAACAACCATGATGAAGGAAGTGATAAAGACAGTGGAGAAAAAGAACCTTTTCGATGAAGTGGTGATGGCGCTTGTGTCCCGTAACTTGAACTTTACAAAGATATAAGATGAGATGGTAGGTATGCTAGGTCTTGACCTGGATAAGAGAGGAGAAATTGGAAGAGTAGGTCGGCTACGTGCAAGACTGCTGGAGAGTAAGAGTACACTAGTAGTACTAGATGACGTCTGGGGGGTGCTTGGTCTTGAGGCAATAGGTATTCCTTCGGGTATTTCTTGCAAGATTCTAATGACTTCACGGAGTGAAGATGTGTGCAAGAACATGAGAAGTCATAGGATCTTCCTAATCTCGGTTTTATTAGAGACAGAATCCTAGGATCTTTTCCAGAAGATGGCAAGGGATGATGTTGTCTCTCCAGATATACATGACATAGCAAGAGCAATGCTAGAGGAATGTGGGGTTTTGCCTTTCGCAATTGCAACTATAGGAAAGGCTCTAGGACATAAAGAGAAGCACATATGGGAGGACGTGCTTGAAGCAACTTAGAAAGTCTACCATCAGCTCATTCACGGAAATGCAAGAGTTTGTGTTTTCACGCGTGGAACTGAGTTACAAGTATTTATCAAGTGAAGAAGCTAAGTCATGCTTTTTGCCGTGTTGTCTATTTCTGGAAGATTTTGATATACCGATCACATATTTGGTTAATTATGGAAGAAGCTTAAGGTTCTACAAAGGTGTTTATACACTAATAGAGATGAGGAGTAGGGTCTTGGCGTTAGTGGATAAATTGATATCTTCATGTTTGTTACTATGAGTGATCAAAGTGAGTGTGTGAAGATGCATGATATTATGCAGGCTATAGCCATCTCCGTTGCTTCCAAAGAAAAGGCTTTCCTGGTTAGTTGTGATTCGATATGGAAAAATGGCCGCAAAAGATACAAGCCAAGATTGGCATGCAATTTCCCTCCTTTTTGATCATTTGCCTAACCATTCGTGTGAATGGAACCATCCGAAGTTAAAGCTTTTGCATATGGCATGCACAAATACTTCTTAGACACTTCTTGATAATCTCTTTAGAGGAACGAAAGAACTCAAAGTTCTTACTTTGCTAGGATTATCAATCCAACGAGCACCTTCATCTCTTCAATTATTGCTGAACCTTCAAACTTTGCGTTTAGAGTTCTGTCAGTTGAGAGACATGTCCATGATTGGAACATTAAAAACACGTGGATGGCACGTGCATGGCACGCGCCCATTTACCTTGGTGGGTGCGCAACACACACTCGACACACCGTAGTGGGCCTTGAATCAAGGACAATGGTTATGAACGAGATAGTGGATGCAATCGGGAAGAGGAAATTAGTATAGTTGGAGTTTACGGGATGGGTGTTGTTGGTAAAACAACCATGATGAAGGAAGTGATAAAGACAGTGGAGAAAAAGAACCTTTTCGATGAAGTGGTGATGGCAGTTGTGTCCCAGAACTTGAACTTTACAAAGATATAAGATGAGATGGTAGGTATGCTAGGTCTTGACCTGGATAAGAGAGGAGAAATTGGAAGAGTAGGTCGGCTACGTGCAAGACTGCTGGAGAGTAAGAGTACACTAGTAGTACTAGATGACGTCCGGGGGTGCTTGGTCTTGAGGCAATAGGTATTCCTTCGGGTATTTCTTGCAAGATTCTAATGACTTCACGGAGTGAAGATGTGTGCAAGAACATGAGAAGTCAGAGGATCTTCCTAATCTCGGTTTTATCAGAGACAGAATCCTAGGATCTTTTCCAGAAGATGGCAAGGGATGATGTTGTCTCTCCAGATATACATGACATAGCAAGAGCAATGCTAGAGGAATGTGGGGTTTTGCCTTTCGCAATTGCAACTATAGGAAAGGCTCTAGGACATAAAGAGAAGCACATATGGGAGGACGTGCTGAAGCAACTTAGAAAGTCTACCATCAGCTCATTCACGGAAATGCAAGAGTTTGTGTTTTCACGCGTGGAACTGAGTTACAAGTATTTATCAAGTGAAGAAGCTAAGTCATGCTTTTTGCCGTGTTGTCTATTTCTGGAAGATTTTGATATACCGATCACATATTTGGTTAATTATGGAAGAAGCTTAAGGTTCTACAAAGGTGTTTATACACTAATAGAGATGAGGAGTAGGGTCTTGGCGTTAGTGGATAAATTGATATCTTCATGTTTGTTACTGATGAGTGATCAAAGTGAGTGTGTGAAGATGCATGATATTATGCAGGCTATAGCCATCTCCGTTGCTTCCAAAGAAAAGGCTTTCCTGGTTAGTTGTGATTCTGATATGGAAAAATGGCCAGTAGAAGATACAGGCCAAGATTGGCATGCAATTTCCCTCCTTTTTGATCATTTGCCTAACCATTCGTGTGAATGGAACCATCCGAAGTTAAAGCTTTTGCATATGGCATGCACAAATACTTCTTAGACACTTCTTGATAATCTCTTTAGAGGAACGAAAGAACTCAAAGTTCTTACTTTGCTAGGATTATCAATCCAACGAGCACCTTCATCTCTTCAATTATTGATGAACCTTCAAACTTTGTGTTTAGAGTTTTGTCAGTTGAGAGACATGTCCATGATTGGAACATTAAAAACACGTGGATGGCACGCACCCATTTACACCCTAGTGGATGCGCAACACAAATAAGATAGTGGATGCAATCAGGGAAGAAGAAATTAGTATAGTTGGAGTTTACGAGATGGGTGGTGTTGGTAAAACAACCATGATGGAGGAAGTGATCAAGACAGTGGAGAAAGAGAACCTTTTCGATGAAGTGGTGATGGCAGTTGTGTCCCAGAACCCGAACTTTACAATGATACAAGATGAGATGGCAGGTATGCTAGGTCTTAATTTGGATAAGAGAGGAGAAATTGGAAGAGCAGGTCGGCTATGTGCAAGACTGCTGGAGAGTAAGAGTACACTAGTAGTACTAGATGACGTCCGGGGGGTGCTTGATCTTGAGGCAATAGGTATTCCTTCGGGTATTTCTTGCAAGATTCTAATGACTTCACGAAGTGAAGATGTGTGCAAGAACATGAAAAGTCAAAGGATCTTCATAATCTTGGTTTTATCAGAGACAGAATCTAGGATCTTTTCCAGAAGATGGTAGGAGATGCGGTTGTCTCTCCAGATTTACGTGACATAGCAAGAGCAATGTTGGAGGAATGTGGGGGTTTGCCTTTCGCAATTGCAACTATAGGAAAGGCTCTAGGACATAAAGAGAAGCACATATGGGAGGACATGTTAAAGCAACTTAGAAAGTCTACCATCAGCTCATTCACGAAAATGCAAGAGTTTGTGTTTTCATGCGTGGAACTGAGTTACAAGTATTTAGCAAGTGAAGAAGCTAAGTCGTGCTTTTTGCCGTGTTGTCTATTTCTGGAAGATTTTGATATACCGACCACGTATTTGGTTAATTATGGAAGAAGCTTAAGGTTCTACAAAGGTGTTTATACACTAATAGAGACGAGGAGTAAGGTCTTGGTGTTAGTGGATAAATTGATATCTTCATGTTTGTTACTGACGAGTGATCAAGGTGATTGTGTGAAGATGCATGATATTGTATGGGCTATAGCCATCTCCATTGCTTCCAAAGAAAAAGCTTTCCTAGTTAGTTGTGATTCTGATATGGAACAATGGCCAGCAGAAGATACAGGCCAAGATTGGCATGCAATTTCCCTCCTTTTTGATCATTTGTCTAACCATTCGTGTGAATGGAACCATCCGAAGTTAAAACTTTTGCAAATGGCATGCACAAATACTTCTCAGACACTTCATGATAATCTCTTTAGAGGAATGAAAGAACTCAAAGTTCTTACTTTGTTGGGATTATCAATCCAACGAGCACCTTCATCTCTTCAATTCTTGATGAACCTTCAAACTTTGCGTTTAGAGTTTTGTCAGTTGAGAGACATGTCCATGACTAGAACATTAAAAACACGTGGACAGCACGTGCACGACACGTGCCCATTTACACCTTGGTGGGTGCGCAACACACACCCAACACACCGTGCAGGGCCTTGAATTAAGGACAATGGTTATGAACGAGATAATGGATGCAATCATGGAAGAAAAAATTAGTATAGTTGGAGTTTACAAGATGGGTGGTGTTGGTAAAACAACCATGATGAAGGAAGTGATCAAGACAGTGGAGAAAGAGAACCTTTTTGATGAAGTGGTGATGGCAGTTGTGTCCCAGAACCCGAACTTTACAATGATACAAGATGAGATGACATGTATGCTAGGTCTTGATCTGGATAAGAGAGGAGAAATTGGAAGAGTAGGTCGGCTACGTGCAAGACTGCTGGAGAGTAAGAGTACACTAGTAGTACTAGATGACGTCTGGGGGGTGCTTGGTCTTGAGGCAATAGGTATTCCTTCGGGTATTTCTTGCAAGATTCTAATGACTTCACGGAGTGAAGATGTGTGCAAGAACATGAAAAGTTAGAGGATCTTCATAATCTTGGTTTTATCAGAGATAGAATCCTGGGATCTTTTCCAAAAGATGGCAGGAGATGCGGTTGTCTCTCCAGATTTATGTGACATAGCAAGAGCAGTGTTGGAGGAATGTGGGGGTTTGCCTTTCGCAATTGCAACTATAGGAAAGGCTCTAGGACATAAAGAGAAGCACATATGGGAGGACATGCTAAAGCAACTTAGAAAGTCTACCATCTGCTCATTCACGGAAATGCAAGAGTTTGTGTTTTCATGCGTAGAACTGAGTTACAAGTATTTAGCAAGTGAAGAAGCTAAGTCGTGCTTTTTGCCGTGTTGTCTATTTCAGGAAGATTTTGATATACCGATCACGTATTTGGTTAATTATGGAAGAAGCTTAAGGTTCTACAGAGGTGTTTATATACTAATAGAGATGAGGAGTAGGGTCTTGGCGTTAGTGGATAAATTGATATCTTCATGTTTGTTACTGACGAGTGATCAAGGTGATTGTGTGAAGATGCATGATATTGTGTGGGCTACAGCCATCTCCATTGCTTCCAAAGAAAAAGCTTTCCTGGTTAGTTGTGATTCTGATATGGAACAATGGCTAGCAGAAAATACAGGCCAAGATTGGCACACAATTTCCCTCCTTTTTGATCATTTGCCTAACCATTCGTGTGAATGGAACCATCCAAAGTTAAAGCTTTTGCAAATGGCATGCACAAATACTTCTCAGACACTTCCTGATAATCTCTTTAGAGGAACGAAAGAACTCAAAGTTCTTGCTTTGCTAGGATTATCAATCCAACGAGCACCTTCATCTCTTCAATTCTTGCTAAACCTTCAAACTTTGCGTTTAGAGTTTTGTCAGTTGAGAGACATGTCCATGATTGAGACATTAAAAACACATGGACAGCACGTGCACGGCACGTGCCCATTTACACCTTGGTGGGTGCGCAACACACACCCAACACACCGTGCAGGGCCTTGAATTAAGGACAATGGTTATGAACGAGATAGTGGATGTAATCAGGGAAGAAAAAATTAGTATAGTTGGAGTTTACAGGATGGGTGGTGTTGGTAAAACAACCATGATGAAGGAAGTGATCAAGACAGTGGAGAAAGAGAACCTTTTTGATGAAGTGGTGATGGCAGTTGTGTCCCAGAACCCGAACTTTACAATGATACAAGATGAGATGGCAGGTATGCTAGGTCTTGATCTGGATAAGAGAGGAGAAATTGGAAGAGTAGGTCGGCTACGTGCAAGACTGCTGGAGAGTAAGAGTACACTAGTAGTACTAGATGACGTCTGGGGGGTGCTTGGTCTTGAGGCAATAGGTATTCCTTCGGGTATTTCTTGCCAGATTCTAATGACTTCAGGAAGTGAAGATGTGTGCAAGAACATGAAAAGTCAAAGGATCTTCCTAATCTCGGTTTTATCAGAGACAGAATCCTAAGATCTCTTCCAGAAGATGGCAGGGGATGCTATTGTCTCTCCAGATCTACGTGACATAGCAAGAGCAAGATCTTTGAGGAATGTTGGGGTTTGCCTTTCGCAATTGCAACTATAGGAAAGGCTCTAGGACATAAAGAGAAGCACATATGGGAGGGCGTGCTAAAGCAACTTAGAAAGTCTACCATCAGCTCATTCATGGAAATGCAAGAGTTTGTGTTTTTGCGTGTGGAATTGAGTTACAAGTATTTATCAAGTGAAGAAGCTAAGTCATGCTTTTTGCCATGTTGTCTATTTCTGGAAGATTTTGATATACCGGCCACGTATTTGGTTAATTATGGAAGAAGCTTAAGGTTCTACAAAGGTGTTTATACACTAATAGAGACGAGAAGTAGGGTTTTGGCATTAGTGGATAAATTGATATCTTCATGTTTGTTACTGACGAGTGATCAAGGTGATTGTGTGAAGATGCATGATATTGTGTGGGCTACAGCCATCTTCGTTGCTTCAAAAGAAAAAGCTTTCTTGGTTAGTTGTGATTCTAATATGGAACAATGGCTAGATGAAGATACAGGCTAAGATTGGCACGCAATTTTTCCCCCTTTTTGATCATTTGCCTAACCATTCGTGCGAATCGAACCATCCGAAGTTAAAGCTTTTGCAAATGGTATGCACAAATACTTCTCAAACACTTCCTGATAATCTATTTAGAGGAACGAAAGAACTCAAAGTTCTTGCTTTGCTAGGATTATCAATCCAACGAGCGCCTTCATTTCTTCAATTCTTGCTTAACCTTCAAACTTTGCGTTTAGAGTTTTGTCAATTGAGAGACATGTCCATGATTGGAACATTAAAAACACATGGACGGCACATGCATGGCATGCGCCCATTTACACCCTGGTGGGTGCGCAACACACACCTGACACACCATGCAGAGGCAAGTGTGTGCACGACACTCGCCGATGCGGGGCCTCTATGTTTTAATTACAATTTTGCCATTGTTTGCCTGATTTTTGCTACTCTGCCCCCTTGCCTGCGTGCTTTTGCTAATTTTGCCCCTAGTCGCTACATGAATTCCCGATTTTTCTCCCACTTCGCTAATTTCCTTAGTTTTGCCTTTGGTCTTGTTAATTTCCTATTTTTCCCTTGCAAGCAATTTGTGGATATTTTGTGTAGAAATTAAATGTCTAGTTATCCGTATATAATTTTACTTAATTAGAGATTAGCCATTAGAGATTAGCCACAACATCTCTAATTATCTTAAATTATATACATTAAGATGTTTTGAATCACATATTACCAACATAATTCAGAAGAAGAAGAGCTAATGACTACTGCAGTGCTCTTAATTTAGTAATTTATCACGCTGATTAATCACTTGATTATTGGCACGATGCTCCATGTATACTATGGAATCAATTGATCAGTTCCAGATTTCGATCATATATGGTTTGACCCGTGAACCAAATCATGGACTAAGGCCAAGGAATATTTTTTTTTTTTTTTTTTGGGCAGTATCCAAGACAATTTTCTTCGACTAATTAAATATCAAATGAAGGAAGCTAGAAATCTTATAAGAAACTAACTTGGGTAAGTATTATTTTTTCAGTTTCATAGACAATTATATCTAAGGAACAAAGTGAATTATAGCCTTGAGATTTCCCTCTCCATCTCTAACCATGGTTCCCAAATCAGGACACCGAATCATGAATTGAAGAATAGGCAAATCGAGAATCAATTCATAAGATGCGGTCAAATAATTATAATAAAATTGTCTGGAGATAAGACTCATAGTAGACAAAACTATTAGCCAAAAAAAAAAAAAAAGCTTTGCATACACTATTAAAGGAAGTGATAACTTGTCTTCGAGTACATTTTAAGCATTTTTTACTGACCGTAAAATGTAAACGTACAAAGTTTGTGCGATATTTTTTGTGATTGGTTTTTAATTAAAAAATTGTATATAAATTATTGGGACGTTCTAATAGATAAAATATACACTATGAAGTTGGACGAAACCTGTTGTATTTGACCTAGGCAAGGTATAAAGAATTAGTAATCAATCAAATTGATAGAGACGGGTCAAATCAAATCGATATATTTAATGATGAGTTGGTATATCATAGGATTTCATTTCACACAATGACCGTCGATTCGATACGATCTGGTCCATGAAACGTGGTGCAGAAAAAATGATACGGTGGAGCACTTATGGGCATATGCATGAAGAAAGATATACACAGTCGCCATTGCACGAGACACGCGCACGCTTATAAATAAGAAGTGAAGAGAAACCAGAGGGTCGCGCGCTGCTGGTTCCTCCTCCGAATTCGTTTTTCGCTTGTTTCATTCAAGAGGCCAATGGAAAGAAAACGTAGGGGTGGGCGCCCCCCAGGTGATAAACCAATCTCGGTCTACCACGGCCCTGGAAATGAAGAGAGAATGAGCGAAGAAGAATTCAGTGCAAGGCCTCAAGAGCATTTAGAACCCGACTACCAGTATAAGTTTAAGACGATAGGTAGCAACGACGGCAAAAGCGACGCCGTCATCTACCATCCGGCACAGGGCGGTGCTGCTGCCAAAGCAAGCATTCATGAGAGCTCGACACAGGGTGCTGTCGCCGGTGTGAAAATTCATGAAAGCTCAGAGTCGAAGCCAGGCTCGAGCTCGAAGGGGAGTTCGGCATCGAAGCAGGGCTCGAGCTCGAAGGGGAAGAGCAAGATCAAAAATGCAGAGTCCGACTTCAATGCAGGGTTCGACTCCGATACATTGTCCGACTTCAATGCAGGGTTCGACTCCGATCCAGAGTTCGACAAATGGGAAGAGCCACAATCAAAAGTCTCTCTCTCTCTCTCTCTCTCTCTCTCTCTCTCCCTCTAGTCGTTAAGCTCTAATATACGTATCTCGACCGTTGCAGGAAGCCAAGTGAAGCATGGTTACGAGAAACTCAGTTGGTCTGACGAAGAACAAAGTCCGGTCTGTCTGTGGATTTAATAATTATCGTAATGGCAAATGGTTTACATTCATGTCTACAGTTCGTGTAATTCAAGTCAATTTCCATATTATAAGATTAGGTTTTTTTTTTAATGATTACATTTTTTCAGAGACTAATGAACACACGCAAAATAAGGCTTTTGATTATGTTCATGCCGAAATAAATAAATAAATCAATAAATAATCTAAATCTAGATATTCGGCATAGGATCCCGTTTGTAAGTTTTGTGAACCCTAGCCGTGAGAAATTATTTTTCAACTCGTGCATTGTCACATAATATAGATTTCTCTTAGCTCCCATGCAATACCAAGGAAGACGATACTATTAACTACATAGGTGCGGGAACTCGAATGTAATAATCCGAAGCATACTATAGCAATATGAGCTAACACTCAAAAGCATTCATATATTTGAGTGTAAATTCGAAGTTACTGGAAAATGAAAATGTTGACACCTAAATTTTGACAACCAAATTAGTTTTTATCGCATTAAAAAATTAGGCATTAATTTTTAACCCCTAAACAAAAATATATTATAATTAAGTTGCATAACATATACTTTTAGGAGCATTTTTTCATTATTATTGCATTTGCATTGGACTGATGATTGATGGGTTTGACTTGATGATTCTAAGCTTTTATTTGGCAAGTTGACAAAAAATTTGGCCAAGCCCATTATTTCTTTGATGGCTAAAGTTATATGTGCAAAGATTTCATCATAATATTTGAAATGCGCATGATATTTGAGTAGGGACTGAATCTTTCAGCTGTGGGAAAGAAATAAAGGGCAAAAAGGAAAATGGAAGAAGATCTGCAAGTTTGTCTCTTCGTGCAAGGAAAAAATATATAGATTACAAGAAGCGGGATCGGTCAATATGTGAAATATAATCGAGACCATCTTTAGGCGTCCACAGGCACAAGCAAAAAGGAAAGAAGCCAGAGCAAAATATATTTTGAACATTCCTGGGAGGAAAGAAGATTGGACACGGCAAGATTTAAATCAATTAAGATTGTCTCAAAGAATGAAAAGATGCGTGAATGGAGTGAAATAAAAAGAAAGTGGGCTGAGGCAAGATTTGGTCAACTAAAAAAGAAAGCACTTAGAGAAAGAAAATATATGGTCAATCAAAAGGGAATCGGCGGAAAAAGCAAGTATAAAAGCCAAGAAGGTGGACTCTCTTCAGAAGGGGGACACATTAAGACCCTAGACTAGAGAGAATAGAGAGGAATCGTAAAGGGCTTCAATCGAGACAAACCTGCGGCGTGGCGAGAGAGATGGTGCCAGGGGGAACGTGAAGAAGCGCGCCCATATCTCCCAAATTGTAGCTGCTGGACCTTGCTTCCACGTTGCTTCAGCCTTTGTTTGACATTCCATCATCTGTCTTGGTTCCAAGACAGCCAGAGCGTCACTAACAGCGGCTGATTTTATCCTGTCTTGCTCCACGTCGCACCTCCCATTACCTCAATCCATCACGTTCCAGGATTGCCAAGTCAAATCCTGATCAATCGACGTAATCGAGCTTCCAGAGATAGTCCAGCAGACGCAGACGATCTCTCACGCCACTCTCAAGTCCCTCGTCGTTCCGTCCATGACTCGTAACGACCAATCGCGAGCCCCGACATGATCTTGCTGCTCATCCGAGAACCATCACAGCTCGCCATAGCCGCGTCAACCCACGAACCCACTGTCTGCTGGTCGCTGTCCCGAAGAGCCCGCTGCCGCTTGACACAGTCCCAACAAGTCGCTACCGCTCGAGCTCTCCGTCCCCAGCTATGATACCGCTGCTGCCCGCGAAGCCCCTTGGCGAGCTTGGTGTTCCTATTGTGCCAAGCCGTGCCGCAGGCTGCTCGCTGCACGTCGCCATCAAGCTCATCCTTGTGCCGATCCTCAAATTTTCCGTTTTTGCAGGCTCATCGAACCGCGTCGGCTTCGATCGTAAATCACCACGTCGACCACCTGTGAACCACGTGCCACCATTGCCGCCGCCAATTGCCCGTCGCTGTCCCACTGAGAAGCCAGTTGCGATCATGAGCATGTGGTCCAAATTTGGAAAGAATACCCTCAAATTAGGTAAGATGCACATCTCTAATATATTTGCATATTTTACTGCTTAATATATGTCTATTAATATCTAACATGCATATCTATGAGTGATAGACATATCTCCCAATTAGGATTTATTTTCTAATTCGCAACCGCATATAATCTTTGATTCCACCTGTAAGGCTTTAGATGGAATTATTGATTATGTGGAAATTTTTAAATTGATATTTTGATCTTTAAGGCTTAATATCAACTCATCGATTTTATTTGCGAAATTTCAAGTTAGTTGGATATTATTTCCTTATTTGCATTAATCAGATGATACATGATCTTGAGTAATTTGGTGCTTATCTTACTTTAATTGCTTTATTTATCCTAAAAATACAAAAAAGATTGCATTTGTGTATCATGTAGATTAGAATTGATTTCCTAGATACAATTGCATGATAAATTGTTAGATACATTTCTAATTATATTAAAATGCATGTTTAGATGATATCTAGATTAGACAATATCTCCGAATTAAATTGCAAGTCGAGATAAATTTCTAAGTTAAAATAGGATTCGGATTAGTCTATTTCCTAACTTAAAATAGATAATATCTCACTTTAGTTAGATTTTTATTGTTAGTAATTTTTAATTATGAATTTTTATAAAAAAAAAAAAAAAATATCATGCGCATGTCATATAGAATTAGATTCATGAAATGCATGTCATTTAGTAATTGTTACTAGGTCCATTTAATTAGAAATTGTCCAACATTAGAATTAGGTCATTTAGTTAAATTGCATAACATGTAGCTTAGATTTCATTAAACAAGAGAAAATCCTTAAAAAAATCAAGTGACTGCGTGTTAATTAGAAATCATATGTATGGGATTGATATGATCTCTGATTTAACATTGCAGATGCTTTCGTTGTTACGAGATAAGTCCTATAATTTAATGGTGGTTTGCACACTTGCATGATCACTTCATATGTTAGGAAAGTAAATTAAAATCAATTCAAGTTGCCTGCAAAATATTTTTTCCGAAATAAAAGAGAAATATACGCGTTAGAGAAATCTAACTTAATCAAGTCCTTAAACTCACAATCTCTAGTTCACATGAGTAAAGTAAATCTTTCATTACTTTACTTAGGTTTCTAATTGACCCATTAAAAATAAATTAGTGGCGACTCCTAATTGAAAAATCATTTGTATGTTAAGAACTTAAACCTAAGTAGTGAATTGGAATGAGCTTGGGAGAACCCGAGCTAAGTTTGGGCTTAGTAATCTATTAGTCAAACCCTAGGTGGTCACTCGAGGTTAGATCGCGATTGAAAACATGAATTTATGCTATTATTTTCTTAGGTGGACATTCATGATAAAATATGCTAGATTCGCAAAATTATGAGTGCATCCATGAATGTACTTTCCATATTGTAAAATCATCCAAGAGTAAGTGATGGAAAGAAATAAAAGTAGTAGTCATATGACTTATCAATATTTTTCCATAATATAAAAAGTGATTTTGCCAGAAAACAAAGAGAAAATCGTGTTTTTTTTCTCAATATGATTTACTTATGGTTTATACAATAAGAACTTTGCTGATTTAAGGTCAAGTATATAAAATATCCCACCTCATCTATTATATTTTTGGCTTCTTCACTGATTTATTAGAACTTAATTTTGTAAGCGGTTTATTTGCCATCATATTTCCTTGTCCTAGTTGTTTTTTACTAAAGTAAGTCCAAAATTTTATTTAGTCATATGGTCTTGGGTATACTTTCCAAAAGTTCTCTAAAAATTCGACGTGGCATTACACACTAACACATGCTTACTTTTATTCTTAAAGCACATTATAACCAACAACGTGTTGATTGGATGGTAAGGGTCTTTGCTTCTTTCCTTATGGTCAAGGGTTCAAGCCTTATTAGTAACACTATAGGAGTTAAAAAAAAAAAAAAAAGGCACGGTTATACACTTAATTTAAGTAATGCAAAAAAAAAAACACACACACACACACAAATTAGTAATGACAATGAGCTTTTCTAAGGAAATAAGGCCAAATTTGTTTACTGGGAATGAGAAAAATAGTTTGTCATAATAAAATTAAGGAGTTACATTAATATTACAATGAAATTAAAATGTAAAATAGAATATGATGAGAGGTCTTATTTTGTAGTTTGAATTATAGCTTATTTCTTTTTTTTTTTTACTAATATACCTTATTTCATAACATGAGTAAGTATCATGTAGTATAATTAAATTTCACTTGTATTTAAAACATTATAACTAAAATTAATGCGGGCTTGGTCAATGGCTTAACAAATGGACTCTTTGAGTCAAGGCTATTGAAAAAACAATTCTATAATCATCTTTGGGTTTACAAGTCAAGAACCCTAGAAAATGATAAAGAAATAATATCGCCCGCACTTCTTCGAGTGATGCTTAAGACATGTAAACCCCTGCGTCAATTCAATTGCCCTAATCAGAAGAGGCTTTGCAAAGGACATAACATAGGCTAGGTTTTGAGTTGAGAAACGAAAGGTTGTTAGGCTCAAAGATGTGTATAGGGGTCAAAGTTGTTGATCATCTAGGCATTATCGCCGGTCTTCTCCTTCACCAGGGATTATCATTATAAATGCAGTATTGATCTTAACTCTTTGAGTATTGCTCCATTGGGATACAATTTTTGCAACTGATAATCTTCTATTTGACACTTTTTTTCATTTTCTTCTATGGGCATTTGCTTTACTTTTACCAAGTACACTGCTTTTTTGTCCCTAGTTTTCATTCATTTTTTTCTTCACTTCTTTTTTCATGGGCATTGGCCTTACTTTTACCAGGCACACTGCTTTTTCATGTCCCTTAGTTCTATTTTTATTTCGATTCTTACACGCAATGCATACGTCAAGTAATTACACTTTGAATGACACAAGGGTCTTCATCTACCTTTTACCTTGCCCCCAATGTGGAGGATGATCACCAAGTGGGTTTGAAGAAATGAAATTATAGGCTCAAGTGGGCTGTGCAAAGGATATAAGTATGTATGATAGAGAATGAAATGCCATTTGTCATCCTAAGGCACTTATATTACCACATGAATTTAATGTAATAGGTCGACTTAAAGATTGATGCAAATGAGAGCAAGAAAAATTATTTTCATTTTCCTAGCCTCATGATGCTATCTTACCTTTAATCTGCCCCGATGTGGGATGATTCTTGACATGAATAATTTAAAAAAATCTCCATAAGTGTATGGAACTCAAATGGGTTAAGCAATGGATCACCTATAGTGTTTGGGATAGAAAAATGAATTGCCCCTCATCATTTCGGTCATCATACCTTTTGCGAGAGAACTCTTTACCTTGCGATATATAACTTTTTGCACTCATCTCACAAGTGTATAGATAAGGGACGATTTATAGGATAAGCCTTGTCTTTCATCATCCTAACACATCTCATTTCGCATTTTTAAGCATTTGATATCACTCCAATGAATTGTCCATCTTGACAAATCTCTACATGAAATTGGTGAGTTAAGTAGGTAAAATCACTATGGAAATTCTCTTTTCAAAAGAGTCCAGCAGCTTAAAGCATGAAAAGCTTTTGTGACTTCAAAACAAATAATTTATCACACTCAAAACATAGTTTTGAGCATTCATTTAGGGGATTGCCCCACAAAGGGTCTACCTCCTTGGATTGCCCCTATCAATCAAGACTAAAAATTCGATCTTTGATTTGATAAATACTCCATTCTTGCTTTTGCCCCTACACAAGAGAACGTGCATGAATAGGATACTATGCAACATCAAAGTAAATTTAAATTGCACATCCAATTTGGCTTGGATCAAGATTTTGTCTCAATCATGTCACTACTAGAATATGTAATGCCCCCAATTCGTCATCTACAAGGAAAAAAATAGTGTCATCTCCCAAAATTAATTATGCTTAAGGACGAGATGTACCTCTTCCATCAAAGATGGATGTTCCTCTTTTTACTTGTTCCATCATTTTCTCATGGAAATGAGAAACTTCATTTGACTTTCAAGAATGACACCTCACACAAATTGTAATGAGATGTGCCACACATCACACTTTGGAATCTAGATGATCTTCTTTTGACTTGCCCTTAGTTTCTTATTAATGTGCAAGGAAATCGTTCGGGACAAGTAAGATGATAAGTAATGTTTAATGTCTTCTTCACTCTTGGGAGATGTCATCACAATCAGCTAGGAAATCATCCTTTGCCCCCATGTTTATTTTTCCTTTGAATGTATGTTCCCAAATCAATGGGCTCACTATCACTGGAAATTGACACGTTATTTTCAAACGCCTCTCTGTTATAGTAAACAGTTAAAATTTTGCTATGAGACATGAAGTAAATGAGTTAGAAAAACAAACAAGGGTAACCTAATGCATGCTTTTGGAAATGGCTTCAAAAATGATTTTTTTTTTTTTTGAATATTTTGGATGAGGAAGCATGAAGAAGCCCAGTCCTCAGAATTTCTCCATGGATGATATTTTCTTTTCATTGTTGGATATCGTCATCGAGCTAGTTTGGTGTACCTCATCATGTCCTCAAAACAAAACCTATAATTTTATTGATATTTATCAATCGAATTACATATATTGGAATATGATATTTAAGCACTAAAAGAAAGTGGAACATAAGAAATTGAAAACAAATCCCTTAAAAGTGATAAAAAAATTCTCATGCAGAAGAAGGTGCAACTGAACATGCCCCTAATTAAATAAGGAAAGCAAACTACTTAGGACCATGAATCATGTGTGCTTGAGTTCTTCACCATCTTTGGTCTTGTGATGCAAACCCTCTAGGTCAGAGATTCTTCCTTCTAGATATGTCACTAGTCTTTTCATGGTAGCATCAAATTCGGCTACCTTAGGAAAATGAGACAGTTCAAAAGTCCTCTTGACTCTCTTCTTCAAGTCACAATTTCTCATTGAAGATAGAATATCTATGTCACCACAATACTTTTGCTTGACGAGATAAGCTACAGTAGCAGACAATTCATTGACTTGGCTTTGGAGGTGTGCAATTTGCTTGTTCATGTTATTGTCAATATCGACAATACAATTCAGTGCCTCATTTTGATCCATCATTTTAGCTCTTGATTGTGTACGGATGGGTGAGCGGGATAGCTCCATAATCACCTAATTCAAATGAACAAGAATATGTAAGCATGAGGTGTAAATAGAGAGCCAGTCCATGACAATCTATTTTTTTCTTTTTTTTTATTGCAAAAAGTCCACACATGAAGAGAATTTCCCAAAAATGAGCTAGGAAAATAAAGACATGTGATGCCCTAGCATGGACTAGAAAATAAGGATATCAAATTCCTAAACATGAACTAGGAAAAGCAAAAGTTTGAACCCTAATAAGAACAATAAAGACATGAATAGAAAACAACTTCTCGAAGGTTTTTTGTGTTGTTTTTCAAATGACTCATTCCACGGCAATTTTCTCATTTCATTTCTAATTGACAAAGGTATTAGATCAAATGACTAATTTAGATTGTCATGGACGGACCAAAAGTATGACAAAGTAAATCGCATAGTATAGGGATAGAAGAGTTACTTCACTAAGGAAAATCGACGGCAACCACATAAACATACATATGAGACGTGAGACTCGATTTCTACTCTAAACATGCTTAGCAAAGTGAAGTCATAAGGATGATTAGAATAGCCCCGAGCATGCGGACTAAGTCGAGTCCTCATGACTTCAGCTTGGTCAAAGAACTAACTTAGGTCGCGGGCATGCGGACAGAGATAGGTACTCTTGACACCAAAAAAAAAAAAAAAAAAAAACTTCAAGATTGAGATGGGCAACTCACATCGCGGGTATGCGGTCAAAGTGGTATCCATCTCAATACAATCCTAAATGATCCTATGTGGCCTACATCCGGTGGTAGGTTGTGCGTGCAAGAGTGTAGTGTAAATGCAAGGTATACACAACAGTTTATATCAAACAACAGTTTAATAGTTTGAATTCAAAACATTCATCCCCAACTCCAACCTGCAAGATAAGGGTTAGCAATCACCGCTCCCCTTATACCTCCCTATCTACAAGAACATTTAACACTTTAAATGTTAAGGACGTTCCTGGAATTCTTGCTGTCAAACAAAAATTTATTTTTTTTTCAAATAAAATAAAAAATCGGTCTAAGTCCACTAAGAATTTTAACTCAAGTCCCCAGCGAAGTTGTCAAACTGTCATGACCCAACCTCGGGTGCACCACCTAAAATTTAGCTAATGGATTACTAAGCCTAAACTTAGATCGAGCTCTCTCAAACCTATACCAATTCACGACTTGGGTTTAAGTTCTTAACATGCAAATGATTTTTCAATTAAGAGTCGCCACTAATCTATTATTGGTGCGTTGATTAAAAATCCAAGTAAAGTAACGAGAGATTTACTTTACTCCTGCTAATCAGAAATTGTTAGTTCGGGGACTTGATTACGCTAGATTTCTCTAACGCCATTTCGGTACCTTTCTATTTTATTTCAAAAAAATGTTTTGCAAACAGCTTGAGTTGATTTTAATTTACTTCCCTAACATATAAGGTAATCATGAGGGTACACAAACCACCAATTTAACACCCAAATAAAGCATTAAATAAATTATGGGACTTACCTCATGGCAACAAAAGCATCTGCAATGTTAGATTAGAATTCACATCAACAGTTCTAGATATGATTTCTAATAAACACGCAATCACTCAATCTTTTTCAAGATTTTCTTTTATTTAAATGAAGCCTAGAAATTATGTGCAATGCAATGCAATGACGTACAAAATATTTTAATTAAAATGACATGCAACATGCAACCTAACATACGAACTATATGTTACGCAACATTTATTACGCAACATTTATTAAATGACATAATTTAGTGATAGGATAAAAAAATTAATGCAACTATTCTAACATTTACACATTTAGATGACATGCAATGGATGACCTAATTCTACATGACATGTGCATGATAATTTTTATTTTTTTATTTTTAATTAAATTTCGAAAAAAAAATTACTCAATAATTAAACATTGAATTTAATTAATGAAAGGAAAACTAACGTCCTAAATTAATTTTTTTTGGTTTTTTTATATCTAAAATTCGAAATAAATAAATTTCATATTCTAAACATGCAAAATAACCCTAAAACAAGCAATATTCTAACATGAACCTAATCTAACTCAAATATATTTTTTTGGTTTTCTTTTACGGAAAAAAATCAATTCAATTAACACGACAGCAAATCAGGCAAGATATGATGATACCCATCTAATAAATTGACGGATCGTATCTCACGCATGAGATCAGATTGGCCATTTTTAACAAAAATCGAGAATCATATCTCGAGCGTGAGATCGGATTTTTTCCGTGCAATTGCGAGTCATATTTCGGGTGTGAAATCGAACTATCAATCATATGCACGATGTGAAATCAAGAAAATTTCCTAATTCTTGGGGATTCAATTTTTTTTTTTGGATATTGACAATAACAAACAAATATTCAAACAAGGTCGCAATCCTATGAATCAGGCAATAAAATGTGAGAGAATTGAAATAATCAAGAATCTTACCTAGCTCTCGATATCGGGTGGATAAGGCTTCCCAAATCACGATGACGACTTAGAACCGTGGACTGGATCTTTTAACCGGACCAAAAAATCTCCATCGAGAACTCCGAAATCAAGATCCTCTGTCTTCAATCCCCTTATGCTTCTTTCTCAAAAATTGACAAGCAATTCTCCGACATTCACCATACAATAAGAGACAAACTCCATCGTTTTGACCAAAAGCCAAAACAACCCACGATCTTTGAAGATCAGGAAGGCTGCGATGTGCGCGTGAGCTTGCTAATTTGAGGACTATATTGCCAAATTTGAATCAACGGCTGATGTATAACGTGGCGGGTGGGTAGTGGTGCTCATGGGTGGTGATGCTTGACCGGCGGTGGTGACGGACATTAGGGAGCACGGCTCGCGGGAGACTTCACCAAACACGACTAAGGGTCTGCAACAGGTTGGTCACAATAAGGTGCAGCAAGGACCCAACTTCATAAAGGGATGGCTGTGAACTTGTGCACCTGGAAGCACCAAAGAAAACCTACGAAAGAATCATCGTCATTGCTGGTAGGAATATTACCAGATCTAGACAATGGTGTCCTTCAAAGACCACGGCAACGATAAAGACGCAAGGGCACCGGGGGGAAGGTTGTGTAGGAAAAAACCGATGAGAATAAATAAATTTTTCTGAGACGTGCAAGCGTAAGCACTATCCTTAGGGATAATTCCGCCCCTTGGAGTGCGAAACTCGGTCCGATAGGCTTCTGACGGCTATCCTCCCAAGATACAACAGACCTTCTTCTATATTCCGCATTGAATATTAGAAGGAACAAAAACAACGTTATATATAACCCAGCAAGGAAAAGGAAATTAAAAAATTCAAAAGAGAGAATATTCTCTGTTTCATTCAGTGTGTATTTTTAAGATTGCCTTATAAGATCTTATATTCAAACAAAATAAAGCCGTTAAAAGAGCCGTTGTAAAATAATGAAGTATTTATTTGAGAAATAAATTAAACATTACAAAACGATTGAAAAGCCATTGTATGACCGTTAAGAAACCGTTATGTGACCGTTAAAAATAATGATGGTCTTCAATGCGGTCATAACTATTATTGAAGTTATTATTGTAAATATTTCAAAATATTATTGAAATATCCAACAATCCCCCACATATTTCAAAAGATTTTGAAAATAAAATTAATATGATGCTAGGTTATTGGAGTGTAATGCATCGAAACTGGTACTTGTTAGGCTATGAACCAGCCCTAGAAAAAATGAAATATAATTCACAAAATTTTGGTGAAGTTTGAAACTTCTATGAACTAAAAAATTTCTTTTGTAAATTATAATTTTCATCAATCACATTGCACTCCCACAAATTTTGTTGTTCAATGTGGTTTTGTGCTAATAGGCCATGCGCGTGCTTGGTTTATTCATAAGTGCTTTAGAGATTTTCGCCAAAAATTCTCATAGGAGCAGCCCCTACACTTATATAGGTGATTCCATCAAGTGTATTATGCAGCTTAATACACCACCAATAATGGCTATGGAATTTCATTAAGAGCTTAGCTCAACCTCTTTTTTCCTTGCAGTTTTGCACCATTCTCATCTTAAGATGGACAATAATTTTTAGTAGTGCATCACTAGAACAACAAGTGACTTGTTATTACCCATATGAACCTAATTCATGGGATCACCAATCACATAGGTTGGGTTACTATCACTAATGCTTTTCCTCAATTGGCTTAAGTCCCATTCCCCCCGATGTGTCATAAATTAATTTTCTTCCCACAGGTTTAGTCAAAGGATTGGCCAAATTCACTTCTGACTTTACAAAATCGATAGATATAATTTCATCTTTAAGCAGCTGATTTATTACATCATGTCTCAATCGGATGTGTCTATTTTACCATTGAAAGTTCTATTATTTGCAATGGCTATTGCCGCTTGGTAATCACAGTGCATAGACACAAAAGGTGTCGGTTTCATTCCCAAAGGAATATCCTCTAAGAGGTTCCTTAACCACTCAGCCTCATTACCAGCTAATTCTAGAGCCACAAACTCTAACTCCATGATGGATTTAGCAATTATTGTTTGTTTAGCTGACTTTCAAGTTACAACACCTCCACCAAGGGTAAACACATATCCACTAGTGGATTTTGTCTCATCTGAATCCGAAATCCAATTAGCATCACTGTATCCTTCTAATACAGTAGGAAATCCACTATATAAAATATCATAATTCATGGTTCCTCTAAAATATTTCATTAATCTGCTCAAGCAATTCAATGATCATCATTGGGATTTTGTATATATCTGTTTAGTCTACATACAGCATAAGCTATATCAGGTTGAGTATAATTCATCAAATGTATCAAACTCCCAATAATTTGAGCATACTTAGACTGAGCCACACCATCTCCTTTATTTTTCATTAATTGGATATTAGAATCATATGGCGTATTCACAAGTTTGATATCAAAGTAATCATACTTTTTAAGTAGCCTCTCCACATAATGCGCTTGCGTAAGCATTAGGCCACTATCACTCTTTATAATTGTAACACCCAAAATAATATTAGCTTCTCCCATGTCTTTCATATCAAATTTAGAAGTCAAAAAACATTTTGTTTCATTCACTACATCAATACACATACCAGAAATAAGTATGTCATCAACATATAAGCTAATAATTATAGATTCACCATCAATAATTTTTTTGTATACGCATTTATCTACTCCAATAGAGAAAAATCCATTACTAACTAGAATATCATCAAATTTCTCATACCATTGCTTTAGTGCTTCTTTAAGCCGTATAAGGATTTAACAAGTTTACAAACTTTGTTTTCTTGGCCAGGAAAAATACAACCCTCAGGTTGCACCATGTAAATTTCCTCTTCCAAATCACCATTTAAAAAATGTTGTTTTAACATCCATTTGGTGAACAATAAGTTTGTAAATAAAAGCCAAAGCAATTAAAACACGAATTGATGAAATTCTTATAACTGGAGCAAAAGTGTCAAAATAATCAACATTTTGTTTTTTAGTAAAATCTTTTGCAACTAATTTTGCTTTACATTTATCAATAGAACCATCAGGATTATATTTTCTTTTAAAAATCCATTTACAACCGATCGGTTTTGCAATGGGTGGTAAATCAACTAATTTCCAAGTTTGATTTTCTAAGATAGAATCAATCTCGATTTTTATAGCTTCTTTCCAAAAATTGCTTTCTAAGGAAGATATTGCTTCAGAATAAGTCAAATGATCATTATCAATGATATAAGTATAAAAATCATTCCCAAAATAATTTTTTTTCCTTATTCTTTTGCTCCTTCTCAATTCATCATTTGAATTTTCGAAAATGTTTTTATGAAGAGGTGTAGGAGAAATATTATCAACACTTAATGGAAAAATATGCTCAAAAAATTTTTGCATTTTTTGTCTCAACTATAATATTATTATCAAGCACGTCACTTTTTAATACAAGAAATCTATATGTAGCACTATGTTCAGCATAACCAATAAACATACAGTTAGATGATTTAGAGCCTATTTTCCTTTTCTTAGAATTAGGAAGCATAACCTTAGCAAGACACCCCCATACTTTCAAATATTTTAAATTAGGACGATAACATTTCCAAAATTCATAGGGTGTTTTACCTGTTTTCTTATGAGGTATTCTATTTTAGATGTGACATGCAAATAAAATAGCTAAATAGCTTCACCCCATAAATTATTTGGAGCATTAGAACTAACAAGCATAGAATTCATCATCTCTTTCAAAGTCCTATTTTTCCTTTCAGCTATGCCATTAGATTCAGGGGAATAAGCAGGTGTAGTTTCATAAATTATTCATTCCTGTTCACAAAATTCGTTAAGTAATACATATTCTCCATCTCTATCCAATCTAATTCTTTTTATCCTTTTATTCAATTGGTTTTCTACCTCAGCTTTATACAAAAGGAACATATCAAAAGCTTCATCTTTATGCCTAAGCAAATAAACTTTAGTAAATTTAGAATAATCATCAATGAAGGTCACGTAATATTTTTTACCTCATCTAGACATAGTTTGTTTTAAATCTCCTAGATCAATATGAATTAAACTCAACAAATCATATTCTCTATTTACAAAAATACAAGGGTTTTTTGTTAATTTTGTTTCGGCACATATTATACATTTATTAAAACATGGGTTTTTAATTCCAGAAATTAAACCTTGTTTTTGCATTTTCTTAATATAAGAAATACTAACATGACCTAATCTACCATGCCATAAATCAACAAATTCAGCCAAGTAAGCAAAAGCAGTAGCATTTTCATTGATAACATTATAAACGTTAAGAACAAAAAGTCCTTGATTACAATAACCATTTTCCCACAAAGACGTTATTTTTTGTCATTACAATCTTATCAGATTCGAATGACACATTCACCCCAACCTTTCGTAAAAGCGCTATTGAGACCAGGTTTGCCCTTATATTAGGGACATGTAATACATCATTCAGGGCGAAAGTCTTGCCAAATGTGAGCTTGAGAAGAACGTTTCCTTTCCCAAGAACTTGAGTTGTTCTTGAATCACCAAGATAAATAATTTATTCTCCTTCCTCTACTAGCATGTAGGAGGAAAAGGCATTTTTGTTTGCACAAATATGCCTGGTAGAACCTGAGTCTACCACCCACTCTCACATTGGGCACAATGTTGGCCTAGGAAATAACCGCAATAATTATATCATTAGAGTCATTTGCTTTAACCGAATTGACTTTTGGTTTAGTAGAATTGTCATTTCCCATTATTTTCTTTATGCACTGCGCTGCATGATGACCCGGTTTTCCACAAACAAAGCAAGAGCCTTTCTTTTTGAAGGTGGGGTGAGCAACATTAGGTTCATAATCAAGTTTTTTGTTATAATACCTATTTTTGCGATGTTGAAATTTGCCTTGCACCAAATTTGCCCTAGTAGCAATTTCTATAGCTTTGGCAGTTTTGATCTCCTTGCAAGTTGTATCCTCAATGATTATATGCACGATCAGATCGACTAGTAACAATTGCTTGTCCTTGTACTTGAGTTGTTGCTTGTAATTATTCCAAGACTCAAACAACTTTTTAATCAGCAAGCCCGCAAGAAATTCTTCTTGTAAATTGATGTTTTATGCCTTCAAGTCCTCCACTAGCTTGTGATATTCATTGATTTGTGTCTTGATCTCCTTATCATCAGACATTTCCCATCGATAATAATTTACGATTACAAATTTTTGTC
Source organism: Eucalyptus cladocalyx (assembly GCA_017140615.1). Taxonomy (NCBI): domain Eukaryota; kingdom Viridiplantae; phylum Streptophyta; class Magnoliopsida; order Myrtales; family Myrtaceae; genus Eucalyptus; species Eucalyptus cladocalyx. The sequence goes on from CM029516.1 coordinate 24,986,630, forward strand.
TGCCTACATCTTCGACAGTGTACTTTGCAATCATGGAGTCCCATATTTGTTTCACTTCCTTGTATGGACAGTAGACATTAAACAATTCATTAGAAAGAGTACTAATAATTGTGTGCCTACATACCTTATTAGTGTGTATCCATTGATCTTGAAGCTTGTTATCAGTTTGTTCAGCCTCCATAAGTGCAAAAGCCACGCTGTGCACATCTAGGATAGAGAAAACCCTTCTTGACACCTTCTAAAATTGTTGCCATTGAAAACTTCGATCTTCAATATGTCGGGGAATGGTTTGGCATAGGACATATGTGGTAGTGGTGGTAGTGCAACTGGACTGGCGGAGATTAAGGCATCAGCAGTAGTATCAACTTGATACTGCATGGGACTTATCCTTAAGATTATAGGAAAAGACTGATGAGAACAAATAAATTTGTCTGAGGTGTGCAAACGTAAGCACTGTCCTTAAGGATAATTCGGCCCCTTGGAGTGCGAAACTCGGTGCGATAGGCTTCTAACAGCTATCCTCCCAAGATGTAACAGACCTTCTTCTATATTCCGCATTGAATATTAAAAGGAACAAAAACAACGTTGTGTATAACCCAACAAGGAAAAAGAAATGAAAGATTTTAAAAGAAAGAATATTATATGTTCATTCAATGTGTATTTTTAAGATTGCCTTATGAGATCTTATATTCAAACAAAACAGAGCCGTTGTAAAATAATGAAGTATTTATTTGAGAAATAAATTAAACGTTACAAAATGATTGAAAAGCTATTGTATGACCGTTAAGAAACTATTATGTGACCGTTATAAATAATGATGGTCTTCAATGCGGTCATAACTATTATCAAAGTTATTATTGTAAATATTTCAAAATATTATTGAAATATCCAACAGGTTGGTGTTGTGTTAGTGAAGCGTAGGCTCGGTGGACTGGTTCTGGTGCTCGCCGGAGAGAGATGCGAATTGGCTGGGCGCGCCGAAGCAAGCTGGACAGAGAAAACAAGTTGTAATAACAAACTGATCTAGACGGGCTCAACCCTACCAAGATAGCTGCTGGTCATGACAAAAGTCCAACAAGAACTTCGCGAATGATCGCTGCACTTAGCTGGCTACCAATGACCAGCAATTGCTAGGATGCTCAAACCGGGCTTTGTGGAGATGTCACAGTTCGCTACAACAAGAGGCGTGGGGACCGGCAAAGCAGTGGCGTTGGCAGCAGCTGTGGCTAGTGCTGCAGCAGAGGGGTGGAGATCGGCTCAGCAGAGGGCTGCTGGCATCATTAGCACTCGAACAAAAGGCACAGGCGGCGAAGGTGTCGGGGATTATGGGCGGACCAACAGATGTAGGGCAGAGGGGCCGTCGGTAGCAGTGGAGGCGGTGGCAGGTGCTCGTGAGTGAGGGGGGGAGCTCCGGCGGCAGGCGGAAGGTGGGCAGCGCTCTAGTGCAACGGCGGTGACCGGTGACCTGACCAGCAGCGGCGACAAGCAGGCTAACTACTGCTGGGTGCAAGGGTGCGGTGGTGGAGGCTCGTTGAAGAAGAAGACCCCTTCCCTTTTTTTTTCCTTTTTTTGCTTCTCTTCTCTCTCTCTCTCTCTCTCTCTCTCTCTCTCTCTCTACCTTATGTCTCTTCCTTCTGCTATACCTATCTCTGTACCCTTCTGATTGACTTTGACCCAACAAGTTCCCCTTTATTTTTTCATGATTTCTCTCACGCTCCACCCTTTTTCACAATCGTTGCCGTGTGCTTCTATTGCGTGGTCCCCTTTCTCCATCCATATTCGAGCCAATTTATAGGCAAGGGAGTGAAACTTTTGTAAAATTTCATTTCCTTTTTCATATCAAGATATGTGAAGATCACCTCCCGAATGCAATATTCCTTTTTATTTTTGATTTCCTTTGCATCTTTCTACATTGGACTACAAAACATGAATATTCTCCATCGATTTTATCGCATATTGCCAAATATTCAAAATTTGCAATAGGATTTTCTCAAATTCCAAATCCTAAAAAGATGAGCTCGTAATATCTTCCTATCACACTAGCCATTTTCAAGGATATATGAACCGATTGCACAAATATACAAAAAAATCCTCCATAAAATTAAATCGCCAATTCTTTTAATTTTTGGTCATTAGAAAATAACAAGCTCCGAACGAGGTGAAATAATAAATGAACCTAAAGTTATATGCTATGCAATTATTATTATTATTATTATTATTATTATTATTATTATTATTATTATTATTATTATTATTATTATTATTATTATTATTATTATTATTATTTACGGCTTAAAAATTAATCCCTAATTTTTCTATATGACTAGATTATCAAAATTTATGTGTCAAAAAACTCTTTTTTAAAAATATATATTTTAAATTTCTTTAAAAAACAATAAACCCTAAAATTGTAATAAATCTAGTATCTTTTAAATTTTTTTTTCTAAATGGCTGATTCCATTGGACCGGTCCAGTTCTCAGTTCTAGGCCTATCCAATCCAATCCCTGATCCCAAAAAATATGAACCAACTTGGCTCCTGGTCCTAGGCCTATCCGATCTAGTCCCCGATCCTAAAAAATGGGAACCGTCGATTCCCAATTCCTAAGTGGAATCGGACTCAAACTAGACTAGGAACCAATTACCCCTAGCGAACCTTGCTGGACTTCGTGGGAAGAAAAAAACTAAATTAAATTAAAAATTGAGAAAAAAAATTAAAAATTAAAGTTATAAAAAAAAAAACTGTTCACACTAATGCCAAGCGTCCTACATAGTACTGTAGGTGTCCTTGTCAACAAATTCTAGTCAAAATTGACCTAAATGACTAAATTAGCAAATAATCTAAAATTGGATTGGTACAAATGAATTAAATTTAGGATTTTTTTGATAGTTTTTCCTGATTTTAGTAATTCCTCAAAATCTATTAAGTTTTAGTTATCAACCTATTTACCCCACTCTAAGTTGCATATATGGTAGTAATAGTTTTTTTGGTAAGAATATATGGTAGTAATAGTTTGATGTTATTAAAAATGATAAATTGGTGTAATTAATAGCTTATGGACAGTCAAGTGGGAGAACTCAAACAAGAAATGATGTGCATGGACATATATAAGTATTTTAAATATCAATAAAACAATGCATATGATCAGAGGCCTATCCCAATAAATTGAGGATTCAACTACACTCTAAGTGCATGTTTGGTAACTATCCTAATAGTGCCTGATTTTGATTTTTTTTTGTTCCCGGGAGTAGTTTGAGAACATAATCGAGTTTGGTAAAAATTTTGTTCCCAAGAACAAATTTCTATTTTTTTGTTCCTAGAATTAGATTTGGAAAAAAATCAAAAAAAAAGTGTATTCTTGTTCCGAGAACAAATTTAAGAATCAAAATCAACTATTTTTATTTTTTATTTTCTCTTCTTCTCTTTTCTTCTTCTTCATCCCACCGCCACCATCCACCACCGTCCGCCATCGATGCCGGTTGCTGGAACCAGTCCAGCGAGCTCACAAAAGGCTCGCTAGGCCAGGGCGAGGTTTACCGAGCTCGTCGAAGGCAAGCCCAGCCACCGGCAAGGCTCGGCCGAGCTAGATCTGTGAGGCCTACTTGGCCCCGGCGAGGCTCGCCGAGCCCCACCGGTGGCCAAGCAAGCCTCACCAAGCCCCGTCAAGACTCGCCTGGCCACCAACGAGGCTTGGCCTTGCTAGATCTGGCAAGGTCGAGCCTCGCTCGGGTTAGGCTTGCCTCTCGACACCCAGCCCCGGCAAGGCCTGCCCAGCCCTGGTGAGGCTCGCCTAGCCTCGGCGAGGCTCGGCCGACGAGGGCCGACCTTGCCAAGGGCTAGCGAAGCTCCGGTGAGGTCGCCGGCCCTCGTCTAGTTGGTGGCCGGTCGCCGATCCAACGACCAACTAGAAGAAGAGGAAGAAGAATAAGAGAAAAAGGAAAAAAAGTAAATAAAAGTAAATAAAAAAATTATTTAAAAATTAAAGGAAATTGCTTTGAAATAGAATCAATGAGCACGATACCAAACACAATTCTATTCCAGAATCAGAAATTTTGGATAGTTATCAAACGGCTTAAAATGCTTAGGAACATAATCGTTACCAAACGCGCCCAGGTGATGATGAGTATGCTGTCCAAGAAAAGATATATCGAAATAGACGCACATTTTACAAAAGATCCATACATAACCCAATGTTCACCGAGCTTAGAAGAAAAAAAAAGAAAATGAAAAAGAAAAAGTGAAGACAAAATAAAAGTTATAAAAAAAAGTTATAAAAAAATGAAATATTTGTCTATGTCAGGTTGTGCAACGTCAAATAGACAACATTTACATTAGTAATTTCTGGCAAAAATTGACTGGAGCAATAAAATTGTAAATTATCAAAAGATTTGAGATTAAATCGGCTAAACTGAATGATTTATAACCAAATTGACACGAGTGTTATAGGCCTACGAATTTTTTGGTAATTTATCCCTAAAATCAAGTTTGATGTATGCAGGAACTATTTAATATATGCAAGAGTAAGCTAATGATCTCAAATGCAATAAGCTTCTATCAAACAAATATGTAGATAAGTAAAAGATAAAAGATGTTACATGTGATCAATAAAGCCCTCCCTAAAAACAAGTTTGGTAATAGTTCACTTGAGAAGAGCATGCATGTTATATAATTACACATTATGATCTAACCATCACCATTCTTTCGCTTTATACTCCAAGTGCTATGAAAGCCCTCCTTATATGAGTTCATCCTAAGATAACACAATATTTGCATTTATTGAATATTGATATAAACAGGTGATTTTGTCGACTTGAAAATATTATCATAAGAGGTTTTCCCCACATAAACTGCATGGAGGCTTGTGTGGATCTTACTTTGAAGATCTTACTTTGAAATAAATCTCACTTTAAAATGATAATTCGGTTGCTGAAATTTAATCTCACTTTAACATGATATATACAGTTGTTGATCTTTCCATCACTGCTACCAAATGAAAATGAGTGATTTAACAAACATTTTTCTAACAATATTTTTCGAACAATGATTGTTGATATTGTTTAGAAAAATAAATGAATGGAAAAAAATTTCATCGCTCATGAAAATAGTTAGGCAAAGATTGTTATCAATGATAAAGATGTTTTTAATTGACTAATTTTTTTAAACAATACAAGTAATCATTTTTTGAAAAATATTTTTCAAATCACTTATTTCTTGTGAAATGAATCGCCCTAAAATTCGTAAAATTTGTCTTCTGTCAATTTTTCTTTGTATGAGCAAGTATAATGGGATGGCTTTTTCTCAACATGTCGATTCTAATAAGTGTCCAAGATGGCAACTTGAGCCTTGTTGGGATATAATATGCGGAAACGACAGGATCTTGCAATTTACGTCAACGCGAAATCACCAAAAAATAAATGAGAAATAATAAGAACATCAGAAATTATATGGTTTAGTCCGAGTATCGGTACCTACGTCCACTAGGAGAGCCAACAGCAAATAATCCACTATAATCGGAGAATCAGAGTTTACAATCATTCACATGCTCAAGTGTTTTCCACATCTAAATTTAACCCAAAACCCAAAGTATTTATAAATAAACAACTCACTTGGACATAAACTTACTGCATAAAATTACCACGCATTCAAGTCCTACGTCAAAAAGAAAAGATCTGCAGTGTCTTTTCTTTCTTTCGTGCAACTCCTCTCTTGACGTGGACGTGCTGCTTCTTGCGGCTTTCTTCTACTAGGGCTTTAGCCGCTCCACGCACGCATCGTTACTTTCCTTCTTTGATGGCTAAGGAAAGTGGGACTCTACAGAGCTTCTTTCGTAGCTTTGTGTGTGTGCCCAAAAGTCAAGATTTTGACTTTGGGCCCCACGTGAATAAACACTTTCGAATTCTGCAGCAGATAAAGGAAGAGAAAAACCTTTGCTCCTTTTTTTTTTCTTTATTCTATTGTTTCCTCTTTTGTAATCCTTCATACAATCCCACAATCAAATAATAAAAATTTTATCCAAGCAAATCGCGTTTTTTTGCAAACGCTCAAACTCGAGACATAATTTAACAATTCTCCACATTGGCTCGATGTTTGAAGCCAAGTTATAGTGCCCATCATCCATGCTGCTCTCCCAACTCCCTAATGGGCACTCACTCTCCACAAACACCAATAGAGCTCAAGCAGAGCTTGAGCTTCGTCAAAGAAATAAACTTAGTCATCATGTCTGTCGAGTTATCAATTGTAGTAATCTTTTTGACAATAACATTACCCTTAGCTAAGACATCTCGGGTGAAGTAATACCTGATGTTGATATGCTTCGTTTGCTCGTGACAAACTGGATTATACGCCAAATATATCATACTTTGGTTATCACAATGTATATCCACACTTTTCTGTTCTAATCCAAAGTCTGAGAGCAAACTTTGTAATCATATCACCTCCTTCACTACAAAGATTAGTGCCATGTATTCTGCCTCAATCGAAGACAATGCAATGTGATCCTATAAGGACGCTTTCTAACTAACTACACCACCCGCTAGCGTAAACATGTGCCATGTTAAAAATTTGCAATCATCCAAGTTATCGGCGTGACCCAAATCCACAAAACCAATGGTCTCACTGCCATTGCTATCCCTCTAGTATAATATACCCACGTCTGTTGTCCCCTTCAAATATCTGAAAATCCACTTCACAACTTCCTAATGAGCTTTACCAAGACGCTTCATATAGCGACTAACCACGCTCACAACTTGTGAAATATCAAGTCTAGTGCACACTATAGCATGCATAATACTACCAATGGCACTAAAATAAGAAACACAAGAAATATGTTCATCCTCCTCCGCAATCTACAGTGATAATTTATCTAAAAGTTTAAAGTGCTTCACTAAAGATGTACTTACAGATTTTGCCGACTATATATTAAAACGTGTTACAATCTTCTCAATATATTTCTTTTGAAATAGATGTAAAACTCATGCAGTCCTATCACACAAAATCTCCATACCCAATATTTTATTTGCAGCACCTAAATCTTTATCTCAAATTCAGCATTTAACCACCTCTTCAGCACATCAATATCAGACATATTTTTAGCTGATATCAGTATATCATCAACATATAAGAGTAGATAAATCAAAAAACTATTCTCCACTATCCTAAAGTAAACGTATCTATCCTCTGACTTTTTGAATAGTTTTGACTAGCTATGAAAGTATCAAAACGTGTATACCATTGCCTAGGAGATTGTTTCAACCCATACAAAGATTTCTTCAAGCAAACATGATCTTCCGTAATCGGAATAGCAAATCCCTCTAGTTGCCTCACATAAATCTACTCCTCCAACTCACCGTGAAGAAACGCAGTTTTTAAATCTAGTTGCTCTAACTCAAGATCCTGCGAAACAACTAAAGCAAGTAAAACACGAATAGAAGTATGTCTTACCACAAGAAAAACATCTCATTGTAGTCAATGCCCTCACGCTATGTATATCCTTTCGCCACAAGTCTCGCCTTATACCTCGCTGCCTCAACACCAGGAGTACCTTCTTTCTGTTTGAAGATCCATTTACTTCCGACAATCTTTTGGCTCTTTGATACTTTGACCAACTCACATGTTTGATTTCAATGGAGTAATTCCATCTCTTCACTTATAGCCCCTAGACACTACGACGACTCAAAACTAGCCATCGCCTCAGAGTAAGACAAAGGCTCATATGTCTCCACCTCATCACCTACAATCAATGCATAAGCAATATCTGTATAACCATAACGTACCAGCGATTTATTTGCCTTCTCTATCTATCTGTGTTTATAGTGTGCTTTGGTTGTACTGATTGTCCACTATCACCAACTTTAGGAACTACGGCCTCATCTGTAGTCTCAAATTCTATTACCTTCAAGGTCTCCGAAATCTCCACTTGAAACTCCACCTCACTAATGACACCATGATCTATCTTCTCTGCTAGTTATGTCTTAGAACTCCTCCGTCGAAGCATTGCAGTCTCGTCAAAGATCACGTCTCTGCTTATTAGAAAACAAGGTGATCTAGGATCGGTGCACCACAATAGGTAGCCTTTCACCCCATGTGCATAACCCAGAAATATGCACTTCTTCGCCCTCGGCTCAAGCTTACCATTACTCGCATGAGCATACGCAGGACATCTAAATATACGTAATCCGGAGTAATCAATAGGTTTTCCCAACCATACTTCCTCAGAAGTCTTCCACTCGATAGCAGATGATAGAGACCGATTAACCAGGTAACATGCCATGTTCACTGCTTTGACCCAAAATTCCTTGCCAAGTCCTGCATGTGAAAGCATGCATCGAGCTCGCTCAAACAAAATTTTGTTCTTTCGTTCTGCCACGTCATTATGCTGCGGTGTCTTAGGTACTGTGCAGTGTCTCACAATACATTCTTTCTCTCATAACTCGATAAAATCTTTACCACAGAATTCCATGCCATTATCTGTTCTTAAGCACTTAATTTGTTTATCTGACTGCTTCTCAATCAATGCCTTAAATTTCTTGAACCTATCGAACACATCATATTTGTGCTTCCAAAAGTATACCCATACCTTCCTTGAATAATCATCGATAAATGTCAACATATATCGGACACCTCCTTTCGAAGGAACCAAAGACAAGCCCCAGATGTCTGAATGAATATATTTAACCAGTCGTTTGGTCGAATGAGTAGTTGTGGTAAACTTAACTCGGTGTTGCTTACCAAAGATGCAATGCTCACATAAGTCCAACTTCCCTGTTTTCTGACCCTTCAACAACCTCCTTTCACTCAGCATCGTCATACCTACCTTGCTCATATGCCCTAAATGGATATGTTATAATTGAGTCAAGTTAGAGTCTAACTCACCTGATGAAACTGCAGCGGTTCCGGTCACGGTCTCTCCTAGTAGATGACAAAGAGTATTCACTTTCTTCCCATTCATCATTATCATGGCATCTCGAGAAATCTTCAATACTCCACCTTTAGCGGTGTACCTACACCCAATGTCATCGAGTGTCTCTAGAGAAATGAGGTTTTTCTTGAGCTTCGGTACATGCCTCACATCTGTCAATGTGCGCACCACCCCATTGTGCATCCGAATTTGAATTGTCTCTATCCCTATAGCCTTACATACTACGTTATTCCCCAAAAGAATTCTACCACCATCTGCAGTCTGGTAAGTAGTAAACCAGTTCTTATGAAGCGTCATATGATAAGAACACCCCAAATCTAGCACCCATTTGACTCCTGATAAAGTAGTAGTCACACATAAAACAGCTCCCATCGGCAACGTTTGTTGCACTGCTTGTGGCATTCTACATATCAACTTTATTCATCCACTTTGAACAATCTCTCCTAATGTGCCCCTCTTCATAACACTCAACGCACTTTACGCATCCCTTGAACTTTCTATGGTGTGATTTTGATATGCTTTTACCCCTGCTGCTACTAAGCCCTCAATATTGTTCTCTACCCCAAATTGTCAATGCTTGCGCTCCTTGCGACCGTCATCACACAACTTTCTCTACCACTCCTTAGAGAATAAGGTGGACATTACCTCTTTTGAGGTAATTGTAGTACGCCCCTGCAATAGTAAATCGGTAAAGTGCTCCCATAACTCTAGTAAAAAAGCTAACAACATTATGTCATATTCTTCATCATCAAGTATCTTACCAACGTTCTTCAGATAGATCATGAGTTAATTAAATTCATCTAGGTGGATTTTGATAGACGTACCTTCAGTATATCTAAATTGAAACATCTTCTTCAACATGTACAAGTGATTATTCAAACCTTTCTTCACATAGAGTGCTTGAAGTTTTGCCCATAATGATACGGCATCCTTCTCCTCAGCAACCTCTATTAAAACCTCATATGACAAATTTAACAGGATTGTGCTCTTTGCTCTTTCCCACTAGCTCTACCCTCTCAGAGGCTTTCATTATAATAGGCAAGTCATCTTCACCATCTAGGGCATTGGCTAAACCTTAGGTTATCAATAAAGCTTGCATCTTGATGCTCCATAATACAAAGTTGTTGCTCCTGTTAAACTTCTCAATTTCAAATTTTCTCTCAGACAAAATTGCAATAACAGAATTTCAAAATAATAATCAGACAAACAAAAGCTCCAAATCACAATCAAGAAATCTGATCCAAGCTCTAATACCAATTGTTGGGATATAATATGCGGAAACGATAAGATCTTGCAATTTACATCAACGCGAAATCACTAGAAAATAAACGAGAAATAATAAAAATACCAGAAATTTACGTGGTTCGATCTAAATATCAATACCTACGTCCACGAGGAAAGCTAATAACAAATAATCCACTATAATTGGAGAATCAGAGTTTACAATCACTCACACACTCAAGTGTTTTACATACCTAGATTTAACCCCAAACCCAAAGTGTTTATAAATAAACAACTCACTTGGACATAAACTCACTACACAAAATTACCACGTGTTCAAGTCGTGCGCCAAAAAGAAAAGATCTCCAGCATCTTTTCTTTCTTTCATGCAGCTCCTCTCTCGACGTGGACATGCAGCTTCTCGTGGCTTTCTTCTACGCAGGGCTTTAGCCGCTCCACGCACACATTCTGTTTATGCATATATGTGTGCCCAAAGTCAAACTTTGACTCTAGGCCCCATCGTTACTTTCCTTCTTCGATGGCTAAGGAAAGTGGAACGCTGCAGAGCTTCTTTTGTAGCTTTGTGTGTGTGCCCAAAAGTCAAGATTTAGACTTTGGGCCCCACGTGAATAACCACTTTCAGATTTTGCGGCAGACAAAGGAAGAGAAAAACCTTTGCTCTTTTTTTTTTCTTTATTTTATTATTTCCTCTTTTGCAGTCCCACAATTAAATAATAAAAAATTTATTCAAGTGAATCACTTTTTTTTCAAATGCTCAAACTCGAAACATAATTTAACAAGCCTTATCAATGATCCTCTATCAATCTGCGAGATAATATATGATAATCTCCTTAGTTGCTTTTTTACGAGTTCCTTCATCGAAGAATTCTTTCCTCTCTTTTATCCAGTTATATAGCCTGGACTACTTTGTGTCCAATGAGTATATCACTTGCCTGTCTCTGCAGTCCTTAATATTGCAAACTGAAGTTTTCTCCAAATGTTAAATCTGATTCTTTCTTTTTCAAGCGACTAATTTGCTGCCAAAATCTAGGAGCTTTTATCTTCACTTACGACTCTACTTGACTGTACTCTACGCGAATAATGCGTCTCTTCAAATGATTTAGGAAACGCTGCGATTCTCACATGTGAAATGTCTTGCCGTATGCACTGTTGTAGTTTGGCAAACAGTTCTGCTACTCAAATCTCTTCATTGTGGCCATGTTGTTCTTTCGACTTAGCTGGGCTTGGGCCATGAAACCTGTTGACTTGGAACTTCGATCCAAATTTTAAAGTTGACGTCCACATGGACCGACCGAAAAGCTTAACCATGGTTTGCATTTGTCCGACGTTGCTAGCGTATATTGTACAGAGATCAATGTATGGGTTTAATTATAATGCTTTAAAAGGAATAACAATATTAACGAAGCAATGTGGGCGTAGGAAAGATTTAGGTTCCTTGTATAATGCTGCATTGATGTTGGTAATTATTGCCCTCCCTCCTATCCATTGCTCCCAGCACCTCTAAACACTGGCCCATCGAGATAGAAGAAAGAAAGGATGTTGCTTTTCAAAATATCAGGAAAAGCACACCATAAGTGTCATAAATTTCATATGATGCTCACTTTAATATCATAACTTTTACTAAATATTCATTTCAGTGACATTGGCAATTTCTCTTGCTAGAAAATCCATCATGGTATTAAAAATTACAGCACTTGTGGGGAACGTTAGGACACTCAAATGGTTGATTAAAAAGTTGTGACACTCAAGTAGATGGTTAAAAAATCATGTAACTAGAATAAGCATAATATGGAAGTTATGCGATTGTGATGTCATTTTCCCCAAAAATATCCATATTGTGAAGGAAACACTCTTCGGCTAAATTTGCTAACAGCATAATAGTGCATCTTCTGCTTTGAAGCAAGTCTTCTGTTTACTAAATTTTCAGGCTTAACTACAATATTGTTTGCCAATAATTGTATTTAGCTTTTTCTATTCACTACTGTAAAGCAGGCGAGACTGCTAACAACACCAGAGCCTATAATAAAAGGAAATGACGTTTCACTAATTGGCAATATTATGTGTTACATCACAACCAGTCAAACTCTTGTGCTCTTCCTTGGTTGGTTGCTAGGCAAATATTTGCCACCTGGTAAATACAACTTATCTGTTAAAATAGTTTGTTACTATGAAAAAATGTGACTCTTGGTTATGAAAGGAGGTTACCGATGGTTATTAAAAGAGGTTACTGGTGGTTATTAAATGTCACGCCTCGACCCAGTCCGGGTGCACGGCACCCCTCGCTTCCATACTTATCGTCATTCGATTGCGACGTCCCAAGACTTGTTCCCAACCCATTCATTTTTATTGACTAAATATGCATGCGGAAGTATAAACTAATCTCATAACCAATAAATAGGGATAGCATAAAACACACTAATATACATACGTTCATAACAACATATGTGACATCCGAATTTCGCCAGACCTCGAAAACGTAACGATCCGTCACGGATCGACGAATTTGCTATTGGACTATGTCATTGACACCATTTGCGGACGCTATTTCATCATCATCATCGCCGACCGAGAAGTATGTTTGGTAATGATCCAATCATCGAATAAATTATAGTCCCATCAAAGATCGTCCCTATGTAACATTTCTAGCGAGATTGAGGTTCATTGTTGTGTCAACAAGTTACTTATCACACCAACTTCAGCTGTCCCTTCCATTAACCATCATATTTCTCGACCCTGCTGATCCAAATATGCCGATGAAGGGACCGAAGCCCTATGCATGCATGCACGTTGCTCCCTCCACGCGACGTGCGCTCGGTAGTCAACCCGAGGGAGCAGTTGACCGGAGCATGGCCAGCAACGGCCACGTAACCTTCTTCTCGTTGGCCAGCAGGGGAGCGTAGGGGGGGACAGCTGCTGGAAGAAAGGCCGTCAAGGCCCCATGCAGCCAAAGAAAGAGGCCACGTTTTCCCCCACCTGTCCCTGCCCCCTTTACCACCAGTGTCTTCGGTTGTTGACTAGGGAAGTCAACATGCAAGCCTTCGAAGAAGAACAGAATAGCAGGCAGAGAGAGAGAGAGAGAGAGCGGGTGAGCGAGCGAGCGAGAGGAAGAGAGAAGGAGGGAGAAGTAACTATTCTTCCTCGCTGCCGGTTCTGCTTCTCATGTGCGCCACAGCCACCATCGGTCGTGCCTTGCCATCAACAGCCGCACCACCCGCACCATATCGCCGTGCTAGTCGCGTATTGCCGCAGTCACTGCCGTCCAGCCGCCCTAGCTGCACTCGTGACCCACGAGTTCTTGGATTTGCTTAGCAAGTGAAAGTCTACTGACCTATATAATGTAATGCTATTGTTGCCTGAGGAAGTGCTATTAGATTAGAAGGATTTGAATTTTGATGATGGATGGTGACTGCTAGGATGACCGAATCGATTTGGGATTAGGAAATTGAGAAATCTTCATGAGCATTTTAGTTTTGGACTTCGGTTGTACACTACACTTTGCAGTGATGAAACCTTGAGAATTTTGTTTGTAAACTATTTTAGAAATCTCCCGATCTGCATCAAAATTCAGATGTACTATGGCACCGTTCTCAAATGTTTTAAGAAATGTGTTGCACTTTCAAATTTTGAAACTTTTTATAGAAAAGTATTCTAAATCATTGGAGTTGGGATTGAGATTTGGATTTATCAACATGCCGATTTCAAATATATTTATAGATCTCAATAAATCGTTTTGTTCCAAGCTAGGAAGTGCAATTACCATTCAAGTTTCTTTATATGGATTCGAAAATGATTGGAGAGTATTTGTGAAAGTGGGATTTTCGGGGGAAATATCCAAGGGATTTTCCATATTGATGATTCAAAATCATTTTGGCTTTGAAATGATTTAATTACTACACCATGGTTGATTGTGTTATTGCTGTCGTCGAACCCTCGGGACGATGAAGCCCCGGGAGTCAGGTTGCCTGGAGGATCGTAGTGGCGATGCCTCTGGATGCCTGGGGACTGGTGAACCCCAGAGGTTCCTCAAGAGTGTTGGGATGCCTAGGAAGTGTGACGTAACACGTACCGGATGCCTGTGGGACATCATTGACATGATGAGCCTCAAAGGTTCCTCATGATGCTAGGTGAGGTACGAGATGCCTAGAGATGTGACGTAACATGCTCCGAATGCCCAATGACTAAGATATGGAACCGAAGGGCTTTGCGATGCCAGGTAGGGTGCGATATGCCTGGAGAGACACAAACACCGGTCCTCCGGAAGATGGTGGTAATGAATCAAAAATCTATCGGGTTCTAGAACTTGATTGTTCTGTTGTGTTATGCCATAGCATTGGAAAAATTTATTGATTTAATGCATACTTATTCCTTCAATTATGTGTTTTGTGTATTTTGCATGAAATCATATGATGATAGCCTTACCTAATATAGTTTAGTACATCTTTAACTGCTGAGTAGTCGTACTCATCCCTTGTGGGACTAACACATTTCAGAGTAAGGAAGATGCCTCTACTACCCACACCTCCTAGTACATTCTACGGGATCCCTATCAATTTACAATGGGAGCAATCAAAGCATGAGGATCCTAATATGCTGGGGCTAACGTTCGTTCAAGTGAGGGTGAAAGTGATGATCGACACCAGTCTTCCCTCAAGTCATGTACGACAGGAATACTTTGTCCTATATGTCTGTAGGAACGGACAGACTTTGGGGCCGCTGCCACCGCCACCAAAGGACGATGATGACGAGGGATCTAGTGGTGTGGAGTGACCATGGTGGTGAGGACGGCAAGGAAAATTTTTGGACGCCAACATTGAATGATGGACTCTATGTAGATAGCCATGGAAGATGTCGGTTTACTTTTGAAATATAGCCGGGTATAGGAAACTGCGGCTTTTTGATGTACCGACCAACTATGTCCATCTAGTATGTGTGTAAATAAAAAGTGCCCGGTTAATATCTATATGTGTATTTAGTGTGCATCATTTGTATGTGTAAGAAAGGGAGTTGTGGATACGCTTCTGCTATATACATTGCACAGGGACCAATGAAATAAGTGATAAAACCCCTTCATGGATTCCTCGAAATCCATCGAGCTAGAAGTAAGGATATTAAGGACAAGGAAATGAGGTGGCGACCCTAACAGATTGGGGACCTTCAAGGGGTGCCACAACATACTTCCTCACAAACTTAAGGATCACACGCTACGCCACTTCATACACATTTCAAAAGTGTGACCGTACACATTTCTCATAAAGGGGTTTCGGGGTAACCTTGCTTCTCTATACTACGAGACAACTTCAAAAGGGTGGTGTCTCCTAGGCGCCTAGTACACACCCAACTCAAATACCATGGCTCGGGCTTGGGTAGTCACAATTAGGGTATAAAAAAGTTAAACAACGAGGAGTGAGATAAACTTAGTGAGTAAGCTCGTTAATCCTCACATTGGGAGGCAATTTACTTCGGAGTCGCACTAAACATGCAACTTATCTATCAATGGTAGATCAAGAGCAAAGCAACTCCTGCTTTGCCTTAACTATAAACATGAATGGTTATCTCTCCCTCTCAAGCCATCATAGCATAAGCATAAAGGCAAATCTTTCAACAGAGCACATTTTATGAAGCAGAAATGAGAAGGTGCAATATCTCATAATCATGCACAATTGCCATTTTAACAATACGGACATACACGTTTCACACATCTACAAGCGTTCTTACCTCACCTTGGCACATGCATTGCAAACAATTAAATTTACAACGTGCCATAACTTTCAACAATATGAAATAAAATCATAACACTTCCAATAATTCTTATGCAGAAAACATCCACACGGATCCCGATTATAAAGTAAAACCTGTTTTGGCCCATCCCATACCATACCTCACAATTTTATCATAGAATTAAGTGTAATGCATCACAATTCCTCACATGTGTTCGAGCTATAACATCACTTCTCAAAATATGCATTCGAATGTCATACATGTGCAAGCCATACGTCACTCCCATCATATGCATTTAGCATTCAGGCACTTTGCACACGTGGTGTCTCAATAATATCATGGCATCTCATACTACCATACTACCCTCGAGACCATGTTTTCATATTATTATGCCACTCTCGACCATAGCCAACCCGAAGGTTGGCAATCTTCTAGCATAATTGGATATCGTCCCACCCAATCGGGCACGGCATCATCTCGCGTATGCATACGCCTTAGCACGGCATTCCAATAAGGAGCTTTGTTCCGAAATCCATTCACAAACGGCATCCCGTTGACATGAGGGCATCCGAACTTAATCGGGCATCGTCCCGCATAATCATACACATCAGGACGGAACCATCATCTCGCATTATCATACGCATCAAAGTATTTAAGTGAACACACAAGCATACATCACTTAAGCCCATTGCATATCTTTCTAATTAATCGATGCAAGAATGTGTAATACTCATACAATATGAAATTGTATTAATTATATACAACCATATCATGCTATCATGCCACGTGATCACATCCCATCATGCATTTGTCAAATTAACCATACTTCTATCTCATGGCATATTACATCATAATAGCGCTTAAACACTTCATCAAACTATCTTTTCACATATGCATACATATGCACTAATAACCTCATGCCAACATGTCATACTTGTATCTCATTTCATATCACATAAATACATCCCTTGAACACTTCAACATGCTATATTTCCACATATCTCACATGCTTATTAACTGGCTATAAGCAATGAATACCATAACCTTTATCATTTTTCCATTCTAAGATATACATAAGCATGCACTATGTTCGACTTTAGCAACCAACAATATATCAATCAAATTAGGACTCATGGCATGGAGAACACTCATTAATATAAGATAAGTCATTACAATTGAATATAAGTTATTAGAATAATCTATTACATGCCATCATAACATATACAATTAGGGGTGAGCGGTTCCCGGTTTCTTACAAGTTCCGCTTGGAACCTGGAACCTACTCTCGGTATAGGTTCCTCATTTTTTGGAACCTGGAACCTACCCGTCAAAACCAAGAACCTGGAATCTACCCTGTCACAGGTTCTGGGGTCAGTTCCAGGTTCCAACAAGTTCCAATAGGTTTTTTTTTTCATTTTTAGTTTTAAAAAAAATGCTTCTATTGGAACTTATCGAATGATTAATTAGCCAAGCTATATTCCCTTTATTTGTGGCATCAATTACAAGTTCTTCACTGATCTTGAAGAGCTGCACAATGTCTCATCATGTTTAGAAGACAAACTGACAAATAATGCAAATCATGATTTCAATGCTAATCAATGAACCTGATGAGCCAAAGAGACAAACCTTTGGGAGGGAAAATCATGAAGAAACACACTTCCTAAACTCCACTCTTTATGATAATGAAAAAACGAAAAACATTGAGAATATAAATCGTTGTACTTGTCTCTTTTTATCATGTCCTTCATTTCCAAGAATAAATGAAAAGCATAATGACAAATGCGGCATTTCCATCCAACTAAAGCATAACATGCAAATAATAAGGTACTTTTCACAAGAAAGTACTATTTCTCCTTCTTGAATATTTCTTCGAGCAAAGAGTCCCCATCCATGTATACCAGATTTACCGAAACATATTCAATGCTTTTTTGTCCTCTGAAACAGTAATTTAATATTAGCCATTATGAAAGACACATCAAGCAAAATGCGATGATAAAAATTGGAGGAGCAAACGTACTTGTTAATGACCATGACATAGTTATAATCAACCTCTTGGCTGTCGAACCTTCTGCATAATCATCCAAGTAAAATCATACTTTTCCAAGACAAGGCAACATGTGTTGGAGAAATCTTCTTGAAGTGTTTTGAAGCTGACAAAACGTTTCCATCAGTCTAGTCCGAAGGCTTGCGACTCGTTATTTAAAGTCTGAAGACCTCCGGATAGCCAGACTCAAGACTCAAAGTCTATCCTCATTGACAGTCTCTAATCCATTGAAGAAAGGTTATCCAGAACTTGATGTTTTGTTAAGGATTCAACCTTATCAACTGGAGAAGATCTCGTGGCTGGAAAAGACATAACGGAATCCTTTGATTGATCGAGATTGACTCGAAGATTAAGGAACCGATGATTGCCTAAATATTCTTGGAATGTTCTACTTATGGAAACCGAGATCCCGATTGTATGGGCAAACAGATTGATGGGCTATCGACACGTTCCTTTAATAGCTCGAATAATCTTCCTAATTGATTCCGTCCAACGGGTAGATTGGAGGAATTCCTTTGGTAAGTGCCAACGGGTATGATGGCATAAAGGGGTATATAAGGAAGACGTTCTAAGTTGTTCGGGGTGTGTGCGATAGAAGAATTTCAAAGTCTGAAGCTCCTTGTTGTTTAGACAATTCCTTTGAGCGAAACCTTGTATACAAAAGAGAGTCTATATTTGTGAGAAACCTTGAGGATGTGTGATAGAACATCTACACTGTGGAATCAAGGAAAGGATGTGCTATAACTACTCTTTTGTTCATAGTGAAATCCAGCCGGTGGGCTGTCAGTGCGGAAGAGTGGACGTAGGCTTGGAATAAGCCGAACCACTATAAACCCCGTGTTCAATTTTCTCTTCCTTACTCTCTTTACCTTGATCGTACTTCAATTTTGTTAATCAATAGTGAACTCCTTTCTATCGGTTGCCTAGAATCGCTTCGTATCTCGATAAATTGATTGTGCACCTATTCACCCCCTCTAGGTGCTTATACTAGCTATCTCAATTGGTATCGAGCTCGTGTACTCACTTTGTTTGAAGTGTTTTACTTCGAGTTAAATATCCATGGCTAGTATGTTGGCTCTAGGGCTGGTAGAAGGGCAAAGCAACACCAGACCGCCTTACTTTGATGGAAAGGACTACAACATATGGAAGAACAAGATGAAGGCGTTATTAAGATCAAAGGATCCTCTGGAATGGGACGTTGTAGAAAAAGGAATCATTCCTAAAGCCGCTCTGTCTCGTAAAGAGGAAATGACACCGTTGAGTCCAGCAAAATGAGTCAGGAAGAGATAATCAAGAAACAAGCTTTTGATGCAAAAGCAATTTATTCTTTATATTGTGCTTTATCACCTACTGAATATAACAAAATATCTTCTTGTGATACAGCCAAAGAAGTCTGGGATAGATTACACATTACCTATGAAGGAACCGATCGAGTGAAAGAGACTAGAATCAACATTCTTCTCGGTCAATACGAAGCCTTCATAATGAAACCGGAGAATCTATAACCGACATGTTTAGTCGTTTTACGTAAATCGTGAATAGTCTTGAAAATCAAGGTCAACCAATTTCGATCCCATGAAAGTGAACAAGCTATCAAGCGTGGACTCTCCAAGGATTGGAATCATATAAAGACCTCAATCGAAAGACCCAAAGAATCATGCCACTTTGTCTGTCGATGAGTTGGTTGGGACTCTTCGCCTTATGAAGTGGAACGAATCAATGAAGACGAAGACCCTAAAGGTAAGAAATCCATTGCATTAAAATCCAATGACGATTCCGATGCTGCAGATTCCAAGATGATATGGACAATGAGGAGCTTGCTCTCATGATAAGAAGATTCGAAAGCTGAATAGAAGAGGAAGAAGATTCAATGCAAAGAAACAAAGTTTTCAAAAGCAAATGCACCAAGTCTCGTCAAGATGATGAATCAAACAAAGATGTAGTCTCGCTTTGAATGCAAGAAAAAAGGACACATCGTACCCAACCGTCCTCTTCTGAGGAAGAAGAAAGGAAAAACTGAAAAGTATCGAAAAGCTCTCAAAGCTGAAACCTGGAGTGATACGGAGTGCGAAGATAGTGATGATGATTATGCCAACATATGTCTAATGGCACAATCAGATTCAGAATCAAACTCCGAGACTAATTCGATTCGTAAAGTGAATTCGAGGTAAGTAATTTCAAAATCCCTATTAAAGTTTCAAAATATATTGATGAATTATGTTTTAGTCTTAAAACTTCTCTTAAAAGAATTTCCGAACTCAAAAAGGAAAATTCTGCTTTACAACAACAAAAGAATGTTTTGGAAGAAAAAGTGAAATGCTTAGACCAGAATGTTTCTTCTCTTAGAGAAAGTAAAGATAATCTTTTAAAAGAAAATGTATTCTTGAAAAATGATATTTCAAATATCTCCAAAAGATTTTCTCTAGGATCTGAAAAACTGGAGAAAATACTTTCTGTTCAAAGACCTTATTTCAATAAATCTGGTTTAGGAATGACTCTGAAACCATTCCTTTAATCGATTTTATTAAAGTAAAAGAAAGAATTAAACAAAGACCCACAAGAAATGCTTACAAAAATCATTTTGAAAGAACCTTTGTAAAACCCGTGATCGCAATGCTCTTAGATATTCAAAATGCAATAGTGCGATCATTTTAAGAAAGAATGTCCTATGGTTTGGAGACTCGTCAATAAAGTCTCGGGCAAAACCGTATATCGAGACTAACTCAAAAGGACCCAAGAGAATATGGGTACCAAAGAAAGCTTGAGTTTCTTTTTAAATGCAGGTCACTATCAAGAAAAAGTGAAATGGTATCTGGATAGTGGATGCTCGAGACACATGACAGAGACTCAAATTGCTTCATAAAGATTGTTCAAGTGAATGGTGGAAAAGTCTCATTTGGAGGAAACAGCAAAGGAAAAATAGTGGGATTTGGAACTGTAAAGATTTGGAACCTTACGATAAGCAATATTTCTTTAGTTGAAGGGCTCAACTATAATCTGCTCAATGTCAGTCAACTATGTGATGCCGGTTTTAGAATCAACTTTCAAGAGGGCATTTGTTTAGGAACCAGTAAAGACTCTACTCAGTCATTCATGGGTCGAAGACATGGAAACATCTACCTCTTGGACGTGAAACCAGATGAATCGTAATGTCTAATCTCAATCCAAGACGAAGCGAGCTTATGGCACAAAAAGCTTAGGCATATCAACATGAAGCAGATAGCCAAAATCTCAGCAAAGAAGCTTGTTCGTGGTCTACCCAATTTATCATACCAAAAGTCTGATCTATGTACACCATGTATATTGGGAAAACAGGTAAGAAATTCCTTTAAGCCAATAAATCAAGTTTCCACTAACCGTGTACTACAGCTCCTGCATATGGACCTCTTCGGACCAACAAGAACGCAGAGCATTGGAGGTAAGAAATATTGCCTAGTACTTGTGGATG
Source organism: Eucalyptus cladocalyx (assembly GCA_017140615.1). Lineage (NCBI taxonomy): Eukaryota > Viridiplantae > Streptophyta > Magnoliopsida > Myrtales > Myrtaceae > Eucalyptus > Eucalyptus cladocalyx. The sequence continues at coordinate 25,007,998 of CM029516.1, forward strand.
ACTACTCACGATTTACTTGGGTATATTTCTTGGCAAGTAAGTCTGAAACCTTCTCTTACTTTGAAAAATTTGCTAAGAAGGTTCAAAATGAAAAAGGGTATATTATTTCAAGTATAAAAACAAACCATAGAGGTGAATTTGAAAATCAAGATTTTGCTAAATTTTGTGAAGAATCTGGTTTTCAGCATTTGTTCTCCTCTCCATATACTCCAGAGCAAAACGGAGTTATAGAAAGGAAGAATAGATCTCTTCAAGAAATGGCTAGAACTCTTTTAATTGAAAGCAATATCTCTTTACGATTTTGGACCGAAGCGCTTTCAACATCATGTTATATTATCAATAGAGTTTTTCTAAGGCCTATTCTAGAAAAAAAAAAAAAAAAAAAAAAACCCTATGAATTATTTAAAGAAAAGAAGCCCATTGTTTCATATTTTCATGTATTCGGATGTAAATGTTTCATATTGAAAAATGCAAATGATCGAGTTGGTAAGTTTGAAGAAAAGTCAGATGAAGACATCTTCCTTGGATATTCAACCACTAGCAAAGCGTACAGAGTCTACAACAAGAAGACTCAAACTATGGAAGAATCAATGAATGTCAAATTCCAAGACTCTATTCAAAATGAATATATTCAGACTCATCTTGAAGAGACTGAATCTGCTTCAGACTGCTTCAGACTCTACAAAGTCTAAATCTCAAGAAGCAGCTCAGACTTTGAAGGACCAGCAACAAGTGACTGTTGAAGATTCAAGTGAAGGAAGTGACCATCAATCTAACAAATTAACAAGCAACTGGAAACATAAGTCCAAATCATCCCAAAGATCTTATTATTGGCGACATCAATGAAGGAATCCGCACAAGATCCAAAAGGCAAGAAGAGTCTAGTGTCAGGGCTCTTATTTCTGAAATAGAACCCAAGAGCATAGAAGAAGCTTTAACCGATGAGAGCTGGATTGAAGCTATGCAAGAAGAACTCAAACAATTCAAAATTAATGATGTCTGGGAGCTAACTCCTAAACCAAAAGGTAAATCAATTGTTGGAGCTAAATGGGTTTTCAGGAACAAGATAGATGAGAAAGGAAAAGTCATAAGAAACAAGGCTAGACTCGTAGCCAAGGGATACACACAAGAAGAAGGGATCGACTATGACGAGACTTATGCATCGGTAGCAAGGTTAAAAACAATTCGTTTATTACTTGCATTTGCTTGTCATAAAAATTTCAAGTTATTTCAAATAGACGTCAAAAGTGCTTTCCTAAATGGATTCATCCATGAGGAAGTCTATGTGGAACAACCGCTGAGATTTGAAGACCCAAAGAAACCGGACTCGATTCGGACTCAAAAAGGCCTTGTATGGCTTAAAGCAAGCACCTCGAGCTTGGTACGACAGATTAAGTAAGTTTTTAATTCGAAACGGATTTGTTAAAGGTAAAGTAGACACTACTCTTTTTATTAAAAGAGAAAGCAAAAGTTTTCTACTTGTTCAAATATATGTCGATGATATTATCTTTGAATCCTCTAATGAAAGTCTGTGCAAGAAATTTTCTAAGACTATGCATGATGAATTTGAAATGAGCATGATGGGTGAGTTAACCTTCTTTCTTGAACTTCAAATAAAACAACTGGAGGAAGGAACTTTCATTCATCAAGAAAAATATGCAAATGATCTTGTCAAAAAGTTTGGACTGAACAATTGCAAAAAGGTTGACATACCAATGTCAAGTTCCTTGAAGATAGACAAAGATGAAGAATGAAAGAAAGTCAATCAAAAGCTGACAGGGAGTATCATTGGTTCACTTCTTTATCTTACGCTTCTAGACGACATTTTGTTTAGTGTTTGCATTTGTGCCGTATTTCAAGCAGATCCTAAAGAATCTCATTTAAATGCTACAAAACGTATTATTAAATACATTGCTTCTACTTCAAGCATCGGTCTATGGTATCCTAAGAGAGGAAACTTTACTCTTCTTGGATACTCAGACGCAGATCTAGCCGGTTGCAGAGTTGATAGAAAGAGCACCTCGGGTACTTGTCAACTACTTGGAGGCAGGACAGTGTCTTGGTTTTCAAGAAAGCAAAGTAGAGTAGCTTTATCTACAACAGAAGCAGAGTATGTAGCTCTTGGGAGTTGCTGTTCACAAATTCTCTGGATAAAATAACAGCTAAGAGACTTTGGAATTGAAGACTCATGCACGGAGATTAATTGCGACAACACCAACGCTATAAACCTCACCAAAAATCCAATTCTCCACTCAAGAGCAAAGCATATAGAGATTCGACATCACTTTATTAAAGACCATGTTCAAAATGGAGATATTTCAATTCAATTTGTTGATTCAAAGAACCAACTATCGGATATATTTACAAAGCCTTTGGAGAAAAATCAATTTGAAATCATCCGTTCCAGACTCAACATTTTAAGGTATGAGGAGATCAAAGTCTAAAGACTCTCGACTCGGACATACAAGACTTCAACTCGTAAAGTTAGTCTTGGTACGACCGTCAGACTGTAAGTTAGTCTTTCTCTCTCTCGAATCTTATCTTGAAAAGGTACGATTGTGAACCGTGTTTTATTGCTATCTTTAATCGGCTTAATTATTGCATCGTTTCCTTTTTGAAAGAGAAGTTATTTTTTTGAAATGACCATTTTCGCGGAAAAAAGACTGTTATTTTGAAAAGGCATCTCTTTATTTCCTTTGTGACGGTTCGTTTATCTCTATTTTTAACCGATCCTGTACTGTTGATTTCTCTTCACTTTACTCTCAAAAACCCTAGAAAGCATCGATCCTCCATTCCTGTTTTCTTCCCTTGTTTAATCTTCAAAAAGTAAAGATATATTCGTTCCTATATCCTTTGTCTTTAAGAAAATTATCGACATAGTTCAAGGGAGTACGAGTTCTTTTTAAGGCAAGATATAGCTTATAAATATAAGCGGGCTTTTGAACTCTTACCGGATCTACATCCTCAATGATTTCTTCCTCTTGTTGATAATCAATGCCTTGAGGACTAGATGGAGGAGAATGACGCTGCTGAGAATGTTGTGGGCTCTGTCGCTGTTCTGGAGACACTTCTTCTTCAGTGAGATCGGAGTGCATAGGCCCCTCACTCATTCGCCATGATCCCCGCTTGCGATTCTCGAAGACTTTCTTGAAGATGACATCTTTCTTAGTTTTTGGAAGATTCCTTGCTTGACTTTCCCAAGAAAGACGACAGTTTGGGAATTGCTCGTAAAGGGGTGGCTGAGGAAACCCTTGCGAATATCCCAAGTGATCCTCGTGATTGGGGACCGAATCCTGTAGATGGGAATGATGATGACAAACTGTATAGCAAATTTCAACCGAGAACGGGTGTTGCAGTTAAAAATCAAGGAAAAAGGGAAGATTTGTTCAGATCGAAGGAACAAAAGGATTTGTACTCGAAATTGCTGAAAAGTGGGGTGATAAACCCTAGAAGTGTGGATTTTGATTTTCTGGATGCTGTGAATGTGAACTTGAGGGAAAAGTTCGGTTTTCTTCAACTGGAAAAGTTTTGGTCCGACACTACAGAGGCCTATGCTGAACTAACTGCATATTTCTATTCAAATCTTAGCTTTTTGGATGCGAATAGATTCTCTTTCAACGTCAAAGATCAAGACTATGTTGTGGATATGGATATGCTGGCAGATGTGTTAAGAGTTGAAAGAGGAAGATATCAACCGATCAAAGTTTCCATTGCTCGGGCCACACTGGAACTATTGAAGGATAGGAGAACAGAGGAGAAGATCACCTACTTAAGGATGAGGGCATTCAACATCTTGCTTCACAAGATTGTGATCAATTGCCTCCGACCAAAATCAACTTCCAAGATCGATGTTTCCGTTCGAGGCAAAGCTGATGTATGCCATCCTCACTGGGAAAAGGTTTTCTCTCCCTCACACTATCATGTTCCACATGTATAGAGCGATGATGAAGGACAGAGGTCAACTCCCTTACCCAAGCCTTGTGACGAAGTTATTCAGACATCTGAATATTCAGCCTCCGCAAATCTTTTGTGTTCAATCGTGCGATCATATGGTGGTAGGACTGAAGATGGTGACCAAAATGCGTCTGAAGGAACTGAACAAAGAGTTGGAGAAATTCAAGGAGAAGACTCTAGTCAAAGCTCATCAAATCTCTTCTTCAAAACGGAAAGGAAAGGAGCCCTTGGTTACTTCAAAACCGAAAAGAAGAGCTCTTATTGTGGAAGATGAAGAAGATGATGACCTTACCACTTTGGCCATAGCTTTGAAGAAGCTAAGTCGTTTTGTTCCAGAATCAATGGAACATCGTGAGACAGAACAAAAGGAAAGAGAAGGTCAAGAAAAAGAGAAAGAAGAAGAAGAAAGAGAAGAACAAGAGAAAGAAGAAGAAAGAGCAACTTGGCGAAAAAGAAGCGAGAGGAGGAAAGACCTCAAGAAGAAAGAAGAGAAGAAGGTGAACCTGAGGAACACTCTTCTCCGCCTGTAGGCATGGAAACAGGGGGAGATCAAGAGAAAGGAGGGAAGTCCTCATATCCTGATGCAAGTGAAGGAGTCAGTCGCTCACCTGCAGACCCAGAGGACGTTTATGCCTCTCAATTTCTAGAAGAAGGTCATGAAGTTTCATCGCCAAACCTGCGAGATTATTCTGATATGCCATCATCTGCAGAACGTGCTGAAGCTAGTACGCAGACCGATAGCTCAGCCGATTTTCGTAGAATCGTGGATATTCTCTAGGAGATGTGATGTCAAATTTATGCCTTGGGATGCGAGGTTCAAACCTTACAAAATGCGGGTCAAGTTTCTTCATGTTCATTGAATGATAAAATCCAAGCCCTCTCTGTTCAGATTCAGGCCAATGCCAAGGGTGAGGAGATTGCACAACTGAAGGAAGACTTGAAAAGGCTGGAAGGCATCGTTCAGTCTATGGGAGATTTCCAACTTGTCCGCGTTCCCAAGCCATCTTGACTTTATTCCATTTTCATCTCAACCTTTTTTTTTAATGCTGACAAAAAGGGGGAGAGATGCAAGATTTGAACAATTTGACTTTTAAATCATATGATTTGTTGGACTGTGTGGTTACAGTTTGTTGGATTGTTTTGATCTGTTTGACTTTGTTTTTGTGTCTGGATGAGAACTGAACTAGACTTGGACTTGACTGCTTTTATTAACTATCATTGATATCTTATGAATGGCTTTATCTATTAGACTAACCTATTTTCTGTGGTTGCAGATTCTAGTGTTATTCATTTAGCCATTTATCTCTATAAGATATGCATATGTGTTTGAGAAATGTTTTGCGTCAAAGTTGTCCAAATCTACAGGAAAGTTTTGTCACCATCAAAAAGGGGAGATTGTTGGAGAAATCTTCTTGAAGTGTTTTGAAACCGACAAAACGTTTCCATCGCCTAGTCTCGAAGGCTTGCGACTCGCTATTTAAAGTCTAAAGACCTCCGGATAGCCAGACTCAAGACTCAAAGTCTATCCTCATTGACAGTCTCTAATCCGTTAAAGAAAGGTTATCCAGAACTGGATGTTTCGTTAAGGATTCAACCTTATCAACTAGAGAAGATCTCGTGGCTGGAAAAAGACATAACGGAATCCTTTGATTGATCGAGATTGACTCGAAGATTAATGAACGATGATTGCCTAAATATTCTTGGAATGTTCTACTTATGGAAACCGAGATCCTGATTGTATGGGCGAACAGGATTGATGGGCTATCGACACGTTCCTTTAATAGCTCGAATAATCTTCCTAATTGATTCCGTCCAACGGGTAGATTGGAGGAATTCCTTTGTTAAGTGCCAACGGGTATGATGGCATAAAGGAGTATATAAGGAAGACGTTCTAAGTTGTTCGGGGTGTGCGCGATAGAAGAATTTCAAAGTCTGAAGCTCCTTGTTATTTAGACAATTCCTTTGAGCGAAACCTTGTATACAAAAAAGAGTCTATATTTGTGAAAAACCTTGAGGAGGTGTGATAGAACATCTACACTGTGGAATCAAGGAAAAGCTGTGCTGTAACTACTCTTTTGTTCATAGTGAAATCCAGCCGGTGGGCTGTCGGTCGAAGAGTGGACGTAGGCTTAGAATAAGCCGAACCACTATAAACCCCGTGTTCAATTTTCTCTTCCTTACTCTCTTTACCTTGATCGTACTTCAATTTTGTTAATCAATAGTGAACTCATTTCTATCGGTTGCCTAGAATCGCTTCCGTATCTTGATAAATTGATTGTGCACCTATTCACCCCCTATAGGTGCTTATACTAGCTATCTCAGCATGCACCATATAGTTTTTAGTCAATGGATCATAGTTGTTAAATCTTCTAGGCAATAGACTTAACAAAACGGCTCTAGACATGAGATTGAAGCAGAGAATTAAAACATGTAGACAAGGGGAACCAATCTAACCTATGATCGGCGCAATATATCAACTTCTTTGTTATTTGACTCCCACTCTTCTCCGTGCAAAGGTAACGTAAACAAAGATATAGAATCGTGTAAACTTACATGAGTATCTATCTAACATATCCTTCCTTGAAATCCAACGGCAAAGAAAATAGAAAGAAAGCAAGAGCGAGCGTCGAAATAGATTAAAAAATCCAACTCAAGAAATTCTACCAATGCTAGTTCGATAAAAGTCATGAAAATAATATATATCTAATAAGGACTTACTTCCATGCTGTGTCCTGCTCTTGCAGCACACATAACTTGAAAATAAGTAGGACATCTGCTGCATTGAGTGTAGGAACCATGAGTTTGCTTACATATTACACAACTCTGCACCACAAGCAAAGAAAAGCATTTGAAAAGAAGCACTGAGCATTTAGAAGTTAATGGAAAATAAACTAAGCAGTAGACAACAAACAAAATCAACACATCAAACTCAAATACTCAACTGAACAATAAGCTGCTATAAAGCTATTATGAAATCAGGTTCTCCTCTATTGCTAAACGCTTTTATCATTCCCACAATAAGTACAATCCACCACATCAAAGAAACAGCAATCTTCAAAACTGTAAATCTGAATAAGTGTGGATTATCTTCAAAAAAGAAGTTGGAGGAATTCTAAGTATTCCAGTGGCCGGTTCCATTTTCTCATGATTCAGAAAGCCAACTTTAGGGCAAAACCACACGCATGTGACATGAACCTAGAGCGGCTCGATATCCATTGGCTTCAAAGCACCCCCTAGAGACCAGCATTTAAGCCAGTCAGTATAATTTCAAGCAAGAAAATACTAACTCACACAACACCGAGACATAGATTTAGAGCAAAAGTCAGACAACTAAGATAATGAATTTCATATGATACGGCTTCCTCAAAATCCCAATAGTAATATTTCTAAAAAATCAAAAGTGATATATCTAATATTGTCACCATGAACGTCAAATAATTTAAAAGTATAAGAAACAACACATGAGGACAATAAGAGATTAAGACATTAAATCTAACCTTCTACCAAACAAAGACAACACTGCCTCCTCACATCAGGCGTTTCACATGCCCTGCAAACCCATGGAGTGAAGTCTTGGACGTTTTACCCCATAACATTCTTGATGCACAACTATCTGACACCTGCAATCAAGAGTGAATCCAGTTCATTTACAGAAGAAGACCAACTATCTGGTGATCTTTGATTCAAATACCAAAAAAAAGGTGGACAAATGCTATCTGAAAAGATGTAAGACCTGCTGCACATTATCATTTTGTTATAGTCCCAATCTTCAACCCATCTATATACGGCACACCTTTTTGTCGTCCATTTAGCAGAAATAGGCACATAACTCTCTACCAAAAAGATAAAATAAATAATAAAGCACTTCATTCATTCCAAACACTAAGATTCTTTTTTTTCGCAGCAGGGGGAATTCTGCTCGTAAACTTCAGCCTCTAGCTTTTGCTTTCGAAATATCTGTCTCTTGATATAATAGTAAAGGAAGTAACTAAAACGATTAATTTAGTAAACATAAACCTGAATTTCCTCATCATAAGCTTTTGCCTTTGCAATTTCACCAGCAAGATCAACAGGGTCATGTGCCTTCTGACAAATAGCATATTATCAACATTCAGGTTTGAGCAACTTCATAACAAAACAGGCAATTCATTGCACAAACGGATCTTCACCTGATTAAGATGCCGGCAAGCAACAAGGCACAAATCATCCTTCAAATTGCAATAGAATTGAACAAGATCTTCAAGTTTTAATTCAATGCCAAAACTTTTAAGCGAATCCACAGGACTGGTTATAGAGACTTCTGCAAATTTGGTCCCATGGTAGACATCCTTATGCTCCCAAGAAATATCCTCTAAGACGTTTAGGTTATTTCCTAATCTTGACACTGGCACACTGTGGCTTGAATTCGACCCATCAACACCGAGCCACGAAGCGCTTGTGCCAAAGCTCTGAGGTTCATCTCCTCTTGGTGTATAAGCACCCTGAAAATCCCATTCATCAATAGGGAAAACCAGTTAGTAAATTCAATAGACTTTTATTCTCCTTATAGGCATTTATTAAATGTAAGCGAATATCTTGAGACATGATTCTTCGAGTCATGATAACACACCATTGACAAGGCATAATCTGAAATGCAAAAAAACAAAAAAACAAACAGAAAAAACAAAAAAAAAAGGAGTAAAAAAAATATAATACGACTTTGGTGACAGCTCATGCTTCAATAAATCAATGTAGTTATTAAGTGCTAAATAATGAAAGTTACACTAGGCAATTTCATCACCCGCACTTTTCTATCAAATGATGTCGTGGGAAAAATTGTGCATTCCCTCCTATCCTACTAACTTTATGCAGGTGGCATACTTAGGAAAACTTGTTTAAATCAGCAAAAGACTCATAGCTCATGCTTTGATGCAACTTCTGATAAAGTATCTTCAAGTTCCCGAAGATTTTCGCCAAAGTCAGCACTCCTCTCCGTTGTACTTGTCTTTACGCCATTATCAGCAAGCTTCAGATCATCCTGGCATAAAAAATTCAGAAAACAAATATTTTAGCCTCTAAAGGAGCAATATGCGAGCGGAGGTGGCCTCGAGCAGGGGTCAGCGAGCGGTGGCGTGGCGGGCGAGCGACAAGCCAAAGGTCAGCCGCGCCATCGAGGGCGAGTGGAGGCAGCCTCGAGCGGTGGCGTCGAGGGCGAGCGAAGGTGGCCTCAAGCAAAGGTCAGTGACGGTGGCATCGAGGGTGACCGGCGGTGGTGTCGAGCAAAGGCGAAGAACGGACGAGCGAAGAGAGAACCGTGAGTGAAAAGTGTCATGAGTGAAAATGAATTTTGATTTGGGGTTTTTTTAGCCCTAACCGGACCGGTTCCGGTTCCAGTTCCGGTTCCAAGTGTCGGTTCCGATTCCTATGAGAACCGAAACCGGTCCCTTTAGAACCAGGAACCGAGGTTCGCTAGTTCCCGGTTCTACCCGGAACCACGCTCACCCCTATATACAATAACTTATTTTACATTAATATAACAAGTCATAATAACTTAACACTTAACACATATCACAACATGATAACTTATCACATATCCGTTTATCATATTTCAATAACTTATTGTATATTAGAAAGGCTTATCACGATAATTTATCACAACCTACGATATCCTATCATGATAACCTTTCAGGAAATATGATAACCTATCACTTAAACCCACTTATTAAATAACCAAACCATCATTTAACCTTAATCTAATGCTAATCTAATCCTAAGTGTAACTACAACCCTAAATAAGGGCTAAAAAGCCACTCACTTCCGATTCCAAGCTCAGTAAGCGAAAGCAAATGTGCGGCAAGAGTTGAACGGCAACTATGGTGCTCATTGGTGGCTGGTCACCTTCCAAACAAACCATGGCAAGGCTATGGGTGGTGACTTGAGGGGCTGGATGGTCACCACTTTATAGCCCAAACTCAACACAGCGGTGTGGAAACGGCGACTTCGAATGGTGAATGATGGATGGGGGACAGCAAGTGAGATCCAAGAGAGGCAAAATGGAGAGAAATGGGTTACAAAGATGTTGGAAATGGAGATGGGTGAGGTTTGGCTACGATGGGAGAAAATGAGAGAGATTGAGGGAAATGAGAGAGAAGGGGAGGTATGGACAAATTTGGGGAGAGAGAGAATAAAGTGAGCTCATGTCCAAGCCATTGAATGGCCAAGATGCATCTTTGCTCCCCTAGACAAGAATGGAGAGCAAGATTGCTTTTTGCTTTACTTCCTCCCTAAGTTCCATTAATGCCATTTAATAAACCCATCATGCCTAGGCTAGAAAATAGGATAGGTAGGCTTAGATAGATAGGGTAGACTAGGCATGACATCAACTTCTCTCTCCTCTCATCATTGGGCACCCATCTCTTTTTTTATGCATATGGGCTTTTGTTTTATTGGGCTAGAAGGGCAAAATGGTAATTTCACTATGTCTAGGTACTGTTTACGCATATGAGTCATTAATGAGGAACTTGAAATGACCGAAAAGGAGTTGGGTGGCCCATGGGGTCATTTGGGCCACCCATCTTGGGAGTAAGGCCCATTGGGCCCACTTGTAGGCTTAGACCCATGTGGGTTCTTTTTCATGACCCATTTTCATTTTTCCGAATTTTTAAGCCATACTAATGAAAAATCAAGTTTTCGCCCTAAAATGACATTTTCGGCGTTTTCATGATCTAGCGATCCTCATTATAATTCCATCCAAAGATTGGCCGCCAATGTAATTATGTTCTGAAAATTGGGATCGGATTGAGAATGTCACATTAAAAGAGGTTATTGTGGTTATGAAAAGAAGTTATTGTTGACATAAAAAAGTAGTGACGGTTTGTCATGAAAAGTGGTGATGGTTGGGATGAAATACATATTTTCAAAAAATGTGTTGATTGATTATCTATAAATAGCACCAAACCATACGTTATTCATAACATCTGTACAAAATAACATCTTCTTTATAACGCTCTTTGTTGGAAGCTAGCACTACAACCTAGAGTGGGGTGACAACTTTGTGTGGAATTAAACAATCAAGATGAGTAACTTTAGAATCAAGTGAAATCATAGTCTGAACTTTGATCGTAATTATGAGATAACCACCAGCGTGCAAACATCTACTATAAACGATAAACAAGAATAAAGAAACGCAGACCCTTAGAGTGTCATAACTTGGAACAAAGAGACACTTAAGAACAAAAGAGACACTTACGAAAGTGACACAAAAATCGGAGCAAAATGAATCACTTGAGTGTCAATCCGGCCAAAACTCTAACGTATCAATTTTCCAAAAGAAATGCAAAATGGCATCGTTTTGATGATGACGTGGTAAAAAATTAATATAATAATTAATTAAATTTATTTAAAATTAAATTTATTTAAAAATTTATAAAAAATACAAATATTAAAAAAATTAAAATTTTAAATAAATAAATAAATAAAGGGATGCGGTTGAAGGCGCCGCCGTCGGCAAGGGCCGAACGGAGGGAAGAGGGTCGACCGAGGTCACCGGGCCCTAGCCGGGGGCCAGTGACCCCAATCAACCACGGGCAAGGGCCCACAAGCCCTCGCCTTGATCTGGGGCGAGGGTTGGCAGCCCTTGCCCAGCCGAGCCATGTGGCATCCAAGAATTTCAATAAATCCTTGGATAGGAGACGATCATGACCAATCGATAGAAGTATCATCGAACTATGGCATTGGTATCAATTACGAGCAGTCATCTGTATTTGTTTATTTGTTGGATTGATATGGTATGTTTAGCAATGGACCGATCAACCATGCAACAAGAGAAAATTTTTGGACTATAATTAAATAATATTTTTATTTAGAACCGAAAGGATGGAATTTGGTTATGCATGAGGAACATGCATGCTGAAATTTAAGAATAAAATTTTGAGGAGTTGGACTGCACACAAGGATTTCGGTTATGCATTTGTTCATGAAGCAATTGGATTATGGGAATATAAATTTATTCATTTAGAAAACAAAGTGCTTCATAATTATAGGCTTATATTTTAAAGACCATGGGCCTTTGAGTTTGGACTTTTGGCCTCAAATTTTTCGGGCCCAAGCAGGCCCAAGGAGCCTCCAAGGCTGTCGACCGAACAAGGGGGGGGGGAAGGCCACTCACCATTTGTCCATGGTTGCCTCACCCTTCTTCCACTTGTCCTTTCCTTGAAGCCATTTGTCACCTGCATGCAGAAATTAGCAAATTAATTAATCAAAGAAAGCAAAAGCTTTCAATTTGAGCAAGGGAGAGAGAGGCCGAGAGAGTGAGCAGGCGAGCAAGTGAGAGAGAGAGAGAAAATTCGAGCGAGAGTTCGAGAGAGAGGGTGGGCAGTGAGCGGTCCGAGCGTGTGAGGGCAGAGAAGGAAGGCCACCCTCCACCTGTGCCGTGTCCGAGCTACTGCCGTCGACGCCGCCAATTCCCATCGCCGATTGAGCCAAGCCAAGATCCCCGAACCCCTGTTTTTGGCTAGCAACCAAGTAGGAAGACTTGAGGCAAGTAGAAGTTCATTGATCTATGTTTTGCTTACTGTTATTATCTAGTGAGAGGTTGGTAGATGTGAGAAAATGAGGAATTGAAAGCTGCATGTTGATTTTGGACAAAAAAGATGGAACTAGATCAAGAAACTAAGTAGAAAACAGAGCATGTTTTGATGGATTTCGTTTTTGAATTGAAATGAGAATTCAAGGATCTAGCTATGGTGGATTTTTGGAAGTGAAGAGGCTGTATTGTGGTGTAATACACTTGTAAACACTTGGCTATGGACGTTGGATGCTGAGATTCAAAGAGTAGGAGTAGTTCTCTTTAGGACAGTAAACTGTTTTTGCAAAAGACAGTATGACCTTCAGTGATTTCATGATTTTTCTGTAATTATCTAGCCAAAATTTGACTTCAAATCCTTAATAAAAGTTGTAGGGCACATATTCAGGAACAACATATGAAAAATTTAGAATAAATGAACAAGGTATGACCGCCGAAACGATTTTTCTATGAAAATGCTAAAGCTGGAAGTTATTACAAAATGTTAGCAAGGAATACGGAAATTATTAATCTTGATACATAAGGAATTTGACTTTGTGTTCTTCATGAAACTTTTTCCTTTAGGTCTTATTGATAACATGTCAAAATTTCATAATTTTCTAAGTTCATTTGGGAATTATTCCGAAATTTTTACCAGAACTGTGCATTTTAATGATCAAGCTGTTTTGTTTCGAATTTGCACAAATTGTCCCAAAGATGAATATATCTTGAATTTTTATGTGACATGATGATACTGGCATTGGCATATTATGCAATATTTAGATTTGATGAAGGATTCTCGGGACATCTTGTCATTGCATTTGAAAGTATTTTTGGAAATTAAGATGTTAATTGTTGCCGTTGGACCCTTGGGTCAACGATGCCCCGGGAGTTGGGATGCCCAAAAGATTGAATGAGTTGATGCCTTGTGGATGCCTAGTGGCCCTAAGTGGCTGAATGCTAGGGTTTTTTCCTTGGGAGCTTCAGGATGCCCGGTTGTATGCTAGTCGGTACATAAATCCGGAGGGCCGGGGTAACCATTCTCATGGTGAGCCTCGGAGGGTTTCCTCGTGATACCAAGTGGGGTATGAGATGCCTAGAGGCGTGATATGCTCCAAATGCCCGGTGGCCCTAGTGGCTGAATACCGAAGGCTTTCGTGATGCCAGGGTGGATGCGAATGGCCGGAGGGATGCAAACATTGGTCCTCCGGGGGATGAAACATTTTTAATGATAAAATGGATTATTCTACTATGTGTGTGTGTGTGTGGTCTGGTTATAGGACTAATTTGTATGGCATGGAATGGGACATGTCATTACAGTTTAGCCCTATAATCGGGACTTGTATAACTAAACATTATGTATTTGATCCTTTGAAACTGCATTTGCCAATGCATTGAAGAATTTCATGATTTTGATGCATGCTTATTCTTTAACTACCTATTTTTGTCCATCTTGCATAAATCTAGATATTGATGGTAATGCTTGATATAGTTTGATGAATCTTTTACTGCCGAGTGGTTGTACTCACCCCATGTGGGGACTAACATTTCATATTAAAATATGCCTCTACTGCCTGTCACTCGCGGTACTTTTTACGGTGTCCCAAGTCGACATTGAGTGCATGTGTTCAGAGCACACTCATGTAGGGATTCGAGGATTGGTTTTCATTCGACGTACGGGTTCTAGTCATGTATGAAGTCGGTTTACCTGATGGCCCTGTGGTTCAGGAGTTTCTACCGATGCATGTTCGTCGTGATGGGATCATGCTAGGGATGTTGCCGCCGCCGCCGCCAACCGATGGACCGGGCTGGGTGTGATCGTGTGTGACGAGTAGCAGATGAAACTTTTTGGACTATTGGCACTGTCTATAGACTTTTGTATAGGACTGAATGGAAAGAAAAGCCAAGGGAAGGTCAAGTTATCTTTTGAGTATATAGCCAGTTATAGAAAACCATGGCAAATTTTGGTGTACCGACTTATGATGTCTATCAAACTTATGTAAATAAAAGTGTCCAGCTTAACTTATAAAACTGTCTAGTGGGTGTGCATCATTTCAAAAAATTTGAGATAGGGAGATGTGATATCGCTTACGCTATACATTTATACGCTACGTAGGGACCATTTAAAAATTATAAACCCCTAAGATTGTTAGACCTTCAGGTCAAGTAAGGGAGAGGTAAGCGAAATGTGGCGACCCCAACAGATCGGGGGCCGTTCGAAGGGTGCCACAAGCCAAGGGCCGCTACCTGCTGGGGGTCGACCCTCACCCAAATCTAGCGAGGGGGGAAGGAGGAGAAGGGGAGGCAGCCAACGGCTAAGGAGGAGAAAGGAGGAGGAGGAGGGGGCAACCGGTAGCAAGGGCTAGAGCCGCCAAGCCCTGGCCGAGGGCCAATAGCCCTAGCCGACTGGCGGCGAGGACCTGCGTGCCCTCGCCCGGGCAACAACCCTTGCCGAATCTGGGCGAGGGCTGCGACCCTCGCCTACACCCTTGCCCAGATCTAGGGCGAGGGTCACCGGCCCTCACCCAACCAATGACCCTTACCAAATCTGGGCGAGGCACGTAGGCCCTCACCATCGGTTGGCTGGGGCCCTCGACCAGGGCTCGGCGGCCCCAACCAACCCTCCCCCACCTTCCGGCAAAGGCTCAGCCCTCAGCCACCGGCTTCCTTCCTCCTTCTCCTTCGTTTTTTTAATATAAAATTATTTTAAATAAATATAAATTATAATATTATTATTTTGTTTTAAATTTAATTTAATTAATTTTTATATTATATTAAAATTCAAATTATGCCAAAACGACGTCATTTTTAGTGAATTAGAGCCGAGTCAACTCTCCGACGAGCCACCTCGACTAGAAATATTAATATTTAATTGCCACATATGATTTCCGGCCGGCTTCGTCGAAGGTGACACTCAAATGTCCCACTTTTCTTAAAATGTGGCGCTTAAGTGTCACTTTCGTAAGTTATAACACTTAAGTGTCCCTTTGTGTCAAGTTACGGCACTTGAAGAGATCTTCGACTGTGATATTTTATATCACCCAAGAAAGGCAAACAAGGTTGCCGATACTTTGAGTCGAAAGTCTTCAATTGCTCATATTTTGATTAAGGAGTGGAACTTAATCGAGAGAGCTCGAGATTCGGTATTCAAGTTTGAGGTAGGCCACCTCTCAAGTCTTATGGCCACCCTCAGAATTGAATCGGATGTCCAGGTCAGAATCAAGCTACTCCAATCGATAGATCAAGATGTACAAAAATCTGCAAGAGGACACTAACAAAAGAAAGACTGACTTTTAGGTTTTCGATGATGGAATACTGAGGTTCCGAGGATGTTTGGTTGTACATGATGATGTAGAGCTTAGAGAATATATTTTGTCCGAAGCACATTATAGCAGTTACAGCATTCATCTTGGAAGTATCAAAATGCATCAGAATTTATGTCAACACTATTGGTGCTCAGGTATGAATGCGGACATTGCCAAGCATGTCGCCAAGTGTCTAATGTACCAGCAAGTTAAAGCCCAACATTGCAAGCCGGGAAGACTTCTGCAACCTCTCAAAATCCCAAAATGGAAATAGGAACATATCACGATGGACTTTGTGACTAAACTACCGAGGAGTCAGCTAGGAAATGATTCGATTTGGGTGGTAATCAACAGACTGACAAAATCGGCTCACTTCATTGCAGTTCGAAAGGACCTGAGTTTGGATAGACACACAG
The DNA here is from genome assembly GCA_017140615.1 of Eucalyptus cladocalyx. Taxonomy (NCBI): domain Eukaryota; kingdom Viridiplantae; phylum Streptophyta; class Magnoliopsida; order Myrtales; family Myrtaceae; genus Eucalyptus; species Eucalyptus cladocalyx. The sequence goes on from CM029516.1 coordinate 25,024,215, forward strand.
ATATGTATGTGCAGTCAAGTGGTTCATATGCATGAAGTATCGATTACGATAACTTTAGATAGAGACCCAAGATTTACTGCCACTTTTTGGAAGAGCTTGCAAAGCGCCTTAAGTACGAAGTTTCAGTACAGTACAGCATATCATCCTCAAACGGATGTTCAATCTGAGAGGACCATTCAGACCCTCGAGGACATGCTAAAAGCTTGTGTACTAGATTTCAAAGAAAGTTGGGAAGATTAGCTACACTTTGTGAAATTTGCCTACAACAACAGTTATCAGCAGAGCATCAAGATGACTCATTTTGAAACGTTGTATGGCAGAGTGTCCAAAACACCAGTATGTTGGGATGAAGTTGGGGAAAGAAAGATTTCAAGCCCAAAATTGGTCCAGCAATCAGTGGAAGCCGTGGCAGTGATCAAAGGCAAATTAAAGACCGCTTAGAGCAAGAAGAAAAGTTACGTAGATAAGCATTGGAGGTCTTTGGAATTCCAAGTTGGTGATCACGTTTTTCTAAAAGTGACACCAATGAGGGGAATTTCACGCTTTGGAAAGAAAGGAAAACTGAGTCCGAGGTACGTAGGTTCATTTGAGATTCTTGAAAGAATCAGGAACCTAGCATATCGTGTTGTGTTGCCGCCGAAATTGGTGCAAGTGCATAACTCTTTCATGTGTCGATGTTAAGGAAGTATGAGCCCGATCCGATCCACGTGCTCAATTTTGAGGAATTGGACATGGATGACCATGTGTCATATGTTGAAAACCCGATTTGAATAATGGATTGAAAAAAGCAAGTTCTGCGTACAAAAACCATTCCATTGGTCAAAGTGGTCTGGCAACACCACAGTACTGAAGGAGCGACATGGGAGACTAAAGAGTCAATGAGGCAATTGTACCCCCGCCTTTTTTATGAAGTTTTCTACCGTTTAAATTTCGAGGACGAAATTTTTATAAGAGGTGAAGAGTTGTGACATCCCCGGATTTGCAATCCTGTCTTCTATTAAATAAATTGGGCATTTCATTAACGCACCTATAGAGCTGTTCTCAGAGCCGATCTTTCTCGAGATAACTAGACTATTCAGGGAAGTTATTAAGGAATTTTAATGCAATAAACTTGAGAATTCGACTAAGAACCGACTTCTCAACCGTGCTCATCTTTAGAGGCCATTACAACACAGTTAAAAATCGATTTGAAATCAGAGATAGGTATGTTCGACTGAAATGTGTGACTAATCATGGGTGACACCACTAAATTGGAAAATTATCGTCGACCGGCCCTAGACTGATTCTTCTGTCGTTTTGACACCCTATATCCGTATTTGAATCATCAAGATTTTACAACAACCGAGAGTCGTCAATGAGTCAAGTGAGTTCATAGTAGCTTGAAGAATCGACCACGGGTCATTTGCATAAAAATCTCTGAAAACTATCGGTAGTTTAGGTCACGCTAAAAACACGCCGAATGGAAATTAACCGCGAATTCAAGTCTGATTTCAAAAATTGAAGATTCTGTCATGTACAATAAATTCTAGGAATGTCAACTTAGTCTCAGAAGATTTTTCTAAAACCCGAGACTTTTTGGAAAAAAGTCAGCATAGAATCGTTTCTGTTTAGAAAAAGGCCGGGATTGTTTTTTATCGCAAATTTGGGAAACATGATGGATATGTAGGTGAGGAAAAATATCGATTTGATCGATAGAGGGTCAATTGAATTTATTGAGGCCAAATGAGTTGAATTGAACAACAACTTAAATCCAATTGAAGCCAATTGTTTGGAAATTCATATACCCCCATGGCCTAGCCAAATTGCACCATTTCAAGGTTGTGGGAGGGAACCTTGGTGGCTCATTGTGAGCCAAGGAAGGATACTTGGCCAAGGAGGAGCCTTGGAGATCAAATTGTGGAAAAAAAATGGCCATGTGGTCCCCTCTCTTCTCTCCTTCCTCTCTCTTTCCCTCACCGTAGGTCCGTTTTGAGGTGTTTCCGGGCCTTGAATCTTAAACCCACTTTGGAGAAAAGCGACCCCCGCACCGTTCCCGTCGGTTTGATCCGATCCGAGCGTTAATCGAGTGAGTTTTGCTCACTAATCATTACTTAATTTGTTAATGATGCTTAGGGGTTGATTAAATTTAATTAAGTACAATTATGTTGATAGATTAGATTAGAGTAATTAAATTAGAGACTTTTTTATGTATGTTAGGCAAATGGTTAGTGTAGTTAGCAAAGAAATAGGTCCTTGTATTTATTGAACGAGTCTCGGTAATTTATCGAGCTCGTCTCGGCTTCCAATTAGGCATTACGGGCCTAAATTAGATTTATTGTTATTTAATAATTAATTTTTGTAATTATCTAATTATTTATTTATTTTCCAGAAATTAGGCTTGGATAACTAACAACCGGAATTTTGTGCTAATTATCATAATGTAGTCCGTTTATTTATTTGAGCATTAGTTTGTGTTGAATTGATTTATTGATGATTTTAGGATTTATTCCTAAATTAAATTAAATTTGATAATTAATTGGAAAAGTACCGGTGTTGGTCTACAGCATCAAAAATATATTTTTGTACTGCTGAAAGGAGTGGGTGAATAAAAATGAAATTATTGTATTTTGACTAAAGCCGACCGTGTGCCCACACACGTGTACTTTTATCAAATATGATGAAAATGGTAAAATTGATGGATGCATGATGCCTGGTCATTTTGCATAGAGATGAAAATACTATAACGGCTCGATGATTCGTATGTCATTTGGAGAATGGACGTTATACTATTATAGCTCAATGACTCTCTTGTCATCTTGAGAAAGAATCGTTTGTATACCGGCTCGATGACCCTATAGGTCATCTTAGAGAATGGACAGTATGAAATGTCAACTTGGTGATTCTATAGATCATCTTGGAGAATGGACGACATGCTATAATAGCTCGGTGACTCAACATGTCATCTTGGAGAATGTACGTTATGATGAATATACTCAGTGACTCTATATGTCATCTCGGAGAATGAATATTATAATATACTAGTTCGGTAACTCGATAAGTTATCTTGGGGAATGAATAGTATATTATAGCGGCTCGATGACTTAGTGTGTCATCTCGGAGAATGAATCGTATAATATACTGGCTTGGTAGCTCGATAGGTTATCTTAGAGATGAATGGAACGACCGAAGAATGGTTTGATTAACATGTAATCGACTAGGTCGATTGATCCATGTTTCAATCTATGGTGAGTGATTGGGTGCCTATTTGAACTATAATGAATTGTAGGTGAAATCTAAGGCCAAGGTAAGTTCTCTAATCTGTGTTGTGCCTAGGCAGCTTCTAAAGTGTATTGGCCTACTAATCGAGTCTTGGGAGATAGAACTTACTGAAACATTATCTCACTAGTTATTGAATAACCATTTTCAGGTCCTTAAAAGGCATTGGTGAAGGACTGAAGGCCCGAAGTGTAGATGGTGAAGCCTGAAGAATTAACGATCGTATTGAACTAGTTAGTCATAGGGCAACTCTCTTTTGATGGGAGTCGGTTCCCTTTTTGCAGACCTTGTTTTATGAACTTGGGGTTTAAAACCTAGCTTATCAATTCACCTTGTATATATGTTTGCACTATAGTTTGTAGTGTATATAAGGGTGATTGCTTTTAAAGTGGAACTTTGGAATCCTACTTTTCTATCACATTGTTTGATTGTCTGGGATTTTATTATATGCTTTCGTTTGCGTATTACATTGAAAGAGTCGGCGATGCGTCCTAAGACGTCGCTATTCATCGACCAAGGTGAGAGATGGGTGCGTGTTCGAGGATCGAAGCGTGACAGTTGGTGTTGCCTATACCCAAACTTATAGATCTCACTATCTCACATAGTCACATCTAAACACAAACTATAACACCGCCAACACCTTCTCAAATGATTACAATTGTAAGCTTAAGAAAGACAAGTATCAAAGTACTCTCAGACTTGGGAATTTTTTATTCTAGACTTCTCTATTTTTTTCTGAACCTTGGTCTCCTTTTATATTTTTTCACTTCCAAATTAACCATTGGACAATCTTTAGAGGATCACTCTCCAATCAACCCATTGGATGAGATTACATAATGAGGATTGAGTAGTTGTTGAGAAATAAGATCAAAATCCCCGTCGATTTGGTCACCCATACAAGCAAATCTTTAATTTCCATTAGTGGAATTCTTCAAATAAAGAAGATCACTTGTCTTTGAAATGATTATCAATCAATCCCAATGTCTTGTGTTGATTAATACCATTGCAAAACAATCTTTAAGATTGAAGATCAATCATTATTATCTATAAGTGAAATCTGAGCCAAACTACTAGTTGTATAGTTATAAGAACTGGAGTTTGCATCTGAATTGGTTTGTGAGTTTGATGATATTCGGAACAAAGTTTGAACAAGTCTTGAAGTCTTAATAGACTTCTTGATAAGATGATATTGTTTGAGTCTAAATACTTTTTGAGTTTGAAGATCCCAAACGTCTTGACAATATTCGTGTACAAGGTTTGCTAATATCATCATATTACTCTAATGATATCCATGACATATGTTAATGATAACCTTGACATAAATGATCAGAACTTCAGATGCAATATCCAACATTGTTTCTTCATGATTATCACCTACAAATACTTTGGTCAGATTCCAAAAACACTTATGGAAGGTTTTGTCAATCTTGAAAACATATTAAGAAGTTTTCTCGGAACTCTCTTCTTCTCTTTTCATACGCACAATTTTATTAACACATTCAAAATAAAATTCCAAGAGTAAAAATGAATAATTGTTGAACTCACTACTCTACAACTTTGGTGTATCTCTTAGAAGTATATTTGTTGTAAACCTGATAACAACAAGCGAAGGGACAAATAATACCTTACAAACAATGATCATCATCACGCATCAAAGATTTATATCAACTGCTCTTTTTCGTTTATGAGCCAAGACAAGTAAACTTGAGCTACTGAAAAGAAAAATATAATAAATCATATTTATTTTCTCAGTATCAGAGAATCTGACTCATGTTTCTTGCAAACCATCTCTAGAGTCTTTGATTCACGACTTATCATTTTCGATTTTGTACAAAAGAAAAGTCATTTGGAACGCTACTCTCAAATTCTACTTTAAAACTCCTTCTTCGAGTTTATCCCACCTTCCGATCCTTCATAAATTTCCCTCATGCCCAATATTAGCTTCATTGTACTTGTATGAATTGATATATGCTTCAGCAGTCTCATTTAGTCTTGCTTAAGTTCATCTCCTTTGGGATGAGTTGCTTTGGTGAACATCGCTTACATATTCCTGTAGAATTCCCATATATGTGTACTCTATTCTTTCATTTGGTCTCTTTTCTAGATGGGACATTATTGCAGAAAGATTGGACTTCATGTTTTGGTATTTGGAGATCTAGTGTGGATTCCCTTCACATTTAGCATTCAGGTGTGTGATCTAGAGAAGATGAATATAAAATAAGTTTGGTTATCATATCTGTCTTTTTTTTTTATAGCTGTCCATCGTCAGATTATCTCACTATCCATGAACTTATTTTTTCCCTACTTTCCTCCTGCAGCCTGCTGCACAGGGAGAGGGGAGGCACTTATTTGTGTTTTCTTTCTGGGGGCGGGTGGCTATTGAGTTTTCATTCTTAATCTGATGCTTAGATTGATGGTTAATGCGCATTGCTTATCTACTATCATGTGCAAGCCGTACTATTTTATGATGAACTCCAACTGACACCTAGAAAATATACATATTCTAAATCTCTGGATGCTGAGATTAGTATTTTTTGTTCTTTTGGTGTTCAGTGAATTGTTATTGATTGTTCATGCAACATCTCTCTGTTTTATAATTGTTCACTTCTACTTCTCTTAGAGAATAACAAAAGTTGCCTTACTATACAAATATTGATTGCTTTGGAAAGATTGCACCCCTAAGTGTCCACATATCACTATGTTAGTTGTTGTACAGCCTCAATAGAAGATTGCATCTTTAAGGGTCATTAGGAACCATCTATTAGATAAATATGCAGTTCTGAAGATTATTTGAGGCATTCATGTATGCCTACATAAGTCATTATCATCTCTGATACAGAATTGGTGGCTTCTGAGGAATAACGAAGAGCTAACATCAACTGCTGCCATTACTGATCATTTCGTATGTCTAAGTGGGTAGGCTTCTTTGAAGTTATATTGTCCTTGCCGATGAACTTAATATTTCCTGCCACCTTTACTAAGGATTCATTTCCTTTGCCTAAAAAACTATGTAGATATAAGGTGTTCCGAAAAGCTATCAAGCAAAAGCATATGAAACAATTAGCAAAACAACAGTTGCTTGCTGTGATTTATGGTTTAATGTAAGTGACGTGAAGTTCATGAAGGGAACCAAGTCTAAGATGAACAGCCAAAAGAATCTAGTATGCGTAATGTTAAACATGCCGTTAGCAAGGTTTTCATCCTATGCATATCATACCTTCTCGATCGTCTAAAGTTACACAACAGTGAAAGTGCTGTCACTGAACTCAGCGATAGTCAGTTCTTTTGTATCCACGAAGCTTGTTATCATCTATTTTGCTTCTCTTATGCCTCACTTCATCGATCTCTGTGAAGATGCATGATTTTTCAACACGTTCATGTAGAAAAGAAAAAGGGTAGCTTAATCGCCTCGCATAAGTGAATGTAATTTTGGTAAAACATAAAATGGTGAAGGCCATGAAACGCAGTATATAACGAGTCTTATGTTCCTCTGATTCTGCTCCCCAAAATATTCACTTTGCTTCCCCCTGCTACCCTCGCAAATTTTGACTTCGTGTATCCTATTGTTGAATGGGAATCGCGAGGCACTGTAACTACCTAGGCGACTTGCTGCCGACACAGCCCTTCCAGTTTGCCTTGTGGACTAAGGTGAATTTTGACTTCATGCAACTCTATTATGATTTTCCATGCATGCCAAGATCAAGCAGATCGCAGTTTCTAAGAGCTACTTCTTTTTTCGCAGCTCTCCTGATTCTGCTGATATAGAGAGAGAGAGAAGAGACGAAGTTGGTTGTGCTGAATACAGTAGACTAATTCCTCGGAGGATACTTCCCCATATTTATTACATGTACAATAGTTCATCTAGTACTCTTATGTTAGATCATGCAACTTCGACGAGTCAAATCCAAAGTGGGAAATTTCGTGGCCATTTGTTGTCTGTATTAGTTTCCTGCGTCTTACAAGTAGGCCTGTCATTAAATGGGTTTTAGACCCATTCGACAGGTCTACAAAGACCCATTTAATGACAAGCCTACTTACGAGTTGTGATTTCTTATCAGGGTGCTGTTACATTTTCTTTCGTTCTCTTCCTATTAAAAAAGGAGAAATTTTGGTGAATCCTGGTAGACTGGTGTTCTATCTCATGAACTTTCTGGGGACCGGCCCAGATTTGATTTTTCTGTTGTTTTTGCCTTTCGATCTTTTCTTCGTCGAAGTAATGCCGAGTACCCTTAACTCATCAATGTACAATGAAGTCCTTTCATCTCGTCCAACCTTTGCTGTGGGCCGTGGCAATTATGGACAAGAGTTGATTCGATGCCTGAACGACCCATGTACGAGAACGGCGCTGTTTGCTCACCAAGGGTCGATTACTAGGGTCGCTATGCAATGCGTGACGCTACAAACAGGATATGGGTCGCAGTTCCCCTCCGAGCACGGCAATCTTTCCGTCCTGATTACCTCGTACGTCGATCTTTTGACCATAAGATCAACCGTCGATGTGGGTAAATCGAATCTGCATGGGACAAATCCTCGCAAGTGAGAACCGAGGAGACATCAAGATCAATCTCCAATCATCCAAAATAGTGAAAACGAAACAGCTGTTCAAGATTCAATCACATGGGATGCTGATGAGTACACGGCAACACAGTGAAAGCGATGAGCATGCAAGTGCGGTCATCTCCAACCAATAATTCATGCCAAGAAAAGGGAGTTAACCTGAAATCCAAGCTAAGCCCCAACCAAACGCCTTTTTTCTTCGTAAGGTTGTCGGGCAGTGTGATTTCGTTCAAGGCGGTAGGTGAGTGGAATTACTTTGGGTTGCGCGGAGTCAAAAGAATAGACGAAATAATAACAAATAACAATAATAATAATAATAATTAATAATATTATTGTTGTCAATAATAGTAATAAGTAGAGAGGTCTTGGTGGTCCCATCTCTCCCGCTCTCGTCCTCTCCTTGTAGTCACCTTCTTTTGCTTTGGGTGATGGGTGCCTTGTCCTTATCATTCAGAAAAAAGAGGGAGGACCAGCACGCTTTCCGCTTGTGTAGGCTTTTATCATTGAGGTGCATCATTCGCCACGCAGGGGTATGGACAGAAGGGTATCATATCATGCCAAGGGCTCCTTCGGGAAGGCCTCGGGCGACGGATGGAACCGATCTCCGAGTAAAAAAAATCTTCATGATTTTTCGGGTTTTTTCTCTGAAGGTCGAGCTCAATGTTGATTGGATTATGTCAGCGAGCATCCATGCTCACGAACTTTCGAGTTTTTTTCTGAAGGTCGAGCTCACTGTTGATTGGATTATGTCAGCGAGCATCCATGCTTCCAAGTTACGATTTATATTATTCCGAATGGTGTTGCGAACATTACGAGATATTGAATCCGACGTACGTCGTTGACTTGTTCAATGTATCTGGACCGCTCTTTGACAAGTCCATATTTATAAATGTCTCCATAAATTTGTAAATGGGGAGAGGGAGAGGGAGAGGGAGAGGGAGAGTGAGAGAGGAGCTCTCGAGCAATTGAATTTTCCACCCTTTATCTAGCTTATAAACTCTTTTACTCTCCTCCAAAATTATATGTTAATATACACTTAAATGCATAATTATTTCTCTCAAGCAATTAAATTTTCCACCCTTTATCTAGCATATAAACTTTTTTACTCTCCCCCAAAGATATATGTTAATATACACTTAAATGCATAATTATTTCTCCTCTCTCTCTCTCTCTCTCTCTCTCTCTCTCTCTCTCTCTAGAAAAATTTTACCAACCCTTGTAACTCTCATTCACCTGTCCCCTTCTAGAGAAAGGAGATCTGGTTTGGTTGGTAGCGGATTTGAATATGGGGTAGCTTTGTCCTCCCAATACTGACCATAAATAAGAGATTGGGGTCCCCATTGCTTCTAAGGTTTTTTTTCCCAGTGGAACCACATAATGACTGATAGACTTCAACTGCCATCGGAGGTACCTTTACCTTTTCCTTTTCCTTTCTTTTTCCTTTTCCTAGAAAATTTAGCCAAGAAGACGCCGGTAGCCAGTGAAAAAGGTGATTGGAAAGCGAAGCTAGCAGGAACTTTCGTCGTATTCATCCTGGTTCATAGTAGTTTTGAGTGCTTGTAATAACTGAGCAGCTCTGTTAGAAATTGTTCGTGTATTAAAGCCTTTGTTTTCCTTTAAAAAATATTTCAACTCCAGCGCTCTACTTATATTATTTGGTAAAGATGACTTGTGCGCAGATTTCCATTGTGAGAAATCATTTATTTAGTCGTTCCTTTTTTTCCTCAAGATTCTCAATTTAACCATGTGATGCTATTTTGTTGAAATTTAATTGATAGCAAAATACCTTTCACCAAAATTCTTCATTCGGTTTTTATTATTAGGAAACGGGTTTTGTGGTGCGTACAAACATTAGTATTACCAATGGAGCACAAGGAGGCAAATAGATACGTTCCGACGGAATTTAATCAATGTCAAATTATACAAAACATTGCTGGAATATAGTAGGTGACAAAATCCAATGATATAAAATACAACTTCAAAATTTAATTGACAACAAAGACTTGAAAGCTACAATTAAGATGCACACCAGAATTTAATCGACAGCTAATATATATATATATGGAAACTACAATTAGGATACGAGAATTGAAAGATAGTAGGTTTTGTCTGTTTGTTTGGGGTTTGTCTGTTTGTTTGGGGGCATTACGAAGAGTGAGATGTGGTTATTTAAAGTCTATAATCGACAATTATAAAGAGAGGAACAATTATAAACAAGAAATAACCTCCTTATTGAAATATTTAAATAATAAATTACGCATTCATCTAACCGCTTAAGTTTTTAGAATAGTTTGTTGTAATCTCATAAAATCTCATATGGTATTAGAGCCGAAAGTCCTCAATCCGAATCTTTTCCAACCTCATTTACCTCCCTAAGGCAAAGGACTAGACTAAGCATGAGTATTGGAATACTTAAATTAATAACTACGCCTTAATATAACAGCTTAAACTTTTGAAACAATTAATTATAGTCTTGCAAAATTCCACACTCCTAATGGTTACTAGAAGTCACATTACCCACAAGAACTACCCAATGGTTATCTCCGTGTCAATTGCTTGTTGTCCATACTATAATGACTTTGTCTATCAACTTTAAGGTTCTCATCAATAACTTCACATCGTTAATGACTTCACTGGCAAGTTGTCGATTTTCTTCAAATTGCTAATAATTTTGTTTGTAAATGACAAAAATCTACTACCATCAACTAAGTTTATCACATGTAATAACTAAAAGTCGGTCATTTTTGTGTGCAAACAACTAGGTATCTTCTTTTAAAAAGTACTAGCAACTGTGCATGCCTATCACGTATATGTCAGAAAGTGAAATATGCAAAAATAAGTAAAAGCATTTTATTACGAAATATTTGAATCGTTGATTAAAAAATGCACAATTGAAAGAAACTGTATGAATAGAAGTGAAAAGAGCAAAATACATTTTGAGATTGAACTTTTTTAATATAGGAATGTTGTTGTGGGATCAAAAAGATTCAAATTTCATATAAAAGCGCATGAGAGATAAGATACTATTATCAACTTATCCACTTACCCATAGATATAATTTTTGTAAATTAAATAAATGAGAATATTTGAGGAAAAATTGATTGATATTCCTTGAAAGTACGAGGTCTTCTTTACACAATAATATAGATTTTCTCTGTTTCTATTATACCTAAACAGATCTGGACGACTTTAGTTGCATGAACCGAGCTTAAGGGAAAAACTCAAGCAAAAGGGCATGGTGGTGCGGTGCGCCCGTTTCCACTTTGAGCATGATGTGATGTTTGAATATTGGACGCCCTTGACCAGGAGGAGAAGTATTCATTTAAGTGGTGAGGATATGTGCACCTTAAAATTGATTGCTCGTGCCACCCATGATAATTTTTTATTATCCACCTCACTTTAACTCTCTTCTCTACCTGGCTTTTACTCTGCCTCTTTGTAGGGTGTGGAAATTGAACTCTACATCTAAAACCTAAACGTCATCACCCCACCCAATTCGCTTACCAATAGGCTTTGTGCCTAGTAGATGCTAAACACCATGGCTAGCAAGCTAATTGTCACCACTATAATAAGGATTTGTTGTGGTAAAAAGTATTCACTTTTTCTAATGGGCTCAGATCCAATTTAGTAGGCCCATTAAGAATACGGCCCAAAAAAAGATGGCTCCGAGAGGAATATCCGACCATGAATGGCTTGAGCTGCACGCTATGCTTTGGGAACTACGCACCCCTTACCCAGATCTAAGGGGCTGCGGACCGCAGTAGCCCCCGTACAACACCCGCGGGTTAGCCCCACCCGCCTTCTTGTCAAGTATCCGGCAATATTTTGACCCCGCAAGGTCTTTAGAGGACAAGACCCACCAAGGATTTCTTAACCCTATTTGGGGAGCACATTGACTATGGTATAAGGAGGTAGTGATACTGACTTGAAAGTTAAGTCTCATTTTTTTTTGCCTCTTGGACTCTCTCCTATCAAATGATTCGGTTTTCTCTTCTATCTCAATATTCCTCATAAGACTTAAGTATCGGACGGTTCTCCTAAAGTCAAGTTAGGAGGTTTCTTTCATTTTGCGATGCGTATCCAGATCCAATCCTCCAATGATTCGAGGCAGGCCAAAAGAAACCAAGAAAACTGTCCATCAACAAGGTTGATATATTTTTAAAAATATAAAAATAAGAAAAACTTATGACAATTTTATATGATTTCAATCTAATTATCTCCATTTGTCAGTGTTGATAAATGCATACTATTATGAAGCGTGGAAGCAACTAAATACCCGAACAATATTCATGCACACCCAGGTGCAAACATCACGCGTAGGCAGAGGTGATTAATGAACCTTTGAGATAATCTCTTACAATATTTTGAAAGTGACAAAATAATTAAACGCTACTAATGTTTGTATTTGGATGTGAAGAATAAATTCTATATACACAATTCAAATGTCATAAGTGTCCACAACAGGACGTCTAAAGGTATGGAAAGGCTTTGGTTCTACAAAACAGAACGAGCTATTGAACCAGAATGTGCCTAAGGCCCCGTTTGGTTGGACTTTCCCAATGGGCTTTGGGGGCCCAAAGCCCCTTGGGAAAAAAAATTTGCATTTGGCAAGTGTTTTTGAAAGTTTATTTGCCAAATGTGGGCATTCCAAATATTGAAAGCTGAATTCTGGGGAGGAGGTGCTTTGGACATTGGGAATTTTGGAAATGAAACCACGTCACTGTTCATCGTCTCTTCCCCCTTCATCTTCTCCTCTTCCCCGCCCATCTTCTTCCATGTTCATCTTCTTCTTCCCGCCCATCCGGCTTCTTCGGCAGCCGCCACCGCCGCTTGAGGGTCGCGTGTCCTCGGTGACCACCGCCTAGGGGTGTCGCGACCCGCAACCCAGGCGACGTCACTTGGGTTGCGCGGACCTCAAGTGGCATCACCTAGCACTCACAGACCTTAGGCGACGCTGCCTGAGGTCGCGCGAACCTCAGGCAACGTCGCCTGGCGCGCACGGACCCCAGGCGATGCCGCTTGGGTCCACGCAACCTCAAGCCACCAAATTTAGCCTCTGCGACCTCAGGCGGCCAAATATGGCCACCGCTGCACCTCAGGCACCTAAGGTCACGACCCGGCCAGATCTGGCTGTCGTCTAGCAGTTGGCCAGCGGTTAGCCAATCGGCCACTGGATTTGATCTTCAAATTTTAAAAAATAAAAATAAAAGCAAAAGCTTATTACAAATATTAGTTTTGTCAAATAGTATTTATGCTAAAGTTGTGTTTTAATGATATTTGAGACTACAATTTACCAAAAGGTGCAACATTTCGGAAAACTCGTTTACCTCAAAGGTATTTGCATTCTCCCAAGGGCATTCCCCCAAAGCCGAACTAAACGGGCCTTAGTCCGGAAAAAAAACCTTTGAAAAATGTGAACAAACTGGGTAAGGACAGTTCGTTAAAGCTTGGATGAACCAATAGAAGGTGAATAGATTATAGAACATGAGAATTTCGATTTGCTTCAAATGAACTATTTGCGGAAGATGACAGACCATTCAGCAAAAATCCATGAAATTGTCAAGAAGGACCGCATGGAAAAATCAGGTCATGCTATAGACGATGTAGATTAAATTACGAGGTCCTTTTTTACTTTTTTTGGTGCAATTTAATTTATCTAGTAATAGATATTAAAGTTTATTTGTGAAAATATGTCTAAACAGATGTAAATGACCCAAGTCAGGCAATCGAGCTCAAGAAGAAAACAACTCAAGTAAAAGGTTGGTAGGGTGATGCGACCATTCACCCTTGCAACATGATGTTATCTAGTTATGGAAATTGATAGAATATTTAAATATTAAACAACATCTTCATCTAGCTTAAATTTCAATAATCGTATCAAAATCTCACGTGATATTAAAATATAATGTCTTAAATTTTTCATCTAATAACTTAAACTATTGAGATAGTTAGCAGTGAAATGCAATGGTACCACCAAAATATCAGGTCTTTCTATTATCTTTTGCATCATTATCAGCATTTTTCTGCAGCAACAGAATGCCCCATACCCTTGAAGCGAATGAGGAAAGTGAACCAAGTAAACCTAGTGGTGGTCTAGCATTCTTTATTTCACTTAGTTGACCCGCAAGTGGAGTTATTAGTGTGGAAGGTTTGCTTGCACCGCACTCAAATGCTCTTCGAAAGATGGAAAACCCTCATTTTCTGAGCGTGCTGAGCACTTTTCAAAGTCTACTGCGAAGTATTTGATGCTCTTTGTTTGCTTTTCTTTAATGGAGTGCTGTCAGATATTCTCTAGAATCTCTGAGAACGAGAAAGAAAGGTTACGCAGCTAGCTACATTAGATTGACATGCTTGACAGATCATATGGCGATTCACCCGAGCTGGTATTACACGATCTATAGGCCATGCAGGCTAATAAGATCATCTGGATTTTTTTTATCTGTGAGTCCCATTCGATCAATATCAAGATGAATATGATCGACATACCATATATAATTTATTTTTTCATTAATTGAACAAGTGTGCACTCTTATGATAGGGCAAACAATCATCTAAATTGATTTTTTGGGATTATTGTAAATTATAAAAAATAATAATAAGAAGAAGAAACCAATAAACTTGTTGAGAAATCTTGATTACGCAAGAAAAAGCATTTTAGGGGACAAAAAACTTACCGAATAAGCAAAAATATAGATAAAGAGTCTGAAAATAAGAAGGTTTTATTTTCCTTTGAGTAAAAACGTGGGAAAAATAAAGTAATAAATAAAAAAAATGCAAACCTTGTCTTTATCCACTTACACCGGTTGCTCTCCAATCTTTGAATGTTAGTTGGGGAAAAGGCAAAAGTCATTTCTTCATCGCCATGGTTGTCCGGCCTTCCTAATAGTCATAATGATGGACTCTCTCTCCCTTCTTCATTAACCTACTTCAGGAAACTTTCAATTCCCAGGACCTCAAGCATTCCAAGGACTTCCAATCGAAGACTTACCATCAAAGAGGTTCGTTTACGAGAGTATTTGCACAAAAATCTTTGAAAAAATAGAAAGAAGTTTAAATTAAAGGATTTTGGATAAATGAAAATAGTGTTTGGTAAACACTCAAATCTTATACAGGATTTCGTTAAAAACTTTTAAAATAATAGAAGAATGAGTGAGCTTGGGCAACTCTTGACAACCGTTGGGGATGGCTAAAAGCTCCACCGGTAACCCGTTGCTAAGATCGCTCAACCTTAGGCGACATTGATTGGGAGATAGAGGCTTGGTGACCCTCAACACCAAAGGAAAGGCTGAAAGCTTTGGCAGCCGCCCGTCGCATGACCTTGGTCAACATAGATCTGGAGATAAAGGTTTGGCGACCCTCAACTTGGGGAGCCTCAACCTCGGTGACACTCAACACAATGACCTTTGACCTCGACAACCCTTGGGGACCCTTGTTAACACTCACAAAATCTCACCTAAATTGCAACCCTCCAAATCTTGGCTAACAAAATTGTGGCCCTTGGCTACCCTCGACGACCGTTGGCAACAATTGGATAGACTTACACAACCCTGGACGGCACTTCACACCGACAAACTAGATTTACAACATCAATTTCAAAGAGGGAAAGGATTGTTCATGAGGGCAAGATTGGAGTGTGAAAATGTTGGTATGAGCAAAGTTAGGAAGAAAAAAGTTTATTTAACCCTAAAAGCAACATTTCGAAAATGTACATGTCAATGTCGGGTGAGACTTGCATTGAGATAAGGTACATTTGTTAATACGAATTTAAGTCTCAATATTTGGCGACGTCCTCGGACCAAATTAATTCGAATATATCCGAATAAAATGTTGAATAAGAAATCCAGGCAGTGAAGGGATAAACTCGGATTGGAAAAAGAAATAAAAAAATAACTTAACAAACTTTGTTATCTTCCAATGATTGAGTGATTGAGCGATGCATCCAATATTTTGCTTCACCATCGCAACAGCATGGTGGAGGAGAGAGGGATTGGTGGGTAAGGGAAGAGTAGAACTAGATTTTAGCTAATTTAATGAGGGCTTAATGAGAGAAAATATCATTAACCCCTAGATTTGGCTTTTCGTCAATGCAAAAGCCCAAGGTAGTCCCAGGCAATGGACTTTAAGGCTTTTGAAATACAATGGCATCTCCTCAAAACTCTTAAAGAAAGGATTAATATCACGAAAGACTTTAAATCGATATACTTGTAATAAATTTATCCAAACTAATTTATTGACCATCAAAAATCTCAAAACAGATATATATGTGATAAATTAATCTCAAACTAATTTTTTTATTGCCAAAAACCCCACAAACATGTACATTGTAACAAATTTTCCCTCTATTAATTTCCGTTAAATTGAATTAATATTGTGAAAAATCATAAACTAATACACTTGTGACAACCTAAAACTGATATACTCGTCAATTGTTACATATCATTCAACTCAGCAATTTGAAGATAAAATTTAACGAAAATTAACGGCAAACAAATTTATCACATATATATCAATTTAGATGCCACAAATTAATTTAAGGTAAATTTATAATAAGTATATTAATTTTGAATTTTTCGTGTTATTCACCTAATTTGCAATCACTACTCATATTTGCCTAAAGACCTTTAGAGCCCCAAGTCCATTTACATAGTCCAATCAAACGCAGCGTGAGACAAAAGAATCACGTAACAATTGACCATGAAGAGCGACTTGTATTTTCATGAAGCCTACGATCTAGCATAGATGACCAGTTCCAATAATAATCTTCCATAATTGCATCAACATTCGAGTGAAAAGGCAGACCACGTTCCCTGAGCGCATTAATGAAACAAAAAGTATTCTTATTAATTTCCTAAGATGACTGAATTTCTACATGATAATATTCATATGCGAATTGCTTGCTGATGTATTGAAATCATGTCTTCTCTCTATTTTACCGAAAGATAAATTCATGGCTGCAACAAGCGTACATTTGCCACATTAACTTCTCTGCATAATTCTTCCTGAATTCTTTGCATTCCTATGATGAAGGAGAGATTTTGCGGAAATATAAAGGATTTTAGGTTAAAAGATTTTTTCGAAATGCAATAATGTTTAATAAAGTGTAATTAAAAAGCGCAATAAAAAATCAACTTTGGTTTAAGTGCTATTTGGAAAAAACTACAATTATAAAAGACTTAGTTATATTTTTCATTTAATAAAAATAAAATTAAAGCTTAATAATCGACTAGGCTCAAGCGAGGACTGGACACCAACAAGTTAGATCTGACAACGGCAACAATCATTAAAGTCATACAACCCCAACCAACCCTCGCCTGAAGTTATACAACCTCAAGTGAGGGCCGCCAATGCCAAATCTAGCATTGGCTCATTGGCGATTAGATCTACTCCTTCTGCTGTCACACATAAGTAAAGGTAAAACTAAATTTTCGAAAGTATAGCAAAAACAAAGTTAGAAGAAAAAATTAGCTAGCATTTTGAAAATGATCAAAGTCAAAGTTAGGTAGAATTTGCATTAGACTAAGGAAAACACTTTTAACTTTGGCTCGAAGGCTTTTAGAGGCTTAAATTTTAATTCCAAAGACCAACCAAACGCAAGCTAAGTATACTTTCACTTTTAAAAAAATTCTTTTTTCAATTATCACATAGGAAATAATAAGAATCATAATACAAACTAAAAAAGTATTTTCAATACACGGAAATATAGAACTCCATGAAAATGCTATAGAATGATCTTTTTAAATTTGAACTCGATGTTGGAATTCACTAGTACATCTCATTTTATGAACTAAATTAGCAAGCGTATTTTATGAATTCACTATGATTGTCATTTTGATGGAATTAGTCGTGCATTACATTGGTGCTTTTTTAAATTGCACTTGACTCATATTATTGAATGTAATTCGATAATTGAAAAATCGATATATGTATATATACACGTAGATAGATAAAAGTAAAAAGTACGGGAGCAACAGCCACTCTCACCGGAAAGTCGCAGGACCATTTAATGACGAATTATAGAATTCCAAGGAAGAACCTGAACCTATTTGTGATTGACTGAGTGAGAGAATCTAGGCCCCAAAGTTACCCAGGATGTGACTCATCACACTGATTTTCGAGGCTCTTGTCCCACCCATGTTGGGTTACCAACAACAGTTCCATAAGCACTAAAATTAAAACTTAATAAATATATATAAAAGTACATGTTATCATGGGTAGATACAGAACGTTTATAAGTAGGGAAATGGCGCTTATGAGATAATGATACCATAATAACTAATTATAGAACATGAATTAAGTTTAAAATTTGCACAATTTATGACTATCATGAAAAATCTAATTAATATTATATTTTAACATGGAGTTAATATCATGAAAACTCTAAATTTGTCCATTTATGACAAATCTATACCATGTTAACTTCTGTTAAATTTTATTATCAAATTGTTGAGTTATATGATATGTGACAATTGACAGACGTGCCAATATAGAGATTTATCCTCCATTTTATTAATTTGTAGCTTTCCATGATATTCATATAATTTAACGAAAACTAATGGAAAGTAAATGTATCACAAATGTATTAGTTTAGAATTTTTGATAATCGAAAAATTAATTTAGAGATAAATTTGTTGCAAACTTACTGGTTTAGTATTTTTGTGGTCAAAAAAATTAATTTTAGATGATATCGTCACAGGCATATTAGTTTAGAGTTTTTTTGTAATATTAAACCTTTAATATAAAATGTCAAAGTGTTTATGAAAGTTTTTCCTCACATACCTAGCAAGGACGTGCACACCTTGCACAATTTCAAGGCAACGACAGGGTAGTGATGCACCTCACAAGATGGGAACGAGAAATATAATCCCTAGCCCCATATTATAGACCTATCAAAATTGATCATAAACCTAGTTCTTAACTTATATTTGATCGGTTGTGTTATTATATGAGTTAGTTATATTCAATAAATATATCATAAATAAATTTAGACCTCACTTTATGGGGTTTAACATGAGTATTAAGTGGGTTCATAATTTACATATAAATCTCGTGCTTGCTTACTTCGTGCTTTCACATCAATTTGAAAATGAATTTTCCTAAATTAAATTAAACATGAAAGTATTTTAGTAACATGAATATGAATCATTATATTTATATTGCATTAAAATAGGTTAAAACATATTAAAATGGGTGGATTTGAATCGGATCATTTTCGATTCATCCCGATTTGATCCATCCGTTCGATAAGTTTGCCAATGGTTTAACCTTGAAAGATAATTCGGTGAAAAGTTTATTCTAACGCCTATCTAAATAGTAAATATACGGTTTCCGGTAAAGTCAACATTTTGACTCCACTTATGGAGCGAGTAACATGTTTTTTGGTTACTCTCGAGGCGCGTGTAAGGTTTGCGTGTGGCAGTGTGTGCGTGCGTCCGTCTCTGAGAGAGAGAGAGAGAGAGAGAGGGTGGTGGGTCAATGGGTCCCGCAAAAAAAATGTGAGAAAAGAGTAAAATAAAAACTTTAATGGGACCCACATGACAATACAGGAAAAAACCCATGAAATTAGATCTCCCACCAAAAATAAAAACTCTTTCACATCAACGCCTATTTCAAAAAAAAAAAAAAATAGAGTAGATATTATTGTCTATATCAGATAGCATGGAAATTGTGTTATCTCTTAGCATATATTTTATTGGTTAAAGGCAAAAAAGTCAGGAAAAGAAAAACATATTGTAGAAGTACTTAATGGATCTATGACAAAACATACAAAAACATGCATGAAAGAAAATTACCATATGCCTAAAAGTTCTCCAAATTTGTGCTTTATGAGAATATATTTTTCTATTACATTAAATAAAAAGCATATCTTGGTTAGATAAATCGAGAAATTGTTGATTTCCTTACCTATTTATTATGAAGTTAGCAAAATTAGCCATTTAGATAGAAAAGACTGTATGTCATCAAAGGAAAATTTATGTGGGGCTAATTTTTTTTCGTTAATTTCAAGTAGTAATTAGAGATGCAAAATAATAGATAAACAAAACGATGGATTGTTTGATTTTAATTTTAATAAGAATAATGCTATAATTAACCCATCGTGTTATTTCAAATCTTAAAACACCTGCTTTGTTTATAAAAAAAAATGTTACCAAATTGACACGATAGTTCCAACTTAATTTTGTAAAAAATTGTACTGTATTTTTGCACGTGGCACGAGGCAAATTTCAATGTTGATAACTAGGGAAAATCTTTCAGACACGTGTGGGTAACTCCAGTCCCTACATATCCCCTTTTCTTGTCTCCCAATGTGGGATTCTTGTCCCACATCTGATTTCCCCTGTGATGTCCCAATATGGATAATGCTGTAAATGGTTCATGAATTTTGACCTAATATGTAATATGATCCTTAAATTTTAACTCAATATGTAATTTTATCCTTGAACTTTTAATTTGTTCAATTCCAATATGCAATGTGATCATTGAACTTTAATCAATGTATAATAATTTATTCTTTGAACTTTTAATTTATTTAATGTAATTTCTAAATTTTGGCCCAATGAATAATGTCATCCATGAACTAGCACAATGTGTGATTTTTGTCCCTGAATTTTTAATTTATTTAATGTGATACATAAATTCTTTGTAAAAGTTCAAATTAGTCCATGAACTATATGAAAATATCTAATGTTATCTTTCAATTAATTTGAGTTTAGAGACAATGTTGAACATATTCATATAGTCCATTGATTAGTTGAAACGTGTACTAAAAGTTCAAATACCACATTGAATAAATTGAAAATTTAAGAACTATTTTACATATTGGGTTAAAATTCAAGCAACACGTTGAACAAATTAAAAATTCAGCGACCGCATTGTATATTAAATCAAAGTTCAAGAATTATTTATGCCATTTTCCCAATCCAACATCAACGCGAAGCCATTCAATGTCTATCGGTAGGTTTCTTGTTGTCATGTGTCGGATGAAAGGGTTTTTATCCGGAACTTAGACTACACTTTTTAATAATAAACTAAAATCACATGAACTACCGTAAATTATTGAATTCGGTGCCTAATTGCGGACTTCTGCCATGAAGAGTTACCCACTGAAACTAGGTGCAGCTTTTCCGACCAAGAAAAGTAGGTGCATTTTGCCTTTTGAAGTGTAATTTCTTTAAATCAATGAATTTAAAAAAAAGATGGACGTTTGTGAAAAAATTTCACTGCAAACACAATTTTTTTTCTAAACAAAGGTGTTGTCAGAGACCTTTGCTCTCACGTCATGGGGACTGGAGATGGAGAAAGGACCGGAAAGGAAGCAAAGCAAAGACAAGATTCCCCGAGAGTCACGAGCCTCAGCGACCGACAGTTCAGTACGGACAATTCAGCTGACTCACCCAGAAAAGCCAAGGCGATAAAATAAGAATAAAAATTGGGAAACGCGAAGGTGTGAAGGCGAAGTTTCAGATGCAATGGCCAAAGCGGTTTCGTCCTATCCGATTGTGATTCACCAGCCTTTTTCCCCCCCCTTCGAATCCGGCCACGACGATGGAGCTGACGCACGATGCGTGCGTGAGACTCGCTCGCCTCGCCTAGCCTCGCGTCGCGTGCACTTCTGCATTCTAGGTTAGCTAAACAAGATCATCATGCATGGTCGGATGCTGAGCTTTTGGTCAGAGAGGTGCGAGCTAGCGTTCTGGTTAGAGCTAAATTGAATTTTTCTTCATAGTATAGTAGATATGAATAATATTAACATAGGATACCTAGCTATCAGGCGAAAGGGAAGGGCCGATGCCGGCGCATATTCCTTGGGACGTGTCTTTGGTCGCACCAGTAGTAGTTGAAAATTTGAGAAACCATTTTTGACTTTGCTTCGCACAAAATGCCATTGATGCTTTGTTCTGGTCATTAGTTGCTCGTGTTTTATGTGTTTCTAATGGAACAACCCTGATAAAGTAGGAGCAAAAGTAGCTTTGTACAAGTAGGTAATCATCTCTATGTAACGATGCAAATGGATTATTTGTTTCCATCTTTTTATGACGAAGAAGTTGAGTTAAGATGAGATGGGTTTTGAACTTACTAAATCTTTTGTTAGCATGGAAGAGGCTAGTCAAAATTTGAGCAGTTAGTCCAAGCATTGAATAGTTTGCACCTAGTGATTTAGGAAACTTAATTTATGTCATGTGACTAATCCACGTAAAAGTTCAATCTTTAGCTAGTAAGCCAACTAATAGAACTTCATTTTCAATTTTTTATATTAGTTATGCTTTTTTCCTATTGAGAGAGCGTAAAGCAATCATGGTGAGTATATAACTAATACAGTGGATACATGAACCTTCTTAAGAGGTTGTGGGCACCATTGACTCCCCATTTCCCAGGTAAATAATTTTTTAAGGATAATCCGACCAAAAATCCTAATATCCCAAATGTTTGTTCGTTTTCTATATCAGTGACCCAAAAGTACCTTCCATCCAAGTGACCATTTGAAAATTTGGCATAACGGCATGCGTGGCTATTGAAATGACCTAGCTGCGCTCTTGGTCAACGTGGTAGCATGCGTCCATCACCACATCAGATCCATTTGCTTGACATTGTCCACGAAAGCTCTCACATCGGATTTTTAACGGTCATTGTGGATTGAACTTCAACAAGGGGTATCTTTGACTCAATGATATAAGTTTAGGGTATTAGTGAGACAAACAAAAAAAAGTTTAGAGAATTGATATCTCATAGGGAAAAAATATGATTTTCTGTGAAATCATCCCTTTTTGTTTAATGTAAGCAGAGCTATTAGACCTCCATTAACAGAAATGAAACCCATCAATGACAATTCTTACAAACAATCGAATTATTTTGGTTTGTATCACCCTATAATTAGGTTGTGGTCCACTAAAATTAGGTGGTAAGTTAACATTTTGAAACTTTTATTCTAACATACCTCACATATGCATCTCAATAATCTCTCCCTCACATGTCGGTTTAATGTTAACTCTGCTCCCCCTTAGCTCAAGTATCCTTCTGTATGATATGGTCCTGCAGAGACAACCCTAGCAAAGTAGAAGCAACCATAGCTTTGTGCAAGTATGTAATCATCTCTACATGACAATGTAAAAGAATTATTTGTTTTCGTTTTCTTATGACAAAGAAGTTGAGTTAGGATGGCGTGAGTTTTGAACTTATTAAATCTTTCGTTAGCATGGAAGAGGCAAGTCAAAATTTGAGCAATTAATCCAAGTATGGAATTGTTTGCACCTACTAATTTAGGCACCTTAATTTAGGTCATGTGACTAATCCACGTAGAAGTTCGATCTTTAGCTAGTAAGCCAGCTACTACAACTTTATTTTCAATTTTTATATTTTTTTATGCTTTTTTACTAAAGAGGGTATATAGAAGCATATTTAGAGAGCATAAAGCAATCATGGTGAGTATATAACTAATATAGTGGATGCATGAACCCTCGAGAGGTTGTGAGTACCGTTGACTCCCCATATCGCGGGCAAATAATTTTTTAAGGATAATCCCACCAAAAATCCTAATATCCCAAATTCTTATTCATTTTCTATACTAATGACCCAAAAATACGTTCCATCCGAATTACCATTAAAAACTTCAGCATGACAACGTGCATGGCTGTTGAAATGTCCTAGCTACGCTCTTGGTCAATGTGGTAGTGTGCATTTATCATCACGTCAAATATGTTTGCTTGACGTTGCCCACGAAAGCTCTCACATCAAATTTTTAATGGCCATTGTAGATTGAACTTTAACGAGAGGTATCTTTGATTCAATGGTGTAAGTTTAGGGGATTAGTGAGACAAAAAAAGTTTAGAGTATTCCTTTTTGTTTAATGTAAGCAGAGCTATTAAACATCTTCTAACATAAATGAGACCCGTCAAAGACATTTGTTACAAACAATCGAATTATTTTTGTCTGTATCATCCTATAATTAGGTTTCTAATCCACTAAAATTAGCTGGTAAGTTAACATTTTGAAACTTTTATTCTAACATATCTTACAAATGCATCTCAACAATCTCTCCCTCACACATCAGTTTGGTGATAGCTTTACTCCTCTTTAGCTCAGGTATTCTTCTGTATGATGTGGTCCTAGAGGAGCAACCATAGCTTTGCACAAGTATGTAATCATCTCTACCTAACAAATGTGAATGGATTATATGTTATTGTTTTCTTATATGTAATCATCTCTACCTGATGAAGAAGTTGAGTTAGGATGAGATGAGTTTTGAACTTACTAAATCTTTCGTTAGTGTGGAAGAGACAAGTCAAAATTTGAGCAATTAATCCAAGCATAGAATCATTTGCGCATAGTGATTTTGGCAACTTAACTTATGTTGCACAACTCCACTAATAGAACTTTATTTTCACATTTTATATTATCTATGTTTTTTTCCTAGGGAGGGTCTTCAGAAGCAGATTTAGAGAGTATGAAGCAGTCACGGTGAGTATATAAGAGCGGATGCACAAACCCTCTTAATAGGTTGTGGGCATCGTTCACTCCCCAATAACCGACCAAAAATAATCCGACCAAAAATCCTAGTATCCCATATTTTTGTTCATTTTTCCAATGTCTTAACCTTACCTCAATAACCCAAAAGTACCTTTCGTCCATGTGGCCATTAAAAAATTCGACATGATAGCTAGCATGGCTGTTGAAAATTTGACCTAGCTAAGCTCTTGGTCAACGTGGCGGCGTGCGTCCATTATCACGTCAAATCTGTTTGCCTAATGTTGTCCACAAAAGCTACCACATCAAAATTTTAATAGCCATTGTCGATTGAAGTTTAATGGAAGGTAATTTTGAAACGCTAGTATAAGTTTGCAATATTAGTGAGATATAAAAAATAAATAATAAAAATTGGAGTATTTGTATCCCACAAGAAATAGGATAATCCTTTTTATTTCATGTAAGCAAAGCTATTAGACCTCTTCTAACAGAAAATCAGACACGTCAAAGACCTTTCTTACAGACAATCGAATTATTTTGGTATATTGTCATATAATTAAGATTGTGGTCCACTAAATTTAGGTGGTAAGTTAACATTTTGAAACTTTTTCCTAACATAACTCACATGTATATGTCAACAATATCTTCATCACGTGTCAGCTCAACGTTAAATCTACTCCCCATTAACTCAAGTATCCTTATGCATCGACAAGTTTCCAACTAATTACACAACACCAATTTTCTATCGTAAGACTTTTACTAACATCTCAATAATTTCTCCCCATACGTCAATTCAGTGTTAAGTTTGTTCTCTCTTAATTCAAATATCTTTCTATGTCAACATGTCTCAACTTGAATTTCTAATGCTTACCTTCATTCTAATCTCTTTCTCCAAGCTGAACCTTCAAGACCTCATTGCTACATCATAATGCCCACTTTCAACCAGATCTCTTTCACTAGGTCAAACCATAAGGCTACTACACCATAACACTCACTTTCATCTAGTCCATTTCATCAGACCGAATGATAAAGCTATCCAGAAACTACATCGATTGCAAGATCCCTTCCTTGAAACGTTGATACACATTAGGAGGAGTCACCAATCAACTATTGACATTATTGGGAGGGCATAGTAAAAATCCGATACATACATTCATTCTAGTCTTTCCATGTTAAACCATGAAAACTACCATCGAAACCGCATTGCTACTACACCACAACACCCACTTTCAATCACGTCTTTTTTGTCAGACCAAATCATAAGGCTACTACACAACAACTCTCACTTTTAATTCGATCTCTTTCATTAGACTAAATCATAAGGCTATCTGAAAACCGCATTAATTATAGACTATGTTACTACATCACAACACCCACTTCCAATCAGGTCTTTTGTCAGACCGAACCATAAGGCTACTACACCACAACGCTCACTTTCAATCCAGTCTATTTCACTAGACCAAACCACAAGGTTGTCCGAAAACTACATTAATTACAGACAACGTCGTCATATCACAATGCCCACTTTCAGCCAATTCTCTTTTGTCAAACTGAACGATAAGGCTACTGCACCACAACGCTCATTTTCAATTCGGTCTCTATTGCCAAACTGAATCATAAAGCTGTTCGAAAACCGTGTTGATCACAAAATTCCTTCCTTGAGGTATTCACCTAATACAATTACACATTGGGAAGAGTCGCCGATAAAAATATTCAGTCAAATCAACTTTCACTCAAAATTACCCCCTTAATTCAGGCATCTTTCTACGTCAACAGGTTTTCAACTAAGTTATATTAAGTCCACGCCACATAAGCGCGTGCATCTCAACGAATTAATGACCTTAGATGACAGCTATTCTTATAAAAATTAAGCAGATTGTTCTCCATCCTAATTCAACATCAGTTTTAGTTTTATTTTTCTAACGAGAAAAACGGACACGCTTATCATTCGATCCGACGTGGAGTCCAGGTGACTTTTATAGAAGTTGCCCCCCAAATCGCAAAACAGTGATCCGCCGCAAAGCGGGCAGGGAGCTCCACTAATCGGGAGGGTTTGACCGGTCGCGCCAGCGCGAATGAGAGGGAGCAATTAGTAAAGGGGACGAGGCCTTGGCGAACGGGGAGGGACAAGTGTCAGGCCGGAGAGGACAAGTGTTGAGCGGCAGGGGTGAACGTGGTCGATGGAGCGGACAGCAGACATCGCGAGACCGACCCTCCCTCACGGGTTGAACCCCCTCCCCTCCTTCTTATCTAATTCCATAATTATACCCACTGATTAACCCAAAAATATTTTATTTACTTATTGCATGTATGCATGTATATCGATTACTCGGAGTTTCTTTTTTTTTTTTTTCTTTTTTTAACACACTTTTTTTTAATTTTTTTTTAAACGGGGAAAAAGGGGGGGTTATCGCTTTAAAGAGCCCCACCTAAATAAAATAACAGCTTCTTTTCTTTCTGGGTTCGGTTTCTTCTGCTACTGCCTGCTGCTTTCTCGGTCTTGGTCTCGCACGAGAGCCGTTTTTGCTTCTTCTTCTTCTCTTCCGTTCCCAGCTGCTACCGATCTCCGGCATTTACTAGTTTTCCAGTAAGTTTGTGATTTTTTCCATCTTTTTTTTTTCTCAAAAAAGGGGAAACTCTTTTTAGGGGGGGATTAATTATTTTTTGGGCTGGCATTTTTGGGTGTGGGAGTCACGAGTAAAATGTAGCAACAGTAGAGGATAAAGTGGCATTTTCTGAGGAGGGGGGGTTGGAGAAATACGTGGGGGATTTTTCTGTTTCTCCTACCTACTCGAATTAAAGAGAGAGACGGAGAGAGAGAGAGAGAAGCCCTTCTTCTCCAGCTCCCCCCTTTCTTGTCTTCATCAGTTTGCTTCCCGGTGTATCCTTCGCCGGAATTAGTAACGACCCATTTCGTTTTTTCCTCTGAATTTTCTCTTTTCTGGGGGCGTTTTCAGGGGGTTCTTCTTGATCTTGAGGAGGTGATTCTGGAGGTGATTCTGGAGCAGATCAGCTCAGCTCTCTCGGCCCCCGTTGGTGTTTTGTCTGTAAAAAGCTTCGGTTCGTGATCTTGTTCTTACCCTTTCATGGTGGACTCGTAGATTCTGCAGCTTATTAGTTGCTCTGTTCCCGAGAAGCTGAATTTAACTGCAGAAATTTCGAACGGCTTTACCTGAAACTGTGGATTATATGGAGGACCCGGGGGGGAAGGACCTCGGAGCTCAGAGCTCGTGGATCCCGGCGACCCCGGCCAAGCCCATTTTGCCGCGGCCGGGGCCGGTCTGCGCGGAGGCGCGAGAGACCGAGGCGAACGGCGAGGACTCGTCGGAATCGGACGAATTCCCGCCCGGTTTCGCCCCGATTTGGCGGGCCGGCGGGGCCGGTCCATCCAGCAGCTCGGGCCGTGGCCGTGGCAGTGGCGGTGGCGGCAGCGGTGGCGCGGAGACCAAGGGGGAGGCCTCGACGATCTGGCGGCCGCCGGCTTCTACGGCCAGGAGGAGACCGCTGGGATGTGGCCGAATCTGTCGGTCTCGGCCGGCCTTGGGGTGGAGAGCGGTCACTTCCAGGGCCTGTTGGCCCTGGTGGATGCTGCGGCCATGGGAGGGCCGCCGGACGAACGCCCAAGGAGCTCTTTCATCTCCTTCTCCGATCCACACGGGAGCGGTCCGTGGCCGTCTTCGAGCCGCGCGGACTTCAGGGCCGCCGAGCCCGATCCTCCACACCGTCCATGGGTCGATGGAAACCACTGGGCAAGTTTTCCGGGTGAGTTCGGACTGATCTTCTTTGGGACTTGCGCGTCCGCTTCTTTTTCAACCGTCTTAAACTGACACGACATGACACGTCATCATAATTTGGTCTACATGTCAGTGTAACTGACTAAGCCCGACGAATCATGTGGACCCACGTCGGCGCCTGAATCCACTTGCATATATGCACGTGGATCCATAAGCCCGTCGAGATCTATTTATTTTTTTATGTAATCTTTTTATGATCAATCGAAATTTGACTTTATTTTATATTCGATTGGTATACACCACGTCATCACTTGACACGTGAGTCTTGGTCAAATATTCGATACGGTCGAACTTTTTAGAATTTCACAGAAGTTTTAGGTATTCAATATAAAATATCACCCGGGCCCACCAACACAGGGTCCCCCAAATCAAACCCTTTATCAATTAAAAGGTGTATTAATATATTAATTAATCGAAATTTGACTTTTTCCATTGTTTAACGATTACCTTAATATCTTGTCGTCCTATGGCTTATCCACTAAAATGCTATAACTACGCCATGCTTAACTTTTTGGGTCGTTTCTGGTACGCCTATAGGCTATAACCCCGCCATACTTCTCAACGTATAATATATTTATGCTACCCAGTTCACGTGGTACAGTGAAAACATATCCAAGCTAAAGAAAATATAAGTGACAAGAGCTGATGCAAAGAAACGGTTGAGTGAGTGATTCATCTTGACCGTGTATGAGGATGTCGGACTCGAGAAGGTAGAGATTAGTAGTTAGCACGGCAATGACTGAGAAGGACGCAAATATGGAGTCGTGCAGTACTAAAGATGTTTCACAACCGCAATCTAGTCCTTTCACATGCACTTGCATATTAGTCAGATTGCATCATCTCCATTGATTGCTCGATCTCAAACTTATGCATCACCGTGTCATGCAGATGGGCTTGCAAATGCTCAAATACATGCATACGACCTGAACTTGCCACCCTCAGCAGCTGAAGATGCAATGTCGAAAGGATCGATCCATTTTGCGCCAATTACCCCGGAAAAGGCTCTTGGAGCGGAAAAGAGAATTGCTTCTCAAATGCCCAGCATATGCATGTATGAGAGACAGAGGCTTGAGCATAACATGGAGGAGGTGGACAGAGATGTCACCAAGAGGCTTGGACCTGAGAATGGTCAACAAGATAAAGAGCTCCAAGAGCCGGTGATGGGGTCGCCATCTTCTGCTGTTTCCACATTCATGGAGAATCACGACCCTGAGAAGGGAGACGCCCAGATCATGAACAAAACTCCACAACAGAAGTCGAGAAGGAAAAAACACAGGCCAAAGGTAGTGAAAGAGGTAAAGCCAAAAAGGACTCCAAGGTCTACGGCTTCAAAGCCTGCTGATGGGGGGAAGACCACGGTTAAGAGAAAATACGTGAGGAGAAAAGGAGTTGAGAAAACACCAGCTTTACCCGAGGAAGGGGCTGAGAACTCCTCCGTTGATCCAAAAGTACGCCAGCCGGCCAAAAGGTCCTGCAGGAAGGCCTTGAACTTCGACATTGAAGAACAGCCAATGGAAAAGACACTTCATGCGTCAGCGTCTGTTTCAGAATCACCAGCACAGGATCTCCAAGAAACTAGAAGCGTTCAGCAGAACGTAAGCGAGCAGCTTGCCCAAGAATTTGAGGTCTTTCTAGAAAACAGAAACAAAAGTGAACTTGACTGCAGCACAGATCCAAAGAAGAAAGACTTTCAAGGAGGATCCGAACAGGGCATGGTAGATATGAGTTTTGTCCAAGATAACCATAATCCAGAGCACTCAGATGCTGGTTATGCAAGGAGGATCCTCAACAAGAAAGGCCAATTGACCAGCAACAATGGATGCGAAACCATTGCACAGGTCATCCCAAGAGCCTATCCAGAACCATGGGGAAAAGTTCAGGAGGCTTCCTACTGCAGCGAGGGCACAACTTTGGTGGGGGAATACGAAGCACAATGTAAGAGGAAATTAGATAATTGTGAACTTTCAAAATTTGGCAGCACAAATTTTGTCGGAGCCCAATACAATAGCTTAGAAGCATACATGGCAACGTCTTGGGTCCACTTCCCGGTGATACATAAGAGGAAAAGAACGGAGAAGGTGCAGCAAAATACAGGGACAGCTCACGCTTCCACAGCTAAAGTTACTGACTGGAGCACTCCACCCCAACCCAATTCCTTTTATACAGCTACAACTAGAGAGTTAGGAGCAGAACTCGAGAATAGCCAACATAGTGTCGGATGTCTCCTAGAAATTAATCAAAGAAACAAGACAACCAAAAAGAGATCCAGGGCTCCAACTCGGGTACGAGATTTTGCCTCATTAATCAGGCTCCTACCAGATGATTCCCACAAACAAGCAGAATACAGCTACTCACAGAAATCGCACTCTTGCATAGAAGCCCTTCTAGAGGAGATACAATCGACACTGTCAAGAAAGAAGCGGACTAAGAAGAGACTCTCTCTTGTTACTTCAGCCTATGGCAGTGCATTGCAAATGCATGGACCACTTATGATGCACAATAACCAAAGCACTCTTAACAGATCATCAGGTACCTAAGCAAAAAGTCACCCATCCTTTGGGTTGGCTGGTCCAATCGTGTTCAGGAGACCCTAATCTATAAACTGATTGATTTCTTATTTCTTGCAGGGGCTCAAACAGAGTTATTGTGGAGACAGATGACTTCTTTAGATGCGATCATCAAACAATTTGAGCACTTAGATATCAACAGAGAGACAGATGGAATTCAAAATTCGTTAGCATCATATGAAATGACGAATCACGAGCACAATGCACTTGTTCTCTATAAGAGGGATGGGACCGTCGTGCCTTTCGACAATTCATTTGGTCCAATGAAGAAACGACGCCCACGACCAAAAGTTGACCTTGATGAAGAAACCGGCCGAGTGTGGAAGCTTCTTTTGGAAAATATAAATAGTGAAGGTATTGATGGAACAGATGAACAGAAGGCAAGATGGTGGGAGGAAGAACGGAGAGTCTTCCAGGGGCGTGCAGACTCATTTATCGCACGTATGCATCTTGTTCAAGGTATGTATCTATATTCAAAGGATCCATGTGACCCCCAAAAACCAATCTGCCCATTAGGTGGATAATGATCTAGTCCACAGTACTACCAAAATTTAAGATAGCTGATTAAGTTGTTCCTCATCAAAGCCCAACTAATCTATTTCCCCAACTGCCTTGTGAGAGAGAAACAGAGAGCATTATTCACATTAGAGCACAAATGGAACTTACCCCTACTGGATCCCCTCATTCTGTGCTGACCTGAGCCATGCGATTAACATGGACCAGGTCTATAACTTGCTAAGCTTCAAAAGCGCCAAGAGATTTCTCCAATGACCTTTTAGATTAAGTGATGACAATACCTACTAAACCCTTTGCTAAATGACATTAAGTGGGAGAATTCGAGAGGATAACAGAGAAGTTGCAAATTCTCTGATAAAGCAGTTAAAGCACGAGTGTTGACTGTAGAAATCACAGTTACCTGTCAAGTAATAGAAGCGGTGCAGCAAATAAGGATTACAAACAGACTATATAAAAAGTTTCCCTTAAAGCAATTGTAATAATTATTCACCAAGTCCATACAAAATTCAAAGTGCTGATACTAACACATGTCGTTCAAGAAGTTCACTGCGCTTATGTGACAGCTCACATGTTGTTAAAGAAGTTCACTGCACCTATGTGACAGCCCTCAGCCATTACTTATCGACTTCACCAACTGCTTAAAGAAGATAAACATAATGTATCTCTGCAGGTGACAGACGCTTTTCTCCATGGAAAGGATCAGTGGTTGATTCAGTTGTAGGAGTTTTTCTAACTCAAAATGTATCAGACCATCTGTCTAGGTAAATTGGCATTTCTGATACAATATACTTGACATCTTCCTATCTTTCACTGAGAAGGATTCTCTCTCCCATTTTCTTGCTTTTGCAGTTCAGCATTCATGTCAATGGCATCACGTTTTCCCCAAAAACCAATCCCCAAAATGTGCTCTGATGAAGGAAATGCAATAATTATCAATGAACCAGACACGGACATCTTGGAGATGGAGTACCCCTTGAGTGAAAAAGATCTAAACGAAACAGCGTGTGGCCAGAGCTCAATCACTAACAATGAATATGAGAAGAATGAAACAAAGGAGGTTGTCAACAGCAATAATTTTGTCAGAAGCAAACCTTGTAGCATTAGAATAGCAGATGAGCCAAAATGCCAGATGTCAAATTCAGGTACAAGTGTTTCAGAGAAGTTCTCTTCTTTCATTGAAGATATTTCAACTGCTGAAATAACCCAAATAGATGAGGGTCATATCAAAGGAGATGGGAAAGCAGAAAGTTCGTCTCCAAATTCAGTAATATCATCTCAAAGTTCTGTGGACTCGCCACCACCTCAGGCTGCTGAAAGGACAGGATCAAGTTCAGATGTTTTGATGAATACTTTTTTCAAAACCAACAGCTTGGAAGGTTTACAGTCATTTATGCAGCTATTGGATATGGCTGGCTCAAATGTTCCACTAGAGGCGTCTGTTCGTGAAATTGAAGATGTGTCAGTTAACAAGAACATGGAGAATGTAGTGAGTAAATCCAGTGAGATGGAGGATGGTGAGGAAACGCCGCAAACAGACACTTCATGTAGAAGATCTGCCTCAAATTTCACCAGCTGTCTGGGATTTTCAGAAGTTGAGTGCCCAAAAAAGGTCGTACAAGAAACCAACTCTTCTGAGAGTTCCAAAAATGAGGAGCAAATTATCCAGGATGAAGCAGCAATAAGTTTCGCTATAACAGACAGTAAGACAACAGAGATTTGTGAAGAAACGCATGAGCATTCAGTCAAGAATAATCAACCATGCAACAGCTGTATAGGAGATAGGCCTGCTGTGGACCGTGAGATTGTACCTGAAGCAGCATGTCAAGGGGAAACCAATAAAATACAGACAAATGTGTACTTCTCAGAACTTTCAGGGGAAAAAGAAAGCACAGGCACAAGGGACATTTCAAAAAGTGCTGATCAAGAATCTGCAGATGCACACCCTTCTAAACATGGTCTTTCGCTAACTGACGAATCAAACAAGATGAATATAAGAAATACGAAAGGAAAGAGTCGCGGTGCTGGTAAGGAGAAAAAAGAAGATTTCGACTGGGATAGCTTAAGAAGACAGGCGGAATCCGAAGGAAGGAAAAGAGTAAGGACGCCAAACACAATGGACTCTGTGGACTGGGAAGCTGTCAGATGTGCAGATGTCAATGAAATTGCTGATGCCATCAAGGAACGAGGAATGAATAATGTACTTGCAGGAAGAATCAAGGTACTACACAAAACATTAGTTAAATTACCATTAGTTACACGAAGGAGGCTTCATATGATATCATGAGCCTGGGCAATGTGCAGGATTTCCTCAATCGGCTTGCGAGAGAACATGGAAGCGTTGATCTAGAATGGCTCAGGGATGTTCCACCTGACAAAGCAAAGTATGGTCTAAAACACTTCTGGTTTCATTTGCACATCATGGCAAAATGCATTCATAGACAAGTGTCTTTCTATCGAAGTCAAATGCTTGTTATCTTTTATCATAAACGTGAGTTTCATATGTTTTCCCCAGTAACTGTTATTATAAAGGTACTCTGATGTGAGGCAATGTCGGTTCTTCAGTCATACAAATGGAACTGTCTTTAATCCTCACATCTGGCTTGGGTTTTGTAGAGAATTTCTGCTCAGCATGAGAGGCTTGGGGTTGAAGAGCGTCGAGTGTGTGCGGCTTTTAACACTCCACCACCTTGCTTTTCCAGTAAGTTTAAGCCATAACCAGATAATTCATCATTGTTTTGACAGATGATGTCAGCTAGCTGCCATTGTGAACAGGTAGACACAAATGTTGGACGAATAGCTGTAAGGCTTGGATGGGTACCACTGCAACCATTGCCCGAGTCACTTCAATTGCATCTCTTAGAACTGTATGTATCATCCAGCCACTTATTAACCGATTCGACAAACCTGCTATGCACATACTAATCTATGGGTTTGTACAGCTATCCTGTCTTGGAATCTATTCAACAATATCTATGGCCAAGATTGTGCAAGCTCGATCAGAGAACATTGTAAGGATACTATTTCCTAATTTGGTGCACAGTACTTACTCTAGATGGAATTTACAACAATCAGTAAAGTAACAAAATCTTTGCATGCAGGTATGAGCTGCATTACCAGATGATAACATTTGGAAAGGTATGATATTATTCAGTTCCAGGTTCTCTTTTTTGTTCTCCCCTTTTATGCCACTCCGGATTGAGTATTCAGTTACAGTACCCATGGCAGTTCAGAATGATCAATAGATGTGAAATTAATGCAGGTCTTCTGCACAAAAAGCAAGCCAAATTGCAATGCTTGTCCTATGAGGGGAGAATGCAGACACTTTGCAAGTGCTTTTGCAAGGTATCATCATCACCAGCAATTATGTTCCTGTCCTGTGTGAACACAGCCATATTGAAGTTCCACACAAATAGGACCACTACTTCCAAAATAACTTTGTTTTAGACGCATAAAATTTAAAGCTGAAAAGTATGGCCTAGGCAAAAAGTACAGCAATAGATGCACCTACTTAGTTGAAGGAAGATGTTAATTCCTTTCCACATCCAATTATAACTTCTTTTTTTTCTTTTTTTTTGGGGGGGTCGCAATTCTAATTAGTTGAGGACCAATTATTGTTTTCTTTTCTTGTGATGATGATACTTCAATAGCAATAGGTAGAGTGAATGTCATTATCACAGTGCTGCAAATAGTACCAGGGAAGAACACATGTTTTTCTGTATATTGAGCACTCATTTTGTGCAGTGCAAGGCTTGCTTTACCCGGGCCAGAGGAAAAGAGCATAGTGAGTGCAATGGGAAGAAATATAGCCAGCCAAAACAGTGGCGAGACATTGCCTCTGTCTTTACCACTGGCAAAGGAGAACTTAGAAGAACAGCAAGAAGCAAGACCCGGAGCAACAAACTGTCAACCTATTATAGAGGAACCTGCAACCCCAGAACCAGACTGCACTCAGATAGCAGAAAATGACATGGAGGATATGTTTTCAGATGATTTCAACGGCATTCCTATGATCAAACTTAACATGGAAGAGTTCACCCAGAATTTACAGAAGTACATGCAGCACAACATGGACCTTCAAGAAGATGACATGTCAAAAGCTTTAGTTGCTTTAACCCCAGAAGCTGCCTCCATTCCTGTGCCTAAGCTTAAAAATGTGAGCCGGCTACGGACAGAGCACCTAGTGTAAGTCTAAACTTCTTGACCACTCAAGTGACTCACATATGATTCTCATTCTTTGAATGTAACAAAACCTTCCATAGTGGCGAGACATTTTAGTAGACAATGATAATGGCATTTTCTATTTCTGCCCTATAATCTTTCCAAATCAATTCAACCTATTTCAAATAACTGTCAGATATGATATTCCATGAGACCTAGACCAGCCAAGGACATCAAAGTATAAGAGAAAACAAGAGTCTTGATGAGGATAGCCTTAGATCCAGATGGAAGAAAAGTCTCAATTTACTATCGCATCAAGTGAAACGTATATAGGAGTCAAATGGTTCTCTACAATCTTATAGTTTTTGTTTACTGTCTTGCAGGTATGAAATACCAGAGGGACACCCTCTTATGCATGGGGTCAGTTAAAATTGCATCATCTTGGAAATATAACAATGTGCATTTACTTTGTGTTAATGTCATTTTCCCATATGCAGCTGGACAAGCTAGAAGCAGATGATCCATCCAAATACCTCCTTGCAATATGGACACCAGGTGAGTAAAAATAATAAACAAGCTTAAAGAGTCCAAGTTCATGACATTTTGACAGCTGTTTGCAGTGATATCAACAATAAAAAATAGAAAATTTTGGGCCAAGTTGACTCTAGTGTATTTGTTTGGGTGTTTGAAATGGTTTCATAATCAGGTGAAACAGCTTCTTCTGTTCAACCACCTGAACATAGGTGCAATTCCCAAGAGTTTGGCGCACTTTGCAATGAAATAACTTGTGTGTCGTGTAACAGTATAAGAGAGGCAAATTCGCAGACTGTTCGTGGGACATTTCTGGTTAGAATAGCCATAATCTCAGTATCTATTCTGTACATAGCAGTATCTCAGTTAATGAAATCCATCTGATTGGAGTATACCTGATTAAGCAGATACCATGCCGTACAGCAATGAGGGGGAGTTTTCCACTAAATGGCACATATTTTCAAGTTAACGAGGTCAATTATGCTCTGATGTCTACATTACTGAACACCTTCCCTTAAGGTCATGCTAACAGTGACTGCTATAACGCAGGTATTTGCTGACCATGAGACAAGTATAAATCCTATAGATGTTCCTAGGAGTTTGTTGTGGAAACTTCAAAGGAGGACTGTGTACTTTGGAACGTCTATACCGACAATATTCAAGGGTAAACAATGAAAAACAATTGCTGAGTACCACAATGTCTTAATGGCTTCTAAAAGCTGGTCTTTGTATTATAGGTTTGTCAACAGAAGGCATTCAGCACTGCTTCTGGAGAGGTATGTAAATGGCCAATCCACTTTTTACGATATTGTGGTAATTAATATTTAATTAACTGCTTTCTTGGATCTTTAATGAATATGCAGAACTCTCAGATTTAGGAAGAAAAAAGTGCACTTATTTTTGCTTCAATCTTAAAGGCATCTGAAATCAGTAGACCAAAGAAGTCAGTTTTACATAAGGCAATTAGCGGCAGGGCCCACAAGACTCTGAATAGTGTCTGACTAATCAGGCCAAAGCATGACTAGCAATGGTTTCTGATGGCTAGCTGACAATATTTTCTATTTCTACTATAATAGGTGAAAGGCAACAATATGCATCATCATCTCTATAGCCTCTACAAAGAATTATATGATCATTATCATAGATGATTCTATATTCACACAGTCAAGTATCACTTTAAGTGATCTGAAGACCTGATCCTGACAGGGTTTAGGAATGCCATCCTCTAAACCTCCGATTCCCCACTCACCCTGCATCCCCATCCCCATCCCTTTGCAGTCATATCTCCTTGCGCCTCCATTATAGTATACCTTGACTTAGTAAGCTCCTTTGGAACTCACACCCAGCTTCAATATTTTAGATGCTTTAGACATCCAATAAAAATCTAAGAAATAATTGCCAGTGTTGGCTTTATGATAGTTAGTAAGTGTGACAACTGGAGTTCTCATCCTTTCAAATCAGCTTCAATATTTAAGATGCTTTAGACATCTATTAGAACTCTCAGAAAAAATTGTCAGCGTTGTCTATATAATTGTTAGTAAATGTGACAACTTGAGTTCTCATCTTTTCAGATCATGTATTCCTATGAAATGGAGTCATATACGCGATCAACTGGCTGCCTATTTGAGATTAGCAGTGTCTTCACCAAGGGCTTCCTAAAGCCTTGTGAAGGATTCGTGAAGCATTTAGTCTGTTAAATCTTTC
This sequence comes from Eucalyptus cladocalyx, assembly GCA_017140615.1. Lineage (NCBI taxonomy): Eukaryota > Viridiplantae > Streptophyta > Magnoliopsida > Myrtales > Myrtaceae > Eucalyptus > Eucalyptus cladocalyx. Next base: position 25,061,755 of record CM029516.1, read on the forward strand.
TAAGTGCTTCATTTCCAAATGTCTCTTCCAGAGAATCTAGGTCTACATAGGTTTAGTGTCTATTTAATGTTTCTTACGCAGCCAACAAAGAACATATGAGAAGAAAATCAACGTTGAAACATGATGCAATGCAGAATCATGACAATGCCCAGTAGGATGGCTGAAAAAGTGATCCTCTCTATAAGTGGAAAAAGTCGAGAAGATGCTCAATCAGCTCTGGAATGTCGAGCATCTCTGGCAATAAATATGTCTTGGAAAATGGATATATCAAGAATGACACGAGCTCTCATGTCCTCAAATAAATTGACTGGAGTTCCTTCACTCCAGACGAAATAATGCATCCTAAGGGGTTGGAGCTGCCTAGACCAGAGATTCTTTACTTCGTAATATATCCAAGGCGAATAGTGCATACTGACAAAATACTTCGTAGGCAATGCCTATTAGGCATAAACGTCTTGTTCTATGAGCATCTTCCATGCAATCATGTGCATTGGAAGAAAATGCTACAATAGCAATTAACTGCTGTGCTGACAAGGAATTTGCAATTTGCAGGATTTGTTTGTGTGCGGGGATTTGATAGGAAAACACGGGCACCCCGTCCATTGATGGCCAGGCTGCACTTTCCGGCTAGTAAGTTACCTAAGAACAAAGGAAAGAAGGACGATGGTCAATAATGCACACTATATCGGGTGCCGGCAAGAGCAGATCAATAACCATGTTAGGCGAAGCATTTGAGGAACCATGCCTTGGATAGCGAATTCCGGCAACCGTGCAAACCATGGCCAGAAGTTCCGCAAAGCAGAGATTTTAGGGATTAATGAGGTTGTTGTAGTTACTCATCTCGTGCTCGTGTTTGAGCCATTCTTTCATGTCAGTATACAACTCTGGAAGCTTTGGACTATGGAAGATTTTTCACAGGGCTTTATGCAAAAGCGGGGAGATAGTTTTAAGCTATAGAATTCCAGCTACAGTGTACAGAAGCATTGCTTGAGAGAGAAGCTGGCGGCTTGTACTTTCAAAGGCTGTGAGGTCCATTTAGGAAGTATCCCGTCACACATCTCTTCATCCTCTTCACATGAAAGCTCATTTACTCATCATATATTATCACAAGAATGGTGAAAGAAATTCAAAAAAAAAAAAAAAAAAGGTAGAAGTATATACCCTCAAACAAGTACGCAGGGGACAATTTGTGCGGGGTAAAAAGGCTGGTAAGAAATTCGTCACTTACAATTCCCGTCTAGCAAAAGCCTCGCCCTGGATGCGTGCTTACTGATTAAGCCCATCTTCATCATTGCCGTATGCACTTGTGCCTACTTTTCGGAAGCCTCTGCGAACAAAACACACATCAGAATAACACTCATGACCCTACATTTCCTACACTAACATAAATTAGGATGTCGCAGTGAGCCCGCGAGTGTTTCATAAGCGTGGAGTACGCTGCCGTGCCTTCGCCATTCACCCCCACTGGCATTGCACAACTACTAGGAGTAATTAGACCCAGGATATAAGAAACATCTTAGGAGTTCAGAATTTTTTTTTCCATCACACAACTAGATCTTCTCATGTGCCTTTCGTCGAATGCCCTCGAAGAAGAAAAATATCAGCAACAGAATAGAATCTCACTATGAATATCCGGACCGTGTACTTGTCTTACCGAGGGAAACATTGAGACACGGCGTGATGTCTACACTGCAAAGACAGATTAGAAAACCCAAGCCCGTCCAAACAATCAGACAGATAAAACTAGAAGCTGCCTCAATAGGGATGACTCATCCAGATGGCCTATAAACGATCTGGATGAACTATCTTCATCCAACCAATTCACCTGGAGAAAAATGCCAGATCCCAACATGAATCGACATCGACCGAGTACTGGTAGATCTTGCGCGTCATAGATCGATCCAGAGCGTAGAACGGCGGGCGAAACAAGCAGGAAAGAAGAATCCAAGCATTTGACACGACCTCGATTTCGCGATTAAGCTCCCGATCTCGCCCCGAGCCGAGACGTATCGGCTCGACCCCGACGATCGAACGACCAGTCGAATCCGAGCGTGTGCAAGATCGCAGATTCGGAAGCTTACCGGATCCGGAAGACGAAACGCGGCGGCGCCGGCGGCGGATGGAGGAACCGCTCGCCGGAAGAGTCGCCGGGAGGCGGCGCGCTCCGCGATGTTTCTCCCATTTTTCCGATCTCTTTCCCTCGTGATTTTTGGTTTTTCGCGGCCGGGCGCGCTCGAAATGGCGCGAAACGGGAATCCGGGGCTTTAAGTACGGCGCCCCGAATTTTATTTTTTTTATTATTTTTTTTAGCGCTTTACGGAGCAAGGCGTGCTGAAAGAGAGAGGGAATAATTTACAAGTGAGGCTCTCTATATATTTTGCAGGAAAATGAATTATTTTGAAATTATTTTCTAAAAATGATCGCTTGTGTTATTTAAAAAAAGTGAATTACTAGAATATGTATTTATCTTTTATAAAAGTATTTAAACATGAAGTGTTGTCGATGAATAAAATATTTTACATCAACTGATTATTTGATCTACATAAGCAATTGTTTTTAGGAAATTATTTTACAAATCATTCATTATCCACGAAAACAAATGAAGTCTTTAAAATAAGCGAATCATGCTTCGCAAAGATTTATCATACACCATTAGCTCCCTTTCTTTGATGGATGGGTACATTGAAGTTGAACGGCCTTTTTTTTTTTTTCCCATTATATATCTTACCAGAAAAAGTAGTTCTCTCTCAAGATGATTTTTTTCCAAATCAGACTAATCTTAAATTTAAAACATGTATATACAAAATTTCCACGAATTGCGTTGGCCTCATGTCTCGATAGATCCGGTCGAGGGGGAGCGTAGTTAATTTAGCCCACCGAGACTAATCTTACATTGAAAAAAACATATAAATGGCTTAAGAACATGAATTGAAACTAAGTTTTTAATAAGTCTATTTTATTGCAAGCTAAAGTAGAATTTAACAAGTCCTCCCCCTCCCTCTCCCTCCCTTTCTTGACTTTTTTTTTTTCGAACAAGCGCCCTTTATTGACTTTAGCCTCTCTTTTTTTCTCCTTAACTTTTGAAAAAAGAGGAATTTGACCTAAATCTCTCCTTCCCCTCTCTCATTGTTTTTCCTGTTATTTCCTCTTGTTTCTTTCCTTAGATCTAGTTTTTGATCTAGAAGCTTTGCTCTCCTGATCTTTTGTTTGTGAGTTTTTCTATCCGATCTAATTCTAGATTTGGGAGTTTTAATGAATAAGCATTCCTCCTTCAGTTTTATGTTCACCATAATTTTGGTGCAAGACTTGTGCTCATCCAACTTGTTATTGTTAAAAGCTTTTACGTTTCGCACTTGCTAGAGGATTTGCTCCCACAGGTGTTGAAACATGTTTATGTTTTCTCTGTGTGATGATCGTGTTAGGGTCACTGAACCTAGATGCATACCGCGCCAAAGGTAAAGCTGTAATCACAATTAAAGATCTCAATGTGTGATCATCACAAATGATGACGCGTGATTCGATAATTGACCACTAATTATTTCGCTTTAATGCAATCACATATTTGTTTATGAAGGATAAGAATATGATTATCTTTAGCAATGCTATGATGATATACCTTGATTTCCTAGTTTGTATCGGAGCTCTACAAGCCGGCCTTGCTATGGTGACCTTCAAAAATTTCCATAGATATTTTCATGTATTATTTTAATAACGAATGGAAATTTATTTTGACAAAAAAAGAGAGTAAAACTTAACAAAATATATGACAAACACTGTTTCTTAGGCATAATATATATATTTACAATTTTAGACATACCGATATCTTGATCAAATGAAATTGCACTCAAAGTATCAAATGAAATTCGAAATATCACAAATAAATTAAATATCGAATAATAAAAAGGTACATATCCTATCTTACGTCGTTTTCTATCAATATTAAAGTAGTTCATTGTGTTGTTTTGTTCCCGGTGCTAAAGCTTGAGTTTTTTTTATTTCCTTTTTCGTTGAAAAGGTTAGGCTTTTCTTGGATTTTGCCAATAAGAACGTGACTTGTGTTTTCGAATTGACGAACTCAACATTCCAACCTCCAACTCAGCATACCAATTATTAAATCTAATCAAAGGATAATCTTGGATTGGAAAAAAAAAGTACACAGGCGACACTGGTTTCGAGTACACAGGCGACACTGGTTTCGAGGTAAGAATACATGTACCATCTTCTCGTACCATGGGCGTCATTATATCTTAAAAAAATCTGTAAAATTTAAAGTTGTCGAGATTTTATATATATAACCAATACTCATTAAAATAACTGGGACGATTATTATATTAGCAGGAAGATTGTAACTAATTATCCAATATTAGATTATGATCGTGTTTAAGACTCAATTAATTAACTAATAATCATGCTAATTTTGTTGTTATGAATAAAAATTAAAACGATATAAGTTTACCAATTATGAAGATATGATAGGTTCTTGTATAGGTTATTCACATATTTATTGATGATCTATGTATCGTCATGTTTGATATCCAATTAATATAAAAAATATATACGTACTTATATCGAGATAATTAACCAATTATTATTAACTAATAATATTGTAGTAAATATGTCAATGACAGAATTACATAATAATCTTAACTATACTATTATCTTTTTCTTTTTTTTATAGTTAACATTATATTACATCAATAAAGGAATAAAGGAAACAAGATGTAACATATGACTATTTCAAGATTAACTGATGTCGTTGCCATGTGAGCAATTTCAGTTTCTGTACAATTTATATCCAAGACCTACCCACTAGAATGGGTTCATTATGTTTTTGAACCTAGAACCTACCATTCTTAAGACTTGGAATCTATTTCATTACACGTTCCAAAGTTAATTTCAAGTCATATCTTTATTATTAGTTGAACAATTACAATGAATCGTTATTTTTAGGTTTAATATCACAAAAAAAATCATAAATTGGTACATATGTAATAAATTTACGCAAAAATAATTTTTTTGGCTACTGGTATACTAATTTTGGATTTTACTCTCTATTTATACAATTGTACCAGTTTTGTATTTTTCATGGTATTATTCCAATTTTACAAAGGGTATAGTTGTGACAAATGTACTAGTTTATGGTTTCTGGAGTTAAAAAAATTAATTTTGGATAAATTTATTATAAGTGTACCAATTTAAGGTTTTTTGTGGTCATTTAGAATAAATTTATCATAGGTGTACTAGTTTAAGGATTTTTGTGGTAAAAAAAATTAGTTTTGGTAAATTTCTTACATATATATCAATTTTGGGTTTTTCGTGGTATTAACCATTACTTTTAATAACCACCATTTGCTATTACAAGCCACTAACTATAACTTATATTTAGACACGTGAAGCATAAGAAACATTAACAATATAAAAGTCTCAGCCATAAATAAAAGTCAAGACTAGTGGTGTCATGAATTACCGTAGAATTTGAGACATAGATTAAGAAAAACACAAGAACTTATTTTATGTTTTAGATTCTAGGTTCCATCTACCTAGATCCTAGAACTTATCCAGCGATATAGGTTTCCTAATGTTTTGAACCTATAACCCAACCTGCATATCTTAAAACTTGGAATAGGTTCCCTTTTGTACAATTTTTTTTTTTAATTCCAAATCTTATCCCGAAACTATACTCACTCCTAATCACCATAATAAGCATTACACGACCCTATTGTCCATGGCTATTGCAATTCTTGTTAAAAACTTGCGATGTAATGTCAATGTTAAAATCACGACAATTGAAAAAAAAAAAAAACTTATAAATGTTACAATCAAACTTTATCAGAAAGTCATTTAACACTTTCACCATCACGAATGTTCTTTTGAATATTTTATGATGTGTTTATTTCGCAAAAAAATAAATTATTAAAAAAATGATCGTTTATATCATTTACAAAAATGAACGAACGGAAAAAAATTTATCATCAAAGAAAACATTTAGGTATAAATTATTATCGGTAATAAAAATATTCTTTAGTGATGAATTATATTAAGTGATATAAATGATCATTTATAGTAAAATAATTTTTAAATTACTTATTTTCTACAAAACAAACAGAGCTTTAGGGTATGTATATTTCATGGAAAATTAATGTTTTGGGAAATATTTTCCCAAAAATGATTGATGAATGAGCAAGAAATATTTTCCTTGCTCGCAAAAGTGTATTGATGTAAAATTAATGATTTTTGAAATATTTTTCTAGAAATAATTATTTGTATAGCTTACAAAATGTATTGACATAAATTGTCTTTGATAATAAAAATAATTTTTATTGGATAATTATTTCGAGCGGCACAAGCTATCATAATATATTTGTAAAATTATTAATTTTTCGTGAAATGAATAGGATGTTAATCTCCCCCCTCATTTCAGCCATGGGAGGATTGTCGGCGTCGGGGGTCCCTTCTCATCTTAATCTTCTTCTTACTCGATTATTTTATTATATTAGAGGAAGCAGGAAACGAGCACCCGCTCCCAAATAGGGCGACAAAGAAAATACCGGAGGCCTTGCTGCTGACACGTAAGGCGGCTTAAGAGCCCCCCCGGGCGCCCCCATTTGCTAGCTGGGGCCGGTAATGAGGGGCATATTTGACTTTCTCTCCCATCAGCATCGCACGTATCCAACTTAGAAATCGCCTCCTCTCTCATTGGCCAGTCCGCTTGCCTTCCTCGCTAAGCAATTTCACTAATCACGACAGGGACATGCGAACACGGTTTTAAATTTGCATTTTTTTTTTTAATAGTAAGCGACGCTCACCACAAAAAAAATAATCAAGTTGGGATTATCCATTTTGCATGTACTCCAAATTAAATTTCATGTCATAAGAAATTTGAAAACTAGTAATATTCGTAACACACATTGCACCAATTAACTTGCATCGAAGTAATTCCCGTGTCACAAAAAATTAAGAATTTTGATAGATTCACAATACTCGAGAGAGCTGTTGGGGTAAAAATTAAGCAGATTTCTCAATGATATTGAAATAAATTATAAGTAAATGTGACGGTAGCTACTAATTTTGAAGTTACATGACGAGAAAATTAATTTGGGATTAATATAACGTGTATCTATTTAGAGCTATTCTTGTGATACAAAATTAATTGAAGATAAATGCGGTACATGTACAATTGACTAGTTTGAGATTCTTTATGGTATTAGCCTTCAATAAACGCATAATGAGTTTATTTCTAAAATTAATCAAACGTAAAATTATTTTTAGTGGATTTAACCAATATATTAGGAACGCCGCCCTGTCCACAGTATGAATCGCCATCTGGAAAAAGGAAAAAGAGATGTAAAAAAAAAGTAGAAAAATAAAAAGAAAAACCAACCTGGACAAAAATATCTTCTCCTGCGCCCACCTCTGCGACACAACACCACGAGAAAAAAAATATCTAAAGAAAGGAAAGAAGAAAAAAACAACACGAATACAAAACGCGAGCAGAGACGAAACACGACGCAAATCTTAACGGGCGTAACTACCAGGAAGCTTTCCCCCAGGATTCAGCTCCAGGTCGGTGCCCCTCTCCCTCTGTCTCCGTCTCCCCTATTCAATTCGGAAGCAACGCAACACGCGAAAACCGGAAGCCCCACCACCCCCAAATGGACCGATCCGTCGCTCTCAGCCGTCGATTCCCGCGCAGCGACCCTTCACCGCCTTACTGTTTCTCCTGGGATTTTTCTCGAGCACCTTGTCGGCATAAGCCCCCCCCCCAAACCCATATAAGCTCCCCTGCACCTCCGCTCGCCGACCATTTTACCCATTTTGTCGCTCAGTCTCTCTCTGTTTCCGTCTCCGTCTCTGTCTCTGTTTCTTGCTTCAGAGGTGAAAAATTCGATGAACCCAGAAGAGGAGCGATATCCAAAATCTCCTCCCGGTTCTTCTGACCGCGGGAGAGGTAAAGGCAAGGCTCCTGCCGGTGCCGGGTCGTCTTCTTCGGCCGCGCTGCAGCCCGAAACGCCGTCGTTCGTGATGGGTTCGGAGGCATTGCCTTCTGGGTCTTTCTTCGATATGGAGAGCATTGGCCTCTCCGGGTCTCCTTTGCCTCTCATGGAGTTCGAGGCGTTCTCTCCTCTGAACACGTCCTCGTCGTTCGACTTGTTTTTCGAGGTGAAACCGGAACCTGTTCTCGAAACGACCCATCCTCTCGGCGGGCCTCCGTTTGGTGCTGGTGTAGCGGAAACAGAGGAGGCAGGATTTCCGGCGAGAGGCGGTGACATGGAGACTACTGTCGGTGCTCCTCAGCCTCTGGAGCGCCTACAGGGTACTCCAGTCCCACCGTTTCTTTCGAAGACCTTCGATTTGGTCGATGACCGATCGTTGGATCCAATCATATCGTGGGGGTCGAGCGGCGAGAGCTTCGTCGTGTGGGACCCTGTTGAATTTGCCAGGAGTGTACTCCCAAGGAACTTCAAGCACGGCAATTTTTCCAGTTTTGTTCGGCAGCTAAATACTTACGTGGGTATTTGCTGGAACACGGCCTTCATTGGCTGCTGTTCCCTTTCTGTAAATGCTTTCTTTTCCCTCTGCCTCTTTTTGCTTTTATATTTTGATGTATTTCTTTTTCATTTTTTGCTGCACCGCTGTGCCTTTTCCTTTGTTTCCTGCTTGACTTTGTTGTACGTTTAGTTGTAGTTCCACTGTATAAAGGGGGCATAATGGAGGCATTCTTGATGCTGTAATCTGTAGCGAGAGCTTGTAAATGACTTCGAAATTAATGAGTAATTTGTTTACATATGTTTCTAATTCTTTAATCCTCTGGATGTCAGTTCTTTTTTTACAGATTATGTTAACTTATCCCAGGTCTTTTCAACGAGTCGCAATTCTTGTCCACGTGCTGTTTTATTTGATCGTATTTCCTTTAGACTTTCCCCCCTCAGGTTTGGTGCTAGTTTTAGGTGCTTCTAGACATGAAAAATAAGCTTCTTTCTTCACTCATCCTTAAGTTCGAGGCTGGTTTTCTGTCTTGCTACTCCTGATGAAAGAATGTCTCCCACAAGTTTTCTCCGCAGCCGGGATTTCATTCATCTCCTGCAGGTAGAAATTCTCAGGTTTTGGTATATTGTTGGTAACCAGTCAATGTATAGGTTCCCATGATGGGTTATATTTTATTCCTTATGCAGATTATCCAGCTAAAAGATTTTCTATGTACCGAAGTGCAGCTTCTCCTGTTTATGAAGACTGTTCATTTTTGGCTTGTATGCATGAATGATACGTGCTAATCTTTCAGACTATAATTTCTCCTTTTGGTCTTTTGGTGATTTTTACAAAATTCAATTCCCTATTCATTCTTGGACTTTCATATAATGTGTTCAGGGGTTCCGCAAGATCGACACTGATAGATGGGAGTTTGCTAATGAAGCTTTTCAGAGAGGGAAGAAGCAACTTCTAAAGAACATTCAAAGACGTAAGTCGCCTCAGACACAGCAGATTGGAAGCTACTTTGGACCCTCCAGTGAAGCAGTGAATCCTGGGTTGGAAGCTGAAGTGGAGATGTTAAAGAAGGAGAAGAGTATGTTGATGCAGGAGGTAGTTGAACTGCAGCAGCAGCACTGTGGAACAGCTCAACATGCAGAAGCAGTACATCAGAGACTTCAAGCTGCTGAGCAAAGACAAAAGCAGATGGTTTCATTCATGGCAAAATTGCTTCAAAACCCATCCTTTGTAGCGCACTTGAGGGAAAAGAAGGAACAGAGAGAAATCAGCTCTTCAAGGGTGAGGAGGAAGTTTCTCAAGCATCATCAGCCAGAGGATGTTGAAGCAGTCCCCTCCAGGGAAGGGCAGATGGTCAAGCACAGACATGATACGGGGACTCTTGATGCATCTTCTGGATCTCCTATTTTGAATCCTATTCCTGTCGAAAACCCTAGACATATCCCTGAAGTTTCAACTGGCACAGGTTTAGGTGAAGAGAAGATTCCGCCTCAAGTTGAGGATGTCCTGTCAAGAGAAACAAGGATGCCACATGATATAGCATCTATACAGGGCTATCTCAAAACTCGGGATCTGCTTAGAGAGGGGTCATCAAGCTTGGGAACTGATCCCCAACTCAAGGGGAAGAGTGTCAGTGAGAGCCCAGGGCAAGAGTTCACTCCTCATTACCTTGTCTCTTTCCCAGAGGAATCGGCAGAGATGAAGGACTTTCCAGATTTCTCATCAGGGTTCGAAAGCATGATTAAGCAAGAGGAGGTATGGGGCATGGGTTTTGATGTGAGTGCTGGTATGTCTAGTTCTAGTGGTGTGGAATGGGGTAATCTTGCTCAATATGATGCACTGGAAGTGGGAGTTACTGGTGGGCTATCTGATATATGGGATTTAAGATCAATGCAAGCATCTGGGCGTTCAGACATTGATAAGTGGCCGGCTGATGAATCAACCCGTGATGAGCATGAGGGTCAAGCTGGCCAGCATAAAGATGATATACATAGGGAAATGGATCCATAGGTTGCCCTTTATGTTGCCAATTGATGATTATATGGATTTTAGTAATGTTAGTTGATGGTGTCTATGCTCCTAGATGAAAAGTATAGACACTCATTGATTAGTAAAAGCTTCCATTCTTGATTGATTCGAGTCTTGGTTCTCGGCAAGGTTTCTGGTTCAGCTGATTCTCTAATACAAGTTTATGTCCTTATGAGCTGCACTAGAGTTGCAGGGCTTTCCTTGGCTCACAATGTCCTTTTCTTTTGAGTTGTGAAATTGCAGGTACCTGACCTTGGATGGAGATGGACGCTTCCATGGGAGTTTGGTTGCTTTTCTGAACCTGGACTGCACCATAATAGTTCACAAACTTGGTGAGTTGATCCTCTTCATGCCACTTGATCCTTTGCCCTGATTTATGATACCAGTCTTTCATGGTGATATGACATTCTAACACCCCTTTTTCACCCATTCAAATTTGATCACGGAGGCAATTTTATCAACTGGGCACATTGATACAAGTGTTCACAGTACTTTCACGTGACACGAGATGGTTGCTCTTTCTAGGTCTAACCGTATTGATAGACTCTGCAATAGTCCATTGCGGTGATTGCAAAAGCTGCATATCAGACATTTCATATCTGAAATGCTTTTCCCTGGATAGGCAACTGAAATGAGATGGAAGACAAAGCATAGGGAGATACTGAGATTAGCTAACCAAATGGAGCATTTGTTCAGCCATACCAGAGAATGCTGGCTTGGCCAATATGTTATCTGATCAAATATTCCTGAAGTTGATGAAGACTAGATAGGCTGAAGTTACGATTCTCGCCAATTCAAAGGGACTATCAGTTGGTTTTTTGGTTGGCAATGACATAATATGAGATCCAAACCGAGATCCTATCATACGGATGTTTGTGAGGTTAACATAGTATAGAGAAGAGATTCTATCGTGCCCCAACTTGCTATCATGACCTGCTAACTATAGATCAAACTTTTGGAGTTCACTCTTGTAATTTGAACGGGACATTGTTGGACCCACTACAGAGGAAATCATTGTAGGAACATTTCTTTACTTGGGAACTATTCAAAGTTTGTTTGGGAAAGTATCTTTACTGCTAGGATGGTTGTCACATGGAAAGAAAAGGAAGGTTGGCTTCTGAAGCTAGTTTGTAACTTTCGCTTGACTTCTACTGTCTCGCAGAGTTACTATTAGAAGTAATTATTTTTATATGCTGTGTTTTTCTTGAATTATTTTGGCCAGGAAGCGCTTTGTTCTGCATTCTATTCTTCCTAAATTCCCTACTAACATACGAATTAACAGAAAGTCTCCATGCTCCCTGTGATTCTTTCTTATACTGAACTCGTTTTGTGAGCTTATGTGAGCAAGCTCGTATGCTCGTGTGCAGGTTCTGATGAGGGTGAGCTTCAATCTATACAGATCTCTTTATCAGAATCTGTGTCACGGTGCATGTGCAACTGCATCAACGGAGATCATCCCTATTTGGTCCACCTTTGAGCATGGCACTTTACTCGCCCACCATGCCTTAGATACATATTTTTCGTGTAGCTTGATGGAGAGTGAAAAACGCAGTCTGCGTGCATACTCACTATATTCAATATGAAGTTATTTGGACTTGCCTTCTAACCGATCGACTTGTAGTTGATTCTTGAGTCAGTTATGAAGCTATCGACGGTGATGGTGGTGTGTTACTTCTAATCTCTTCTCGGAGCGTTGTTAGATCAGGTGGGTCTCAGTCTCACTTATATGATAAAAAAAACTTTTGTTTTCATTTAGAACTAACAAAAGCACATGACACATTTTTAGTTTATTTCTTTAAACATTTCTTAATTTAAAACAATTTTTGATTGCGGCTTATACTAATTGTTCATTTATATTTCTTTTTTTTAAAATAACGTTTACCATGTTTAGTTATTAATTATATTTTTCTTGTATTTTATTGTTCCATTATACTCTTTTACTCATAAACTATATAATCCTAACAAATATCAATTAATCGAAATAAACAAAAGAAACGCATGTTAATATAAATATGCAATATGAAGAAAGTATGGATATACAATATAATATCTGCCATGTACATATTTGAAGGACAAGATAAAAAGAAGAAAATTAAAGTATCACATTTGTATGAATTTAAGTGCAACAGATTAGAACCAGGATGAATACAAGCATTTTGTTAATTCCATAAACTTATTACTTACCAGACAAGTTTCAAATCAGAAAAACACAATCTTATAAGTGATTCTAAGAAAAGTTTTGAGGAATTTCGATCAATTTTGTTATAAAGAAGGAAAAAAGATGCATATTCTTGAATAGAAGGGATTTGAGCCTTTTGGGATGAAAATTTTCCTCCACTAATGATATTGTGGAAAAGTTCCAAATAAAATCCAAAATGCTTTTATTTTTTTAAATAAGGACTAACATGAACTTTATGTCAAATAAAAACCTAACGTGACAATGGTTGTAAAAAAAAAAATAGAGCATTGAAATAGCTATAGTTATTTCGAAAAAAGGCCTCGTCTCACTGGTCTGCTAAATATTCCAACCAGGCAAATGTTTTTGTTCGAATACAATTTTAATTTTAAATTATTTTTTATTCTTAGTTTTAAAGTTTCACTTGAAAGAAACTACAGTTCCTTCTCTAAGGCCTTATTTGGTTCCATTACAAATGATTTCTTGAGGCAGTCCCTCATTTGGAATGATGTCCCATTCTAAACATTTGGATCTTACAAAGTTAAAAGGTCTTCTAGGGAGGTATCCTCCTCATTGGCATGAGCATTGATCAACATCGATGTCGACCATTGGTGACCCACAGCGGTAGCATCCGACAATGGTGGTGAGGATGGTGATAGACATGGGCTTTTGATAATGGTGTTGAGAACGAGAAATTAGAATCTTAACGTTAGCTAATCCTGAACAATCCAATTCCGCACTTTTTGAGGAATGTCATTCACTGTGAAAAAAACCCAGTTCGCCATTTTAATTTTCCTCTGGACGCGACAAACTAGGAAACGAAATTCCTCTCCGTATTGAACCAAACGAGGCCTAAATATTTTCAAACAAATAACCCGTCAGAACAACTCACATTAGCTTATTTCGAAGTTAGTCTTTTTTGTCAGAAAATTTTCCAGTTAAAAGCAATGCAGAAAATGCTGAAAGCACCCATCTCTGGATTGTACACTGGCATGATCCGTTCTTGTAATTTTAGAACGAAGACAAGATGCAGCAATTCAATTTCTTCAGGCTCTATTGCAATCGCCATTTGCCACTGGAGTGGCGCTTGCAATACAGCGAACAGAGCACGAGCTAGCTATAGGTCAAGATTCACCGGCTCTGTGTAGGCAAGGGTATCTCACTTCAAGAGATGAACTAGCCTCCTGGTCAAACGATTCATACCAAGATGTTTACAGCTACAACCCAAAGAAGAAGAATTGATGTCAAATCCAAAGGCAACATCATGTCCTTGCATTGAGGACCTTGCCATACATTGCCAATGACTAAAGGCTAGGAAATATAGCACTAGCTATAGTTCCTAATAGCCAATCTACTAACATGGAGGATGAAAAACATGCATCCCATTATGAAAGATGATGTAGACATAAGAATAAAGGGCCTGCCACCTACCTCTCTTTGCGTGAGTGGCAAAAGGAATTTGCTTAAGGCACATGTAGTGCCATGAAAAAAGTAATACATAAATGTATTGCATATGAGTAGAAAAAGAATCTGGTCAGGCTGACAGAAGGATTCAATCAACAATAACTCATTTAACTGAGCAAAGGTGATAATCATCTATAACAGGGAACAAAATTGCAAGCGCCTCTTTAACGGCATGGGACTAAAACAAAAATGATCGCCACAAAGAAGGCAACTACAGATGAGAAAGTAAGACATATTAGTTAGAACCTCCCTTCTGCTTTTTTGATGCATGTCCATTCGCTTGTTTGTTCATTTTAGCTTCGCGGCGCTCTCTCTTCACTCCTTTCGCTTTATTCGGTAGATTCATATCTCCAAGCTACAAGAGAACAAATTAACAAATACAATTACATCACCATAGGAAAGTGAGGCAAATCTATGTGTCCTAAAGTTTGTTTTTTTATAGCTCTTCCTATTTGTTCTGCTCCTGTTTCTTCTTTTAACAGTGAGCATAATAAGGACTACGGGAAAGAGTGGGGATGTAAGGAGGGTAATATAGGATGGTAGCTCCATAAGACTATTATGAAACTCAATAATATGATAGAAGCACTCACCTGTTGATCAGGTATATAAACCTTCCCGATCTTCCCTTGTATAACATCGCGGCCAACATTCTTTTCCTACAAAGATGATACATTCGAGATCATCATGTCGGTTCATTCCACTAGAAAATAATAAAGGAGATAAAACTGGGGAATAACATGTGATTAGCCAACCTTCTTTTTAGGCTTGTCCGCAGCTGTTTTCATGGCCTCTTTTCTTAAACCATCATTAGGAAGCCGATGCCTACGTAATACAAAGTCCATCGAGGGACCAACTTCCACCAGTTCCATCCTTGGAACAATCGTACCAGACTTCTTAAGTCGCAGAGCACAATGCGTGAAGACGACCCGATTAGAAGATAGAGCTGTGCAAACATAAGCACGGTCTACGCCGGCAAGATTCAAATTCTCCACAACCTGCATAATTAACATGATAAATCTTGTTGATGACATCTCTACCGAATTTAGAAAGAGAAAACTTCAAAGATATTAGACCCACCTCTCCTCGAAACAACTCAAGTAGAACTTCCTTCAAATGCTTCAATTCTTCAACGCTCTCGAATCCTTCTCCAATAAATGCAATAAAAGGTTTAGAGCCCATCTTTGGAGCCAGCTTCTTATCATATACAAAAGACTCCATAGATTTGAAATTTTCTACGCCAACTTCGACAAGGTCGTAGATGTGATGATCATACATTCGCCCTATAATGAGATTGTCTGGTCGCTTCTTGGAGTGAGAGCCAAACTGTGATCAAAGAAAGCCACTAAACACCATCAGACAGAAAAGATATCTTTCAGACAGATGATCAGTCTATAGTAGTCTCTTTTCCAGAACAGAGCTAAGCACATTCGATTCCATACCAAATGCATAAGGCATCTTAACTTCATAATGCCATAGCTTGTAAAAAATTAGATGTGGCCAACCCCGATTGTAATACCGAGAAACCCCAGATATATTTCAGACGTCAGTTGCTCCTTCTTGGACAAAGCAAGAATGAGTAACCAACAGAGGAGATAAATAGCAAAAATCGACCAGCAACTTTTGCACGTCATCATGCTGTTGCTGATTGAATCAGACTTGCTATTGCACAATGAGAACGAGATTTAAATGGTAAAAGGCAGGCTGGAATGTCCAGTCGAAAGAAAGGAAGCTGTGAGAGTCCACATTCAAGGAAGCAACTCATGCTGCTCAAAAGGCAATGGAAAAAACATTCATCAACACCCGCAATCTCCGCATAATCCGCTAATCAGGACTACAAAATCAGCACAGCATAATCCATCGAGCGCAACAGAAACCGAAAGTCCAAGCTCACCACAAACATGCTGCAATCGGTCTTTTGAGAGAAGAACTCCAAGGAGGTCTCCCCGCCGCTCTCGAACGGCCTGACGTTGTCGTTCTTCCGCGTGTACCTCACCGAGCTCTCCTTCTTCAGGTGATAGATTTCGGTCAGCACGGAGTTCAGCAGCCCGCTGGTCTTCATGCCTTGCAATATCAGCGTCTTCCTCCCAGTCTCGACCTGCAACGACATCGCCGCCCCCAAAATCCAAAACCCAACCGAAAAAACTCGTCATTCATTCAGACCCTAAAACATGGTAAAAGAAAAAAATCCGAACTTTCTGCGTTTTTTCCATATTTTTCGATGAACGAAGGAACCCAGGAAAGAGGAAGAGCTACTGAGGGACTCACGATCCTGGGGGCGCGCTTCTCGAGCTCTCGCCTGATCCTCCCTTTCTTCGGAGTCTTGAACTTCATCATGATTACCTGCGAACTGAAACTGCGAGCTCCGTCAAACGCTTCGTCGCGTTGAAATGGAGGAAAGAGGGAAGAAGACGAGCCTGCACGCACTTGCGACAATAAGGAGGAAGAAGAAGAAGAAGAAGAGGAAGCGGCAGCAAAGTAGAAGTTGCAGAGACAGCGCTTTTCCTAGGGTTTTGCCGCCGGAGGAGAAGAGGGTGTGAATCGAGGAAATGGGTCATCCGACCCGATTTTTGGGACCCGACCCAATGGGGCCGCTCGGTCTTGTCTAGGCCCGGCCCATTCTCGCCCAATGGGCGGGACCAAGGCGGCCCGGATAAATATGAAAAAGGCTCGGACCGAGATTTCTCAGTTCAGTCCGGACCGATTCGGACTTTAGCTTGGATCTTTTTCTTTAGTTTTTGAATTTCGTTTCTCAAAGTTTCAAATCTCCACATTCGATTATCGATAAATTTTACTCACGATCCAATAAATTTCATCAAAGAGTCAAACCTGGTATATTTCCACTTGAACATGGCATAACTATTAGATTACATTTGGTCATATGGAATTCTAATCATGACAGAACAAAATATAATAGGATATGAACTCTAGGGAATTTTGTTATGTCCATATCCACTATTTCGTGATTATAATGATAAAGTAAGATATATTATATATATTATCATTGCTATAAACGCCTATATGAATAAAAAAATTTATAAATGAAGATGGTAAAAATTTCTCATGACATTTTTGTCTACTTTATTATTATTTTTTTTTTCTTTTTTAATTTATTTTTTATTTCTTTCTCCCCTTCCATCATTCTCTAATAAAATTTTATTAAATAGAAAATTATACTAATATACCTAAAATACTAAAACACCTAAATATGTAATAAATATATATTTATATATTGAATTTATATTATAAGATAAAATTAAATTCTAATATACAAATAAAAATTAAATTAAATTAAAAAAATATTTTTTTTTCATTATTCTGAATTCTTATATTATAATTCAAATATCATTTATATTGAGATATAATTTTAATTTGTTAATGTGAGAAATTTGTTATTTGAGAAAAAAAACTATAAATTTTATCTACTTTTATCTCACATTTTTCATGGAATAATTTTATCTAGTATAATCCCCTTTATATCAAATTTTATCCTATCTCGAGTAGGCATTAAACAAAATATATAATAAATTTTATCATATTCTGAATTTTATTTTGACGGCCTAACATAGCCAGACTCATGAGCTTGGATGATTGATTTCATATTTTTACGACTTTACTTAGATTTATAAATAAGTGATAACGGCACTATTAGTCCTCGAGCATTTTCAATTTGTTCAATCCCGTCCTTCTATTGCTTTTATACCATTTTGATCCCTAAATCATGTGTTTCGTTATCCAAATTAGTCTTTTCATTAGAATTACAAACGGAAATGCCGACGTGGATGACTACTTCAAAATCATATCCACGTTAATGCTAACTGAACAACTTGTGCTAAACTATACTAAAATATTAAAATTTCTTAAAAAAAAAAAAAAAAACCTCCAACTTGAGAGGGATTTTAGTGTCGCTGGTGGCTCCGCCCAACCACCTATGAGCACTACTAAAAGAAAATAAAAATTAGAGATTGATGGAAGGGGAACAAATAAAAAAAAAATAAATTAATTAAAAGAGAAAGAAAAATAAGATAAAAAATAAAATTAAATTAAAGTATAAAAAGTGTTACACAAGATTTTTACCATATCTATTTGTAAACTTTGTAGTTTATTTAGATTAATATGTCGTTAATATCAAATAAAATATGTGATAAGATGTGAATATATCAAATTTTATTATTGCAATTACTAAATAGTGTATAGGATATGAAATAGGAAATAACAAAATCTCATGAATTTCATATCTTAATCTGTCTAATCCTATCATAATCCAAAATCCAGATAGAGGATGAGAGAAAATGAGAGAGAAGTGACGATGACTAGTGATCGCCTCCTAGCCCAACTAAAGCGGGTCAAGCAATGTTGCAAGTGTATCCTAAATAAGAGTCGACAATGGGACTATATTAAAATGGATTATCCATTTGTTCTTCTTTTTAATTATATTAATTAAATAATTCACTTAAAAAATAAAAAAAATAAAAAAACAACATAAGATGCTACATCAATGCCATTTATAGTTTAACAATCACGTGATGGCCACGCTATGCTCATTAAAGTTCCCACGAAATGAATTGGTGAACTTTAATTGCTACCCTTAACTCTCAACCCTATATTCTACGGTTTTGATATTAAAGTCCGTCTCCTAAATAAGATTTGACAACAGGAGCTATATTGAAAGAATTAAACTTACTAGCGACATAATCACGAAATAAGCGATCCATGCACGAGAACGAAGGAATCTAGGGTAATCAATGACCCCATGCTCGAACGTCGGGACTTGACTAGTTCATTACCATAACTCATCAAGTATGCCTCATTTTCTTCTTCGAATATCGACCTCCATTTTCTACCTCCCTTCTTTTAAAACAACGAAATCGCGTATCTTGTTCCGTTATCAATGGAGTCCCAACACTCCGACACTGCATTTCTGTAACGTCTCGACTAAAGAAACGAAACAATCAGGGGCATGATGATCCGATATTTACAAAAATATCAAACATTTTCAACCTGTCACTGCAGTGCCGATGGTCCGCCGGGATCGAGATTTGACTCGACCCTGTCGAGCCAGCTCCTCCGCCCCGTCCCCACCCGGTCCTCCACCCTTGGCGACTGTTATAAAAACGGCGCTCTGCCAGCACTTGCGCACAAGGCAGAACCGAAAATCCCAAACCCTACCCTCCCCCTCCCCCTCCCCCGCTCGACCAGAGAACGCTCAACGCTCAACGCTCGCTGGCCCGTCGAGGAGCTCGCTCCCTCCTTCACACTCTCCTCTTCTCACTCTCTCGCCCCTCTCGCTCTCTCTCTCTGCAATTCACCGCGCGCTTCCGACCTCGAAGTCCCGGCCCTCTCGGGCTCGTTCTCCGCGCACCGTTTCGATCCCCGCGTCCCCCGTCTCGCCATCGGTTTCGGGTTCCCTTTTCGAGTCCCCTTTTTCGGTTTCCCGATGTGTAATTAGGGCCGCGGTTGCGCCGCAGGAATAGGGGGTTTTCCGATTGTAAGATCTCGGCGTTTTTTTTTTTTTTTTTTTTTTGGTGTCGAATTGGGTCGTGGGATAGTGGGGCGGAATGATCGAGCTTTTTCTCGTTTGTTAATTTCGTGTTGTAATGGAGAAAGGGGTAGTTTTTTGATTAGGGTTTTTTTTTTTTTTTGTGGGGGAGATGGATGGCATGCGTAGATCGTTCGATAGATCGAGGGAATTGGTCTCGAAGAAGCCGCGGCTGGCGGCGGCGGAGGAGCTGGGCGGGCGGCCCTACGCTCTGAGGCCGGGGCCGCAGGTCGCGAACCCGGCGCTGGTGCAGCAACAGCAGCAGAGGTTCAAATTGGCCGATAGAGAAGTGGTGGAGGGCAATGATCCGAGCAGCGAGGCGTACCAGCCGCAGCCCCTGCCGCAGCACCAGCAGCAGCAGCAGCACCAGGAGCTGGTGGAGCAGTACAGGACCGCGCTCGCGGAGCTCACGTTCAATTCGAAGCCGATCATCACCAACCTGACGATCATAGCCGGGGAGAATTTGCACGCCGCCAAGGCGATTGCGGGCACTGTGTGCACGAACATTATCGAGGTGAAAATCCAGTTTTACGATCACTATGTCGCTGTTTGTTCGATTGATATTTTTCTTTTCTTTTTCTTTTTTCTTTTGCTCGAATTTGTACCAGGAAAGCCAACGAATAGTAAAAGGTGTCTCTTTTTAGCTTGTAGTAGAAAAGGATAAGCGAAACAGGGACAACTGTTTGAAGTTTCTCCTTTACCTTTTCCCCTCTTTCTCTTTGTGGAGTGGATGCTCATGCTCTAACTTGCCAACCTTATACGACTTTAATCTACGCACTGACTCAATAAAATTACCACCTTTACGAGTATTTTAGTGTCCCTTGAGGAATGCACTGCTCTGACATATTTGATATGGAATTACTTAGTGGGGTTATTTGCATTTTGTTCCTCTCTCTCCTGTACCTCTCTCCCTCTCTAACCAAAAGAGAAAAAGATAAGGAAGAAAGAAAGAAGGAAAAGGGTTCTTCCATCTTTCAGGGGATATATTGCTAAAGAAGCGAAGTATGATCAACTTCCATCTTCCATGGGAGATGTGGTCCGAAATGGGGTCTTCAATGCTGGACTTGGGAGAGCTGATTAGTGGTTTGAGATTCCTGGTGTCTTGTCCTTATTCTTTGGACTGCGGACATATGTTATCAAGCAGCAATTGCGGTTTCAGTTGAAGTTAGGATAATCGTTGTTTGAAGTACTGTGTTAACATCTCTTGAATTAGTAGCTAAGTTTGTGATGCACTGTCTTCTATACAGACAGAAGATTGGAAAATCTCCTTTTGTTTCCTTAAGATTTCCAGAGCTAGTCAACAGGATGTCATTCAACAAGAAGTTTAGGATTCTGTAACAACTTTATTTTTATGCCTATGAAGGTTCTGTGTACCAGCAATTTTATGGTATATTTTAATGCCTATGAAGGTTCTGTGTACCGACAATTATATGGTCTCTTACTTGACTGTCTTCATTTGTTAAGATGATGTAGAGGACTATGGCTTAGATATTACATAGTCCTTTTTCATTTTCTTTTTGGGATTGGTTTTAACTTTTACTCTCTATGCACCATTAAGGGAAATTGGACCTGCAGTTTTCCATATACCCAAAAAGGAGATTATATCTGATTGTACTAATAATGTGCAGGTTCCAAGTGACCAAAAGCTTCCATCACTTTATCTGTTAGACAGCATTGTAAAGAATATTGGGAGGGACTACATTAAGCATTTTGGAGTCAAAATACACGAGGTAAGAATCTTTCTGCTATAGTTATTAATTTTTGGTTTTGATGTAAAAAATTGAAATAATTGACGAGTATATTATGAATTGACTTTCCATTTACTTGCGCCTTATTGATTTCATCGTTATTGATAGTCTGATTGTTTTGCATAGTTCTAGTCGTCACTCTTTTTTTTAATCCTGTATGAATATTAGGTTTTCTGCAAGGCATATAGGCAAGTTGATTCTTCAGTACATTCAGCCATGAGACACCTTTTCGGGACCTGGAAAGGAGTCTTTCATCCTCACACTCTTCAAAACATCGAAAGACAACTTGGCTTTGGCTCTACGGGTAATGGTTCGTTGGCATCTACAACATCTAGGTCTGATTCACAGTCTCAACGCCCAGCACATAGTATTCATGTTAACCCCAAATATCTAGAGAGGCAGCGGCTTCAGCAGTCAAGCGGAGTAAGTGCAGTAGCAGTTTAAATGAAGGAATGGACTTTGAATTGAACATGCTTTACATTTGCTTTCTTTTACAACGATCATGGAAATAAAAGGGATAGCTTATTATGGTCAGTGAAGGATGATGCTAGTTCTAATGTATTATGTACTTGAAGAGAATTTCTGCTTATTTTGTGTTTTCCATTTTCTATTAAGGCAAAGGTAAATGATGTAGCTGGTGCTTTGGCAAGCTCATCTGAGGATTTAGAGAGGCTGGATGGAGTACCTAGTGTTAGTGGTGGACATACATGGGAGGATCCGCCAGTGAAAACGCAAGTAAGTCTAAAAGCTCAAACAATGCCGTTTTAGTTTTTTTAAAAACTTTTATGCTTTTACCCTTTGGTTGGTGTCTTGATACATAAAGTTATCTCCAGAGCATTCAACGGTTGCAGAGAGATTCTCTTGGTGAAGCAGTTCAAGAAAAGAGGATAGGTGTAGTTTATGGAAATTATGACTATGGTTCTGATACGTCAAGAAATTCAGCACTAGGAGCTGGAAGAATTACTGGAAAGATTAGTGAGCAGGGACTTAGCAAGCCTTGGTATGGAACTGGAGGTAGTGTTGCCCAATCAGCATCCAGCCAAAGAAATGGTTTTAGTGGGAAGCATGGGATTTCGAGTTACCAGCCATCGAAAACTGCTAGCGTTGATTCTCATCTTCAGCCATCACATGGCATCACAAATAGAAGTGGTGGGATCTCTAGTAGCTGGAAGCACTCTGAGGAAGAAGAATTCGTGTGGGATTCTGTGGACCCTGGATCTATGGAGCGAGATGTAACCAACGTCCCTAGTATCTCAAGAAAAGATCATTGGACTCTTGATGGTGCAGAGGAAATGGTAAGCTCATGGATGTGGATACTTTTTTGAATTTCAATTTCTCGTGCTTATTTTATGTAATCGATTTTCCCCATATAGCATCTTCATCACGTCCTACTAGTAAGTATGGGCGAAGTAAGAAGCATGAGACTTCATTATTTTATGAAGAAATCTTGCTTTTTGCTCAAATTGATGTCCGTTTGTAACCAAAAGTAAAGTCAGTATAGGTTATTACTAATATGTAGGAATTGGAAAGAAGTCTCTTATGGTTTTATGAAGTATGTGCCATTGAGGATCAAAAGTTAGTACTTTTACCTAAAGAAAATGGTTTACTCGTCTGATAGAGGAGAGGAAAAATTTATGTTCATTGAGTCCTGTAATATTGCGAATCATTTTCTTGGACTAGCGTTTTTTCTCGTCTCTAGTACTTTGATTTATGAATCCTAGTTTTGTATCCGAAGATGATTTGCTAACTGTAGATAAATCCTTTCTACATCAAACCCTGGTGCAATTGGATTGCTTTGTGTTGAAATTTACCAAAATGATCCTAAAGGTTGTGATCATGGATTGTGCTCACCTTTGCTGTTGTACTTCTCAATTGGCTCCATGGGGCAAATATATTGTTGAAGAGAGGAGAAATCCTAGGTTGGTTCATGTACACTAGCCGATATTGTATCTGGTGACTAGGACACATTTTTACTGTACCATAAAGTTCTGTTAGAGATGAAGGGGATAATATGCTGTCTCTTTTCCTCCATTCCTAAAGAGTTTTGCCTAGGTTTATGTTTTATTTTGCTTTTTAGTGGAATGAAGATGTAGTGTTACACCTTTTTGTCTAGGAACTTGTGTTCGATTCCTGATCTATCATTCTCTTAACAATACTCATATGGTGCATGCCTGCTGGCTAGTGGCCCAATGCAATTTCAGTTTTTCAGTGTTTCTCAGGATTTGAATTTTGCAAATGTTAGGACACACGTCCAGGTGCAGACTTATGAGCAAAATTTTCCATTTGCCATGCCCTAACTATAAAAATGGGGTTCTAAATGGCAAGGATGCCTTACATTCGATGTTTTTTCCTTTGGTGCACTTCTTTGCTATTTATTTTTCTGACTTCTAATTTGCAATTATAATATGTAGGGATCAATATCTAACCTTGCAAAACCACTTTCAAAGGATGGGTTTATACATACTGGAACTAATTTAGGTGTGTCAGAGGGTTACCCTGGTAGAGCTGGTGGACTGTCATCAAGTATGGGTTCCTTTTCAAGGAGGGAAGTTGGATCAGAGATGAGATCTGCTAACGTCAAACAAATAGGCCCCAGCTTTTCTCCTAGCACAGTCTCCTCAGGATCCACAGAAAGCCAACGTATACAGTCTCTAGGGCCTGCATCACCTTCTGGACGGTCATTAGCATACCAGCCTCTTTCTACTTCTGATACACGCCTCACCCATCAAAAGTTGCAAAATTTGTCCGACCCACGAGTACATATGTTGCCTCGCACTGAGTTTAAGACAGCTCATCTGCCAGAAAAGTCAAGTGTAGGGCCAAATAACCTTTATAATCAGGATTCCTTGTCTAAGTTTCGCCTCAAGGAATTGAAGCCTTCTCCTCCTTCTACATTTCCTCTTCAAACAAGGCACCATCGTCCTCAATTGCAGCAGGCACGATCAGAACCTGCAATGCCAGAGATATTAGGTCAGAGCAAGAAGCCACTTCAATCCCAAGTTTCTGAACGTGATGCTTCTTCTGCCTCAGAAACGGCAGGACAATCAAGTAAGGGTAGTTTTTTGGCTACCGAGATTGAAGGTGGAGCTGTCTCTAGTGATGCTGCTGCTAGGCCACCAAGCCTGAGTGCTGTGGACACGAGGTCTCTGCCATCACGAGTACGTACCAAGCCTCCATCATTGACTGGGCCTCCCCCCATCGATTTGGTCTCCCCTGATTTGGGTGCTTCATTGTCAACTCTCTTAGCATCTCGTCATGATGACTCATCTATTTCAAGAGATGCATCTAAAGTGAAGGCGGGACTGCCCCCAGTGCCATCAGGTCCTCCTCCAACCGCCGTTGATAATGCAGCTGACAGGAGTTCTAGTGCAGTAGAAACAACCTTAAATCCAGTGTCGAGTCTCTTGAGCACATTAGTTGCAAGGGGTCTGATAAAGCCAGAGTCAACTTCCGTGCCTTCCCAAATGCCTATGCAAGTGCAGGACGAGGCCAAAGATGATGCTACTGCTGGATTTGGCCCAGATTCTTCAGCTTCAGTTTCAACAGCTGTGCCGCTATCCTCGACTGAAGACGAGGTACCTATTGTGAAGCAAGTTACCCGGAGCTCTGCTTCCTTGCCTCATTCGCCTAGGGAAATAAAGAACCTCATAGGTTTTGAGTTTAAGCCATCTGTTGTTCGAGAGTTCAGTGAATCTGTGATCAGTGAACTATTCGAGGACTTTCCACATAGGTGTGGCATCTGTGGTGTGCAATTAAAATTTCAAGAGCACCTGGATCAACATTTGGCTTGGCATGATGCAAAAGGTGTACTTTTTGGTTCGAGGGGCTGGTATTTAAACTTAACAGACTGGGTAGCTCGGAAAGAATATCTTCCATCTGGATCTGAAAATATTGTTTCAGAAGAAAAGAGTGGCGAGACGACTGAGATGCATGGCCCGATGGTTCCTGCAGATGAATATCAGTGTGCTTGCATCTTATGTGGTGAGCTCTTTGATGAGGTTTATAGCCTCGAAAGGGATGAGTGGATGTTCAAGGGAGCAGTCCACATGGATATCCCACCTGCAAGTGGTACTTTGATCGGCATAAAAAACCAGAGTTCTCCCCAGGGTCTCATTGTCCATGCATCTTGCGTATCAGAAAGTTCACTGCAGGACCTGGGATTGGCAAATGACATAAAGCTGGTGAGCTTCTCTATATTCTGTCTCTTAGATTGGGACATATGCATTTTGTGTCACAGTTGCATGGGGTTCAGTTGTTGGATCTCTGTCTTCTCTGTCCTAAAGGTGTAAAAAGCCTCTGCCAGCTGATCTTTGCAATACTCCCTTGGTGTCAGTGGACCTTAAGATCCAGCCCTAGCTTAAATCTTTGATCATCTATTTCTGAACCTGCTTTCTCAGATATAAAATGCGTTGCCCCTCCACATGCATAATAGACTGAGATAATTATATGCATATCTGCTTATGGGGATCAATGTATCTCACTCTCACATGGTTATCATTGCTTTTGCTAGGAGAAAATTGCATAATATGCGGGGTGTAGGAGCTGTCTGTAGTGCACTGTTGCCAAATGAAGCCAATTGAGGGAAATCAGGTTTGCTCATTGTGGGCCAGGAACTATGGCTTGCATTAAGCTAAATTTTGTTATGTTCCAAATGGTGCTGAGATCTGTTTCTTCTGCATTGAAATTTTCTTGCCTGTAATGTTTATAGTCTGAAGGAAATACAAAGATATTTGTTTGCGCCTCAATTTTTCCTTCACTAAAGTGGTTTTTATGTTGTTTCCCTCTCTCTCTCTCTCTCTCTCTCTCTCTCTCTTAACTATATGGAGGGCTGTGCGGTTGGGGACTTGCATCCGATGCTTTATGCCTGGCACTTTGAGCTCTCTTGATTATCCTCAAGTTGGATGGAATGTGAGCTTCAAGGCACCCATTGCGCTGTCCCTTCTTTTCTGCAAAGATCATAGATCCTGTATCAATACATTCAGCAGTTTCTGAGGTTCTTTTTTTTTTTTTTTTTTTTTTCCTTTTCCTTTTTTTCTTACATTTGCTAGTTTCATCTTCTTTTAGTTGTATACAATGTTTCGTCTCCTAGACCAATGGGGACTGGAGGTTTTTTAAACCCTTGATGGAAGAATGAAGTGCCCTCAAATTGATCATGTACTGTTTTTCCCTTCTACTTTTACTTTTCGATGTAGAATTGCCAATGAGGACTTATATAAGCTTCACTTTAGCGCACAACGCTAAGGTGGCAACACATATGTTCACCATTCTTCGTAGATGCTGTGTTAATGAGAAGGAACTTGATGTCTGAAAATTCAGTTGTATTATGATTGGAATTATGGTTCTTTTGTGATGTTAGCATCCTTGAGAGGTGCTTGAGATTAATTGTTAGATAAAAGACGTTTTTCGAAATCTTACCGTTTGGTAATTTATAGCAGCATTTATGTTCTTTTGACAGATTGATCACTTATATTAACCATTCTTCGTAGATGCCGTGTTAATGAGAAGGAACCAGATTGATGTCTGAAAATTCAGTTGTATTATGATTGCGACATTATGGTTCTTGAAAGAGTTGCGATGTTAGCATCCTTGAAGAAGATGATGCCGGGAGGAAGAAGACGCTGTGAAGAAGGAAGACGAAGGTGGAAGATAAATGAACATTGATTTTTGCTTCGCCAGTCCTTTCTTGGATCGATTAGTTGGTCTTTGATATATGGAGATATGGGGAGCAGTAACTTTTTGGTCTTTGATATATATGGAAATATGGGGGGCTGTAACTTTTGTAGTTGCTCCTTTGAAGCATATAAAATTGAAGCTTCTTTAGATACTTTTGCCTAATGTATTGCATGAACGACTCTCTGGCACTTTGCTGGTCGGACGCATCTCGTCTTACAGGGTTAGCATTGATTCTCATAGCTTGTACGAATTTGCTTTTGCTTTAGGTTTTTGTGACCCTAGACCGAATATTATTTTGCGACCTTGTACTTGTACCACGATCGCATCATCATATATGACTGATAGGTAAAATGAAGCACATTTCAGATTAGGTTGAGTAAGGAAAAATATTCTAAATTTCTGATCATGTCTTGAATCTGACCATTTGAGCCCAGAAAACCAATTAGAAATTAAGCTTTAGATGCCTGCGGTAATAAATTGGTCGTAGGTTTTCGAAGTAGAACGTGGTGAACTTGTACTGGTCGATCACATAGTCGGGCGAGAGCGAAGTGTGAGTGCAATCGACCCTCAGTCCCTCGAGTTTACTCTTGCTGTACATAGTGTATGGTTCTCTGAAATATGTAGAACTTCTCAACTACAAATCCGTATGGAGCAAAGTAGTGACTCGCTGAGAGCTTTCGGGTGGAGTACAGACGAAAGCACCTCACCGATTGAAGGTAGCAGATAACGAAAGCAAGCAGAAACAGCACGAGACGATGGCAAAATCATGTGCGGAGGGCAGGGACACGAAAGGGATGGACGAGCTACAGAGGTTTGGTCGGTGGACATATTTGCTTTGGGAAGCGTAAATATAAGGCATTTTCACTTGCTCTCTCCTCAAATGGAATCTTTCTTACAATATATCTTTATTGCTTTTGTGCATAAGAAGCCAACTCCTCCTGTCTTCAGGATTCCTTACCAACACAAATATAATATGCACAGGCCAACTGGTAGTAACTAGTGATACAAAGTGTAGATCCAAATCTTTTTTGCTTATTTTTTGGTCCTTTTTTGGTCCTTTTCTTTTTTGATGACATAAGCTAGATTTTTTTTCCACACAACTAGGCTTTCCTCTTTTCCTCTTTCTAGCTTTTAGATACAGCCCATGAAGATCACTGATTGGAGTAGTGAATCAAGGCTTGTGCTTCTGGGTGTAGATGTAATCCAAGTGAGCCTCTGCAATCATCCTCCTCTTGAGGCATTCTTCATCTTGGTCGCCACATGACTCCTCCTCTGCCTCCATCCCCATAAGCTGCAAAACTCAAATCCAAGCACCAGCAAGGCAAAAACAAGAAGGATGGAATTAAGAGGGGAGCCCTTAAAGAGGAGAAACTAAGGGAAACGAACTGCGGAAAATCGATTATTATTGATTCTTACATCTGAGAGATCAGTTGCTTCTATGACTAGGTTGCCATCGGCCTCAGGTTTTCCTCCACCCAGGACGACTAAGACAAGTTCAAGAAACAAAGTACGGTGAGCACTTTTTGTTGTGGTGGTCATGAGAATAGGAGAGGAAAAGAAGATAAGAAGATGGTACAGGACAGTAGGCTTTTTACCTTGTGTATTAGTAGTCGATAAGGGGCGAGCGAACGAGGAGGAGAAGAGAAGAAAAGCGAAGAGAAGCAAAGCGAGTCCACCACTGGCCTTCATCTTCCCCTTCACAATCGTCTTCAAGCTCTCGAGCGGGTCTTGAACGGCTTGGAAACTTCGTGTTGCCGTGAGCAGAGAGAGAGAGAGAGAGAGAGAGAGAGAGAGAGAGAGAGCAACGATGAGGTTGGAGGAAGTGAAGCTATTTGGTCGTATAAATAACATGAAAATTCAGGCTGTCCCTCTGTCTGTCCTAGTCCCACCACTTTCCTTTTTACCTTTGTTTTCCTTTTTCTTTAGCTTTTTTCTTTTGATTTAGAGACTACAACGAGAAAGAGACATGCCTCAATTACCACTAAGACGAAAATTACATAGCCGGGTTGCTCGTGGATAATTACTTGATGAACTTAGTAGGCGTGTTTAAATAAAATTAAAGAGTCACATGTGTCGATACAACTGAAATGTTACCTGATCCGATAATTCAGATATAATTTAATTAATTTTTTCTCATGAGTGCTATTTCATATGTTATGAATTTATAAGGAATTTATGGTGGAGGTTGTGCTGGAGTTGCAGAAGAGACGAAATTCAAGAAATTTTTTGATTTTTTAAAGGAATCGTCACGTCTCATTCTATCTTGGGTCTAATCTAATCTACATCTAGACCTAAATTTTAATTTTTTTTATCTCTTGTGGGCATCTACTAAAGTTAGAAAAAGGAAAAACAAAAAACGGAGAAAAGGAGGGATGCAGGCGAGTGCGCTTACATGCGTCAACGAGTCCACCCTAGAGACCGTCAATGGCCGACAGCTGTTTTGCATACTCCCGCATAAATTCTCGCATGTTTTGCACGGCTTCTATTGCCTTTCAGTCTCTGTTTTCCTCAATTCTAGCTTTTGTTTCAAATTTTTCTTCTGTTTAGGCGATTTACCAACTTTGATTTCAAAATCCTTGCCAGAAGACCTTAATTGGTGCACAAGGTCTAACAACACATGAGTAGAAAACTCACTGATTATTCTTTTCATACATGGTCAAAAGCTTAACGAGGTTGGTGGGTCTCTAAATGCCTCTCTCTCTTCTTCTTCTTCTTCTTATTTTTTTTTAAGTGTGGGAAAAATTTGTCAATGATTATTTACTAATTAATATAGTAGTGTATCTTGCGCTTAGAAATATGGTGGAAATCAAAATTTGTTAATAGAAACTACATTTTCATTACACTCTAATCGGCCCTTGAACTTCATCAATTCATGGGAGAAAATTGAAATTGTGCTTAGTGGTTGAGCTTAGTGAAAAGAACAGAAAAAAATTAATTGAGCATAATGATAGGATTCATCTATATATTGATACGTATACCTATTCTAATTTCAATGATATTTCTCGTACGCATGTATGAAAAAGATTCATCATTCTTGCCACGCAATACGTCTAAATAATGGTCTTTATTCTCTCTCTATCTCTTTTCTAAAAATGCTAGTTGAAGTGGGAAGCTAGCTAACTATTTTTGGTCATGTTCGCTTCTTTCTTCTGAGGATATTAGTGTGAAACCATGAGTCTCACGCACGATGCGACCAGACGTAATATATGTCCGCTAAAATCCTGATTCGCGATCGACTCCGTTTAGGTTTTACTTCATATCTACGTCATCTTGACATGGCAACCCCTCTTGCGAAAGTTATTACCGTAAGACCTAAATTTTTTGCTTCCCAGGACACTAAAAGAGTTCGTTCGTTGCTCGATGCTTTGGAGCAAAAGAAGCTGTTGGGGCCATCTTGCTTCTGAATTTGGAAGAAACTTTTAGAGACATTGCGATACTTCTACGCATGTTCAAGCTGCCCAATAGAACCGAATGACGAATCTTTTTTTGGGTCGGTAACCAAATGACAATTCTCACGCTATAATCTGTCTTTTTATTCCAGATTGCGAAAGAGCATTCTCATACTTGTGGAGAGAGAGAGAGAGAGAGAGAGAGACAGAGAGCTAATGATGGCTTTATCAGTACATGCCCTCTATTATGAAGTTTCAAATGAGTGGTCGTGAGGGCTACTACGTTGCATGAATGCATTCATCACGTTTAGACGAACTGGCTTTGGGATAACTTGGGATATCTAAATCTTCGGCTGGACTAACAGATGTAGAAATTTTTTGTATCTCTGTGGATTGGTTTCCATCCAAAAGAAGGAACGTTTAGCCCGTAAAGTGGCGGTCATTATAACTTGAATGTAATTTGAGCCGAACTTTGATGATTCTGTAACTTGGAACCTCTAAAATCTCTATTGTAAATTTTCTTTAGGTCCCCTAAAATAGTGTGAAAATTAGGGTTTATGTTGCGTGTTTGATTGTTCATCTCTACTCAATATGGATATCTTATGGCATGCCAGGCACTAATTTTATTTTTATGGTAATTTATGGCATAAGCATGGATGGGAGACTCATGAAGTACCTTACGAATCTCATGAACTAGTTTAATGCAATCCTTCGGCTTGTGCCAGTGGTCCTACTGCGACGCAGTTAGTGAAGTTTCAGCCGATGACTTCCGATTTTTTAATTGCAAATCCCCCTAACTCCCCAGCTCTACGAGTTATCCTTGTTCCGGTTTTCGCATATTAAATCGAGAATATTATCACCAAAGGTCAGACCTGTATAATAAGTTTATGAAGTAGTCGACAGGTCATTTTCAATTATTAAATTCGTCGACCGGCTGATTGATTTGCTTGGGTTCTAGTGTGAGTATGTGTTCATGTTCATACACCCAAGGAGCGAAATATAATGGGGTTTCGCTTTCTTTGACTATGCCGGATCAAGACAACCACGTACCGCAAAATTTCTGGACTTCACGTGACAAAACGACCGACGGAATCTGAAATGGAGGTTTCCATTCGTCTGCTTTCAGGATCCATATGTCGCGTTAAAATATAAACGTGAAACTCCGGGCAAAGGCATCGAGTTTGGACTTATCCGGCAATTGAGAGAGTTCACAGAAACGTAGCGACAGAAGGGAACCAAAGACAAACTTGACAAACAGAGACAGTTAGTAATGCGGTCCATAGATTCACACTAAAGTAGATTGAACCCTTGGCAGTTGTTGATACAATGTTTACAATTACAGATGCAGTTAATCCAAGAGAAGTTCAAAAGCAAAACAACAAGTGTATTCCTTCTCTCGTGATCGGTGGCTTTGTTGTATCTTAGAAGTGACTTTGCCCTAATGCAAAAGCTACATAGTGGGGGCAGATATCACCTTCATTGATTGCACGTTTCAAAATTATTGATCTTCATGCATCCCGTATTTAACTTGTGATTACTCAACGGCGATTGAATACTTTTAGGATATTTTTTACGGGCCAAATAAACGAGTTCTAGCCACTACATCGTGGTCGTTGATGCCCATCTTTTTACAAAAGGGGGTAAATTCAAGATGTTAATTTCCTTGGACATAAACACTAGTGGCTACTTCATCACGCATGACCAATGCATGATGTGTCTAGTACGTGCACGGACTTTCACAACAATCAAACGCCTCAAAACCCTAAAAAGAACACACACACTCTGATTGTGCAAGCCGGCATGAATAAACTAATGTACGAAAAGAATGCCACCACCGTGAAAAGAAGAACAACTTTCCTCCCGACGTCTTTGTCGCGGCTGACTAGGTCTCCCCTAGTCGCCCCCATCATTCACATTTCTTAAGTCATCCGATGGGGTCGCCAAAAGGGTGGAAAAAGAATAATCAAAACCACGGCCGGACCCGCACGTAAATTGATGTTTTCTGGGGGTCGTCAATTATTCACACTCCGCTGTCGTCTAACGCTCCATTGAACCCCACCAGCGCGAAAAACATGTTTGATGTGAGACCAACGACCGGCGGACATTGATCTGTACCTTATTCATCACGAAAGCAGTGACACTAGTATTAATAATTTAACTGGCTTGGAGGGCGACAAGTGCATTTCACGTCATGAGCGATGAGATGTTTCGGTCCTCCACATCGTCAATTGGAGATCTTCTCCTAACTTTGATGCAATAATGGAGCAACTTTCTCTTAGAAATAAATCAAATTTGAGAAGGTTCTTTTGGGATGTTGTGAAGAGTCTAGGGGCTAAATCTTTTCGGGACTTGCGCACCAAGATTCGCAAGTGCTCTTCCTGGATACATAATGGAGATGAGTGTAAATATTCTGAATTTTTTCTAATGGCATGTCGTTATCACCATCGTGCGAATGCATGAATCTGCGTCAGCTTATTTCTGTATAGCAGACAAGATACATTTTGACCCGCACATAGGTAATTGCGAATTTGCGGGTGTTCTCTCCCCATCGGAGGGGGACGAATACATCAATGATGAATGAAAAGGTGATTGAGATAATCTTGCGCAATTTTCGCAAGTGGTTGCAGCACTTTCACTGAAGTGTGATTTGATTCTGGATAACTTAATTTGTTTAGCAATAACTTGTTTTAGCTAATTAGTATTAGTATCCGTCTATCATCACACAGGCAAACGAATGAAGCTCTGGTGCCACATCACTCCTATCCTTCACAAAATAGTTGAAAAGAAGGAGAAACTTAAAAAATAAAAACAGGAGGAAAAAGAAAGGAGCGGCCTTTAGCTTTGGCGGTGCAACCCAGATTACGGTTCAATCTGTTTCTTTATTCCATTTCTCCAAAGAAAGTGGAATGCATGCTACTCAAAAGGATGGAAGCTAGATTGACTTGAGACACTGGTCATATACTATATATAAACCCAACATCATGGAGTATATTCTAAACTCAATTCAAACACCAATATGGTTTCTCGATTGAAAATTCCAAATTCAACTCAATCAAATATAAGGGATCTCAGATATATATGATCTGGACTCGTTGCATCATACTCTTTTCTATAAAACCATCATGTCTTTGTAGAAATTCCATATGTATAGAAATTTAAACCATCATATCACCAACATTTGCCAGCCTAGTCCAAACTTGGAGGAGCTGTCATCTTTGCCAAGTGAAGTAAGAGAGACTAGAGTGAGAGGATGAAGACGAAGGAGAAGAAGGAAAATACTATTTAGTGTTGAGGAAAAACTAAACGTGCTTAAAAGATGAAAATATGTTAAGGGTTTGACTGAAATTTACTAATGAGTGATATTTTTCATAGTTTTAGAACTTAAGCACAATATTTTTGGAATTAGTTAGCCGGGGTTGAGTTTCATCATATCAACTGAACATATCTTTGACCCATACCAAACCCTATCTAGTGTTCCTTACATACATGGGACCCCAAATCCTTTCCACACCTCGAAATTCGATAATGACTCATTAGAGTGCGAGCTAGCAGGGGACCTCATCAATCTGGACCTGATTAGCACCACGTGGCAAACACAATCCGAGTTAGGTGTTGACTTTTCGAAGGACAAGATCAAGACGTGAGAATCATTCGCGCTTGGCTTAATAAGGACTGGGAATGAAGTCTCTTCCTCAAATCTAAACGTTTCTCCGATTGCTAAAACACATTTCGATGAGCTCTTGATGACATGCGCTTAGCTACACAAGTGATTTTGTATCCACGCGTGATGATATGCCCATGCACGCTGGACCCCCGCATCCTTCTTGTTCTCACCCAGAATTGTCTTCCTGGTTTTCGAGAGAGTGCGCCGAAAAAAATTAAACTTAAAAGTAGATAGAGCTGCTTTATGGAATGCGCATAATGGGACACAGCAACTCAGAACGATTGCAATGCGTCGGAAAACTCGAGTGTATTTTAATTCCACGATGGATGTAGTTGGTCAGATCCGGACGATTGGCAACTCAACGATTAAAGGTCGCTGGTTCAAATCTCAAACTATATGCGCACTCTCTTGAATTTAGATCATATGCTCAAACGTCAGATTCTGAATATAATCTATTTATAAAACGTATGAGGGTGCTCATGAGCCTTTAGATAGACAAGTCTTTGCACTAATGCCTTAAAATATTAAATGATTTGAGTGTTTTTCTACTGGTCTTACCGAGTCTATGGTTCTTTTATAGATATAATCGACTCTTTGAGTATAAGGAGAGGAGGCTTGTCACCATGTTTTGCGCCTCTCTTCTGAAGCCCATTGTTCTTAAAATTTATTATAATGTATCCTATTAGAATATTTAAATATTAAATTACGCCTGTATTTAACAACTTACATTTTTAGAATAGTTGATAGTTGTTCCATAAAATCTCACATAGTATTAACGTATGAGGTTTTGAGTTCAAATATTTCTAGGCTTTTATTTGCCTTCTCCATTATCTATATCTATATATATTTATTTATTTATTTATTTATTTCCACACTTTAAGTTTAGGTCAAAGTCTAGTTTACATGTGAGGGGGGTGTTAAAATATTTAAATATAGACCATACCTTCATTTAATAATTTTTTTTTAGAACAATTGATAAAAGTCTCACAAAATCACACATATTAAATGTGTCCACTTTGGCTAAATAATCACAAAATTACAAATTACATCAAATTTACCATTGAATGCACTCTATGCATCCTGAGAGTGGCTAGTATGAATAAAATAAAGGAGTTAGGGAAGAGAATAAGAACACAAGATTTATAGTGGTTCGGCTTAATCCAAGCCTACGTCCACTCTCCCACGCTAACAGCCTTCTTGGCTGGATTCCACTATGCAATCAATAAGAGATTACAACTTCGAGTGCAAACACTTAGTAGTAAATCACACTATCTCACTAAGACACTCTTTTGGTATTTCTCTCACGATTACAAACGTTTAAGCTCTCCAAAGACAAGTGTATGAACAAAGATCGCTCGACTTTGGAATTATAAATTCTACGCTCCGTCTCTTACTTGCTCATCGGTCCATGATCTCCTTAAATACTCCTCCACTTCCAAACTAGCCGTTGGACAGCATCCCGGAGAATCGTCTTCCAATATACCCATTGGACAGCTCTGTATCTAGAAGATTTGGTAGCCGTTGAGTGACAAAGGTAAAATCCCAAATTGATTCCGATCGCCCATACAAACGAAATCTTGGTTTCCATAAGTAAAGCTTCTTCGTATATAAAGTTCTTGTCTTCAATCAAATCAATCTTGATGTGGAATCCAAACCAGATCACTAGCCGTTATAAGATTGGGCTTGAGTTACGATTCATCGTAATCTGGATGTAAAGTCTGAGTCTTTAGACTTTACGATATGAGTCTTGAGACTTTACAATCTGGTCTTGAGACTTTACAATCTGAGTCTCGAGTCTGGCAATCTTCGACTTTGAGTCTTGAGTCAACGACGTCTTTAGACTTTGACACGAAGTCTGGAAATCTTCAGAATATACTCGGACATATGTTACGTTCAGTCTTCTCGGTCATCTTCTGACTTTGATAAAATCCTTTAGATGTTTTATCATCTGCATGGTCTATTACTCAACCATCAAACATGTTAGTAGCCTTTGATTTATTTTG
The DNA here is from genome assembly GCA_017140615.1 of Eucalyptus cladocalyx. Taxonomy (NCBI): domain Eukaryota; kingdom Viridiplantae; phylum Streptophyta; class Magnoliopsida; order Myrtales; family Myrtaceae; genus Eucalyptus; species Eucalyptus cladocalyx. The sequence goes on from CM029516.1 coordinate 25,097,920, forward strand.
TCATCTTCAAAACATCATAAGGGATTTCCTAACAATCTCCCCTTTTTGATGATGACAAAACAATTTCTGAATATGCAGATTTGTAAACATACTTTTAAATCAAAGGATATCAGAAGATAGAAAATAAATTGAGCATAACAATATATAGAAAAATAATCGCAGCTCAATATTATGCCATAGATAATATAATATCAACCAATCAGCACATATGCATATTCATATCTTCTCCCCCTTTTTGTCATAATCAAAAGGCGATAATAATGGATTCACGTAGAGAATGATAACAAATATTTTGCATGAATCACAATTTCCAAAAATCAGCTTTTATCGAATATTAAAGATATGCAATATAGCTCACTTCGATTATATATATCAGCAAATATAAAAATCACCGATGCATCATGAAATTCACGTACACTTTTTGTCATAATAAAATGATAATATCAATAAGAGTTTGTTAATGACAAAAGGTAATATAAGATGCACTAACCGGATTTTTATAATAAATACTGACACATTTACCTTTCCTTCCATTCATAATAAGATCACGATCGATTCAAAAAGATTCTTCCAAAATTAATCAAAGCTCCCCCTCAATTTGTTGCCTTTTTGAGATGATCACGATTCTTTTCCTTTTCTTTTGGATTTGCTTTCTCCCCTGTGATCATGACAATATTTGCAGATAGAAACAATTGTTGCAATTGTCGCAGGAGATATTTTCTGATTGTACCAAAATTAGCGTAGATTCCCAATCATCATTCCCTTAAAGAATTTCCTGCAACTCATTTCCCTTTTTGGTATCCATCAATTTGGATCCTTCCTTGACGTTAGAGTAAAATATAAAACCTCCATAATCAAATATTCTTTCTTAATTCATCGTAACAGAGTATTCAAAGAAAGAGTATTATGCACAATGATATTTGAAAAATAAATTCTCACTTTAGTCAAAGCACAATAAAATCAGGGAGAATGAAATCCTTGAGTATCGCAGAAACATATATTGCAAAATTAGTATCACGTAGAATCAGATTTTTACTTTGCAAAATATGACAATTTGAGAGCATAAAATTAAACCAAATAATCTGAATTATCTCAAATAATCACACGTACTAAATCAAATCTTAACTCACAAATCACAAAAACAAATCATACGATTCTTTCTTCTATAAAGCAAAATATGATCATTATAAAATCTGAATCAATCAATGATATATCGAATTTCAAGCATAATGAGAATTATGTGCCCAAAAACATTCCTTACCAACTTCTTCTTTTCCTTTATTTCCTCATCGGATTCTCGAGTCTGGTTCGAATCGACTTTGATTGAGTCTATGTTCGAGTCGACTCAGATTCTGAATGTGCCGTCAAGCATATAATTCTTTGCACATCATCTTCTTTCATTGTTCTTTTCTGGCCATTCTGCTTGTAATTTCTTCCATCGAAATATGGTGGCCTTGTGTTGCTTTGCCCTTCCATAAGTCCTGGTGCCAACATACTAGCCATAAAGAATCTTTAGCTCAAAAGTAAAAATACTTTTATAAACCGAGCACTTGGCTCTGATACCAATTGAGAGTGGCTAGTATGAATAAAACAAAGGAGTTAGGGAAGAGAATAAGAACACGAGGTTTATAGTGGTTCGCTTAATCCAAGTATACATACACTTTCCCACGCTAACAGCCTTCTTGGCTGGATTCCACTATACAATCAACAAGAGATTACAACTTTGAGTGCAAACACTTAGTAGTATATCACATTATCTCACTAAGTCACTCTTTTGGTATTTCTCTCACGATTACAAACGTTTAAGCTCTCCAAAGACAAGTGTATGAACAAAGATCGCTCGGACTTTGGAATTATAAATTCTACGCTCCGTCTCTTACTTGCTCATCGGTCCATGATCTCCTTAAATACTCCTCCACTTCCAAACTAGCCGTTGGACAGCATCCCGGAGAATCGTCTTCCAATATACCCATTGGACAGCTCTGTATCTAGAAGATTTGGTAGCCGTTGAGTGACAAAGGTAAAATCCCAAATTGATTCCGATCGCCCATACAAACGAAATCTTGGTTTCCATAAGTAAAGCTTCTTCGTATATAAAGTTCTTGTCTTGATGTGGAATCCAAACCAGATCACTAGCCGTTATAAGATTGGGCTTGAGTTACGATTCATCGTAATCTGGATGTAAAGTCTGAGTCTTTAGACTTTACGATATGAGTCTTGAGACTTTACAATCTGGGTCTTGAGACTTTACAATCGAGTCTCGAGTCGGCAATCTTCAGACTTTGAGTCTTGAGTCCGATGTCTTTAGACTTTGACACGTGTCTGGAAATCTTCGAATATACTCTGGACATATGTTACGTTCGGTCTTACCGTCATCTTCGACTTTGATAAAATCCTTTAGATGTTTTATCATCTCGCATGGTCTATTACTCAACCATCAAACATGTTAGTAGCCTTTGATTTATTTTGTCATCTTCAAAACATCATAAGGGATTTCCCTAACACATCCCCCTTGGATTTTGTAGTGAATCTCGAGCACAGAGCATGCGAACTTGAACTCATAGGGCAATGAACCCTATATTGCACCAGTTTGCCGACCTGAGCTAGGCAAGTGGTTACCGTCTCTAGTCCAAATTTGGTTGACGATGTGCGTGAGAGATTCACGATGGTCATTGTTAGAGATAATTATGATATTTTTCTTAATTTTTCATATCTTTGGATTGTGCATAACGCATATCTATGATTGATTCCGTTAGATAGTCATCTAACAAAGCCTATGTTCATGTACTCATCATTATAAAACACACAAAAATCAAGTGGTAACAGGCTAATATAGGCTCTGTTATCCTGATACATAAAATCAAGGTGACTTAGAAAAAAATCAAGTGGAGTATGAAATAATCGATTTGATTTGGAGCCATTCGCTTCACTTATAGGTGTACGAGTTTATTATTGCTAAGTCCCACAGGCATGCGTGTAATAGGTATGAAATCCCTTCACATGCGATAACAAATACCCAACGAACAAGCAACTGAGAGTTCTGCACACAACATAACTTGAGTTGCTCGTCTCAGGAACGACGGTGTAAATTCTTCATCATTGAGCTACCACACTCTGCGATATATTCAAAGAAGTAGATTGTTAAGAGAATTTGTAGTACTTATGGTTTATGTTGACACCAAAAATTGATTTGATCATTGATATGCACATGTTTGGCATGAGGGTGAGAAATGTATAGCATATAGGTAAAGATAAGTGGTAGTCACATGCATAATGCATAGGTGTCATCTTATATGTACTGAACTATCAATAAGTATAGGAGTTAACATGTGATGATCGATGGCAATATTCTTTATATCATGTGCTCAGTTATTGAAATATGATGACGGACGGTTGGTGACCGCCTATGTGAGCATTGGCGGCAAGTTTTCATTGGAAGTATTACAAATACTGCTCAAATCACTAAGACGGTTAGCATCAAGAATCCAGGTTGTGGAGGGAGCACTTGCCATTCAAGGACCCAATCATGGAACGGTTGTCGATAACTACAAACCATCAACACGCAATGAAGATAGTTATACGAAAATGGGCAAAGGAAGTTTGCAAGAATAAAGGAGTATGGATGAGGCCAATGGAAGTTACTTGGAGAAAGATAACCACTGAGCATAATCAAAGACTAGTTACTCCACCTTCACTATAAATACCAAAACTATCCAACAAGAGACCCTTCCCTCACAAATCAAGAAAATGTTATCTTTCAATTATCTTTACTTTTTTTGCACTATACTTTTAATTTCCTTAGCTATAGTTTTTGGATTCGCGTTGTCGATTAGATTCTAGTGTGCATCTTTATCCCAATACCTCAATGTTGTAACTTTTGGTCTTGTTGTTGATTAAATTTCGACTTGATTTGGGATTATACAGTGTTATTTGGATTAAAGAAATTGATTTCTTATTGAGTGAGATATTTATTATTCAGAATTGGAGAAAATTCGGGTCTCCTTTAAAAAAATTGAAAGACTTTTGGTGAAAAATATTACGTTGCGGGAGCAATACGAGAGCAATACCGGCGGCAACAACCGGATATAATATGATGGGAAAAACAGTCACCTTGACCAAACGTGTTGCTCCCACTACTAGTTTCTCGACGGCTTATTTCCCATGCCTTACGGAAGACTATATTTAATGAAGGGACGGGTGTCAAGTTTGACTATAAAAAAGAGTGTTCTCGACGTCCAGGTTCATCCATCGCAAGAACCATACATCCCACACTCCACATGCGATGCGCATATTGGTCCTAGGTAGTCTTTCTTGCCTCAACGCATCGACATGCTTGTCACGATGCACAAGGCTCCTCGAGATCTCAGGGCAAAGCCATTGTAAGACCAACGTGTTTTATGCGATGATCTCAAAAGCCACTACTAGGATTTGACTACCACAAGCCGACTCGATTTAACTAACATCAAAACCTTTCTTTTCTGAGGTAGGCGAAGACGGCGGAGAACTTGAAGAATAGGATTCATGCATGGGCATAACCCACCACGAAGTTAAATTAAATAAAGGCGCTTTGTATCGTGGCAAAATGCACCTCGTGCACGTTTGATTGGCTTATTATGCGAGCACGCATACATTCTTCTGGATAAGTTCGGGCGATTTAATCTTTATAGAAGAGGTGGATTAATGATCGCTAATTTATTGGTCAAACCATGGACGAGATCAATGTGAACGGAATGCTGAAAAAAGCAGAACTCAAGTCGGACTTAGCTACTTACACCTTTTCTCTTTTTTCGTCCACCACACGTCCACCACACAAAAACTAGACAGTTTGAATATGAGCACATGTTAGTTTCCACTACGCGTGTTCAATATCCTTGCGACGCAAGCATCTACTATATGGTGACGATATTTTGTCAAACCATGTCTTTTTCACTATAGTAGACTAAGGTTCTTGAAAAGCTGACTAAGGTTCACTTTGGAGGCACCCTTATCTGCACTGCGGAAGGGAGGGGATACAAGCGCCTAGTCCAATTACTCACATTTGTATTGAACATTAGCTCATAATTAACTATGCAAGAAATACTAATCACTTAGGGCTTTATTCGCACTGTCTTGGTTTTGATTGTCTCATGGGTTTGGAAAGTCTCTACAAACTGATGATTTGGTCAAAAGACATAGTCAAAAACAAAATACCATTCGTTTTGAGTTGTCAGTTTGTCGATTTTATTTTCCAGATTCCCTAGAACATGGATCTCTAGGCTTGGTTCTGGAGAATGATCAACTTTACTTCTACTGTTCCAGGCGGCCAATTCTGGAAAAAACATACATCAGATCAGACTTCTGAACCCTTAATTTCAACCTTGATGGTGTGTTGAAGATTGTCGTCATGTGTGATGGTTATTGTTAGACAAGGAACCCAAAAGCCAAAATAGGTTTCAAAGAGAGAATTGTCAAAGAAAAGTATAGACCGCCTAACTGTTGTCTCAAACGAAATGACAACCGCAAAGATACAACACAATCGTATTAGAAATACCGAAATCCAGGATCTCAGGATCTGTAGCAGTAGCGAATCCACTAAACGGATATTTAAAAGAGACCAACTTCATCAGAATTCCGTGTTTCCTCCTTCCCAGACCAATGGAAGACACTGTTTCTCCTTTTCTTTTCCTTTCAGTGGGAAATTTTTATTATGGAAAACATATGTTTACTAAGGAACTAACAAAATGTGCTGATATCCATCACCAGCAGCCACCTATTATAGTTGTAAAGCCTAGATCCGCTTTATGCTGGTCCAATCTCCAAAAAGAGTACTCAAGATGATGACTATTTGAGAATATATGATGGTAATACTGTGTCAAGCCATAAGCTTTCTCCCATCTAATGATGTGGTGCCATCTGATATAAATCTTAGAACCAGATCCACGTCCGTCAAGTCTTAAAAGGAATATTTAAGGTTTCAACAATCTAGACCGACTCTGTTCTTATGTATCAAGGTACAAGTTCTTTCCATCCAAGATGGAATCTGAGGGTATTATAATTGGTAACGATTCCATCAATCTAAGGGATAAAGCTCTTAGGAGTATTCAAATGTTCTACGGAGCCATGGATGGGTAAGCAAATTTCGTTGCCCCCTTAGCAGTTAGAACTTGTTATGATAACTATTAAACTTTCCGCCCCTAAAAAACCTAGATAATTTACCCCTTAAATTTCATATTGATGGCCGTGTCAAGCCATTCAGTATTTTTTCCGTTGTAACTCTGCTATCAAACTTTTGACTCTATCTATTCGTTAAATTTACTTGATTTTCATTTTTTTTTCATTTTTTATATGCTAGTCAATACAAAATAGTTTCAATTAAGTTTATCATGGTTGATGATCATAAGGGAAATTTCAATTTTCTAAAACGATCAGTGTTGAATGATTAGGGGATGGGAGAATCGAGGGCGTGGGTGGTGAGAGGCGTTGGCAAAGGCTAATGTTCCAAAGAATCTCAATAACAAGCCCAACAACACTTCTTAAGATCAACAATCCTTTAGCTTGATCATATGGGCGACGGTCTCAAAGGGAACTGGATCAAAGGAGTGGGACAGAAAGGGGGTGCAAAAATTAAATCGAGCAGAGGTTGAAGAAGAATGAAGAGAAGATGTGGACGTAGGCAAACAAGGAGTTGGGGTCCAAGAAATAGGGGTGATCGGGTCCAGGGTGGGTAGGGTCTAGACCTAGACCCTGTACCTGACCCTATTATAACCGGTTCTCTTTTTTTGGACCCTGTTCCCGACCCTGTTTGCATTGGATCCTGTTCCCGACCCACCCTGTTTTTCCGGTTCGGGAATAGGGTCGACCCTGTTTATGTTAGAACCTATTTTGCATAAAAATTGCCGTATCTTTATATTAACCGGACGAGAACAAATAATTCACCAAAATGACCATGTGGTTGAATGAACTGGCTGATATTTGGCCAAGCCAAAGTAAAACTCGGCAGCGTTTGTCAAGAAACACAATTCAGACAAAAACACCATAACTACATATAATCCACATTTTGACGCTGGGGAGGGAGGAAATTTACCAGCTCTGTCATATATTCATTCTAGCCAAACAACCCATCCTGACATTTGCCCATTACCAAGCTAAGAAAAGAAACACACCTCAATCAAACGCCAAAAACAATTTTAGAAACACCTTACCCTGTTTGTAAAAGTTTGAGAATTGCCCCAAGATCCGCAAATCCCAACTCAAAACCATCAACCCACAACCTTAGAGCACCAACCAAAAACAAACAATCGCTGAAGAGCATCGGAAGCAAGTCATGACGGAAGCAATGCAATCATAACAATCCTACTTACACCATACAATGCCACCCCAAAGAGATTCTCTCGAACCCGAAAAACACGAAAACATTGCCCTCAATTGATGGAATGTAAGGATCAACTGATCAACCCAAAATGCCGAATAGATCTCACGCAGTGCAATTCAAAAGCTTTTTCCGGAGACGCTGAAAACCCATAAACCAAGAAAATAAAAAAAGGACCTTTACCAAACAAAACCCGCGTTTCTTCTCGCTTCTTGCTCTCGCTCGAGCACGCGTGCTACCGATGGATCTGCCGGGCAACTTTTTCCCCAGATCCCACAAGGAGCGACCAAATCGGAAAAGGGATCTTCAGACCTTGAGAGAATCAAATCCCTTTTTGCTCCTCTAGCCAACCACTCTCTGGTTTCAGATGAAGAAAACTAGAGCAAAGGGAGCCCCGGGAAGCCTCTTTTCAACCTCTCCGGAAACCTGCTCTCTCTCCGATGGTGCCGAGGCGGCGAGGATGGCCGGGACCAGGATGGGGGCCCTGATATGGAGGACGGTGGGTGAGCGGAAGCAGCGTCAGTGGCGCAGCACTCGGATGGATCGGCGGAGGTGACTGTGAGAGCTTGAGAGTAAAGATAGAAAGTTAGAAACGAATTAGGGTTTTGTCTTAAAAACCGGTTCTCAAACCGGTTCACGAACTAGTCTGGTCGATCCGGTTCCCGGGTGGGTATTGCCTCGGAAGCGGTTCCCGGACCGGTTCAAACAGGGTCTGAACTTTGGGAACTGGTTCCCGGACCGGTTTTAACCGGAACCGGTTCCCAACCCTGTTTTCCGGGTGGGCCGATTTGGGAATCGGGTTGACCAAGTCCGGTTGCACACCCCTACCAAGAAAGGCTGAAAGGGGAGAAGTTCCTCCTTATTCTTAATGTGGTATGGGAAGCCAGTGACTTGGATGAATCAGACATCTTTGACTCCACAACCACTAGGGTTCTAAGATCATATTTACTTCACGATATTTAGAAGTTTTAAGGGAAATGATGACTAATGTCTAATTTAAGGTGGAGGTCTTGACTTCTAATGGATGAAGAAGCTTTGGGAATTATTCACTAAGTAAGTTTGTTTATTAGAGAGCATCAAACCATTAGCTGAGGACGTCTGCAACAAATATGGTAGTTTGCCCTTGGCTCTAATTGTCATGGTTTCGGCACTGAGGGCAAAGGAGAGACGTTTTTTTGGAGACATGTCTTAAGTGAGCTGCACATGTCGAGGCCATCTATTTATGGCATCAAACCTCAGGTCTACAACTAAATTAAGGTTGAGTTATTACTTGCTACATGATCATCTGAAAACCTTGCTTTCCTGGCGCTGCTTGTGTTGCGAGGACTACACCATTCTTGATAATGAAATAGTACGAGATTGGTGAGTTGAAGGTCTTATGGGTGAATTGACTTATGATGGTGCAGTTGTTAGGGGTAATACTTTGATGGCTGATTTGGCCGACTCCTGCTTTCTGGAAGAAGTGAGTTTCTTGAAGCCATAAAGATGCATGATGTGGTATGCAATGTTGCTATGCAGATTTCAACCTCCTTAATCAAGAAGGTAAGTTCCATGTTTGAGTAAGAGATGGACTAACTGAAATCCCAAGCATTGGAGTGTGAAAACTTGGAAAAGGTTTCGTCTATGGATTGTGAGATAGTAGGATTTTTTGATCGTGAGGCGAGTTGTTCGAAAGTCAAAACTCTCCTTCAAGGTAATCGTTGCCCGAGTTGAGTTACAGAAACATTTGCGCATGGATCGGGAGCAGTTGAAGTGCTGAATTTAAGTGACACTCTATTAACATCATTCCCCGTTCTCTTCTCTATGCTTCTAGCTTAGCAGAATGCACACAGCTTCAATAGTTATAGCCATTGATATTGTTGGATTATAATGTCTAAGTTCTGCTGTTTTATGTTTTCTTTTACTCTGTTTTCCTCTGTTTTTTAATTAAAAAACAGCCAAGTTCATTTAGTTATGTATTTAGTGTTTTTGCTATTTTCTAGGAAGTTAATAGCACGTTTGTGTGCAGTTATGTGTTGCACGTACGTGAGCAGTTTTTGTTTTGCATTTAGTTGTGGTACTCGACAGTTTTTGTTTTAAAGAACAGACGTATGCAAGTTTGTGTTCTGTTTCTCTGTGCTTCTCTTCCTCATCTGAAAAATATAGCTTCTGGTTTTTTTGTTTCAAGTTTACTGTTTTGATCAGTAACAACAGTGGTATCAGAGCGTGTATGATCTTGAGGGACTGTGAAGTGAAGTAAGTATCGAAGTGTAAATAAGTTAAAGGGTGATGGAGACGAGGTCGAGTGGTTTCTCTGCGATGGCTTCTCCGCATTTTCTTTGAGAGAATTATCAAGCATGGGCTATTAAGATGACAGCATTTTTGGAGGGTCATGATCTCGTGGGAAGTCAGTGGAGGATGATTATGAAGTTGCTCCACTTCCAGATAATCCGACCATGAATCAAATCAAACTTCATAAAGAGAGAACCACAAGAAAAGCCAAGGCAAAATCTTGCCTGTATGCTGTTGTCTCGCCTACCATCTTTACCAGAATTATGAAGTGTGACTCTGCAAAGGCCATATGGGACTTCTTGAAGGAAGGATATGAAGGAGATGAGAAGATAAGAGGTATGAAGGTGCTGAATCTCTTGAGAGAATTTGAGAGACAAAGAGATGAAAGAGTCTCGAGTCGGTGAAGGAATACTCGATAGGCTAGTGGGGATAGCTGATAAAATCAGAGTTTTAGGGACTAACTTGAAGGATGAAAGGCTTGTTCAGAAGATCCTGGTGTCTCTTCCAAAGAAGTTCGAAGCCACCATAACGTCTCTGGAAAATACAAGAGACTTACTTGATATAAAGCTTGCGGAATTATTGAATGCTTTGCAGGCACATGAGCACAGAAGACTTATGAGAAGAGAAGAGTTTGTAGAGGGTGCGCTGCAAGCTAAAGTGAAGTCAAATGATGGAGGCAAAGGGAAGAAATGGATTCAGTTCAAAGAAAATGCTGGTGACTCTAAGTTTGTAGCAAAAGAAGGAAATTCTGGTGGGTCTAGCAAATGGAAAATGAACAAAAAGCCTTGTCAATACTATGGTGGAACTAATCATCAGTTTTTTAGATGTTGGAGAAAGCCTGATGCTAGATGCGAAGATGTCACAAGTTGGGTCACATTGAAGCCATCTCGCAAAGAAAAAATTACCAGCAAGTAGGAAAAGCACAGTAGCAAAATGAAATTGAGGAAGAGCACTTGTTTGTAGCTTCTTTTTCCGAATCTTCTGTTGGGAATGATGCATGGCTGGTGGATAGTGGATGTACCAATCATATGACTGGCAATTCGAAGCTGTTTAGGAGTCTAGACAGGTCAGTCAAGTTCAGAGTCAGAATTGGTAACGGACAGTATATCGAAGTGCAAGGGAAGGGTACAGTGACTATTGAAGGAAATTAGGAGGTGAAGCTGATCAATGATGTTCTCTTTGTGACAAATATTGACCATAATCTGTTAAGTGTTGGTCAATTAGTTGAGAAGGGCTATAAAGTGAAGTTTGAAGGGAATGAATGTCTTATTAATAATGCGAGATAGCAAAGAAGTGCTCAAAATTCCAATGGAGGACAAGGGTTTCATGTTCAAGCCACAAGAGATGCAACAAATGTCTTTAAAGTGCAAAGAAGAAAATGCAGAGATATGGCATAAAAGACTTGGGCATGTTCACAGGGGAAGAGCATGTCGTTTATGCGGAGAAATAGCTTGCGATGACTTGCCAAGTTTGGAGGAGGAATTTCCACGGTGCGAACTTGTCTTCTTGGCAAGCAAGTCGATTTCCTTTCAAAGGAGGAGGCCGGAGAGCATGTGAGAAGCTGCAATTGGTCCACACGTATCTATGTGGACCTATGTCTCGAGTCTTCTCTCAATGGTAGCAGGTATTTCATTACCTTCACCGATGATATGACTAGGATGAGTTGGATTTATTTTCTGTGAACCAAGTCCGAAGTTGCTTGATGTGTTTGTAAAGTTTAAAGCCTTAGTTGAGAATCGAGTGGGAAGAAAATTAAAATGCTTAGGTCTGATAATGGTTCTCGAGTATACTTGCTCACAAGTTTAAGTTGAATTGTGAGCAAGCGGGAATTGTGCGGCGGTTCATCGCTCCCTATTCACCTCAACAGAATGGGGTCAGTGAGAGGAAAAACAGAAGTATTATGGAGATGGCTAGATGTATGATGCAGGAGAAGATGTTGCCTAAGAAGTTCTTGGCTGAAGCAGCTAATGCTGCAGTATTCCTATTGAACATATTGCCCACAAAGGCCTTAGAGAGGTCAACACCTTTTGAAGTCTGGTATGGTGTTAAACCTTCTGTGAAAAGTTTGAAGGTTTTTGGGTGTTTGTGTTACACTCATGTTCCTGAGGTCAAGAGGAACAAGCTGGATAAGAAAGCAGAGCTTGGAATCTTCATCGGGTACAGTCTCCAATCAAAGGCTTACAGATTTTTTCACCCTATGACAGGGAAGGTGACTGTAAGCAGAGATTTTATATTTCTAGAGGAGGATGAGTGGAATTGGATGGAAGGAAAGAGTACAGAAAAGCAGCGGTTCGAAAAACAACCTACAACAGATGTAGAGGTTGATGAATTTATAGATGGATTGGAAGACAGTGTGGATGATTTACCAGTAAGAGGCATAAGGTCACTTGCTGAAATCTATGAAAGAAGCAATGTGGCAATGCTCGAACCATCTAACTTTGTGGAAGCTAAGGAGGATCAGAGGTGGATTGCAGCAATGCAGGATGAGATTGCAATGATCCAGAAAAACCACACGTGGGAGCTTGTTGACAGACCATCTGATAAGAATGTGATTGGGGTTAAGTGGGTGTTTGATGGTTCTGTCAATAAACACAAAGCTAGACTGGTGGTGAAAGGCTATGCACAAATATGAGGAGTAGACTATTCTGAAACATTTGCTCCGTTGCACAACTTGATACAATAAGGTTACGTTAGCTATTGCGTGAGAGAAGGGGTGGCCTATATTTCAGTTAGATGTCAAGTCTGCATTTCTGAATGGAGAGCTTGAGGAGGAGATTTTTGTTGAACAACCTGAAAGATTTAGTATCAAAGGGCAAGAAGAGAGTGTATACAGGTTGAAGAAAGCTCTATATGGACTGAAGCAGGCTCCAAGAACTTGGTATGGGAAGATAGATCGATATTTGCAGGATTTTGGCTTTGTAAAAAGCTTAAGTGAGTTCACTCTTTATGTTAAGAAGGTGAATCACAGTGTTGTAATTCTGTCACTTTATGTAGATGATCTATTAGTGACGGGGAATGATATGGAATTGATAGAGAAGGTGAAGCAAGATCTATTTGCAGTTTTTGAGATGTCGACTTGGGAAATATGTCTTATTTTTGGGTCCGGAAGTCAAACAGGTTTCATATGAGATCTTCATCTGTTAAAAATACATGAAGGAAATTCTAAAGAAGTTTCGAGATGGAAGATTGTCGAAGTGTAAGCACTCCTATGGCTGCTAAAGAGAAGCTACGAAAGAATGATGGAACCGATGCGTAGATGCTTTTATGTATAGAAGTCTCGATTGGGTGTCTCATGTATCTTACAAAGCAACCGGACCGGATATTCTATTTGTCTTTGTGAGTGTGTTATCCGGGTTTATGAGTAGTCCTAATCGATTTACATTTGATTGTAGCAAAAAGGGTATTGAGATATCTCAAAGGAACATTGTTCTTTGGTGTGAAGTTTAAGAAATGTCGAAGTTTAATTTACAGGATTTTCGATAGTGATCAATTTGGCTGGTTCGTGGATGACATGAAAAGTACGTGTCGGGTATTGTTTCGGTCTTGGTTCTCGCTTGTTTCTCCCTGTTCCAAAAAGCAAGAGATTGTAGCTCGACCACAACAGAGGCTGAGTTTATAGCAACATCTTCGTAGCTGCAAATCAAGCTTTGTGGTTGAAAAAGATAATGAAGGATCTGTGGTTGAATTCTAGTGATTGCATTGAAATTAATGTGGATAATCAGGTCGCTTTAGCAATATCACAGAATCCAGTTTTTCATGGCAAAACCAAGCATTTCAAAGTCAAATTTTTCTTTCTCGCGTGAGGTGCAACAAAGTGGCGAAGTTAAGTTGGTTTATTGCGATCGAAGATCAACTTGCGACATGTTCACAAAACCACTTCAAGCTGGAAGATTTGAAGTATTAAGAAAGAAAATTGGAGTATGCAGCAGCAACTGATCCAAGGATGAGTTTGTGGATTATAATGTCTAAGTTCTGCTGTTTTCTGTTTTCTTTTACTTTGTTTTCCTCAGTTTTTTAATTAAAAAATAGCTAAGTTCATTTAGTTATGTATTTAGTGTTTTTGCTATTTCTAGGAAGTTAATAGCATGTTTGTGTGTAGTTATGTGTTGCATGTACTTGAGCAGTTTTTATTTTGTATTTAGTTGTGGTACTCGACAGTTTTTGTTTTAAAGAACAGACGTATGTAAGTTTGTGTTCTGTTTCTCTGTGCTTCTCTTCCTCATCTGAAAAATATAGCTTCTGGTTTTTTTGTTTCAAGTTTACTGTTTTGATCAGTAACAACAGATATGCCTAGAAAAACTCACAATCCTCGATCTTTTAAATTTCATATGACTAAAGGGATGGGACGATTTACTAATCTACAAGTGTTATCTTCTTACAGATGGCCAATAGTGCATAGAGATCATCCACATCACTTTCATGAGGAAAACCATCAAAGCGTCCACGAGCCTCCTATAGAAAGGAGGGCAACATTTGATGAGCTGCGGTCTCTGATGAAGTCATCCGTTTTATGCATGGATTTAAGTGATACACCCAAGGCATCCAAAATTGCGAATTTGCTGGACTAAGAGATTGACAATGTGTCAATATGGTTCAGGTTTGACTACTGCCAGACATCTAGTTACAAGCATTATGGAGAGAGATGTTCATGGGGCCCAAGTCGAATGGTTCATCTTCCATGGAGAATCATTATTGTTGGATGATCAGCCCATTCTTCAATGAACTTAAACATTCTAGTGGGGAAAAGAGATGGTTGCTTCTCTCAGTTGAAGCTTCTATAGATTGGACTAATAAAGATAGAGTAGGAAGTAACTCGCAATTTCACGACTTGATCATCTTCTGCAGAACAAAAGTACTTCTAGGTCCTTTGGACAACCTGGTGTTAACAAAAACTGCATTTGTTGATCGAATGAAGAAGCAAAACTATTTTTGCATAGTCATACAAACACATCAGTAAACTCCCCAAATCGATGGATTTACCGTGTAGAACTTTATACCTAAGTTGGGTGCTTCACTATGATCTCCTTGAGAAGGCTACAGAAAGCAACCAGATCTGGTGAGGCTTTTGCTATCACATATCTTATTCTGTTTCTTCCGTCAAGATCTGCCCCTACAGCTTTTTTGCGTTTTGTAGTGGGCTCGAAATCTCTGATTGGAGGTTGTTAAAGTTTAGTTTTCTCCGCTTTAGAAAGGTTTCAAAATCAAGTTATAATATGGGAAAATACCAAGGACCATCTTGAGTTTTCATTTCAATGCTACTTCCCATCCTTTATTTTCAAGCAATACATATTTACATCCTTCCTTCTTAGTTTAGACTTTAGACACCACATCCCATCTCACAACAAGTATTTATCTATCAAGTTTCGATTTTCCAATACCTCTTTCATTTTCCCAAGGTTCACCCATCCGGTTAGAAGAACCCTAGACCCACTATCCAAACCTTTACCAACAGCAGTTGCTGCCTGTCATGTCCGCCTCGTGGCCGCCTGCTTACCCCCCTTCTCTGTGTTGTGTGTTTGTCTTTCTCCCTCTCCCTCTCTCGATTGCCAGAGCGGTCGGAGTGAGGTTGTGGAAGTCATGGACAACCTTTGCAAACTTGCCAAGGTCACCGAACCTCTCATCGCCACCAGAGAGAGAGAGAGAGAGAGAGAGAGAGAGTGGTGAAGCATGCTTGGTAGGCGATGGCGGCTCTCCAGGAGATGAGACGGGGAGGTGGTCAATGGTGTTCAACAATGATGGCCAGTGCTAGGTAGAAGAAGATGGGGTTAGGACTTGTGGTGGGCTTGAAGATCTGATCTGGATAGCGGCGTTTATGTTAGGTGAATCAAGAGTTAGGGTGGTGATTATGAAGGAGGGGGAAATCTGGTCTTTCTACATTGAGATTCATCTAGTTGAGATGGGGAGATGCGATTACGGAATGATGAAAAAACGTAAGAAAGAACAAACCATCTTTCTTTCATAGAATGGTAAGCAGCAACAACATCTTCGATGCCACTAGTAACAAACCATCCCATGGTGGCCCTGCCTCTAGATGAGCATTGTCAGAATTTCAAAGAAGGAATATGATATCGTACCGAATTCTATCATACCCAGGTCAAACTATATAATTACCAAATCTAAGGGTTACTGAATGTAAAACCTTTATATGCAGAAGGCTTTCTAGACAATTTTCGATGTACACGCCGCGAAAGTCCAATGGTTAATTGGATGTGGACAGTACATGGACGCACGGTGTGGGAATAGACCTCTGCACACCCAATAATTTATCAGTCTATGTTTCGTTGTTCTTTGTTTTAATTAGAGATTATCATGAAGTCACGCCTTTCTTTGCTAAACGTTTCAGCAACCTGTGACCTTGATTAAAACAGAAACGAGGAGTTAGTCAACCCAAAATGGTTGGACAACCGCCTAAAATCCGCCTAAAATTTAAGTGTAGATCAGGATCTTCCCATCTGTCGTGCTGACTCCGGGCATTACAAAGAGAAAATAATGTGAGAGACCGTCCCTCGCCTTGCAGACTGAGTTAGATGGAAGGGGCAGCGCATCGTGCTTTTTTAGTTAGGTTCTCCCTTTCTTGCATGTGTAAAGATTGAGCTGACAATTTTTTGCTCACTGAGAAGTAACATGGGAAGAATAAAAGAGGCCCAAAAAGTCAAACATGTGCACGCTGGCTTATCGTTGACATTGACACTTCTCGTCTAGACAATTTCCCTCCTCCCCTTTTGCAGCAAAATTATCAAAACAGTCCTAAACTTATTGTAATTTTTCCAGCTAAATCATAAACATTTTTTTATCAATCCAATCCTAAATCTTTTATATTTGTACTAATTCAGTCCATTCGATCAATTTTGCTGGTTGGATACCTACGTGGATACTAATCATTGATGTGTCATTTTTTAATTTTTAATTTTTTTTTTCTCTTTTCTTCTTCTGCGATTGACTAGGGCCAGCAAAGTAGACCTCACCAACCATTGGGGAGGCTAGCCCTCGGTGGCATTGGCAAGGGTGAGCCTTGGCCACCCTTGGCGAGGACTCACCGTCGCAGGCGAGGGTTGCTGGGTGACTCAACCTTGCCTAGCTACCCTCGATTGTGATGGCGACTCGTGCTAGGGGTGGCCAAGGCTTGTGGACATCAAAGCTTGCCCTCACTCGGGCTAGATCTAGGCTAGGCAAGCCTTAACCAACGTCGCTTGCCCTTGCTTGCAATGGCAAGTTCTTGCCAGGAATGGCCAAGGCTTGTGGCTCACCCTTGCCAAATTTGAGCTGGGGTGAGCCTTAGCCAATGCTGCTTGCCCTCACCCTTGCTAGATCTTGGCTAAGTGAGCCTTGGCTAGTGCCATTCGCCCTCGCCTACAATGGTGAGTCCTTGCCACAGGTGGCCAAGGCTCGCCCTTGCCAATGTCGACGAGGATGAGCCTCCCCAATGGTCTGCGAGGTCAACCTTGTCGACATTAGCTTTGGAATAATCACCGGACCGGCCGTAGGAAGATGAAAAGAGGAAAAAGGAAAAAAAATGAGAATATATATAATTGACATGTCATATATATATATATATATATATATATATATATATATATACTAGCATCGGCTAGATGGCCGATGTTGGTCAACGTTTATGTCAGTACCGGCCTATCAAAATTGATCGGATGGACGTAATCGACATGGACACAAAATGTTTAGGATTGAATTGAAAAAATTACAATAGGTTTAAAACTATTTTGGTAATTTTTCTTGCTTTTGGCCTCACCAGATGAGATCCCATCACTTGTTATCTAGTTGAATTTTTGTGGAATAAGAAAGATTTTCTAGGAGATTGGGGTGCTCAAAGAAGGGAGGGGAAGGAAAATCAACCTTAACGTATGGTTGATTTAAAGTTAATTCGATGAGATAAAATGATATCACTACTTCTCGTATGGTTGATTTAATAGCATGAAATGGAGGGAACGTAAATGTCAAACTTGGGAAGAAAAAAGTGTCTTATTACCTTAATTTTCATTTACCATTAAAAATAATTAAGAAATTACGTCAAATAACATATATTGTTAAGGGGAGCTTGTCTAGGTTGATTTCTTACTGTCAACTAACGTACGAATTTCCATTAAAGGAAGAGGTGTGACCCACTGAACTTAGTAAAAAATCTTGCCTTTAAAGTATGGTTGGTCAACGGTCAACGTTTCACATGCCATGCTAGTCTCGACCTCTCGACAGATCTCACATTAATTGCTGAGAAATGGTATTCTCTTTTCTCATTATTATTATCGTGGTCCGCTCCTGAGCATGTGTTCGCATTCCACATTTAAATAAAAGTCAAGTAGGAGAGTTATGACAAAGAAGAGACAAGCACAGGAAAGTCACCCCAAATTAACCAAAAGTTCTTACATGCATGCGAGCGCATGTAAGCCTAAGTTATATTAGCTATTAGATTTAGTAGGTGCCACTCGAGGTCGACATGATCGGTGTCTTATACTGTGTTAGGTCTGCATGCACCAAATGAAGGTAAGATTAGCTTACCAAACGCAGAGTACTTATCCGTTTTCTAAGCTTGAACTTTAGGCTAGATGATTTATTTATGTTGATCACATTTATTCTGTTTGATATTCTTTCATGTTTTTCCTCTCTTTCTATCCCGTCGAGTCAGTCGGGTCCATATCTTGCATTTCATGTTGCGAGTTGACTTATACACGAGGCAACTATTAAGAAATATGCTGGTCTATTTCTTGATAAACAATTCATCTAGATACACTGCTAAGCAAAAGCGGGGAAACGAGTGAGAGTCTCATGCTTAGGTGCCCTACTCAAAGGCTGCTTTATGTTTTCTTTAATCCAAGCACTGCTCTCTAGATTTGAAGAAGTCAAAGACTTCATCCCCAACATATAAGAAAACTGATTTATCAATATGGCACGTCACACAATCACCTAAAGTCCTACATCAAGTAAATCTCTAGCACTTCTGATATCGAGAAGCTGATGCAACTTGCTAGTTGCTACATCGTTCTTTTCGCACTTCTTTATTGTTTGACCCGCAAAGTTTTGATCTTCCAATGGTCTGAGAAGTACCTCTACGGACGAGTTAAGCCCCGACCCTATCTGCACTTGAAGAAGATATATTATAAGGACAGTACGTGAAAAATGAAGACAGTTATCATTATAAGCGCACCTACATCTAGTGGAAATAAACCAATCTTGACGTTTTTTTTAATATTTGATTAAATTAAGACATGTAGCCAGAAGTTGCGTCGAGCTGCGGCTGCGCAAGTTGCACCAACCCACGACTTCACGTCGGACTTGTGATGTCTGGAATCTGAATCCATTCATTTACTTTCGGTGGGTGGAGGGACGCACGCCTTGCTCTTGCAATAAACTAGCAAATACTAAACAATACCCTCGATCTTCTCGAGCGCAAAAGATCTATCTGTCTGGTGTTCCCCAGTCCATGCCTCAGATAAGCACTCCAAAAAACCATTGTTTTGTCGATTGAAAAAGGGAAACTTTCGCGTTCATACGATAATAAATTAATAAGTGAGTGGCATTTCGGCTGTGCCCGTGAATGGCCCCATGCAGAAGTCCCTCAATCTCGATCCGCTCTCCGGCTTCTCAAACCTCCGCAGCAACGTCGATTCGATCATGAGGATCGGACCATCCCTTCTCGCCGCGATCGCTCGGCTCGCGATCCTCGCGACGCTCTGCTTTCTCCGAGCCAGCTCGCAGGAGCTCCTCAGGGGCTTCGAAGCCGCCCCGAAACCTTCCGTCTCTGGTTTCCAGCCCTTACTCACCGACCCCACCGGCAACTTCTCGCTGAGCTTCCTCCGAGTCAACGGCACGAGGCTCGCCCTCGCCGTCGTCCATGTGCCGTCCTCGCAGCCCCTCTGGGTCGCCGACCGGGCCCGCCCGGCCCGGTGGTCCGACCGCAGCACCCGGCTCTCCTTCAACGGCAGCCTCGTCATCTCAGACCCCTCGTCGGGGGTGTTCTGGTCGACGGGCACCGACGGCGACCGGGTCGTGCTCCTGAACAGCTCGAATCTTCAGGTCCAGAAGCAGAGCGACGGCGGCGGCGGGACCCCTGTCGTTGTATGGCAGAGCTTCGACTTTCCGGCGGACACCCTCGTGGAGAACCAGAACTTCACGGCCGCCATGTCGCTGACGTCGTCGAACGGGCTCTACTCGATGCGCATGGGGAGCGACTTCTTCGCCCTCTACGCGAACTTCGGCGGCGATTCGGACCAAATGTATTGGGAGCACAAGGCGATGGAGGCGAAGGCGCAGGTGGTCGACGGGGCCGGCGCGGTCTACGCCCGGGTCGACCCGGGCGGGTTCATAGCCATGTACCAGAACGGCAGCGTCCCGGTGGACGTCGAGGCCTTCAACAGCTTCCAGAAGTCGATCGACTCCTTCCTCCTGCTCCGGCTGGAATCGGACGGGAACCTCAAGGGCTACTACTGGACCGGGTCGACCTGGGCCACGAACTACCGTGCCATCTCGGGCTCTGCGAGCTGCCCAGCCCGTGCGGCCCGTACAGCCTGTGCTCGGCGGACGGAACCTGCTCGTGCCTGGACAACCGGACCGAGGCACGTCCCGGTTCGTGCTCCTCCGCGCCGGGTTCCGGCGACTTCTGCGGAGGAGGAGCAGGGTCGGGAAGCGGCGGCTTCTCGGTGCTGCGGCGTGTGGGCGTGGAGCTGCCGTACAAGGAGCTGATGGGGTACGCGTCGGTGCCGTCCCTAGACGACTGCGAGCGCGCGTGCGAGAGCAACTGCAGCTGCTGGGGCACCGTGTACAGAAACGCCACGCGGTTCTGCTACACGATAGATTACCCGATCCAGACGCTGCTCGAGGTCGCGGACGAGACCAAGATCGGGTACTTCAAGGTGAAGCCCGCGCCGGCCGGGAAGGGCAAGAGCTACGAGGTCGGGTTCGGGGTCGGGGTCCTGATGTGGGTCCTGATTGGGGTCGCGGCGGCGGGCGTGGTGGGGCTGGTGGGTTATCGGGTGTGGAGGAGGAGGAGGAGGGGAGGGTTGAAGGGGCATCTGGCGGGCGAAGACGGGCTGGCCGCCGGCCCGTACAAGGATCTCGGGTCGGCGAGCTTCCGGTCGATCGAGCTGAGCAGTAGATGATCCGACCGACCTGGCACGAAAAGCGGACGACGGTCTAGACAAAATCATTGATGTTTGGTCACTGGGACCGGTCGAAAAAGTCGTGGACAGTCGATACAAACTACTTTTTTTTTTTTTTTGTGTGGTTAATTTCTACTTTTTAGAACCAAATGGGGACGTCGTGTAGGTCTTTGGGATTGATTCAATTGACTAAGATGGGACAATACAATAGTGCAAGTTGAGACAAGAGTGGGAGAAAATAGGAAGCAGTTCGAGGAGGTGTGACGTAAGACATGACGTATTTGGTTGGATTTGGTCGGCGGCAGATAGCGTGGGGTTTGACCGACAGCAAGTGGAAAACGAGTGGCATAACGATGCCACGTGGAAGCGAAGATAACTTGGAGATTTGATTTTCTCTTTTTCATTTTCTTTTTTTGGGGACAGGGTGGGTGGGTGGACTGATTTGTGAGCAGAAGTTGGGCGGCGTGCCGGATCGGAGAGATCGATGCCAGCACATGTGCGCCGCGTGAGAGGCGGAGCCACCGCCGACCTCAGTCGTTTGCCGTTCTTTGACATGTTCGAGACCTCTCCAAGGAAAGAAAAAAAGGGCAAATGTCAAATATAGTAATGGCGTTTGCTAACTTATCCCGACTTCTTGGGAAAATCTTAGTTCCTTGTGAAGTGAATTTTGTTGTTGTTGACTTTAATGAATTCGCGTTTGTGAATTACGACGGTTAAATCACATAGGAGGTCAATGGAGGTCCTCCGTTCATGTATCCACAGCTCCTTCTATTGATTGAGAGTAAAGTCTATAACATCTGGAGCTTTAGCATGTGATCGGAACCGTTCAATCTAATCTGTACAAATTTTACTATATTAGAACGTGTTATTTTGTCTCATGTGAGATTCATCATATTCATTTAAACACAATTTTCAAACACACAAGTACTCTTTATTGGGTAGGGGTTGCAAATGGGAATATGATGTTTTGTGCAATTTATAATTCTTAGTTAGGGGCTTGAACTATATTAAAATGTTCAACATTAGTTTTTCAACAATGGAAGGGATTTTTAGTGACAAAACTCATTACCAAGAAGGAAAACATCGGATTTTTAGTGACAAGACTAATTCAACACCAGCAAGGAAAACAACAAATTCTCCCTCAACATCTTTATTTCTATGGAACCTTTAAATCAGATGAAATGAAAAAACGAAGGATAATTGTTCACTATGCTTCAAACGAGAACACCAAATTCTCCCTACTTTGTACTAGCGAGAATCATGTATTTTGACCCGATGCTAAGTAAATGAGAACGTCTAC
This sequence comes from Eucalyptus cladocalyx, assembly GCA_017140615.1. Classification (NCBI taxonomy): domain Eukaryota; kingdom Viridiplantae; phylum Streptophyta; class Magnoliopsida; order Myrtales; family Myrtaceae; genus Eucalyptus; species Eucalyptus cladocalyx. Next base: position 25,119,947 of record CM029516.1, read on the forward strand.
AAAGATGAGCAATTGAAGCAAAAATTACTTAGTTAAAGTGAATAATACAAAGATGGCTCTATTTGTTTAATTAAAAATGAATGATTTAAAAAATATTTTATAAAAATAATTGCTTATATTACATGAAATAATTAGATAAAAATGCAAAATAATTTTTTAAACATTTTCGTTGATCAACAAATAATTTATATAAAATTTTTAAAAATTTTTATAAAAATAGACAAAATAATTAGTTAAAAAAATTTTTTTTATCAACATTTATTCATTTTTTGATAAACAAATTTTTTCATTTATTTATTTTTATAAACAATGCAAATGATCATTTTTATGAAAATGTTTTTCAAATCATTCATTTTTACTAAAAAAACACACCCATTGCAAGTTCAATTATATATCACGTTCACATCAACCAAATCCACGCATACGATTTTCTCCATCTGACATTGTGTTTCCTTAGATTGGTGCCTGCTTCAACAAATTCCACTAAAAATAAATGAGATGATGCCGTTGGACACATTGAAATAGTTTAGGATCTAGTTGAAACAATTTGAAATTTCAATCATAACATGTTGCACATCAAACAAAATTCCACAAACATAATTAAACTAATCGAAAATTCAATGATGGCATCAATTAATCCGGGCAGGAAGTGGAATTGAGAGAAAGGCTTGCAACCTGGAGAAAAGGGAGGAAAATTGTTTATTTTGTGAAAAATGAATAATTTGACAAATATTTTTCTAAATTGTTGTTGATGATGAAAATAATTTTTTTATTAATTATTTCAAGTGATATAAGATATTACTTTTAGGAATTTTTTTTTCACATTATTCATTTTTCACAAAATAAATGAGACCTATATAGTAAGAACGGGAAGGAAGTTTGAACAGAAGAATTTCACTTAAGAAGGGAAAGTTTTATGTCAATAAATCCATAAAGGGTTCACTTGTCGGACTTTTCTCTCTTCTTCTAACCCCCTGTCTCTCTTCTCCCACTGCTTTGTTAGTTCAAGCCATGGATGACCTCTCTCCTCAATAACCCCCCTCTCCTTCCTCTGGCCCTCTCCCTCACTTGCACAGGGTGCGACAACGTCATTTACTTGCCTTGTCCCTCACCCGAGCTCAACCTCTCCGCCTCCCCAATCGGTGATGGCTCCATCATTGAAATTGTCCGCCGGCTAGTGGCCCTAGGGTCCAAGAACAAGCCCAAGTCCCCCATTCTTGTCGTCATCACTCGTGATCTCGAGCCCTTGCATCCTCGAGATCCTTTGTTTGTCCCCTTCGTCCATCAATCTAACGAGGGCTGATCTCGAGCCCCCTGATCGCGATAGTTGACCCTTGGCTGAATTCTCTTGTCAGATTTGGCGAGGGAAACCCTAGATTGTGGCCGGTTGCTAGCCATGGCTAATTATCGGTTATAGGCCAAAGGGAAAGGGAGAGAGAGAGAGAGAGAGAGAAATGGCAAAGAAAAATAGGAGAGACAAAGATGCGAGTCTACGAAAGGAGAGAGATTTGACAATGGGCTCACGAGGGATATGTGTCACGTGATGAGTGGATTAATAATTTGTTGAGTTGGCATATCTTGTGTACCCTATATTTTCTTGTATTTATAGAGCTATTAGCACCTAACCCCTGATTTTAGTAAATAATAATTTGCTAGATAAATCAGAAATGAGAAGGACATCCTCTAACGAAATTGGAAATTAATAAACAAACAGAATTCCAAATTTAACATTGTTATCCATTCTCTATCACATACACCATGGATCACGACCATTTGGAGGCTCGAGTAAATGTACACCGGCTGATATCTTCCCAAATATCCCTTAATATAACATCTAGAACGAACTTGCTAATTAGAAAAGTATTTACATCTCTATCCAGCCTGACAAAAGCGAAAGCTACGTTTATCAGTCTATAAAGAGCCATTGACTTTGGTTTGTTCAATCTGCTCAGTGAGTAGCAAAGTCCAATAGTCAAAAAATTTACATCGATTTAAGTAGAAGCAACTGTCGTTGCAGCTTTGGATGATGCGACTTCTTGGTTGGTGGTCATTAGCTTTCCATGAATTTGAAAATATTTTCTGCAGTTAGGGAAATAACAGATCACCATACAGTAGTTTGCCTATTTGGATCCCTCGCTCGGGCCATGCCCGTGCCTTGCCTGGTGCACAGCGTCGATCAACAATGATCATGGAGTTCACCTATTTAAGGCGGACTTCCTCGTCCAAATAGATTAACATTATTTCGCTCATTATATCGATCTCATAAATAAATCATAATATTCTTAACATTTTGTTAGCTAAAGAGAGAAGTAATATTGAGCGTCCCAACCATTTAATGACATCTACATTATAAGAAGAGTTTCAATTGTCAAAACAAGGATTTGGCATTGCAAGATCAAATCGTCAAATACCCTTATTTGCTTATCTCATAAGTGCTCCAGCGACACTCCTCAGCGAAATTCTTTGCAAAACATAGAAGGGCACGCATGCGAGTTTCTCTGTTGCTCATAGTGCATCCAAGGGAAAGTCTTGCCTTCAGCAAGTAAAAATGCCCTTTCCCTTTTTCAATTGAAAGTAGAGTGGACTTTAAGATTGACATAGAGAATTCCCAAGAGTTTCAGCTGTTCTTTTCTGGACAATAAAACAAAGCAACAGGTTGTTTTTCTTAACAAACAAAAAAAAGCTAGATGGCCTTTCCAAGTGATAATAGCAAAGAAATTCATTAGTGTAATCCGGATTTGCAAAAGTGTCAAATTGATTGCATTCGTGGTTGCAGTAAATTTCATACAAAATATGGAAAAACTTCCATATTGGTAAAATATATCTGCTACATAATAAAATCAAGCGACATTTGCTTATTTTCAGTTATGTATGTGAAACATTGAGACTTTATTTTCAGCTTTGTATGTGAAACATTGAGATCTCAAACAAATTGTAGAAAACTTCCTTACTGAATATATCATCCTAGTATAGTACTAATTGAGATGCGATGGCTGTGACTCATTTTTTGAACTCCTAGAAAACAGTGATTATTCGTATTCTTTCATTGCAGCCTAGCCATCATCAACAGAAAGGGAGAAGACTCCTCAAAACCGTGGACTTCTATTGTTCTTGAGAGCCCAAATTCTCAAAAAAGGGGCTCAGGACCATTTCCATTTCATCGCATGGGCCTGTAAACCCTAATGCCATCTACTTCAGCTATAAAAACTCACACTGAGCATTTTCGTCTCAAGCTGGCAATCATCTTTGAGAGAAGTCATTGAAACCCTGGATTTCCATGAGGTAACGAGACTTACGCCGAGCATGTTCCTAATTCGCGACTGCTTTCTCAGTTTCTCTGTGTTCATAGTCTTGTTCCTTTGGTAGGTCCCCTGCGCTCGTGCTAACTACTGTTTCGTTGTCCTCGTTGTGTAGTCACTTTGGCTTGACGTTTCTGCTCTATGCTGTATGATTTTGGCTTTTCAGTCTCCATGGTGGATATTTTTTTGAGCGTAAGGAAAGATCAAAAGAGAGAGGGGAAGAAATGGTTGTTGTTGCAACATAGTATCTGGTTGCTCCGACTAGGCGTCAATTTGGGTACTGTGATGTTTGATGAGAGCTCAGTAAGGATCTTCGAGATGGAGGGATGAGATGAAAGCCAAGAGTGGGGCGTTCCGTTGGTGAGGCCGAGTTGATGTTAAGAAATGGTCGGTAGTGTGGGGGCGCATCACCATGGATGCAGAAAACCCACTGCAATTCGAGGGAAGTGGTAAGGATCTTTGCTCGCTCCGGTGGTTTCCGAACCCCATGGCCCGATTCTTGATTGGTATGGATTGGAGGAAGATGATTTGGGTCTTTATGGGGCTTTCTGTGGAAAGCTGGAAGTGTTGCTTCCAGAAGTTTTACCAGTGTACTCCATATGGGATGGTCATTGGCATCGCTTTTGCTGCAAGATCAGATGCCTTGGAGTCAAGGACTGCAATCAACAGTTTCATTGTGATGGGAGTGTATCGACAGCTACTGGATGATGTAAAAAGGCTACTTATGGAAGAGAAGCTGTTCGATGTTTTTGTTGAGGTGACTTTATTACTTCACAGATGTGCTGTTCTTAAAGGGACTCGTGGAGAATTCGCTTATGCATTGAGCTTGAAGCTGATTAATGATGAAACTGCACTTGGAACTGTGGATCTTCTTTAGAAGAAGTTTGAAGATGACTCAATGAGGAAAATGCTCATCATGTATCAGCATCTAGTAAAGAAGAGAAGTCGTTTGATGTGAAAGAGAAGTTGTTTGATGTTCAATATGGATGTCAAGGCAATTTTATCACATCACAGACGTGCATGTATAGAATTCATGGAGAATTCTTTTATGCATTGGATTTGAAGTTGACTAATGAGGAAACTGCACTTGGAATTATGGATCTTCTTCGAAAGAGCTTTGAAGATGATCTGAAGTGGAAAATTGTCATCATTTAGATGACATAGGAAGATCCTATAAATAAAGGACGAGGATGCAAGTTGTTGTTGACATGTAGATTTAGAAAAATTACTCGTCCATTGGGTTTGAAGTTGGTTAATAAGGAAAACCTATTCGGATTTACGGATCTTCTAAGTAAGAGGTTAGAGAGTGATCATAAGAAGAAAACTCTCATAATTTTCGATAATTTGTATACAATGGGTTGGAAGTTATTGCGATATGATGAAATCTAGATGTTTTGTGCTGATATGGGCTCTTGGACCAAGAGTTCATACTCCATGAGTTGAATGATATTAGCAATGATTATGAGTTGAAACACACTGCTCAAGAAGAATTGTGCAAGCATGCTTTTGGTGGCATAAACATTGAAGCATGGTCAATAGTAATATTGAGCTAGAAGGATTTGGAAGATGGGAGTGCCAAAATATTGTTCTTAAGCATTGGCCTTCCTGGTGGAACAACCTCAATCAAGATCCTATCATCCATTGCATGGCTTTGCACCATTTAAAGATTTCAATAATAGCAATGGCATAGAGGGTGCTAGGTATAAGCCAACTGAAGATCTAAACACCTTGCCAGCCTCTTCTTTGTTGTCTGGATAATGATGACAGGTGAGGAGGAACAATCATGGGGGTAAAGAGTCGCCAAATGATGAAGCTCAAAGAAATGCACTGGGATACTTTCCTCTTCTGTACAGAAGTTACTTATGTCTGGCTTTTTCAGGTTTCCTTCTTGTGTTTGTGAGTCTTTGGCATTGTCTGAGCTTCCCAAACCGAAAGGGATGTGGAAACTATTGATTTGCATTGGATTTTACAATGTGCAATTGCTGTTGCAAATTTTGGGTTTGCCATTGCCTTGACTTCATTTTTCAAGTGAAAAGGCATGAAAAGGCAGGGTATTCCTGAGTAAACAATGTATAGCTCAGATAGTGTCATGCTTACATTTTTATTTCTTTCTGTTTTTTTGGCAATTTTTCAATTTGATCAGATACCTTAGAGAGCATTTGAACTCTTCCTTGCTGAATTAGATCATCGGATTCTGTCAAGATCATTGAAAGCTGATGCACACATAGCCCTTATAAACATGAGGGCATATGAGCACAATCCTGGTTAGAGGAATATTCTGTAGATTTGCCATTTGAACATTCATCTGGATACCTGATAACGTGAACCTAACCATGTCGCTGAGTACTTTCTCATTTAGAGATCTCGCGCACAGCTGCGAGACTCGGACACACTAGTACGAGCGACCCAATTCAAGGGGCTTGCCAATGCATGTAAGTCAAGTTCTAAGTTTTTGCAAACTTCATTTTCGAACCGCTTTGAGAATGTCTGAACGTCCGTCCAACCCATCTAAATAGACGAGCGGCAAGCTAAACGAGAGAGGCAAACTAATCGAGATTTAGGAAACCACGAAATCTTCCACGAGGAAACGATTCCTCACGGACCCTCCAATCTTGGCATGGATAATCTACATTTGATCGGACTGAGAAGGTGGATTGGATCTATTACGTGAAACCTGATCCGAATGTCTTTAGACTATCTACCTAAGACGGTCTTCCTCATCGTTAGAAAAAAGAAGAAGAAAATAATAAGGAATTTAAGGTACTGAGTACTCTTCTCGGGCAGTCAAGACATCGCTTACCACCCGACGAAATGGACACGCTACTTGTTCGAGACAAATCACATCACAATTTGTTTGCGGTACTCAATGATACGTGAGAATCATTCTAACACCGACATTGTTGGTGAGCATAATGTGAAAATCATTTCGGAATCAAATTCCGAAAAAGCAGATAGCTTTATATCGGCGAATCATTCTCACACAGAGAAAGATGATAGGGTTCGGATTCACCCACTCCACATGGTACCATCAAAGCAGGGCATGTCAACGTAATTTGCTGCTCAAGTTGGACTGGGATGAAACTCACTTCATCTTGTTTTTCAATCTTGAGATTAGGTGTGCGCAGTTTGAGGTTCCATTCATAATTCACTTCCTTATTCAGATTCACATGGAACTCAAAATTTATTTGTCAAAATAAGTTACTTTAATTTTTGTAACTTAGAACCTATCATGTATTTTTTACCAAAAAAAAAAAAAAAAAAAAAAAAAAAAAAACTATCCTGTATACTTAGAAACCTAGATCTTACTTTATTACAAGTTTCAAGGTCTATTTAAATTCCACCTGTACTCTCAATTGAAGTTTACAGTAATCATCACCTCTAATAACCACTATTTATTGTAATTCACTAATTACAACTCAAATTTAGACATATGAAGATTATGAAATATTAACAATGTAGAAAGTATCAACTATGGATATTGTCGGAATTAGAAGCTTAGACTAATGGTTTCAAATTATACATACACATTGGATGCCATAAATTGTTGCATGATCGTGTGAAAACATAGAACATGAAAAATAAATAAACTCGTTCTAGGTTCCACTTGGAATTCGCCAATTAATATAGGTTTTTCAATTTTTGGAATTTGAAATTCACTTTACATGTATTAGAACTTGGAACTGGACCGACTCCTATCGGTTTGGTTATGAGATTCCCATTTTACTTGGAATCATGTTGGCTGCGTTTGGGAATTGCTTTCCAAGGATCTTTGGGGGGCTAAAGGCCTTTGGGCCAAATATCTAGTGTTTGGCAATGTTTTTTTTTTTACTTGCCTTTGCTAAAGGCAAGCTTTCTTAAGGCTGAAAACTCAAGGCAGGTTGGTGGTTGCCTTGGGCATTCGGCCTTCTCGGAAGGCTGAGGGGAGAGTAAGACAAAAAGTTTCTTCCACAAATGTCCTTACTAACATTTTGTTTTTCCGATTTTGTCCTCGTCGTTATTCACCTTCTTCTTCGTTGAGGTTGGCCGGTGAAGTTGCGTGGAGCCGCGAGAGGCCGGCGACGAGCCGGACGATGTCGACATGAGGTCGGTGTGTCACGGCGGCCGTCGGTAGCCAGTCGCGTGACGTCGGCGACCCCTTGCGAGTTGCATTGCCGTGATCGCTGCAACCCCCGGCGACCACCTAGGTCTGGGTCGCAGAAAGGTCATGCGATCACTGCAACCTCGATGACGCTGCGACCCCCGGCAGATTTGGGTCATCGGAGGTCGCCACGACCTAGATCTGGGCCACGCGACCTCTGGCAACCCAAATCGAGTGATCGGGATCGCACGATCTAGTTGCGATCGGGGTCGCCGGGGTCGTGGTGACCCTCATCGGAAGGTCGCGTGACCTGTTGCGCTGCGACCTCTGTGCGGAGGTCGCCGGGGCCGTTCGATCTGGTTGCAGCAACCCTGATTGCCGTGACCCTCATCGGACGCTTGCCCCTCGCCGGACCGCCTGCCCCTCGTCGGTAGTAACCAGCTAATTCTCATTTTTTTTTTCCTTTTTTTTCTAATGACAAAAGTCTTTTACAAAGTTAATTTGTCTAAACACTATTTTGCTTAAAATACTTCACAATGGACTTTCACAAATATGATTCACCAAACATAATTTGCATTTCGAAAAACTTCTTTAATTTAAAGGCCTTTACATTTTTTCAAGGACTTTTAAAAAAGTCTTCTGTTGTCCCAGTTGACAATTAGCCTTCCAGCTGCAGCTATCAAACCTTTGTCAACGTGATTTTTGACCGGTCAGTGTGAAGCTAAACGCAGCGGCTAATCGACTGTTGTTGAAGAAGCACATGTTCACGTGGCTTCTCGACATATAGATCCGATCTGATCCGACGTGCGTGCTCATGTGTATGCGACGAAGCTGTGATTAAGCGGGCATGGTCCTGAGCTTCACTGAGAATACATTAATTAGTGCCGTAACAGTTGGTAGCACCCGTCCGGCGACCATTACTATAGTTGAAGGTTGGACCACTAAAAAAAAAATGCAAAAAGACATTGCATGAGAGCAAAGATGATGACTCTGACGAGCATCGGCATAAAGGCGTAACCAAAAAGAAAAAAAGAAAAAAGGAAGAGAATTTCATAAAATAAATTCTTTATGAGCTTAGACATGGCGATCCGGAATATCCTCCTAGATGCAGCATCTATGTCGAATATTCTAGAGGAGGGGTAAACAGTTAAACAGTACATCTATCTTTCTTAAATATCAGACTTTCAAAACTCTTGATTGGACGAGGGGTGGAGCACTTTAATTTATTGTCGCATCCTACTCACAAAGGAAAATGGTTTGCATTTAGTTCAGAGTTGAGTTTCATTGTCAGAATTTTGGATATAGCAAGAAACTTAGATGATGGAAAAAACCCTTGAATTGCAAGTATCGATGACTTTTGTCTAAATCAAATCCTCTATAAAAGTGATTCTCAAACAACCTTTCAAAAAATAATCTCCCAAACTTTGACTCCTCATCGCCAAATCAATGCTAAAATTTTACCTTTCCTAAAATATTTTTAACAAAATTCAAGATTCGGCAGAAACTTTATTATTTTTAGAATTAATCTGTTTTGTAGATAATTAAAATCGACAAATAGATTGTTGACAATCCAAAACTAATTAAAAATTTTTCTTAGTCCAAAACTGTAGTAACTTATTTAGTTAAAATCATACAAATAGGTAAGAACTTTTAGATCATGAAATTATAAATCAATGTCGAGTATGATTATGAAAGTGCTGTAAATTTACCAATTCGCCTCAGATTAAATCAAAACAAAAAGATATTAAAAAAAAGATATTTTGACGAGTACGTGAAATTGCACAAATTCGAAGTGTCCAATTATTTTGCTCGAAGCTTACAAGCACATTGAATTATTTTTTTTTCTATGGGGGGTCGGACTATAATACATATGGGATTAATACGTGAAATTATACAAAAAAAAAGAAAAAAAGAAAAAAGAAACGCCCGAAATTTGAGTCGCTTTTTGCGAGTAGGCAAGGAAAAGGGCGTTCGGCCTGGGGACCCGCCAACCAACCTTTTTGCCACTCCAATCGAAGAAGGGCCGCTGGATTTCTAATTCTACCCAACCTGGGCACCTAGAAAAATCAGGGGGCGCAACGGATAGGAGGAAAGACAGGTGGCACCCACTCAAAACTACCGTTGATTATAGCCGAGGATTGAGCCGACTTCATGTTAATCACAATTTTTTTTATTCGAAATGTATCAATTTCACGAAAAATAAATAATTTATAAGTATATTTTAAAATGACTGCTCATATGACTCATTTATAAAAATGAACGAACGAAAGATATTATGATATTTCACATAAAAATATTTAGATATACATTATTACCAATAAAAGGAATTATTGTTGATTAATTATTTTGAACAATATAATCAATCCATTTTAGCTGGAATATTTTTTAAATTATTTTTTTTCGCGAAACACAGAAAACCCTTGATCTACAAAAATGACGCGACTAATTTCAATGGAGTGTTAGGAAAAAAAAATATCGATAGATTGTGAGAAAACCATGCGGAAAGGACTTTCTTTTATCTTTTTTCTTGCTCAAATTTTTTCTTTTAATCGTGAGGTCGGGGGGTTCGTTATAACAAACGAACCAATTTTTTTTTTTCCTTCTTTTCTAGCAAAAAGAGATTAAAAAAAAGGAAGAAAAGGAAGAGGAGATGGAAGGAATGATGAGGAAGACAAGACCGGCGTGGAGCGGCTGCTGGTTTGACGTCGCCACCAGGATTCAGTTCGGCCGGCTGTCTTCCTTGTCTCCCCCACCTTCTTTCTTCTTCTGCTCTCTTCGCCCACCTAATCACGAGGATCCGGTTTTTGAATTAGACTTTACGCGAATTACCGATTATACCCCTTCACTGCCGTCGAAGGGAAAAAAAAATCAATTAGCTGATTTAAATTTATATTATCCATCACGAAGAATCCGGATCTTTTTCTAGTCCTCGTCATTGCCGTCGAAGGGATAAAATATCAATAAACTGATTTAAATTTATAATATCCATCACCGAAAAATCCGAATCTTTTTCTAGTCCCCTTCATTGCCGTCGAAGGGAAAAAAAAATATCAATTAGCCGATTTAAATTTATAATATCCATCACGAAAAATTTGAATCTTTTTCTAGTCCCCTTCACTGCCGTCGAAGGGAAAAAAATATCAATTGGCCGATTTATAATATCCATCATGAAGAATTCGAATCTTTTTCTAATCCTCTTCACTGCCGTTGAAGGGAAAAAAATATCAATTAGCCGATTTAAATTTACAATATCCATCATGCAAAAATTAGAATCTTTTTCTAGTATTTTGTGGGGATTTAGATTGGAAACGGATCGATTTTCTGAGACCATCATAGAACGCAAATGAAACCAAATGAGGGAGATTCTCCTCCTTTGAGCTCCCATTTTCTAGCTATGCACAAAATATAAAGTGGTCTAAAAATCCTTCCTTTTTTCCCTTTTGTACCAATTTTGGCTACAATATTGATAAGAAAATTCTATGGGATCACATTAGTCAGGAAATGTCGTGGGACGGGTCGAAACTCCAAGACCCGACCCGACCCGACCCGACAACGAAGGGGAGGCGGGAGGGGGGTAAACAGTAAATTCCTAAAGCCAGCGAACTGCGTGCGGGGAACGACGCACGAGCCGCGACAAATCTCGAGGCCACTTGGAGTCCCTCCCCCGCTTTTTCGATTTACTCGTTTCTTTTTTATTTATTTTTTTTGTAGAAATTTTCATCGATGTTTCTGTTTTTTTCCCCTTCCCTTTTTCGTGTTTCACTCACCCACCACCTTCACGATCTCCTTTCGAATAATATATATAAAAAGGCTTCGGCCCTGGTCCTTCTCTCTCCAACCTCAATCCCTTAGTCAAATCTCTTCTCTCGCATTCTCCGTCATCTCAAGCCGCCTCCTCTCTCAGTCCCTCAGATCGTCCGAAACTAGCGAAAACCATGTCGTGTTACAAGGGCAAATACACTGGTACTCTCTCTCTCTCTCTCTCTTCTCTCTTTTCTCTGGTTCCTTTTGGAAGAATATATCGGGTTTGATCTCCATGTGGCATGCCGGTTTGGTGGAAAGTCTTTGGTTTTCGTAGCTTGGCTTCTTTCTTTCGAAGTGGGTTCGATCCGTCTCGTCTGCTTTGATCTGGGGCTTTCTCGGTTGATCTGCCGATGCCCGTTTGAATCTGGAGAGTTTCTCCTCGTTTTTTCGTTTGCTGTATGCTGATTTTCTTGCTAACTGTATTGGATTCGGAGGTTGATCCTTTTTGCCCGTGTCGAAGTTCGGCTGGCGAATATATGTATGTGTTGAAAAGTGGGTGTCTGGTTTGATCTGCTCTGGTTTGGCCCTTACTTATCTGGATCTCTGGCTGAGCAGTTAGTTTGCGAGGACTCTTACTGGTAGGTGTGGATATGATGGTGTGGATTCGAGTTCTACGTCACTGTAATTTGAAAGAGGACGTCGTAGATCTAGCCGATCCTGACTATTTGATTGTTTCTGTTTTTTCTTTTGCGCAAAGGGTTTTCCTTGACTACTCATGAATCGTGATGCCGTTCTTCCTAGATGACAAAATGACTCGACCCTTTTGTGTTTTTGCCGATTTGATTTTGTTTCATTGAGGATGGACTGCTTATTTGCGGGACTTTCTAGTCGGATCTTTTTCGCATAATTATTCTTGCCATGTATCCATTTTAGAGACGGTGGTGATGGACAGGGGTATAATACTTCTAACGCGTGATGAATTTTTGGGGTTTATGCAGATGAGCTCATTGCCAATGCTGCCTACATCGGCACCCCTGGGAAGGGTATTCTAGCTGCTGATGAATCGACTGGCACCATTGGCAAGCGGTTGGCCAGCATCAATGTTGAAAACGTCGAGACCAACAGGCGCATTCTCCGTGAACTCCTCTTCACCGCTCCTGGAGCTCTCCCGTGCCTTAGTGGCGTGATTCTGTTTGAGGAAACTCTCTATCAGAAGACCGCCAGTGGTCAGTGTTCTCAATAGTAGCTAATTTAACTAATCGTTTTAGCTGTATGTTACCCTCTATCCATTTATCAATGCAAAATTCAGTTGTCTCGAAATGAGTAGATGAGAAGCTCATCATGATGTTTTGGCTTGCGAGTCATCTGCAGGCACTTGTTTATGTTGAGTCTGAGATTATTTCCTCATTCACTGAATGATTGTATTTATGCAGGTAAGCCCTTTGTTGATGTCCTGAAGGAAGGTGGAGTCCTTCCTGGCATTAAGGTTGACAAGGGCACAGTTGCTCTTGCTGGCACAAATGGTGAGACCACCACTCAGGGTCTTGATGGCCTTGCTCAGCGATGCCAACAATACTACACAGCAGGTGCTCGCTTTGCCAAATGGCGTTCTGTGCTCAAGATTAGCCCAACCGAGCCATCTCAGCTTGCTATCAATGAGAACGCAAATGGATTGGCGAGGTACGCCATTATCTGCCAGGAGAACGGTCTGGTCCCCATTGTGGAGCCCGAGATCTTGGTTGATGGTCCCCACAGCATTGACAAGTGTGCCGATGTGACTGAGCGTGTTCTTGCCGCTTGCTACAAGGCCCTAAATGACCACCATGTTCTCCTCGAGGGAACCTTGTTGAAGCCCAACATGGTCACCCCCGGATCAGATGCCCCCAAGGTTGCTCCAGAGGTCATTGCTGAGTACACCGTCCGTGCCCTGCAGCGAACAGTGCCTCCTGCTGTTCCGGCCGTTGTCTTCTTGTCCGGTGGGCAGAGCGAGGAGGAGGCCACTCTGAACCTCAATGCCATGAACAAGCTCAAGGGCAAGAAGCCATGGAGCCTCTCCTTCTCCTTTGGTCGGGCCCTACAGCAGAGCACCTTGAAGGCGTGGGCTGGAAAGGAAGAGAACATTCCCAAGGCACAGGCTGCACTTCTCAGAAGATGCAAGGCCAACTCGGACGCAACTCTTGGAACATACAAGGGTGATGCTCAACTTGGCGAGGGTGCTTCCGAGTCTCTCCATGTTAAGGACTACAAGTACTGACCGGCGGATCTAGGCTTTGCTGCAATACTAGTACTTGTGCTTCGTTTGTTTCGAGGATTACTGACCGTGCGAAATAAGGTTTGAGTTTTTGGCAATGGGAGTTACAATGGTTTTTCATTGATGACTTTTAGAACTCTTGGCCCTTTTCTTTTGGCTTGCTTTATAATTATGGATGCTTTTGAGAAAGAATACACCTTGTGCGTTGTTGAGAGACCATGCTTGCAGTGGTTGATGTACTCTTTAGACATGCGATGCTCATTCATTCATGTAATGGTTGATGGAAGAACATCAGCTCCCCTAATCTTCCTGGTCCCAGTAAAATGGACATGATGTTTGAGTCTCTTCATGGCCTAGTCCTTGTTGCATAATTAATGACAAAGTAGTTATTTAGATTCAGCATCGGTTGTTGGACATGGATCTACATAAGATCATAGGATGCTAGAAATGTTAGCGTGCGCATCTTCATTACACCAAGGCTATTGAAATGCTAAAACTAGATAGAGTGTAATTAAACCAAGTTCGTACCCCTTAGTAGCCAAAATAGGGTGTGTTAATAGTGAGAATTTAACTCACAGAATTGGGCCAGACGAAAGAGGGGAAGCAATAGCATGAGCCAGAATTCATCTCTGCAGCACTCGTCTTATTATCCTATCGTCTTCCTCAAACCCCAAGTCAGAATTTTCCAGCATCGATAAAATTGAGTTTGTTTGTCCTAAAAAAATTGTTTTGCTGACCCCATCCCGTCTCCGGAAGCTCTGTTGTCAAAAGTGTCCATTTTCTGGGATTCAACTTGGAGAAGCATTAACAAGAGAATTTGCTAGGAGATAAGACCTTCTTTCTTTCAGACGTATAGTTGTAGTATTGTCTGTGTTGGACTTGAATTTCCATTTGTAGTTCGCCTAAAAATTGGTGTTGTGTAGCGTGTGGTACGAGTTTCTCACAAACTATGTATTGGTCTATTGTTTTTATCGTGTAATTGTAATTTACTTTTCTTTTCTTCTTGTACCTTTAATTTGTCTAAATGTTTCGGCGAAATACCTTTCATTGGATCGATGAATTGATCAACAAAAGATGTGATGGGCCATTTGTTGATTCTTCAGTAGAAAATGCAAACTGATAGGAAATTTTTTCTACAAACTGATATGAAAATTAAATGTACTAAGAATAAGAAAATCGTGTCAAGCCATGTAAAAAGGGTACGAAAATGTAAAAATAAATTGGAAGCAAGACTGAACAACTGGTCCTTTGCACAAATTACAATTCCAATATATATAGCTACTATCGACAGTTAATAGCAATAATGAAAAAAATCAAGCTTATCATACGTGATTCCTAAAATTTAGCAATTTATATTTGCAAACGATTAGATGACTGGATTACTCAACGTTTATTTTACCTGGACCCTTATATGCTGGCTTAATCAATTACTTTCAAAGCTCCTCATTACATCGCTCGACGGTTGCCATAACCCATGTTTATTGGCCCCTAGATCCATAATTCCACAATCTGATGATTATGGTGACTTCATCTTTTCATGGCTGCATATGGCCCTTTATCGATCAGGTGCTCGTGTTTTGAGACTTGGTTTTTTATTCATATTTTCCGTCGGCTAAAACAAATCATCTTGTTGACTGGTTGTACTTACCGAATAAGAACCTTCAGCACTTGGTGAAGTTTGCTTCTGTTGCATCTTGCTTTGCGTCTTTTAACTCGGGTTGACACTCAGAGGTGAGTATTTTTCTCTTTTGTGTCAATAGTTACGTAGATTCAATATAGTAAGAAAATACACACCCATCGCAAACATTATAGAGGAGAGTTGTGAAGATTCATACTCACAAGAAGACATCTTCTCTCATATTAGATCAATAATGGCTTCCTTTGATTAGTGTACACTATATTTATTAATTTGATCTCATATTCATGTGATTGAAAGATCCTATTACCTATATAGCATTGGTTTATTCAATGCATGAATATGGTTATAAAATTCATTATGATTTTTTGTTTTTTTTTTCGTTTTTTTTTTTTTTTTTATATGATTGACTCATGGTATTTCGTTGATGATGGGATAAATACATGATGATAATCAATTTTTTGAATATCTTATGGCATAAATAGTGAAAATTGGGCTTACAGAATTGGGCTAGACGAAAGAGGGGAAGCAATAGCATAAGCCATAATTCATCTTTGCAGCACTCGTCTTATTTTTCTACCGTCTTCCTCAATTTAATCAAGTTAAAAAAATTTGTTAGAGAATAGAGAGAGAAAGAGTGTCACCGGGGACGTGCATAGGTGTTGGCCCCTTAAAACCCCACGTCAGAATTTTCCAGCATTGATAAAATTAAGTTTGTTTGTCCTAAAAATTTTGTTTTGCTGACCCCATCCCGTCCCCGGAAGCTCTGTTGTCAAGCATTGTCTGGCCAAAAAAAAAAAACTTAGATAAGCATTGGCAAAAAAGTTGCTAGATAAATATCTGATTTCTTGTTTCTTTCAAACGCGCAGCAGTTGTTGTATTGTATTGTATTGTGTTCGACTCGAATTTCCACTTGTAGTTGCCTATTTATTGGTGTCATGAAGCATGTGGTACGGTTTCCTCACAGACTACGTATCGGTCTATTATTATTTTTGTGTTGTTGCAATTTACTTTTGCCTTTTCTTTTCTTCTTGTACCTTTACTTTATTGTGCTCGATTTGTCGAAATGTTTTAACGAAATACCTTGACAAAGGTTGTGAAGGACCGTTTGTTGATTTTCCAATGAGAAATGCAAATTAATGAGAAAATAAATATGTAAGATTGGAGAATATTGAGTCCAGCCATATAAAAAGTATTAAAATGAAAAAAAAAAACTAGAAGTAAAACTGCATAATTGGTTCTTTGCACAAACTGCAATTCCATGTTCATAGCTACTGACAGTTAACAATAGTTATGAAAAAAATACGTTCATCCTACATTAGGTAAAAGTACCAAAAAAGTTCTAAACCTTTTGTATTGGTACCAATTCAGTTCTAAACTTTTTAATTGGACTAATTTAGTCCTAAACATTTTGCGTTTGGTATTGATTTAGTTTATCCGGCCATTCTCTATCGGAAAAAGCTTATGTGGACTCCAAGTCAGTGCCGGCCGGCATTGCCGGCATTGACATGGATGCTAGAGTGTGAAACTAAGTCGTTTCGCTTTAAATAATTAAAAAAAAAAGAGACTTTTTTACACCTAAAACGCAGCATTTCGTTTACCTTGAAACTGAAAGACACTTTGCCCACGATCTTTGCCCAAAGCACGCCCAAATCCTATTCTGATCTCCCCCAAAATTCTCAATAACTTGCTCTAGATTCAATCTCGTCTTTCCAATTTCTTGAAGCCAAGTCGTTCTTCCACCAATCGCCTCCATCTCTCTCTCTCTCTTTGACCGAAAAAATTTCAGAGCTTCGATCAAGGCCAAGTACTCTGTTTGGATTGCCGTTGAAGCTGGAATCGTCTTTGCAAAACCGTCAGAAGGGTTCCTAATGCGTCTCGAAGAACTCCCGAGATGGCCCCTACCGTTGCTCCTTCCATAAACGCTCCATCAATGTTGATTTTTAAAGGTAAGAGGCTTTAGTGGGATCGAATCTTTGAGTCAGTTGAGTCGTTTCCATGTAAAGTTTCGAACTTTACTTGTTCCACTTGCTGAAATTGCTGAGTAATGCTTGTGTTGAGTCAATTAGGGTTTCTCGAATTTGGGGTTTAACCTTCGAAATACAAATTCATTCCTTGCTTTCGAAATGAATCACAAAAGGGTTGCAATTTCTTCGAAAGTAAGTGAATTTCCTGGCTGTTCAATTATGTGGTGGAGCCAAACCTCAATTTGCGAAAGGTTTTGATGCAAAATTTGGATTTTTTTACTTCAGGATCCGACCAAATTGAGTTCGTCCATGGATAATGCAAGAATAGATGTTCCACTGATTTTGTTTCTTGATCATAGATTGGGCATGCTGGTTGAGGTAAGATTTTCCGCCAATAGAGATTTTCTGTTGTGGTAAGAGCATTTTGACATATACTCTAGAGAAAAATCCTAATTTTAGAGGGGGTCTTCATGTTCCAAATATGGTACCATAGTTTGTGGATGGCTAAAATGGCGACGTTGCTTGCATGCTATGTTTACGGATTCTGATCTCCCCCCAAGAACTGTTGGCTTAATTGGAGTTGAAATCCCATTTTCCTAAACTTTGTAGTCGATGCTGACATTTGCTTAGTTTTTGGGAAATCGAGATCCATATCATGCATAAAATTTGGGAGGAAAATTACTCTGATGTTGGCTTTGGCCAAGCATGAATATATATGCTCTGATGTAGTCCGTTCAACATTTGTCTTAGAAGCATGAAACAAATTTTTGAAGTTCTTATTTGCATTTTCTTTTGGTAAGCTTGTTGCATCCTAATAGGGATCGAAATTTTAGGTCAGCATTATGAGGTGCATTTATGACCTAATTTCTTGCTGTTGAGACTGATGGCAAGATGGAATGAGTTATGTTGTTGCTATTGAGGTTAAGCCATGTAGACATATGCTAAGGTGCTGTTGTTCAACTTTTTACAGGTTAAAAATGCTCTGATTGGTGTTGATTCTGAAAGCATACATAACAATTACTCTACTATCATCACAATTGATGAAGACATCGATGAATTCGTCACAATCGAGGACATTGGTTCCTCTAATCAACAACGATAAATTTATGTTTTGCTATTGTGGCCTCAAATGTTCTTTACAAATAGCAAAGACGAAGGAGAATCGAGGAAGAAGATATCACGGTTGTCCGAAATATAAAATCGGAGAAAGTTGTGGTTTTATTTATTTATTTGGGTTGATGCAGAAACGTGTCCATCAACAAGAAGCAACAAAATTTCACCAGAGCAATGTTGAAGAAAAACAAGTGTTGACATTGAAGACCATATTGATTGTGCCATGGGTCTTTATAGTAATTCTAGGAAACATGCTATTTGGAAATTCAAAGATGAATGATGTACTGAGCTTGCCGTAGGGTGTGTTAATGCTGATCTTGTTATATAATCTATTTTTGTACATTTTTGCAATATATTTTGTATTTGTCCACGTGTTGGAACATGAACATGAACAGAGTGAAAGTTGTTTGCACCCTCTTGTGTCATATGCAATTTGTTTCTCAATCTCAACACCAAAGACATATTGTTCTTGATGTTACAACCTGCTGTTATGATGAAGTACAATATGAGAAGAAAAGCAATACAATCTCACTACTTCATGAACAAATAACCACAAAACAATAAACAAGCAAACATCATACACACAATATTATGTCCAAATGGCTACCAAAAAGTAAAATAAGACAATTTCTTATTAAAGGTTCAAACAACCTGTTACATGTGGGACATCATTATCCAAGTTGTTGTATGGTTATTAAGGAAGTACAAAGGAAAAAAAAACACCAATGCAAAACTCATGCCCAGAACTTACAACAAGTATATTGAAACAAGACAATTGGATAAATATATGAACCCCGTGTCAGACAACAAGACACTAAAATTGAAACAAGCCTGAAGAGATGTACTTTTAAAGAAATACACATTGCAACCACTAAATAGGTTGGTTATGACTCATACAAGACACTGAAACTAAGCTTAAACCAACTTAAAATTCTTATAAGCTGGTTTATGCTTAGTTTTGATATGAAAATGTGATATTTAACCCTATCACATAAACTACAAAGGCCGTCAGTACATGGACAAAAGAATAATTTGTTCACGGGAAACATAAAACAACAAGAGAAAAAAATGACTCAATGGTTAGGGTTGTCTAAAAGCATCCCAACTTTATTAATAATAAGCACTACATGATTATCTACAAGACATGCCTCTATAGCCACTAACACTATAGTGATGATATTCATTAACAGTTCATGGCATCAAAATGCGAATATTTGCTGTTGCTTTGAAGTATTATTGTCTTAGTTGAACTCAATCAAGTCTAGAAGATAGTGCAATATGGGCGCCTTGTGTCTTCAAAGGCAAGAATCAAGAGTGTGCCGATCAAAAAGTTACATTAAAAGAAAAACTTCACTTGATCTATCTTCACAAAAAGTTACAGCTAAAACATATCACTACTAAATCCACCCCCACATCTTGTCACTTCTGCCTCTTTGAGCAATTTTTGGCTTTTGCGCCTTTGACCATAGGATTCACATCGGTAGGGCTGCCAACATTACCACTCATCACTTTACCTGTAAATCTTTGTACCTACAAAAAGTATATTTGCTTAAAATTTTATTGACAAAACAAGCATAACACAATTAAAATGGACACACTAACCAAAATGGGCAAAATATCTCTTTAAAGTGCCACAACTTGGCACAAAAGGACACTTAGGGTGTGCATGGAAACGCTCCAAAGAAATGTTTCTGGAACACTTCTGTACGGATTTTGTTCCCAGGAACAAAAAAAGAACAGAAACGCGTTTGGTTGCGTTTCTGTTCTTTTTTTGTTTTTTTGTTCCCGGAACAAAATTGAAGCAAAAAAAAGAAACACAAAAAAGTTGTTTTTGGAGAAAAGAAACACTTCTTCAGAAACGCTTCTCTTCTTCTCTCTCTTCTCTCTTTTCTTTTCTTTTCTTTTCTTCTTCTTTTTTTCTTCTTTTTTCTTTGGCTAGTCACCGGCCTCGGCCATGGCCGACGACCGGCCGTTGAGGGCCTGCGACGCCCTCGAGGGTCAGCGACCTCGCCGGAGCGTCGCCGGCCCCGGCGAGGCCGAGCTCGCCCGGCCAAGGCGAGGCTCGGTTTCACCGGGGCCGGCGAGCCTCGCCGTGGGCTGGGCGAGGCTGCCCCCCCGTCGGCCGGTCGCCGGAGGCCGGGGCTCGGCTGAAAAAAGAAAAAATAAAAAAGAAAGGAAAAATGAAAAATAAAATAAAAATGTTTAAAAAATTAAAAGAAACAAAAAAAGAATAAAATTTACCAAACGTGTTTCTATTCATTTTTTATTCCCGAACAAACGTTACCAAACACGTTCTTTTGTTCAAAAATTGTTCCCGGAACAAAACACTTTTTTTTTTTTTTTTTTTTTGTTCCCTGGAACAAAAAAAGAACAGAAACATTACCATTCGCACCATTAAGTGATATAACTTACGAAAGGTACACTTAAGTGTCACATTTTAAGAAAAGTGGGACATCTCGAGTGCCACCTCCGGCGAAACCAGCTGGAAATTATACATGACAATTAAATATTAATATTTCTCGCTAAGGTGGCTCACCAAAGAGTTGACTCGGCTCTAATTCACCCAAAACGACGTCGTTTTGGCATAATTTGAACTTTAATATAATAAAAATTAATTAAATTAAATTTAAAACAAGAAATAATATATTTTATATTTATTTACAATAATTTAAAATTTTAAAAATTAAAAAAAAAGGAGGAGAAGGAGGAAGGCGGTTGGTGGCTGAGGGTTGAGCCCTCACCGCTATTGCCGGAAGGTGGGGGAGGGTCGGCCAGGGCCGCCGAGCTCAAGCTGAGGGTTAGTGGCCTTAGCCAACTGGCGGCGAGGGCCTATATGCCCTTGCCCATATCCGACAAGGATCATCGGTAAGGCGAGGGCCGGCGACCCTCGCCTAGATCTGGGGCGAGGGCACGCAGGCCCTCGCTACTAGTTGGCTGGGGCCATCAGCCCTCGGCTAGGGCTTGGCTGCCCCAGCCCTCACCGCCGGCTACCTCCTTACTCCTCCCCTCCCCTCCCCTCCTTTTTCTCCTCCTCCTCAGTCGCCGGCTACCTCCCCTTCTCCTCCTTCCCCCCTTGCCGGATCTGGGCAAGGGCCGTGAGCCCTTGCCGATTTGGGTGAGGGTCGAACCCCAACGGGCAGCAGCCTTTGGCTCGGCCAAGGTTGTCGGCCCTTGGCTAGGGCTCGATTGACCCTCCCCCCTCTGTCGCTGGCCCTTGCAGGCGACAGTGAGGAAAACGACGGTGGCGAGGGCTCGGCCTTCAACTGCATCTTTTTTTTTTAAATTTATATATATATATATTTATAAATGTTTTAAATAAATTCAATTTTAAATTAAATCTAATTGATTTTTATATTAATTTTTTACCATGTCGGTATCAAAATGACGCCGTTTTGCACTTGCTTCACTTGAAAATTGACACGTTAGTATTTTGGTCGGATTGACACTCAAGTGATCAATTTTGCTCCGATTTTGGTACTTAAGTGTACATTTTGTAAGTTATGGCATTTAAGTGTCAATTTTTGCCAAGTTATGGCACTTTAGGGGTCCGCGTCTCAACCAAAATGTTTTGCCTTGAAAATCGTGTTTGTGATGATGTAGACCTAGTCTTCTTAGCTGGACATGTCAAACTGTTATGTCCTGTCTTCAAGCAAGTTTGACATGTCATTTTCATTCCGATTCTCGACATCCTAGTTCCAATTGTCACCTCATCTTCCTCCCTCGATCTTTTTAATTTACATCAACCGGGTTTGACCTTGGCTAGAAGTGGTTTAGGTGGCTCTTTATTAGTCTGTTTCCAATTTTTTTTCCTTCAAAATGGCATCATCGTACTTTTATATGTATTTAAAAACTTAGCCTTCTTGTAACATTCATCAAGATAATCATATGCATCATCTTGCCTATGATTTAAAGCAAAAATGGCATGGGGATAAGGAATACCAGTAAGCTGCCATCTTCGACAAGAACAATCTCTTTTAAACACATCCACCACATATTTTTCACCGTTATCCATTACCTCATATCCAGTTTCACCATTCCAGATCACTTGGCAATATGTTGCACCAGCTCTATTTTCTTATAACTTTCTAACAATTATTGGACCACTGTCCTTTTTCCATCTAGCACATGCATCCCTCTGTGTATGCATTCTTATAATTATTATTATTCGAATTTCCTCCAACATACTATAAATGGACTTACACCTAGCATGTATAATTCTTCCATTGAATGCCTTGCATAAATTGTTGTCAACGATGTCACATTTTACATCAGTGGTAAAAAAGGCCTTAGACCAATGCTTTGGTTCAGTTTGAACTAAGTCATGATATGCGGTATGACTAATTTTCTTCAATGCTTGAGAGTGTTCATCAAACTCTATCATTGAATTATTTTTAGCACACTTCTAGAACAATCTTTGCATTTTTATCCTTTTATACTTCTTGCTCCAATTGGCATAAATGTGTCTCGCGCACATTCTATGCTCAGTTGCAGGCAACAAATGAGCCACAGCTTATACAAGACCCTACAAAAGATGATTGTAATGTGAAACATATATTACAAGCGTGACTATAGTGGCATAACAAAATAAATAAATAAATAAGTAAGAAACTTACTTTTTGTTTATCACCGATTATGACCCAACCTTGTCCATATGAGGATGAAATGTTGAGGTCATACATCAAATTTTTCAAGAACCACGTCTAGGTGTCGCTACTCTCGACTCGAACAACCACCTAAGGAATTGGGAACATCTGATCGTTTGCAACTCTTCCAACAGCACATAAGATTTGGCATTGACAAATTCCTTTTAAGAAGTAACCAATTAATCCCACGACTTTCCTACATCCATCAATGAATCCTTTTTTACAAGCAGCAAAACATATGTACATTCTCTCAAATAACGCCTTGTATTGCATATCAGATTTTTCAACCTTCAATGTAATAGTATTCCCAGCATTTTTCTTCCTAAGCTCCTCTGCATAATCCCATAACTTTGCATATTCCTTCTTATAGTTTCCCATCAATACTTGATAAGCCAACAACTTAGCCTTCTTGCATTGTATTATACTCACATCTAAGCCTAGTTACTCCTTGATAAGCTCCTTGAAAGCAATAGTCTTGATAGTTGGCATTGCTCTTATTGTAGGAAGATAGTGTTTGGCCAACCAAGAACCTGTCACCCTCCGATTCTTGAAACTTATGCTACAGGTATGTTCTGAATGATAAGTCTTTACATGAAATGATCCGGTACGACTATCGACAAATCCAAAAATCTTCCAAGGACAATCTTCATGTGCATATTTTGCTCTGACAAATTTCTTGTCATTCTTTACAAATTTTATCTCTCTACGTTTAGCCATTGAAGACTTTATCAGAGCATCTTTGAATTGCCTACTACTTTCAAATGCCATAGACACAATAAACACGGGCACAACACAATTAGGATCATGCTTTGGAAACCTACTTCTCCTCCTAGTAAAACCATCATCATCTTCTCCTTTATTAGACTCCAGACTCTCATTGCCATGCGTTTCATAGTACTCTGTTTCATAACTAGCTTCGGCATCAATAATATTATTCACATCCAATCCATGGGATGGCACCAACCCTGTGGATGATTCCCCTGTAATGAGATCATTTATGGCCCTACCATGGAACTTTGTCATGTTCCTCCTTGCTTTTAGAAGCTCCTCATTATCATAATCATTATTATCAGTCAAGAATCTTGCATCGACAAGGAAGTCTGCCTCATTGTCATCGTCATCATCCACGATATAATCATCTTCATCAACTAAATCATCAGGATCCAAACCACTCTCGTGCTCAATCATGGTCTCATTACTTAAACCAACACTAGTGCTAGTGCCCTCACCAACCCTTTGACCAGCATCCTCATCGACCCTCTGACCAATACCCTCATCCACACCCACATTGGCACCTTGACCATCACCCTCAGCTACCTCATTGGTCGTAAAATTTTCTCAATATACCTCAATTAACCCACGATGCAAATAACTAAAAGCTAAATTGACTACTCTATTCTCATTCCATATGTATGTCAACCCCTCTTCAAGTGACTTTCCAGGAATCTTAAAATAAAGCTTTTCAAATGTACTATTTACCCCATTCTTGATGTCTCTAATGAAGCTTTTGTAGCTTGTTGAACTACTATCAACTTTTACCTAGTCAAACTTGCCTCCAACGTATTCAAGCATTGGGTGACGAGATAAAGTTCCACCATGGAAGAGGTAGATCCATGCTGATTTTTTGCTCATCTTGACCTTACACAAAAAAAAAAAAAAGAAAAGTAACCTATGTTATAAGCAAGGCAACACATAGAACCTGTAAGTCCCATACTACGTAGCACACTATACATCATGTTTCTAGAAGAAAAAGTAGTGATCATCTACTCGGACACAGAGGTGATCAAAATCTAAAAATTCAAAATAGAAAACATCCAAATATTCAAAACCAAAACTTCCAAAGCAAAAGTGTTAATGGATTCCAAAAAATTAGAGTATAGTCAACAGTGTGGACTTGATCAATAAAACTAACTTTTACAATATGTGAAATTGTAGTCTCTCTCTTTGTTATCAAACAGTAGAACCCAAAGCCAGATTATGAACCCCTCTTTCTTTATTTTTCTTTTGTTCACAAAACCACCATGAACCTTTACTTGTTTGGTAAAATAATCATCATTTGGACACAATTGACAGTGGGGTTTGCAAGTGCCCCATCTGATAAATCTATGGCTACTCCAGAAAAGTGACCCTTAATGAATTGAGAAACTGAATACATGTACGCTCAAGTCAATTACTTAATTGTGATTGTGCATGCCTCGAGTAATAAAAAGCTTGTACAAGAATAGGAAAAAGTGCATGGAAACAAAGGCTTTCTCTTCAAATTGTGCATAAAAACATGGGAATCCAGCAACCATATGATTGTACACGCGAAGAATTTGGCCAAACGCGAGCATATAGAAGCTTTCTCTTCATATCGTGCTTTATTAGAAATTGATTTGGCCAAACTTGAGTGTTATATTCCCTACTACACATAGGTACTTGACAGTAAATGCAAATAATTTCTCTCTTCCAACCAACAACGACACACGTGGAGAAATCAAGGCAAATTGATTATATAAAATAAAAAGAGGACAACACACTCAATTTGGGAGCACGGCAACATACTTTTCACATTCTCTGCTAACTTCAGGATGCCACGTCAACTTGTCGCTCAACGCTGCCAACAAAACAATCAAGCCGAGACCACAATGCCTACTCGTGTTTGCTTTGGATTGTGACGGATGAGTCGGGTCTCAACTGGGTTGTGGGCGAATTGGGTCTTTGCCCATAAAGATGGGCGAGTTTGGGATTGTGACGAAGAAGCCCTTAGCCAAAAGGGGCTCAATTAATGAAGGCGATTGGTGGAAGAACGACTTGGCTTCAAGAAATTGGAAAGATGAGATTGAATCTAGAGCAAGTTGCTGAGAATTTTGGGGGAGATCAGAATAGGGTTTGGGCGTGCTTTGGGCAAAGATTGTGGGCAAAGCGTCTTCAATTTTAGGGTAAACGAAATGCTGCGTTTTGGGTGTAAAAAAGTCTTTTTTTTTAAATTTTTTTTAAAGCGAAACGACGTAGTTTCGCACTCCAGCGTCCATGTCAGTGCTGGCAATGCTGGCTAGCGTTGACTTGGAGTCCACATCAGCCTTTTCCGGTAGAGAATGGCTAGATAAACTAAATTGGTACCAAACACAAAAGGTTTATGACTAAATTAATCAAATTGAAAAGTTTATGATTGAATTGGTACCAGTGCAAAAAATTTAGGACTTTTTTAAAAATTTTCCCTCCTACATTACTTCTATTATTTAGCAACTTGTATTTACAAACTTCGACCAAAAAAAAGAAAAAACTTGTATTTACAAACGATTAGATGACTACGTTACTTGACGTTTATTTTTCCTGGACTCTTTCACACCTAGCATAATCAGTTACTTTCAAAGCTCCTCATTCCACCACTCGATGGTTGCCATAACCCACGTTTATTGACCCTTATCGTTCGTGGCTTCCGAGATCCACGATTCCATAATCTGATGATTATGTTGACTTCACCTCTTCACGGCTGCATCCGAAATTGTAGGTTTCTTGACTTAAATAATTAATATATTTTCAGCTCGTCGTAAGTCATGTTAGTCGTGCCCTTTGTCGATTAGGTGAGGCCTTACTTACCGATGCTCATATTCTACGATCTAGTTTTCCTTTCGTATTTTTCGTCAGCTAAAACTAATCACCTTATCACTGGTTGCACTTACTGACTAAGAGCTTGCTTCCGCTGCATCTTGCTTTGTCTCTTTAACCTGAGTGAATGCTTAAAGTTTTTTTTTTTTTTTTTGGTCAACAGTACCGTAGATTCAATATAGTCAAAATAGCATTGAACGTGGTGATGGGACACACACCGAAGAAGAAGTTGAACGTGGAACTCCAATTACAGTTAGTCAGTATGGCATGGCAAGAAGACCCCGAAATAGCATTGTCACGAAAGATTAAGTGGTGATGGGCATGAAGAATCTCGACACTTCCCTATGAGCTTCCATACGAGACTCTGCAATCCCTTGGCTAGTATTCGAACGATAAAATCTCGTTGATTAGGAAAAAACTCAGGCAACAAAATGCGCCTATCTTTCGCAAGGCAAGTGCTACAATTTGAGTGTGTCATGGACGCAAGCTAAAACTGTGGGTGATATTCCTGAACTGCATCGGTCTCTTGGATTTCCTACGGACCATGTTGGCGTTGGAATTCAGGCCAACGATTCATGTTTGGCCACAGTCGAACTATATTCGAGGATACATTGTGGCGTTAAATGCGAGCAATGACTCTAAACTGATTGACTTTAATCCAATTAATTGCAGTTGGCCAAGTGAAATTGTTACAAATTTGATGAGAAACTACTCCCATTGTAGAAAATTGCGATGCATGGATGTATATTATAATGTCATCTCGATATGTTGTTACTTCAATTTTTTCGGTGTTCAATTTCTTAAATTTGATGGAGTAAAAACCCAATTTCTTGCTCAAGATGCCATTCCCTTTGAGAACTCGGGATTGGTCGAGGAGCTCACCTCAACAACCCAATATTGAGTTCGTGTTCCTTTCTTGATTGTTGGTCCTTTTTTTAACACACAAGCACTGGATTCATTTCAAAGTTTTAGATTAAGCGAAGTCGAGCAACAATCAACATGGTACGCCTCGTATTTTCATTTCAGTAGTTTTAGCCCATTCAATTGGCCCAAGTTAATGTCAGGGTTCCAAACTCTTAGTATTTCTCTTTTCAGTAAGTATCATCCAAAAACGTGAACTTTAATCCTGTCATTATTAAATTGCTTTATATCACCTGTTTGCATTAGTATGATATCCTCAAATGTCAGATTCGTGGCAAGGTGATCCCGACAAGCTAACTCTATTGAAATATATCCAACAGCTGTCTCATAAAATGTCCTCCTTATGCACTAATTCCATTTTCCAAAATCTATCTGTGTAACATTTTTGGTAGGGTCGCTAATATATTAATAAAAGAATCCACACATTTACGTCCATTTCCTCTTAAAGAAAAAAACCAAAAGGCAGAAAAGATCTCAGATTCGTTCCTATATATGAGTAAAAATAAAAAAACGAGACCTAATTACTTTCTCTCCCAATGATGCCTATAAAAGGCGCCATCCTACACACAAGATTCATTCGGATATAAATTACGGCTGCAATAGAGTCGATTCAACCAGATGGAGAGGAGTTCATCATCCAAGATAGCCCTCGCGCTCATGCTCGTCTCCGTTTTGCTGTGGGCAAGTCTGCCATCTTCAATGGCCAAGCCTGGTGAGTGCCAGAGCAACGAGGATTGTGGCACCATTTGCGCCACAGGCAGTGGACTTTGCATCAACACCGAATGCAATTGCTTCGACAGGACGCCGCCGAGTTACAATAGCCGTTACCGCCTTCAAAAAATAAACACTCCTTGATGATGCCATATGAGAACTTTTACTTACTTGGATTCATATTTATGTCCTTATCATGAAATAAAATATCATCACGCGATGATATTTAAGTGAATTATCGTTCCTCTCTTTGTGATTTTGCTGCACTTTTGGTCCACAGAGAAATAACTGCACAGATCAAGCGAATTTTTGTTCCTCATAACTAACAAACTCATGAAATTTATCTGAAAGCAACCTAAAAATAACTTTGCTGACATATACTCCTAAATCGTACATGAGTACATGGATGCTTCAAGTTTCAATTCGTCTTCTCAAGGAATAGTCTCTATGGAGCTTTCAAGAGCACCAAGCCCGAGGTGGCTGATGCTAGGCGAGGCGTAGAGAGGGTAGACGCTCACAGTAAGTTCCTAATTCAAAAAAAAAAAAAAAAAGCACAAACTTTAGATGGAGTAACAAATATGGCATATTTTTTTTTTTGTCACATAAAAGAACACAAACTTTAGGTTCGGTGACAAATTTGCCCCAACTTTTTATTGCCTTGAAAAAAATCACCAACTCTTACTTAGATCCAAAATCTGGCTCGCTTTAACTTAGATTCGTCGATTGTTCTTAGCAATAAATTCATGTGCATTTGTTGACAAGATGTAAAACATTATTCATTGTTTTCTTGTTTGAGCCACGGCTTGAAGAAAAGTAGTAAAGCTACTCATCGTTTCTTACACTTTACTAGAAAGTCAAAAAGATCTCGAGATTAAATTTCTTTGGTTAGACTTTGCCGCTTTGTCGTAATATGAAGTTGTAGACCATCGCCTGTTAAAGAGACACCATGGACGAGATCTACCAACCTCACGACTATAACCTTTTTTTTGAAACAAAGTTGACTTCAGATAGAGAGTTAACGGTAGGGGCCAGATTTGAGATAAGGTAAAAATTTGTGATTTTTTATGAGATACAAAAAAGTTGGGGCAAGAATTGTCATTCGATTTAAAGTTGCTACTTTTTTACAAGACAACAAAAAGTTTAGGCTAATTTTGTTACTCAACTTAAAGTAGGTGTTTTTTTACAAGATAAAAAAAGTTCAGGCTAGATTTATCACTTCACATGAAATCGGTGCTTTTTTTTTTTTTTTTTTTTTTTTTTTTTTTTTTTTTTTTTTTTTTTATGTTGGAATTAGCCCCATAGTAAGAGATAGAAAGTTCAGCAAACATCTCAGGAGCCACTACTAACTTACAGTCGGAATGGCCCTCGACGAAAGAGGGGAAGCAATGGCAGAAGCCATAATTCATCTTTGCCGCACTCTTGTCTTATTAGTCTTTTGTCTTGCTCGATTTAATCATATTAAAGACTTTGTTAGAGGATAGAGTATATCCCCGGGCACATGTATAGGTGTTGGCATCTTAAAACCCCAAGTCTGGAATTTTCTGATCCTCGTAACATTGAGTTTGTTTGTCCTAATTTTGTTTGGATTCCAAAATCTAATGTTCAAGCTTTAAAGCTTATTCTAGAACTTACCATTACACTCGTTCACGGGGTTCGCATGTTCTCCTTGACACCCTTTTAAATCAATGGAAGAGTGGTTGGACAATCCAGATTTTCATTTAGATAAAAAAAAGAAGAAGAAGATTTTAAGTCATCAAAAGTATGTGAAGAATTTTAATTAGATGTCCTAAAGTTCTGGATGATATCCCCACGATAATTCAAAAGAAGAAAAGCTCACGGGTACTGCAGTGCTCTTTATTTAATAATATAACATGGTGAATAATCACTTCATAGTGAGCAGGACCTCTATATATATATATATATATCATGGAATCAATTGAGCAGCTCAAAATTCTAATTTCTTTACATATGATTGTACCGGGCGTTTGTGGGATTTGATCCCACAAATATGAACTTATTAGAGATTGAAATATCCAAAGCATAGATTACGTGCAAAGTCATTCGATATATTTTCACTATCAGAGACAATTTTCTTAGACTAACTATGAATAAAATTCGAAATCTTATACTAAACAAATAGGTAAGTATTATCTTTGTGGTACCATACACTATTTTATTTTAGGGAACAAAGTGGCTTATATCCTTGAAATTTCTCTCTCTAACTCTAACTCCAATTGTCAAATCGAGATACCGAATTGTACATTTTGATCACAAATTCACGAGAACCAAATTGTAAAAATACAGTAAAATAATGAAATTTCCCAAATTTGGGTGCACCTTTTTTGCTAATTTCACTAGTACTTTGTTAAAATATATACAAAATTATCATTTGTTTCCTCATCGATAAAACCTACGTGATGGAATGTTCTAACTCAGATTTGATTTCCATAAATGAATAAATATGAAAAATAAAGTGTAATTACTGTTTTTCCCCTCAATGACGCCTATAAAATGCACCACCTTACAACGCAAAGATTCATTCGAGTGAATAATACATCTGCAACAGGGCTGATCGATCGCGATGGAGAGGAGATCATCATCCAAGTTAGCTCTCGTGCTCATGCTCGTGTTCGTTTTGCAATGGGCAAGTTTGCCATCTTCAATGGCCGTGCGTGGTGAGTGCAGCAAGAATGAGGATTGTCGCGTCACCTGTGCCTCAGGCTGTGGACTTTGCAGTGAAACTGAATGCAATTGTTTTGACGGGACGCCGCCGGGTTGCAGTAGCCGTTATCACCTTCGAGGCATAAACACTCCTTGATGAAGCCATATAAGAATATCTACTTGTTTTGATTCATACTTATGTCCTTAACATGAAATACAATATGATTATATGATGATATTTTAGTGAGATATTGCTTCTCTCTTCGTGATATTGCTGTATTTTTGTTTTGCGTAGAAATAATTGCACGAGTTAATTTAATTTTTTCAGCTTGTATAACTAATATAACTCATGAACTTTATTTGACAAAACCGAAGAGGCTTAACAGTGCGTTTATATAGCATTTGCTATTGTCTAGAATAAACATTTAATAGACTATACTCATTATCAACAACAGTTAATGCTTAATCATATTCACTGATCATAAAAACACCTCGGATCAATTCACTTTTGTGTACCATACGAGCAAACATATTTTGATTTTTCTCAAAACAAAGGCAATAGTCTGCCAGAATTTCCATTAGTAAAGAGTTGTCTATGTTTTTATTTTGGAACATTAACTTCTTTGTTTGCTAGAATCAATGGGTTGGCTAAAAAAATCTGATTTCTCTAATAACGTATGATTCGATGTTCACTAATATCAGCTTATTAGAGACTGAGACATGTAAAGCATGGATTAACTGCAAGGTAATTCAACATATTTTCAGTTATCATAGACAATTTTCTGGGACTAATTCTAAATGAAGTTCTTAATCTTACACTAAAAAAATTAGTAAGCATTATCTTTGGGGTGACATATACAATTTTATTTAAGGAACAAAGTGGAATTTAGCTCTAAAATTTCCCTCTCTTACTCTAACTATAATTGGCAAATTGAGATACTGAATCATGAAGTTAAATAATAAATTCATGAATGTGAAATCGAGAATCAAATTGTATTAATGCGGTAAAATAATTTCTATAATTTTTTTTGCCCAAATATGTGTGTACCGATGCAATTGTATCTCAGCGACGTTGGGTTGTGTTAGCCCTTGCAGCCTTCAAAGCATAAACACTCGAAATAAAACATGATTATATGATGATGACTAATTTGGATTTTATTTTTCAAAAAATAATTGCTTTTATCGTTTAGAAAAATTAATCACGCCTAACTATTTTCATAGATAATGAATTTTTTTTATCCATTTATCTTTGTAAGCAATATAAACGATTATTTGTTGGAAAATGTTTTCGAAATCACATATTTATTCGAAACAAATGCACCCTTGTAATATTGCTCCTCCCTTTACGATTATATTGTACTTATGGTTCGCAATAGATATAGTTGCATAATTTAACTTAATTTTTTTGGTCATTTATAACTAATGTAACTCATGAATCTCGTAATAAACACGGTTTTTGAATAACCTTATGGGTTGATTTGGCAAAAGAGACCAGATGAAAGTGCGTGTTGTGGTGTAGTAGCCTTATGGTTTAGCTTGGCGAAAGAGACTTGGTTAGAAGCTTGTGCTATGGCATAGCAATGAGGTCTTCATGGTCTAGCTTGGAGTAAGAGATTAAAATGGAGGTAAGCGTTGGAGATTCAAGTCGAGACTTGTTGATACAGAATGATATTTGAATTAAGAGGAAGCAATCCTAACATTAAGCTCACACGTGGGAGAAAAAATATTAAGATGTTAGAAAAAGTCTCACGATGGAAAATTGGTCTTGTGTAAAGTATTAAATATCATAATTGGAAACATGTTGATGCAAAAGAAAACCTGAGCTAAAGAGGAGCAGAGCTAACAATAAGGTAACACGTGAGGGAAATATTATTAAGATGTACGTGTGAGGTGCATTAAAATAAAAGTTACTGTCACGAGACAAACAACTAAGTGAATTTGTGGTGAAACATAGGAAGCAAATTTACAAGATCCCTTTGTCGTATCACCTGAAGAAATCTATAATCTCAATGGCCCTATTAGAAAATGCAGCCAAGAACCACATTACCTTGGGTAATGACGAAACCTTACATGCCACAATCAATGAATGAGCAAAACATATATGCAGGATTATTCCCTAATCGGGCCTAATTACATTCATGAAATACCTGATACAACTTCGTGAAACTCACTTATGAATAGTTTGACTTACCAGATTATCGATCTTATCAAAATCATCAGCAATGCTCCCTTCGCCATCATCTAGAAGACCAGAACAAAAGGTTAACAACTCAATGATTGCATATGGATCTATCATAAGGCTCATTATGAATACTAATACTAGGCAAAATTAAGACGAACCTTAGAAATGAAGAAGACAACAATCACTAAATCCCTAATGCAAGACATGAAGATGTAAATTCATAGTAAAAACAAAAACATTGGTCTATCAAGTACCCAAACCTCCAACTACATCAATCATCCAGAGAAATCGATATTGAGTTCGGCTTCATGGTTGTAGTTGGCAATTCTACATTACATTTGTGATGAAAATGAGAATTAACTAGACCCGTCAAATGGGTGAATCAGGTTAGATCTGGTTTGGTCGAAAATGTGTCAACTCATATTTGACCCATATTCATGTAGTGTAACTCTAATGACCCATATCCAACTTGACCCGACCTGTATTGCTAAAATCCATTATTTTTCCAGGAAAAACCACGCCCACTTTAAGCCATATGCTAATTGGATAAAGACTTCAAGTTAAATTAAAAAAGAAAATTAGAAAATAAAAATAGTAAAAAAAATGTTCAAAAAAAACCTCTAAATTGAAATATTTATAAAGAATTAGACCATGCACATGCTTCTCTTGTCTGAAGTGAACATTCTATTGAGCAACTGAAAATCGCAATGTGAAACTAAGTTTTAGCTGCTTGAACACCATCTAATGAAGCATTTGTGACGGCCATAATGAAAATGGTCTTTCACAAGTCAGATTTACGCGAGCTTCGTCAAATTTGGAATTGGATGTTCCTTTGCGCAACAAAAGTAAATGCATCAAGAGACTCTGAAAAATTTGGCAACAAAGAACTCGACTCATTTTCCGGACACCGATTTCCAAGTTAAATCCGCCAAAAGCAAACAAGATAATCAACACTAAGACTAGAATAAGTTTGAATTACGAGATGAATATGTGGCTCTTCTGTAGCTATTAATATTAATCGACCGTACTAGAGATGAATGTGTATGTATCTGGAATTTCATCATTTGGTAAATGGAGATGAATGGGGGACAACAAACTTTAACACCATTATAAGTTAGGATCAATTCAACCTAAGAGAAAGCCTCCAGAATAGCCTTACAATTGAAGAGTTTCAAAGTAATGCTTTCCAGAATGCCTCTACATTCAATGAAGACCACAATAAACTCAACGGTTGCTACACATTGTTGTTATGGCTGGGTTTATCATCATGAATTTGTGAGAACTTCCATAGATTTCAACTCAGTACATTGATCCTTAAGAACCTACAACATGACAAAAACCATTTTAACCATGCTACTCTGAATCTGGAGACAAAAGAGATAATTTAATCGTGAACTTTTTAGATAAAAGAAAGTACTTAATGCAAATAGTCGTAGAAGTTGACAATGAGAGACTGGTCATGGAGATCTTCCTCAGGCAAAACTCTAAATAACCAATCTCTGGTTCATAGCTTAGCCTCCACATTTTTAGGTGAAAGGAAACTACAATATTTATTTAGAATGCGTCCTCCAATGCTAAAGGCCAACTCTAAGATTATTTAGGACAGCAGAATTCCCAGCACCCTGATAAGGTTTAACGAGAAGGAAGTTGCATAAGAATATGTATATATATATATATCAATTATGAGACATGAAAAGAAAAAGCAATATATTCACCAAATTTCTTAAACAAAGTATCCATTCTATGTAGGCAAGTACATCTAATAACAAAGGTGTCCATAACTCTCTAGATCTGAGGAAGAGATATTGAAAATCTCAAATTGGCGCTAGTACCATCCATTTCATTTCCACCTGGCTTGACATATTTTAATCATGGAGTTAGATTTCGAGTATTCTTATTGACTAGCCTCCTAAAAGAAGGAAACAAGCATATGGATGTATTAAGGAACAATGCGTCGCATTTAGATGAAAAGGAGGAGGCCCAAAAAAGAGAGACAAAGAGAGCATATTCATACCCGTCATTCTACAAGTCGTTGGATGAAGAGCCCCGGGGAAATTCTAGAGATCACCAACAAAGAATGAAATATTCATTAAACTCATGAACATGAAACTGGAAAAAACCTGACAATACAAAGCAACTGCATGAGAAAAACAACACCTTTTTTTTTTCAGGGGTTTACAGGTCAACTATGATAAAGCTTTGGTCCTATATAAGAAGCACAAAATCCATGTCAATATGATGTACTTGGTTCACATCAAAATTAACTATCCTAATCATCAGTGTCATGCTAAGATTACCAATTTACCAGACAACAGTCTTGCACTTGATGGAAGGGTGAAATGGAAATGTGAAAAGTATAAGTATCGCAACTTCTTCCTTTGCTTTCTGAAGCACCAATTCAAATGAGGATTCTCCATAAAGGAAGCAATACCTAATTCCCTCATAACACATATTCCCCATAATGCCTACTAAAAAACACACGGACAAACCAAACTCAACGTACCGGTAATTTAAAACAACTAAACTAGAAATGAAAACAATGGGAACGCCCATTTTCGCTGCTCACTATCCACCTCTTCCAACTCAAAGGAAGCAACTTCACGCCCCAACCTATCACAAAATAAATTGGGGCCAGCTGACAGAGAAAACCCAAATTTTCTTCTTAGCTACTACTGACAGTTAACAATAGTTATGAAACAAATAAGCTCATCCTACATTACGTCTATTATATAGCAATTTGTATTTACAAACGATTACATGACTACATTACTTGACGTTTATTTTTCCTTGACTCTTTCACCCCCAGCATAATCAGTTACTTTCAAAGCTCCTCATTCCACCACTCGATGGTTGCCATAACCCATGTTTATTGACCCTTATCGTTCGTGGCTTCCGATGTGACATCCCAGATTTTCAACCCTGTTTTCTACTGAATAAATCGGGCTTTTCATTGACGCATCTATAAGGCTATTCTGAGAGCTGATCACTCTCAAGATAACTATATCTTGAGAAACCATTAATGATTTTAAGGCAAATAGACTTGATAATTCAACAAGGAATCGGCTGCTCGACCGTGTTCATTTGCTGAGATCATTATGTACAGACGAAAATTGATTAGAGATCAAAGATAGGTCGGTTTGATAGAGATGTGTTGCTAATCGTGGGTGACACCAGTAAATTAGAAAATTCTCGTCGGCCGGCACTAGACTAAATTCAGTATCATTTTGGTACCCTGTGTCCGTATTTGAATTCTCGAGATTTCTACAACAATCAAGAGTCGCCAATGTGTCAAGTGGGTTCATTGTGGCTCGAAGAAAATGGACCACGGGTCATTTGCACTAAAAAGTTTTAAAAACTACTCAATAGCCTAGGTCACGCTAAAAACACGTCGAATGAAAATTAACTGTGAATTCAAACTCGATTCTTAAAATTGAAAGTTCGGTGGTGTTACGATCTATTTTAGAAACGTCGACTCACCCTTCGAAAAATTTTCAAGGACTCCGAGATTTTTACGGAAAATCGATTTGGATGTCGCGGAAAAATAACAGAAATTCATATAGGCCGAATTTAAAAGATTTTTGACTTTCAAGCCGAGCTATGTGGCGATGGGCACCTGCAGAAATGGTATGGGATTTTTCTCCGAGGAAATTGGACATCAATTATGGGGAATTCGTTGAATATATTGAAGTCCGAAAATTGAAAATTCGGAGCCTTGGATGGAGCTGGAATTTTGGCTTCAAAATTTGATAATTTGTGGGATTTTAATGTGGAGAAAGTATTTGGGGGACATTGAGATATTTATGCAAGTTTAATGGAGACCAAGCATTGAATTAAAGGGATAAGTTTGATGATTTTGAGCCCCCCTCCTTGGCTTCCTCTTCACGGCTTCTCGATCCTTTTCTTTTTTGTTCTTTGTTGCCGTTTCCCCTCATTTCCGTCGAAGACCGCAGCTTCATCCCCTTAAATTCTCCTTCTCTCTCCATTTATTTCTCTCACGACAACACCCCCTTGGCTTGTTTCTTCCTCCACCAAAGTTTCATTTCCTCTCCATTTAAGCGGCTACCAAATCCTCCCCCACTCACCCACGCCACTTGCCAATTTCCTAGCTCACCATGGTCAACCATCAACCATGGAAACCCTTGGTTGACCACATGCAGTCCACGCCCACGCGTCCAGCAGCACCGAAGCCCACCGAATCTGCTTTGCTTTCATCTCCTACGAAGACCTTGTTGATTGGAGCAATGTCCACCGAAGAAGCCAGCTGCCTTCTTCTTGTTTCGGTTTTGGTGAGCTGTCCAGCAGTCCGAAGTTCCCTGCCCCTTTCGCTGCCACCGAAGATCAGCGAAGCTCCTCAAGCTTACTTCATCTCACCGAACTGAGGCGGCCACGTCTCTAGCGAATTTCGTGAGCCCATCTTCAGCAAATTTCCAGGCCCACAGAATCATCAGCCTCAGTTTAGGAAAATTCGGCCCAGCAGCCCATAGTTCGGCCTCTTCAG
The DNA here is from genome assembly GCA_017140615.1 of Eucalyptus cladocalyx. NCBI lineage: Eukaryota > Viridiplantae > Streptophyta > Magnoliopsida > Myrtales > Myrtaceae > Eucalyptus > Eucalyptus cladocalyx. The sequence goes on from CM029516.1 coordinate 25,157,242, forward strand.
CCCACAAGCTAGTGGAGTTCGGCCCAAGTGAATCCAGCAGCCCACTTCGCAAGCCCAGTTGAAGTCTTCAAGCCTAGCAATTCAGAAGCCCGCGATTTTGAGGCCCAAGCCCGCGAAGTCAGCCAGCTTTAGGCCCGGTCCAATTCAAAAGCAAATCTCAAATTGGACTGAGATTTGTTGGGCCCGTTTCAGGCCCGACTCGAGTGTCCGCCGACGTTGCCGAAAATTCAGATTTTGGCTGTCGTCGTGCCAACATCGTAGTAATCCAGTCTCTGCTTTCAATCAAGTGAGTTTTACTCACTAATGCTTTCTTAGTTTGCTAATTATGCTTAAGGGTTGGTTAGATTTAATTAAGTGAAATTAGATGGTTAGATTAGTTTAGAACAATTAAATTAGTGATTTAATGATGCATGTTAGGTGGTTAGACATAGTCATTAGCAAGTAGAGGGCTACTAATATTTATTGAATGCATCTCGGGATTTTTCCCGACCCGTTTCGGCCTTCAATCAGGCATTACAGGCATAAATTGGATTTTTAGTATTTAATTATTAATTTCCGAAATTAATTTAATTAATTAATTATTTTTCCAGAAATTAGGCAGGGATAGCTAGCGATCGGAATTTTATGTTTGATTGTCATGGTGCAGTCCGTTTATTTAATTGAGCTCTATTTCTTGTTGAATTGAATTATTTGTGAAAGTGTGAATTATTCTTTAATTGGATAATCATTGGTTATTAATTGAAAAATAATCGGGCATCGGTTGATAATGCCAAAAGGATGTGAGTAGACTACAGAAAATGTGGGAGTTGTGGAAATGAAAAATATTATATTTTGACTAAGGCTGATTATGTACCCACACACGACATTTTATCAGAAAGGATAAGAATTGATTATTTGATTGTTTGCTTGGAATGGCACGTATACCGGCTCGATGACTCTACGGAGCATCTTGAGACAGAATGGTATGATCTATCGGCTCGATGACTCTACGGAGCATCTTGAGACAGAACGGTATGATCTACTGGCTCGATGACTGTACGGAGCATCTTGAGACAGTATGGTATGATGAATTGTGTGTATACTGGCTCGATGACTTTATAAATCATCTTGAGACAGTAAGATATGATCTATCGGCTCGATGAATCTATTGATTATCTTGAAACAGTACGGTATGACATACTGGCTCGATAATTCTATAGGTCATTTTGAGAAAGTACGGTACGATATTGATATACCGGCTCGATGATTCTCTTTATCATCTCCAGATAGGATGGTATGATTTGGCAGCTCGATGACTCTATATGTCATATGGAGATAGGATAATATACTATCTATATATCACCTAGGGTGAGTAGTCTTGGATGTTGATCAGACTTATAGATAGTATGGAAGGGGCCGACCAAGAAATGGTCGTGATAACACATAATCGACTAGGTTGATTGATCGAGATATCGGTCTGTGATGTGATTGCTTGGATACCTATTGAACTGTGCTAATATGCAGGTGTAATCTGAGGCCAAGGTAAGTCCTTTGACCCGTGCGTGTATAGGCAGCCTGGATAGCGTATTGATTTACTAATCGAGTCTTAGAGGGTAGGATTTGCTGAGACGTAGTCTCATCCCAGTTATGGGATAATATTTCAGGACCCTAATGAGGAGCCTGAGGAGAAAGAACCCAAAGAGGAGTACCTGGAGGAGAACCCTGATGATGATCCCGAGTACGATCCGGATGAGAACTGTTGCGACCTAATTTTCGGGTGCATCACCTATGATTTAGGCTAATGGATTGCTAAGCCTAGACTTAGCTCGGGTTCTTTCAAGCCCATATCAATTCGTGACTTAAGGTTCAAATATTTAGCATGCAAATGATTATTATCTAGGAGTCGCCACTAATCAGTTTATGGTAGCTCGATTAGACACCTAAGTAAAATAATGAGAGGATTATTTTACTTATACGAACCAGAGACTAATGGTACGAGGATTTGATTATACTAGATTTCTCTAATATCCTTTCGGTACCATTTCCTTTTAATTTTCAAAAATGTTTTTGCAGGTAGCTTAGATTTATTTTAATTTAAATTTCTATCATGCAAATGGATGATCACACAGGTACTCAATCATTATTAAACATTCAATAAAATAAATTACATCAAAAGAATTAAACATACAAAGCAAACAATTATTTTTGGTTTTTATTGAAAATTAGAATTCTTTTATAAAAATGCATTTTTTAATTAAATGACTTGATCTTATTAATATGCGAATTCTAGTTAAATGGGCCTATTATGCAAACTAGTTATTGTTGCACCTCATGACCTAACTTCACTAATGAATAAATTCTGATTAAATGATCCTACTATGCAAACTAGTTAAAATGGACCTAGTATTTTTGTATTTTTTTTATTGAAATTCAGAATTAATAAAAACCCTAATTAAACTATCTAAAAAGGGATAATTTTCTAATTTATTCTAGGGATTAATTTGACTCAAACCCTATCCTGTCTTAGAAAACTATTTTTTTGAAATAATGAAAGAATTAAAATGTGCGAACATTATCTAAAAAATTAATTTAGGTCCAACCCTAACTTATTTCTAAAAATGTAATCCTAAGAAAATTCTAATTTACTAAACCTATATGTCCGATTTAGTAAACTTATATGCTCATGCAGAATTTTGATTTTTTGATTTTTTTTAGTTTTTTTAAAAGATAAGTAGTTATTAAATAAATATTAAATCTAAGCTATCAACAAAATAAATGATTAAAATAATCGAAAAAATAACATGTTATCTCACATGTCAAATTAACGATTATCATAACACTAATTATTACGACAAATGGATCAAAATAATTAAAAATTTGATCTGAAATCTTACGGATCAAATTAATAATTATAATGATTTAATAATTAAAATTCTACCAAAAGTCCAAAAATTAATATAATTAAAAAAATAATCCGATGTCTCTCGGATTAAATTAATAATTACATTAATTCCAGACAAAATCTTAGTGGATAATGCCTACAAAATGCACAAATATTAACATTGACAAACATATTCTAATTTAAACAGTAATAAAAAAATTTAAAAAGAATAAATAAAGGACAATAAAATTAAAAAAATGAAAAATAAACTACCTAGGGGAGGACAACGGTGTTGATAGAGGTGGGCGCGGAGGAGGGAGGCAGCCAACGTCGGATCTCCGGCAAGGGCCGGGCGGTGGTAGCAGCAAAGGAGGCGCGGCGTCGGTGACCGGTGAGCGGCGGCTGGGTCGCGGGTCGCTGCGGTGGTGGTGACCAGTGACGTCGGGGTGAGCTCAGGAGTGAAGAGGCGCAGCAGCGTTGCAAGTCGCGGGTCACGGGCTGCAGGAGTGGTGGTGGGCGACAATCAGAGGCTCGGGTCCGACCTCGACAGAGCTTCGGCGGTGTGGCTGATTTGGGGTTCCGGTAGCGTCGGGTTGCGATTGGGTGCGGGGCTGGCGGAGTAGGCGGAGGCAGAGGGGCGTAGAGCTGCAGAGGGAGGCAGAGTGCGAGACCAGCAGAGCGGGGCTCGGGTTCTGACATTTTTTTCGAATTTTTCTTGTCGATTTTTCTGAATCCCCTTGGTTCAAGGCTTTGCACTCCCCATTTATAGAGGGAAAATTCAACAAACAAGTGAAGATTTCCCGATATTCACTCAACTTCTCAACAAAAAAGTCGCTCCAAAAATCACACATTTGTATTTTGAAAATTTTGCAAAATCTCTCTCCACAATCAAATATTTTATTTTATTTATTATTTTCTAAATATTAGGTGTCAACAGCAATGCCATTCTTTGAAGGGACGCTCGTAGAAGTTTCCTTCAAAGATATATGACACTTAAATTTAAACCATGCAAAATGAAATATGAAATGAATATGCAAATGTTGATAATTTTTAATTAATTTTATTTTATTTTAATTTTTTTTTAAGAATAAAGGATGCAATGTAAATGCAATGATTCGATCAGGAACATAGATCTCTATGTGTCTATGACCAATGAAATGCAAATGCAAAAAAGAACACGTACCTGTCGTACCTGTTTGGGGATTTAGGTGTGGAATGATTCCTATGAGACCTGACAGTCATCTGGAACTCCCTTCAGATAATTGAAAGGCTCAAAGTCTTTAGAGATCTGGAATTCTCATCATATTCTAAGCATCTGGAAATTGCATCAAGTACTTGAAATTTCAAAAATCTAATTCTTATGTCGAGACATTTAAAAACATTTACTAAACATTTGGAAATCACATCAAATGTTTGAAAAGACAAACACTTGGAAGTCACATCAAGCGTTTACAGGTTCAAACATCTGGAACTCATACTAGACATTTGAAAACATTTTATAAATGGAAGTCACACATTTGTATTTTGAAAATTTTGCAAAATCTCCCTCCACAATCAAATGTTTTATTTTATTTTTTTTTATCTAAAATATTAGGTGTCAACAAGGACTGAGATCCCACCCTCTTTTGTGAACCCTGTTTATAGGTGGTTGAGTGTGAGACATGTTATTTTTCTAAAATAATATGATGATTATGTTGCTTCACCTCTTCACATATGCATCCGAAATTGTAGGTTTCATGAATTAAATAATTACTATATTTTCAGCTTGTCATGAGTCATGTTAGTTGTTCCCTTTGTCGTTTAGGTGAGGCCTTATATTCTACGATCTGTAAGACATAAAAAATCAAATGCAGAAGCCAGGATCGATTATAAACAAACCTCCAGCCATTGTTTGTATTCACGTTCGTTGGAAAATCCTGAAAAATACACCATCGGTATATGTGAGGGAATTGTGTTAGACCTTATAATTACCCCGTTAGAAATGTGGGATCACAAAAATAAATAACACGATCTAGTTTTCCTTTCATATTTTTCGCTAAAACTAATCACCTTATCACTGGTTGCACTTATTGGCTAAAGAGCTTGCTTTCGCTGCATCTTGCTTTGTCTCTTTAACCAAGTTGACAGTAAGGGTCCGTTTGTTTCGTGGAAAATATCATGTTTCCGGAAAACATTTTCCTAGAAGTCATTTTGACTCCATTTTTTGGTGTTTGGATGAAACCTAAATTTCGAGTGGAAAATATTTTCCATCATTCGTCAGCTAATTTAATTGTTTGGGAAAAATTATTAGAAATTAAATTTTAATATTTTTAATTCACCAAAAAATTATTTTTATAATATATATATTAAAAAAATGAATTTGTAATTATTTGTATTTTTAAAAAATTGAAATTTTATTATTTCTTTCTTTTTCTTTTTCTTTTTTTCCTTTTTCTTTTCATTCCTCCTTGCTCCTCCTTCCTCGGCCGCCGCATGCCTAATGATGACCGGCTGCCTAATGACTAACCAAGACTTGGTCGCTAGATTTGGTGAGCTCGAGGCTTGGTCGATCTCGCTCGAGCTTGCCAGAGTTTCTCCAAGCTCTGGCGAGCTGCAAGCTCGCTGGATCTGGCGGCAGAGCTCGGGCTTGCCTAGATCGGGAACTCGAGCTCCGCTGCCAAATTTGGCGAGCTCGCGGCTTGCTAGAGCCCGACAAACATATGGCAAGCTCGGGTGAGGCTCGAGCCCCACCCAGTTCGCTGGATTTGGTGAGGCTCGTGCTCGCTGGGCATGGGCGAGCTAGGTGGAGCCTCGCTGGCCTGGGGCGAGGCTCGAGCTAGCTCGTGGCCAGTTGCCAGTTGCCGCTGTGGTCGGCGACCGACCACCAAGGAAGAAGATGAAATGGAAAAAAAAGAAAAGAAAAGAATTTAAAAACTCGATTTGAAAAAACAAAAACGAAAAAGAAAGCATAAATGTGTTGGTGAAAAGAAACAAGGTGAAAGAAGTTATGGAAAATGTTTTCCTCTTCTCAAAAGAGAAAATCATTTTCCATAATCTTGCTAAGAGATTTTCCATTGGCCGGAAAACATTTTCTTTGACCATCTATTTTCCACCATGCGAACATTGGAAATTTCGGAAAATATTTTCCCAGAAGTTGTTTTCCGCGAAACTAACGGATCCTTAAAGTCGGTTTTCTTTTTGGTCAATGGTACCGTAGATTCAATATAGTCAAAATAGCATTGAACGTGGTGATGGGACTTACACCGAAGGAGAGGTTGAACGTGGAACTCCAATTATAGTTAATCAGTATGGCAGGGCAAGAAGACCCCGAAATAGCATTGTCGCGAAAGATTGAGTGGTGATGGGCATGAAGAATCTTGACACTTCCCTATGAGCTTCCATACGAGACTTTGCAATCCCTTGGCATGTATTCGGACGATGACATCTCGTTGATTAGGAAAAAACTCAGGCAACAAAATGCACCCATCTTTCGCAAGGCAAGTGCTACAATTTAAGTGTGTCGTGGACGCAAGCTAAAATTGTGGGTGATATTCCTGAACAGTATTGGTCTCTTGGATTTCCTACGGACCATGTTGGCGTTGGAATTTGGGTCAACGATTCATGTTTGGCCACAGTCGAACTATATTCGAGGATACATTGTGGCGTTAAATGCGAGCAATGACTCTAAGCTGATTGACTTTAATCCAGTTAATTGCAGTTGGCCAAGTGAAATTGTTACAATAAATTGTTACAAATTTGATGAGAAACTACTCCAATAGTAGAAAATTGTGATGCATTTTTGTATATTATAATGTCATCTCGATATGTTGTTACTTTAATTTTTCCGTTGTTCAATTTCTTAAATTTGATAGTGTAAAAACTCAATTTCTTGCTTAAGATGCCATTCCCTTTGAGAACTCGGGATTGGTCAAGGAGCTCACCTTGACAACCCAATATTGAGTTCGCGTTCCTTTCTCGATTGTTGGTTATTTTTCAACACACAAACACTGGATTCATTTCAAAGTTTTCGATTAACCGAAGTCGAGCAACAATCAACATGGTACCCCTCGTATTTTCATTTCAGTAGTTTTAGCCCATTCAATTAGCCCAAGTTAATGTCAGGGTTCCAATCTCTTAGTATTTCTTTTTTCAGTAAGTATCATCCAAAAACGTGAACTTTAATCCTGTCATTATTAAATTGCTTTATATCACCTGTTTGCATTAGTACGATATCCTCAAATGTCAGATTCGTGGCAAGGTGACCCCCGACAAGCTAACTCTATGGAAATATATCCAACAGCTGTCTCATAAAATGTCCTCCTTATGCCCTAATTCCATTTCCAAAATCTATCTGTGTAACATTTTTGGTAGTGTCGCGACCTAATTTTTTCGGGTTCACCACCTAAAACTAGGTTAATGGACTACTAAGCTTTTAGACTTAGCTCAGGCTCTCCCAAGCCCATACCAATTCGCGACTTAAGATTCAAACATTTAACATGCAAGATGTTATTAATTAGGAGTCGCCACTAATCGATTTATGGTAGGTCGATTAGACACCTAAGTAAAATAAAGGGAGATTTATTTTACTCCTACGAACCAAAGACTAAGGGTACGGGGACTTGGTTACACTAGAATTTTCTAATGCCCTTTCGGTACAATTTCTTCTTAATTTTTCAAAATGTTTTTGCAAGCAGCTGATTTATTTTAGGGAAAAAGCCACCAAAAACCCCAAACTTTCCCTCGAGTGACAGATTTACCCCGAAATTTATTTTGTGACGTGAAAAACCCTGAAGTTTGCTAACTGTGATACATTTACTCCAAACTTTTATTTGTGACACAAAAAATCATAATCTTTCATTTGTGTGACACATTTACCCTAAATCATAAGGGCATTTTGGTCTTTTTATTTTTAAAAACTTTTTTCCTTTTTTTTTCTTTTTTTCTTCTTCTTCTTCCTTCCCTCCGCCGGCCATGGCGGAGGGAAGCCGGCGTCCGGCGAGGGCCGCCCTCGTCGGCGTCGGGCGAGGGCCGCCCTCGCCCGTCGGGCGAGGGGGACGCGGCGAGGGCCTCCTCGCCCGGATCCGGCGAGGGCATCCTCGCCCGACGCGGGAGGGGCGGCCCTCGTCGACGTCGGACGAGGGCCTCCCTCGCCGGATCTGCGAGGGCACCCTCGCCCGACGCCGGCGAGAGCACCCCTCGCCCGGATCCGGCGAGGGCACCCTCGCCCGGACGCCGGCGAGGGCACCCTCGCCCGACGCCGGCGAGGGCACTCCTCGCCCGACGCGGCGAGGGCACCCCTCGCCCGACGCCGGCGAGAGCACCCCTCGCCGGCGTCGGGCGAGGAGGCCCTCGTCCGACCCGGTCGAGGGCCTCCCTCGCCCGACGCTGGCGAGGGCGGCCCTAGCCCGGCCCGAGGGCGACCCTCGCCGACGCCGGCGAGGGTAGCCCTCGCCGACGCCGGCTTCCTCCGCCGGCTCCACCATGGCCGGCGAAGGGAAGAGAGAGGAAGAAAAAATAAAAAAGAAAAAGAAAAAAACAGAACAAATAAGACGAAAATACCCTTAATGTGGTAAATGTGTCACAATTAGCAAACTTTGGGGTTTTTCACGTCACAAAATAAAGTTCGGGGTAAATCTGTCACTCGAAGCAAAGTTTGGGGTTTTTGGTGGCTTTTTCCCTTTATTTTAACCTAAGTTACTATCATGCAAATGTGGTGACCACACGAGTGCTCATCCATTATTTAAAATATTCAAGTAAATAAATTACATCACATAAAGCAAGCATTCATTTTTTGGATTTTCTTAAAAATTAGAGTTCTTTTATAAAATGCATTTTAATACTAAATGACTTAATCTTATTAATGTGGAAATTCTAATTAAATGGGTCTATTATGCGAACTAGTTATTATGCACCTTATGACCTAACTTTACTAATAAATTCTAATTAAATGATCATATTATGCAACTAATTAACATGCACCTAGATTTTTGTATTTTTTTTTATTGAAATTCAAACCTAATAAAAACCCTACTCAGCTATCTAAAGTAATTTTCTAATCCATTTTTGGGATTAATTTGACTTAAACCCTATTCTGTCTTAGAAACTATTTTTTTTTATTTTTTTTAAAAATGAGAATATGAAAATGTGCCAATTATATCTAAGACTCTAAAAAGGCTATTTAAGTCTAATCCTAACTTATTTCTTTTAAAATGTCTAAAAATGCAGTCCTAAAAAATATTATCTAAAAATGCAATCCTAGAAATATAATCCTAAAAATTTGATTAATTAAACTACATGTCTATTATATTAAACCCTAATGTCCTATATGCTTATGCAATTTTTGCATATTTTGATTTTTTTGATTTTTTAGTTTCTTTTTAGTTTTTTTTATGTTGAATAATTATTAAATTATGGTTAAATCTAAACAATTAATATAGCCACTAAATAAATGATCAAAATAATTGAAAAAATAACATGTCGTCTCACAGGTTAAATTAACAATTATTTTAACCCTAATCATCACAACAACTCAAAATAATTAAATAATCTAGTCTAAAGTCTTACGAACCAAATTAAATAATTATTATGATTTAACAATTAAAATTTCACCAAGAAGCCCAAAATTAATGTAATTAAAAGAATGATCCGATGTCTCTCGGATCAAACTAATTATTACAAAAATCTTGGATAAAGCCTTAAGGATAATGTCTAAACAATACAAATAATTAACATTAATATAGCATGATCTAACTTATATAATAATAACAAGACTTAAAATATCAATAAATAAATAAATAAAAAATAAATAAGCCACCTAAGGCTCAAGAGAGGACAGTGGCGTCGGAGGCGGTGTGGTGGCGCGGCGGCTGGGTCGGCGAGGTGGGCTCGCGAGCTGGTGCTTCACCAGGTATCGGGTCACGGATCGGGGATCACGAGCTTCAGCCGGCGGGGCGCCGCAGGGACGGCGGGAGGCCTCTGGTGGCTTCGCGGGTTGTCGCAGCGGGCAGGCGAGGCGCGATGAGATCAAACGGAAGCGGCGTCGCTGCTGGGCTTCAGGGACGGGATGGCCAAGGGATACTCGCAGGCCGGCACGGGGACTCGCAAACTGCTGGCGGAGGCGGTTCCGGCGTCGGCTTCGTCAGGGGGCGGCTCGGGCGGCAGCGAGCAGTCGGAATCGTGGGTCAGCCGGCGGTAGGGATGGCTCGGACCGGGAGCAGCGGGGCTTCGAGTGGCGCGGGCTTCGTGTGGCGAGGGAGGCTCGCGGGTGCTGCGAATCGCGAGGGAACGAACGGCGGCTGCGGAGGTGTGGCGGACAGGTCGAACAGAGATGCGATGGCTCAGCAGGCGTGTCACGGCGGTGGCTTCACGAAGGAGACGATGAACAGTGCCCTCCTTTTCCTTTTTTTCTCCTTTTTTTTCTGCTGCACACCCTTCTCTCTCACGTCACTCTCACATCTCTCTCTGTTCTGCTTTTGCTTTTTGCTTTTTCAGCAAAAGTCAAACATTTTCTCTTTCCTTCCCCCAAACCCTAATGAAACCGAAGCTCTTCCCCCTTTTGTGTGCTTGATTTTCGTTTTTTCTCCACCGGAAGAGAATTTTTCTTTTTTACTTTTTAACTTTCTCTCACCTCAAGTCTCTCTCACGTCCTCTCACCTTTCTCTTTCCCCCTGACTTCTTTTCTCTCCCTCTCCCTGCTCTCTTTTCCCTCTGACTTCTTTTCTCTCTCTCTCACGTCACTTCCCCTCTGACTTTTCCTTCAGCATTTTCTTCAAAGGCATGAACGAAAAAGCCATGAAAAACTTTCCATTCTTTTCACTTCTTTCCAACCCCGAGAAGGCCCCTTTTCTCACTTTTGCTCTGAATTTTTTCGATTTTTTTTTTCCCCAAGAAAAGCCCCCCTGAACCGAAGACTTGCCCTCTTTTATAGAGGAATGACTCAAAATCGTTGAAGATTTCCCGATATTTACTCATCTTCTCAACAAAAAATGGCTCCAAAAATCAAACGGTTAATTTTTTAATGAGAATATATTTTTCAACAACAAAGATTTTCAAAAAAAACGAATTTTATTTAATTTATTATTATTTTTAAAATATTAGGTGTCAACAGGTAGGGTCGCTAATATATTAATAAAAAGAATCCACACATTCACGTCCATTTCCTCTTAAAAAAAAAAAAACCAAAACGGCATAAAAGATCTCAGATTTGTTCCTATATATGAGTAAAAGTAAAAAACGAGACCTAATTACTTTCTCTCCCAGTGATGCCTATAAAATGCGCCATCCTACACACAAAATTCATTCGGATATAAATTACGTCTGCAATAGAGCCGATTGAACCTGATGGAGAGGAGTTCATCATCCAAGATAGCTCTCGCGCTCATGCTCGTCTCCGTTTTGCTGTGGGCAAGTTTGCCATCTTCAATGGCCGCGCGTGGTGAGTGCCAGAGTAACGGGGATTGTCGCACCATTTGCGCCTCAGGCTGTGGACTTTGCACCAACACCGAATGCAATTGCTTCGACGGGACGCCGCCGAGTTGCAATAGCCGTTACCGCCTTCGAAAAATAAATACTCCTTGATGATGCCATATGAGAACTTTTACTTACTTGGATTCATATTTATGTCCTTATCATGAAATAAAATGTCACGTCCCGATCCTTGGGCCCGCACACATCCTTTTCTTGGTCGATTTTAATATGCGATATCCCAGGATTATATATCGCCGACCCTTTCATTCTTTAAGCACACGTACGGAAAGCAATTATAAATCCCTGCACAAAAAACAATGTGATAGAAAAGCGGGCTATATCTTTTTTTTTTTTTTTTTTTTTTTTTTTTTTTTTTTTTTTTTTTTTTTTTTGATGACCCAGGGAACCTCCGACGCCGCTTCGCGGGGAGAGTAAACCCTGGAGCGCCGGGGGCCCCCACCGCTGACCCCCAAGCGCAGGTAAGTCGCGCGTTGAGCATTGAAGCACTGCGTCCACGAAGTCTCGAACTCTTCCCCTTGGCGTGGAAGGTACCAAGCCTTAACCGCGCGGCCACCGCGGGCGGTGGTAAAGCAGGCTATATCTTTCATATTTAAATTTACAACCAAATCTTTATACATGGCATTAGACAGAGTACTTCACAAGCTATTCGCAACTTCAGAGTCTCACTCTATCTACACATATACAAAAGGGTTCACAAAGAGATGGGATTTCAATCCTCGTCTAAGTCATACTCAAGATCATCCTGATCCTCCTCTGATTCCTCTTCACTCAGATCATTCTCTTCCTCAATTTCACCTGCGAGTTCTCATTCACAAATTCCTCCTCCTCAGCTCCTCGTCGGGATCCTGAAATGTTTTCCCCAAACTGGGATGAGACTACGTCTCAGCGAGTTCTATCCCACTAAGCCCGATTAGTAAACTATTATACTAAAGGCTGCCTAAACACGCATAGGTCAGAAGACGTACCTTAGCATCAGATCCCACCTGCAAATCAGTACAATTCGCAATAGGCACTCAAGCAATCATATCACCAATTGAAACATCGATCAAATCGACCTAGTCGATTACAAGCCAACAAGACCACTCACGGTCATTTCCATTCAGTCAATCAATTTACGATATCAGAATCAAGACAAATATCAATCGACTTAGTCGATTACATGTCAGCCGGACCATCTTTAGGTCATTCCAGTTATTGCTATATAGTCTAAACTAATAAAACCAATCATCGAGCCACGTGCATTCTCTGAGGTGATGGGACCGATCATTGAGCCACGATACACATGACCAAATTTCTAAATGACATGCCAAGTCATCAGGTCAGCATACATCTTACATACTCACTTTCATTTCCACAATTTCCAGTATGCCTTTATCACTGGCAACCGATACTCGATACACAGAAATACAGCCACGCAGGCACAATCTACGCCACACTTGCATGATCAACTATCGCCACACAGGCATGATCAACTACCGTCACACTTGCATGATCAACTATCGCCACACAGGCATGATCAACTATCCAACAATTTACGTGCATTCTCTAAGGCATCCTACATGCCAAAGCGATGTAATAATCGCCGAGCCACATCACACAGCATTTCTCCACACATCATTTCTTTTCATCTTTTATCATCATTAATAAAATATCGTACATTAGTACACGATTGGCCTTAGCCAAAATATGATGATTTCGATTTCACAATTCCCACCATTGTTAGCGTCCACCAAAACACTTTTGGTGTTGTCAACCGACACCCGGTTATTTTCCAATTAATTTTCCAAATTAATTAACCCAGGAAAATAATCTTGTAATCACAATTAATTCACTTCAGCACAAAATAAAGCTCAATTAAATAAATAAACTGCGCCACGATGATCAGCACGAAATTTCGGTCGTCCGCCATCAAATTCTTAATTTCCGAAAAATAATTAATTAATTAATTAATTTCGAAAATTAATTATTAATTACTAAAAATTCAATTTAGCTCAAAATAAAACCCGATTAAATAAACGGACTTCACCACGGTCATCAGCATAATTTTCCGATTCTAGGCCATCTCAATTGAATTTTCGGAAAATAAATAATTATTTAATTTAATTCCGAAAATTAATATTTAAATACTAAAAAAATCCACTTAGGCCCGAAAAGCCTAATTGAAGCCCACTAAGGGTCGAGAAAAATCCCAAGGCACTTCCAATAATTAGTAGACCACGTCTACTTGCTAATTATACATTCAATTTATCTAATTCGCATAACAATTGGCTAATAATTGCTAATTTAATCTAATCTAACAACCTAAACATAATTAATTAAATCTAAATCAACATTAAGCATAATTAGCAACTAATCATGGATTAGTGAGATTACTCATCAAATCGCGCGCAAATCGGATCAATCCGACGGCGGCGACGCGAGGAACGATTGTTCCCAAAGCGACTCGCGGATCCGGGGCCGGGAAATGGCCCAAAAGCGGGCTCGAAGATGCTGAAACCCACTTCGTGGGTATGCTGGACGGAGCCGATCGGGGCTGCTCTGGCGGCTTGGGCGGCGAGGGGAAGCCGGCGGAGGGTGAGGGGGTCGCGGGGGAGGTCCGGCAGGGCTAGGCGGTGGCCGGAGGTGGCCGGGGATGGCCGGACGGAGCTGGAACAGGGGCTGGGTCGGCTGGATCGCGCGGAGGGAGGAGCGGCAGCGGCGACGGACGCGGGCGGAGCGCACGGCGTGCGCGGGCGTGCGTTGCGGGTGCGGGCGGTCCGGCTCCGGCGTGGTGGCGACGGGCGGCGACGGAGCTGCAACTTCTGGTCTTCTTCCGCTTCTGGTTTTCGCGAAGAAGAAAGAAGAAAGAAGGAGAAGAAAGGAGCCGGTTCTGTCGTGCAGGGGAAGAAAGGAGAGAGAGGAGAGAGAAGAGAGAGAGAGAGAAGGGATAAGCATTGACCGGTCAAAAAAGAGGGAGAGGAGAGAGAGAAGTCGGTTGGGGGGGGAAATCGCACGGATGGGGGAAAAGGGGAGAGGAGAGAGGAGAGAGAAAGAAAAGAGAGAAAAAGAAAAGGGGAGAGAGAGAGAAAAAGAAAAATAAAATGCATACTTTCATTATGCAAATTTTCCTTTTCTCTTTCTATTTTAATTTGGTCTTCAAATTTTTTTTTCCGATAATTTCTTTATTGAAATTTCGGACTCGTCAATAAATTGACGACGATGAAACGAGATCCTAAGAATAAGAATTATGACACACGCTTAAAATTCGATTCCCGAAATCGAGTTGATTTCGTAGTTAAAAATCGATTGGACGTGATTTTAGCTCAATCCAACCAATTAGGTAGCTTTTAGGGATTTTATAGCTGATACATCTCTTAACGGCTTCACCCAATAGGTTAGTTAACTCGTGAGTGATCAGCTCAGAGAAAAAGGCCATACGCACGCCGACGAAATGCCAATTTCACTTTATCGAAACGGGGTCGAATTTCAGGATGTCACATAAAATATTATCACTCGATGATATTTAAGTGAATTATTGTTCCTCTCTTTGTGATTTTGCCGCACTTTTGGTCCGCAGAGAAATAACTGCACAGATCAAGCGAATTTTTGTTTGTTCCTTATAACTAACAAAACTCATGAAATTTATCTGAAAGCAACCTAAAAATAACTTTGCTGACATATACACCTAAATTGTACATGAGTACAAGGATGCTTCAAGTTTCAATTCGTCTTCTCAAGGAATAGTCTCTATGGAGCTTTCAAGAGCACCAAGCCCGAGGTGGCTACTGCTAGGCGAGGCGTAGAGAGGGTAGACGCTCACAGTAGGTTCCTAATTCCAAAAAAAGGCACCAACTTTAGATTAAGCAATCGGCCGCGGTGGCTCTACTAGATAAGACTCTGCTGATCCTCAACAAAGAGGTGAATGGTTCAAAATTCAGGGGATGCACTAGGTGTATTAAGTGTGACTCAGGGGTGGTGGGTCCTCCTGCTTAAGTGTCACTTGGGGGTTTACGGCGCGGTTGTCGGCTCCAAGCCGGTTCCTCCAATACCAAAAAAAAAAAAAAAAAAAAAAAAAAAAACTTTAGGTTGGGTGGCAAATTTGCCCCAACTTTCTATTGCCTTGAAAAAAAATCACCAACTCTCACTTAGATCCCAAATCTGGCTCCCTTTAACTTAGATTCATTGATTGTCCTTAGCAATAAATCCATATGCATTTGTTGATCATATGTAAAACATTATTCATTGTTTTCTTGTTTGAGCCACAACTTGAAGAAAAACAGTGAAGCTACTCATCATTTCTTACACTTTAATGGAAAGTCAAAAAGATCTCCAGATTAAATTTCTTCGGTTAGACTTTGCCGTTTTGTTGTAATATGAAGTTGTAGACCATTGCCTATTAAAGAGACACCATGGATGAAATTTGCCAACCTCACGACTAGAACCTTTTTTGAAACAAAGTTGACTTCTGATAGAGAATTAACGGTAGGGGCCATATTTGGAATAAGGTAAAAATTTGTGATTTTTTATGAGATACAAAATGGTTGGGGCTAGAATTGTCATTCAACTTAAAGTTGGTACTTTTTTACAAAAAACAAAAAGTTTAGGCTAATTTTGTTACTCAACTTAAAGTTGGTGTTTTTTTACAAGATAAAAAAAGTTCAGGTTAGATTTATCACTTGACAAGAAATTGGTGTTTTTTTTTTTTTTTTTGGAATTAGCCCCATAGTAAGAGATAGAAAGTTCAGGAAACATCTCAGGAGCCACTACTAACTTACAATCGGAATGGGCCTCGACGAAAGAGGGGAAGCAATGGCAGAAGTCATAATTCATCTTTGCCGCACTCTTGTCTTATTAGTCTTTTGTCTTGCTCGATTTAATCAAATTAAAGACTTTGTTAGAGGATAGAGTATATCCCCGGGCACATGTATAGGTGTTGGCATCTTAAAACCCCAAGTCTGGAATTTTCTGATCCTCGTAACATTGAGTTTGTTTGTCCTAAGTTTGTTTGGATTCCAAAATCTAATGTTCAAGCTTTAAAGCTTATTCTAGAACTTACCATTACACTCGTTCACGGGGTTCGCATGTTCTCCGGGACACCCTTTTAAATCAATGGAAGAGTGGCTGGACAATCCAGATTTTCATTTAGATAAAAAAAATATTAAGATTTTAAGTCATCAAAATAATGTGAAGAACTTTAATTAGATGTTCTAAAGTTCTGGATGATATCCCCACAATAATTCAAAAGAAGAAAAGCTCACGGGTACTGCAGTGCTCTTTATTTAATAATACAACATGGCGAATAATCACTTCATAATGGGCAGGACCTCTATATATATCACGGAATCAATTGAGCAGCTCAAAATTCTAATTTCTTTACATATGATTGTACCGGGCGTTTGTGGGATTTGATCCCACAAATATGAACTTATTAGAAATTGAAATATCCAAAGCATAGATTACGTGCAGAGTCATTCAATATATTTTCAGTATCAAAGACAATTTTCTTAGACTAACTATGAATAAAATTCGAAATCTTATACTAAACAAATAGGTAAGTATTATCTTTGTGGTACCATACACTATTTTATTTTAGGGAACAAAGTGGCTTATATCCTTGAAATTTTTCTCTCTAACTCTAACTACAATTGTCAAATCGAGATACCGAATTGTATATTTAGATTACAAATTCACGAGAACCAAATTGTAAAAATACAGTAAAATAATGAAATTTCCCAAATTTGGGTGCACCTTTTATGCCAATTTCACTAGTACTTTGTTAAAATATATACAAAATTCTCATTTGTTCCCTCATCGATAAAACCTACATGATGAAATGTTCTAACTTAGATTTGATTTCCATAAATGAATAAATATGAAAGATAAAATTTAATTACTGTTTTTCCCCCTGAATGACGCCTATAAAATGCACCACCTTACAACGCAAAGATTCATTCGAGTGAATAATACATCTGCAACAGGGCTGATCGATCGTGATGGAGAGGAGATCATCATCCAAGTTAGCTCTCGTGCTCATGCTCGTGTTCGTTTTGCAATGGGCAAGTTTGCCATCTTCAATGGCCGTGCCTGGTGAGTGCAACAAGAATGAGGATTGTCGCGTTATCTGCGCCTCAGGCTGTGGGCTTTGCAGCGGAACTGAATGCAATTGTTTCGACGGGACGCCGCCGGGTTGCAGCCTTCGAAGTGTAAACACTCCCTGATGAAGTCAAATGAGAATATCTACTTACTTTGATTCATACTTATGTCCCTATTATGAAATAAAACATGATTATATGATGATTTTTTCGTCACAGATGGCTTCTCTCTTCATGATATTGCTGTACTTTTGTATTGCTTATAAGTGATTGCCCAGTTGACTTATTTTTTTTCGGCATGTATAACTAAGAAACTTGATGAACTTTTTTTGACAAAACCAAAGAACAACGTCGCTGAAAAATACTCATTTTCAAGAACAGTGCTGATTCTTAATCATATTTATTGATGATAAAAACTTCTCGCGTTAATTCACTTTTGTAATCCTTAGGAGCAAGCATATTTCAATTTTGCACGAAATAAAGGCATCAGTCCTCAAGAATTTCCATTAGTGAAGGATTGGCAATGTTTTGATGTTGGAACACTAAAATTTTGTTCGTTGGAATCAATCGATCGGCTCACAAATTGTGATTTCTCTAATTATATATGATTTTACATGTTCACAAATATGAGCTTATTAGAGATTGAAACATCTAAAGCATGGATTACTTGCAAGGTCATTCAACATATTTTTTGTATCTATCATAGACCATTGTCTTGGACTAAGTATAAAAAAAGTTCCAAGTCTTATACTGAATGAATAGATTAGTATTATCTTTTGGGGTATCATACACAATATTCATTTCGGGAACAAAGTGGAGTATAGCTCTGGAGTTTCCTTCTTTTACTCTAACTATAATTGGCAAATCGAGATACTGAATCCTGAATTTAAATCATGAATTCACGAATACCAAATCGAGTATCCAATTGTATAAATGCGGTAACATAATTTCAATAAATTTTTTTGCCAAACACGTGTATACTTTGCATCAAGAATCAATGCAATTGTTTCTCGGCAATGCTGCTGAGTTGCATTAGCTGTTACCGCCTTCAAAGCAGAAACAGTCCATGATGAAGCCATATGAGATTATCTAATTACTTTGATTCATACTTAAATCATTCCGAAGATCACTCATAGAGAACTTTTAAGTTTGGTATAAAATTTGCCATGATTGATTAGTAAGTAGAGGTCATACTTTTAAAATTTGAAGAAAAAGTGATGATAATCTGCACCCTATTGAATTGATACCACCGATTGATAATCAACTGTCAATACTCATCCTGAGCTAATTTGAATTTCTTTCACTGTAAAATAAACGGATATTAATTTTATAATCTTTAACAAGATAACATTACGCCGTGCATTTGTTTAATCTGTTGAGCCCGTTGGTTATAGGTGTGCCTGAACTATAGTTGTCCTGAAATTATACTGCCAAGTGTTGTTATATATTTAATAAGTGATATTCTTAATTTTGACATTACTTTAAAACCTGTAAAACAGGTCTTTGTTTGAAAAGTTACCAAAAGATAAGAAGGGCGTTGGAATCTCTCTCTCTCTCTCTCTCTCTACCCAATTCTTATTTATTTTAGACCCATAAATTTTGTGTATTTGCTTTATTATTCTATATCTTTCTTTCTAGCACATCATGATTTGCCACAAGAGCTCATTAAATGGAAGAGGGAATAATTTGGTAGAAAAAAAGTGCTTTGTGGGTGAAATCAAAGATCTTTTATCTATTATGCATTCTATCTAAATCTTAGCGATTTAAAGTTGTGCAACTTCACATACACATAAATGGAGTTACATATTACAACCAAATCTTCTTGTGTGAAGTTCAATGGACAGCACCTACAATATTTTCATCCTTCTAGAGGTCTTAGACAGGGCGATCCCCTTTCCCCATATCTTTTTATATTGATGGCCAACCTTTTATCAGTTTTAATTCATAATGCCATTAGTACGGAAACTCTTAAAGGCATTAGACTCAACAGATGGTGTCCTTTGTTGTCCCATTTGTTCTTTGCAGATGATGCTATCTTTTTTCTTGATGGCACTGTTCGAGAATGTCAGAATTTATCTAATATCTTACATCAGTACTGTGTAGCTATAAGGCAAGCCATTAATCGTAATAAATCCGGCCTCTTTTTCGGGAAAGCCTGTCCTGTTACTTTACAGCATAATATGGCCAGTGAATTACGTGTTCCTATCTTGCAGCAGTCTGAGAAATATTTGGGGATACCTTCTGATTGGGGGCGTTCCAAAAGAGATATGTTCTCTTGGGTAATGGGGAGAGTAAATAAGAAGTTGGAAGGGTGGAAAGAATCGCTATTATCCAAAGGGGTGAAGGAGGTCCTTCTTAAAACTGTTGTACAGGCTATTCCTCAGTACGCCATGTCCATCTTTAAGCTCCCACTCTCTATTTGCCGCTCGATTGAGAAACAGATTGCCAGGTTTTGGTGGCAGACGGATAAAAATAGATTTGCCATTCATTGGAGGAGTTGGGAAGTCTTGACAAAAAGAAAGGAAGAGGGTGGCTTGGGATTTCGAGACCTCTTGAGTTTTAATAAAGCCATGTTGGGCAAACAGGCTTGGCGTCTGTTTACAAACCATTCCTCGCTTTGGAGTAAGGTTTTTAAGGGTATCTACTTCCACTCTAGATCATTTTATAATGCTGAACGAGGAGCTCGCCCATCTTGGGGATGGCAGAGTATCTTAACGGGCCGAGACGCCATCCTACCCAACATTCGTTGGTCGGTAGGTGATGGCCGATCAATCAATATTCGTCATGATCGGTGGCTCCCCATGGGTATATTAGGAGGACCGTCGCTACACGAGGAACCCCAATTTGTTGCTGACCTTATTGATCAACATTCTGGTACTTGGAATGTCCCTCTACTGGCCAATTTTTTTGATCAACAGATAAGAGACCAGATTACATCCATCCCTATCAGACCCCAATGTGTTCAAGATCAACTAATGTGGACTGCAACCACAGATGGCTCTTTCACAGTTAAGTCTGCTTATCACTCTATTCAAGCATCAATAGTCTCTCAGCCCCCTCTTTCGACCTCCACATCTTATCAGAATCCACGTTGGTTGTGGTGCAAAATATGGAAATTGCAGTCCCCCCCAAAAATTAGGACCTTTATGTGGTCCATTTGTCAGAATGCCCTAGCAACCAGAGTGAATTTATATCATAGACATGTCATTCCTACTCCTATTTGCATACTTTGCAATCAGAATTCACCCGAGACTCTTGAACATATTTTTCTGTTATGTCCCTGGGTATCAGAGGTATGGTCTCATCCCCTTTTGCATATACATATTACTCCCACAACAGTACAGAGAATAGACAAATGGATTATAGAGCAAGTCCAACGCAAACATAACTCACCTGGTTTGGAGATCCTCGCATATGTGTTGTGGCAGATTTGGCGTGCTCGTAATGGTTTCATTTTCCGAAACAAGCAGCTTCAACCTTCTCGCGTGGCCGAGGCAGCACTTGCTGGGAATCATGCCGCTCGTCTTGTTGCCTTCTCCTTCACCGATAAAGGCCGATCGTTCCATCTTGGGGAAACCCTTTGGAAACCGCCTGATCCGGGTACCCTGAAAGTAAACATAGATGGAT
Organism: Eucalyptus cladocalyx; assembly: GCA_017140615.1. Lineage (NCBI taxonomy): Eukaryota > Viridiplantae > Streptophyta > Magnoliopsida > Myrtales > Myrtaceae > Eucalyptus > Eucalyptus cladocalyx. Next base: position 25,178,266 of record CM029516.1, read on the forward strand.
CACACCAGCCAGGATCTACAGAGGGTAGTATGGGTTGCATATGCCGAGATCATCTTGGTCGACTCACTGATGCCTTCTCCTCGCATTTTGCCGCGTCTTCGGCTTTACAGGCGGAAATCCAAGCTCTCACTTTGACTCTCCACCGTCTGATACACCAAGGTTTCACTAAGGTTCGCCTTCTTCTTGAATCTGATAATCTGGTTTTAGTTGACACTCTTAATCACCGGAGGAAGCCGCCATGGGATGCCCGATCTCTGTTCGAAGAAGCTGCGGCGCTCTTGTCCCTCTTCTCTAACCTAACTCTCTGTCACTGTCGACGAGAGGCAAATGTTGCCGCTGATTGGGCTTCAAAGGCCCATAATCGGTCTTCTGTTTTCCAAAGTTGGACTTTATTTTCTCCTCCTCAGTTAGTAGAACTCATATGTGTTGATGCTTTAGCAGCTGGCTGTAATGGATGTTGATTATATATCTAGTTTCTTTTCCGACAAAAAAAAAAATGGAGTTACATGAATATTAAAAGAATATATTAGAGACGTGGATAATACGGTGTTCAGAAAATCCGTGTGGACATATGACGAGAGCAGAACAAATTTTGGTTCATCAACGAGAAGTTACTTTTGGAAATAGATAGCTTCCTTATACATGAAGTACATTTTTGTAGTCACTCGCATAGGCATTATATGCAACCGCTAGTATAAAAAATCAACCATGCATGCCCATAAGTGGATGGCCGAGACTTGGAGACCTAGTCCAATTTCAAGCAAGATAAGTGGCGCTTCGCAAAACTTGCAAAACCATTTAGGTCATAACTCTTGCATGTGATTGAACTTGATCGCCCAACAGGCAATAACATCATCGACATAATTCGCCCAACAGCTAATTAAAAAAAGGGTCTTGTTATTTATTATTGACTGACTTCAGGTAAATACACATAAAAACAAACGTTTGAATTTTTTACTTCATCAATTACACATACCATGAGATATGTAATAAATACACACACACACACACACACACATATATATATATATGTGTGTGTGTGTGTGTGTGTGTGTGATTGCAAAAAAAGTTCCTCAGGAAACTCGTTAATAAAAATTAAATTAAAAATATCCTTCAAATATAGTGAAAATCACTGTCATGCGAGGACAAAAAATTGAGAACTAAAATTTCAACTTTCATTAAGTTTATTTTCGTGAAAGTGATTATATCAACTTCCTTTAAAGTTCGACTTTCTCATTGTTACTTTTAGTGAGGTCAATTTTGTTGTTTAAAAATGTACCAAGTAGGGTGATCGGTTCCTTATCCGGTCTGGACCATTTCCGTGAAGCCTATCAAAAGTACTAGAGATTTTACTATTTTAGGGTTTTGCTACTATTTTCAAGAAATTAATATATATATATATTAATTTTTTTAAAAAAAAGAGTTAGACCGGTCAGGTTCTCTCCTTTCCCCACCCTCGCCCTCTAGGGAACCAGGAAATAGACCGAAAATCATTGGTTCCATCTTATGGAATTGGGAACTGGACCGATCCCCTTGTTAACAATTTGGTCTAGTTCATGCGATTTCCAGTTTGGACGGTCCGACATGCTTACCCTAGTAACAATCGTCATAACATAGAATTTCTTGGGTTTTCGAATTAGTCCATGCTTAGAATATTTATGGTAAGACTTTTGCAAATTTGAGCCAAAACTTTGAGATTAGTGGGGTCAATTGATTAATACTTAGAATATTATGCTAATGATCAAATATTTACTGTTTGATTGCTACCCTCTTATAAACGGTGCCGCCATTGGACATAGCCCTCGGGAAAGGAGGGTGGGGGGGGGGGGAGGCGGGGGTAGGCGGGGGTGTTGGGTTTGGAGACTTTCTTTTTTCGGATGGGTTAAAGTTCGCTAATTAGTTAGGGTTTTCAGACGTTTACATGCGAAAATACTAATAAGAGAAAAATAATCTCAGATAAATAAGTAATTATATATTTTCGTAATCAATATTATAAAAAGGTACCATCTACTTTTCAACTAAGTATCCTGCACATAATACAGGGTTAATATAAGCTCTGCATCACATAAATTTTGATCGTGTACTCACATATTTTGAAATTTTAGATTCTAAAGTCAAATGTGCAAGCTTTAAGGCTTATTCTAGAACTTACCATTATGCTGGTTCGTAGGGTTTGCATGCATGTTCTCCGGGACACCCTTAGCATAGGATGAGTTTAATAAATGGAAGATTGGTTGGACAATGATGATTTTCAGTTAAATAAAAAAAAATTCAAAATTTTAAGTTATCAAAAGAATGTGAAGAATTTTAATTAGATACTCTAAAGTTCTGGATGATATCCCCATAATAATTCAGAAGAAGAAAAGCTCACGAGTACCACAGTGCTCTTTATTTAATAATTTAACACGGTGAATATAATCACTTCATAATGGGCATGACCTCTATATACACCATGGAATCAACTAAGCAGCTTAAAATTACAATTTCTTTAATTACATAGATGTTGCCGGTCATTCGAGGGATTTGATCCCACAAATATGAACATATTAGAGGTTGAAACATCACGAGCATAGATTACATGTAAGGTCATTCGATATATTTTCAGTATCATCGACAATTTTCATAGACTAACTATAAATAAAGTTCGAAATCTTATACTAAAACAAAATAGGTAAATATTATCTTTGGGGTACCATACGCAATTTTATAAGGAACTCTATGTGGCTTAAATCCCTGAAATTTCCCCCTCTAACTCTAACTACAATTGTCAAATCGAGATACCGAATCATATACTTAGATCACAAATTCATGAAAATCGAATTGTAAAAATGCGGCAAAATAATTATATTTTTTTACCAAATATGTGTTGCCAATTTCACTAAAACTTCGTTAAAAGATCCACAACATTCGCATTTGTTTCCTCGTCAAGAGAACCTAAATGACGAAAGGTTCTAACCTAGATCTAATTTCCATAAATGACTGAATATGAAAAATAAAATGTAATTACTTTTTCCCTCAAGGACGCCTATAAAATGCACCATCCTACAACGCAAAGATTCATTCGGGTGAATACTACATCAGCAATAGAGCCGATCGATCGTGATGGAGAGGAGATCATCATCCAAGTTAGCTCTTGAGCTCGTGCTTGTGTTCATTTTGCTGGGGGCAAGTTTGCCATCTTCAATGGCCGTGCGTGGTGAGTGCAGCAAGAATGAGGATTGTCGCGTCATCTGTGCCTCAGGCTGTGGACTTTGCAGTGAAACTGAATGCAATTGTTTTGACGGGACGCCGCCGGGTTGCAGTAGCCGTTACCACCTTCGAGGCATAAACACTCCTTGATGAAGCCATATAAGAATATCTACTTGTTTTGATTCATACTTATGTCCTTCACATGAAATACAATATGATTATATGATGATATTTTAGTGAGATATTGCTCCACTTTTCGTGATATTGCTGTATTTTTGTTTTGCGTAGAAATAATTTCACAGGTTAATTTAATTTTTTCGGCTTGTACAACTAATATAACTCATGAACTTTATTTGACAAAACCGAAGAAGAGGCTTACTGATCATAAAAACACCTCGAATCAATTCACTTTTGTGTACCATACGAGCAAACATATTTCGATTTTTCTCAAAAGAAAGGCATCAGTCCGCCAGAATTTCCATTAGTAAAGGGTTGTCTATGTTTTTATTTTGGAACATGAACTTCTTTGTTTGCTAGAATCAATGGGTTGGCTAAAAAAAATCTGATTTCTCTAATAACATATGATTCGATGTTCACAAATATGAGCTTATTAGAGACTGAGATATGTAAAGCATGGATTAACTGCAAGGTAATTCAACATATTTTCGGTTATCATAGACAATTTTTTTGGACTGATTCTAAATGAAGTTCTTAATCTTACACTAAAAAAATTGGTAAGTATTATCTTTGGGGTGACATATACAATTTTATTTAAGGAACAGAGTGGAATTTAGCTCTAAAATTTCCCTCTGTTGCTCTAACTATAATTGGCAAATTGAGATACCGAATCTTGATTTTAAATAATGAATTCATGAATGTGAAATCGAGAATCAAATTGTATTAATGCGGTAAAATAATTTCTATAATTCTTTTTGTCCAAATATGTGTGTACTGATGCAATTGTTTCTTAGCGTCGATGGGTTCTGTTAGCCCTTGCAGCCTTCAAAGCATAAACACTCGAAATAAAGCATGATTATATGATGATGACTAATTTGGATTTTTTTTTTCAAAAAATAATTGCTTTTATCGTTTAGAAAAATTAGTCATGCCTAACTATTTTTGTAGATGTCGCGACCAATTTTTCAAGTGCACCACCTAAAATTTGGCTAATGAATTGTGAAGCCTAAACTTAAGCCCAAACTTAAGTCCATACCAATTCGCGACTTAGGTTCAAGTATTGATTTTCAATTAGGAGTTGCTACTAATCTATTTTTGGTGGGTCTATTAGAAACCCAAGTAAAGTACTTTACTCCAACGAACCAGAGATTTATGAGTTCGGGAACTTGATTACGCTAGATTTCTCTAACGCCCTTTCGGTACCTTTCTTTTTATTTTGAAAAATGTTTGGCAAGCAGTTTGGATTGATTTTAAATTTATTTCCCTAACATGTGATGTGATCATGCGGGTGTGCAATCCATCAATTTAACACCCAGAAAAGCAATGAAATAATACAAAAATGCGGGGATTTAGCTTGTAGCAACGAAATCATCTGCATGGTTAGATTAAAAATCACATAATTAACCCTAGATATGATTTCTAATTAACACGCAATTTCTTTTATTTGTTTTCACTTAATTAATGAAAATCATGCAATATACAATGCAATATTAACTAAATGACCTAATTCTAATGACATGCAATTTCTAATTAAATGAACTTAGCAATGATCACTAAATGGCATGCATTTCATGAATCTAATTCTAAATGATATGCAATGACATTATTTATTTTTTTAAATTCAATATATCCTAGGGATTAAAACTAATTTATCTTAAGTCATTTTTGTATTTTTTCATGAAAATTCGGAATTAGGAAAAATGTGAAAATTATTTAACTAGGTTAAGATTCTATTTAATTTGCATTAGGAATTAGGTTGAATTGAATCCTAATTTAAACCAAATTATTATCTTAACCCAAATAATCTTAACATGCAATCTATTTTAGAAAATACCTAAACTTATAATAAATTAAGAAAAATATTATAGAAAATTAAACTAAGTGCAATTTTACCCTAATATGCAATGACATACAAAATATGCCCTAATTCTACATGACATATGCATGATGATTTTTTTTTTGTTTTTCCTTTTTCCTTTTTTTTAATTTCGAAATTAAAAAATGTCAAATAATTAAACATGCAATTCAAATTAATGAAATGAAAATCTAACATCCTAAATTCAATGTTTTTGGTATTTTTTATTTCAAAAATTCAGAATAAATAAAATGCTTAGTCTAAATATGTAAATTACCCTAAAGCATGAGATAATCTAACTCAAACACATTTCAAGATAAATAAAGGAATCAGTACAAAATAGATCATCCAAAATAATAAGAAATATCACACAACGTTTAGATCAAAGGGTAATATTTCGCTAGTAAAATCGATAAACCGATCTTAAAGCCTTAAAGATCAAAATATCAATTTTATTCCCACTTGATTAATTACTTCATCTAAAGCCTTATAGATGAAATAAAAAACCTAGACGCGATTGCGAATTAGGTGATACGTTGGAATTTCTAATCATATATCAAAGACTAATTATACTAAAAAAAACAAGATAAAGTAAAATAAAATTAAAAAATTTTTAAAAAAACAACCTAATGTGTTTTCTTGTTTTTGTTTTTTCTTTTTTCCAAGGAAGGATGATGGTTGCTCCGTTGAGGGGATTTGCCGGCAATGGACTCCGGCGAGGGGATCAATGGCAAGCAGTACGTCCGGCGAGAGCAGCAAGGGTAGCTACTGGCGAGGGACTCCGGTGAAGTAGAGCGACGGCGAGGGGCGTCGCTGGGGAGGCTGCGGCGTAGGAGCAAAGGAGGGTCGCAGACGATGGGCGCCGGTGCAGATGCGGGTGAGGTTTGTAGAGGCGGCGTGGGCGCGAGGCTGGCCGTCGGGCGTCGGGACGAGGCGAGCAGTGGCGGTGCGGGCTCCGGTGGCGTCGGGGGGTTGCTGCGTCGGAGGCAAGGCGCAGCGACGGTGCTCGTGGTGGCGCAGCGGCAAGTGGGCTTCAGGGGGGAGCGCGGAGGCGTGGCGGAGGCCCGGCTGCGAGCACCAGTGACGGGGCTGGCGTGGGTGCTCGCGGACGAAGGCCAGCAAAGGGGCGCAGACGCCCACGCGAGGAAGACGAACTGTTGCTTTTTTTGTCTTTTCCTTTCTTTTTTTTACCTGTCGCACGTACCCCTCTGTCTCTTCTTTCTCTGCTGCTGACTTTTTCTTTTTCTTGTAGAGAAAAGAGAGAAAAATGGTTTTCTCTTTGTTGACACCTAATTTTGGAAAAATAAAATTGCATTTTGAACAAATAAAAAGAAAAAGGAAAATGAGGGGAGGATCAGTCTGATTTGGTTATGAATGGAATGTGGAAATTTTGATTAACCATATTTGCTCCGGCAAATATTCAAATCATAGTAAATGTGGAAACAAATTCTCGTCAAATAAATTTGGTGAATAAAAAAAAGCAATGAGTTTGATAAAAGGAAAGGAATTGAAACATCCAAGGAAAAATCAAGCCGATTGCAAGATTTTGCTCCAATTTGCAAACCATAAATTGAGGCAACGAAAAAAGAAAGCTAAAAAATTGCCATGGAAGATGGTGCTCGGAACCACTATAAAAGGGACCAAATTTTGTGAAAAAAGGAGAGACACACCCTCAAACATCTCATGTCCACTATCCCGAGAATTCGCCGAATTGGACTATGGCGTTGGCAGTCCTCTCGACGTGCCGCGTTCATCTCGCTTTGTGGATATTGACGACAAAGCATAAAGCTAAGTCAAGCATTTTTTTAGTTTGATCACGTGAAATTCCGTTTATTATTTAAATCTTTTAACTCATTTATTTTCGTGTTTTCACTTGCTTTCTAGGTTCAATTTCTCGGTCACCGTGGGCTTTCACGCCTAATCTACATCAACATCTCACTGCCATTCTTTTTTAATCTGCGAGAATACATGCACAAGTCCACACTTGGGACACTGCAGAGAAGGGGGACCGAAGAAATTTGAGAGAAAAATTCAAGAGCGGAGAGCAAAAAGGAGGAGGCCACATTTACTGAATACACGGCCACGATTGAGAGCATAGAGAGAGAAGAAAGCGTGAGAAAGAGAGCGGTGGTCGGCCAGCCCTGGATAGGTGACAAAATCCTGAAGAAAGAGATTTTGGATGCTCATCTCGCAGACACGAAGGTCACCCGCAAAGAGAAGAATGGCCCGGCTTGTCGCCGAAACGGTTCCCGTCAACGGACCTCCTGGGCTTAAATTAAGCGAGGGCTAAATTTTCTAGCGACGTCTTTGCATCGCGTGTTGAGGCAACGACGTGTGGTTTCCTCGTTCGATCCGCGGCATCACTACGTGTGCTTGCTCCGAACTTGCTACGACTTGCTGTCCCCGAGTCCACTTCGAGCAACCAGAACCGACGTCCCAGCTTTCAGACAACGTCCAATCGTTGCATCCCAAAACGCCACCACCACCATTCTTGGTGTGCCGTTAGTCCTTCAATTGAGAAAGCAAGTTTTGGGGCATCGATATGCAATACGAAGCCAAGTAAAGAACGTGATCATGGGGGTTCAGTAAGTCAAAGCTTGGGAATTAGTGAGGAGACCGAAGGGAGCAGATTTGTTCCTTGGGTCAAAGTGAAACCGAAGCGGAGCACCTGGACAACCGGGCAAGCACTCAAGCACGCCCACTTCTCAGCGCACGGTCAAGGAAAAGATGGACACCTGGAGAAAAGGATATAACATGCAACTCAGCAGAAATTCTCTTTAATCTCCCTCGGCGCCACGAAGAATCCAAGCATTATTGCTTTTGTTTCGATTTCTATTATTGCAGGTCTTTCTGGTGAGACATCACCGCGAAGTAGTCCTTTCTCGCGCATATCACCCTGAATCGCCGGTCATTGCTGTCCGAATTATCGATCGTGATCCGCTGCCCTATTTGAATTTGGAAATCATATCCTTCGGGTTAGGTGAAATTCTCATCCCAAGTTGATTTGAGTATCTCGGTAGCGCATGACAACCATTCGTTCCGAAATAGTTTTCGGAACAAAATGCATTTTTCTATTTCTATTTCTGAAGAGTTTCTAAGCGAAAATAACCGTTTGATAACGACACAAAATTTCTACTCTAAAAATAGAAATTGTTTGATAACGACACAAAATTTATTCCTTCTAGACAGGCAATGCCATGGCGACGACCGACGACCTTTAATATAAAAAATAAAAATAAAAATGATTTAGTAACAAAAAAAATAATGAATAAAATAAAATAAAATAAAATAAATCATAAAAAAATAAAATAAAAATATCATTTTATTTTAAAATTAAAATATAAAAATAAATTTATTTTATTTATTCTATTTTATTTTATTTTACGAATAAATTTATTTTAAAATGAATAAAAAAAAAAATTTATTTGGCAAAACACTCAAGGCAAATAAAAATAATTTATTTTTATTTATCATAAATAAATTATTTTAAATAAATATAATAAATTTATTTTATTTATTCTATTTTATTTTATTTTATGAATAAATTTATTTTAAAATGAATAAAAAATAAAAATTTATTTGGCAAAACACTCGAGGCAAATAAAAATTTATTATTTTTATCATAAATAAATTATTTTAAATAAATTAAATAAATTTATTTTATTTATTCTATTTTATTTTATTTTACAAATAAATTTATTTTAAAATGAATAAAAATAAAAAATAAAAAATAATTTTATTTGGCAAAACACTCAAGGCAAATAAAAAATAATTTTACTTTTAATAAAAATATTTATTTATTTATCATAAATAAATTAAATAAATTAAATAAATTTATTTTTAGTAAACTAAAAATAATATGATAAATAAAAATAATTTATTTATTTTAATAAATTTATTTATTTTAAATGAATATATTTATTTTTATTTTGGGCAGAGAAGAGGCGTACGAGGGAGAAAAGAGTGAAATTAGGATTGTGAGAAATCAGAAATTGATTTCTGGAGAAATCAGAAGTAGAAAATTTCTACTTTTGATTTCTCCTCCATTTCTATTTCTGGAATAGAAATCTATTCCAGAAATAGAAAATTTGATAAGCGTTATCAAACAGTTTAATTCCGAAATTTGCGAACAAAAAATCATTTCTAACGTAAATAATTTTTATCATGCACCCCCTCATTGTCTATTTGATGCTGTTGATATCTAATTAAATATTTTCTAGTGATAGACATTCTCATTTAAGATTTATTTCATGATTCGCAACCGCACATGAATTTTTTATTTCATCTATAAGGCTTTAGATGAAATAATTAATTAAGCGGAATAAAATTGATATTTTTGATCTTTAAGGCTTAAGATCAATTTATTGATTTTACTAGCAAAATATTATCCTCGATCTGAATAATGTATGATATCTTTGGTTTGGTTTGTCTTGATTGCTTTGTTTATTTTGAAATATGTTTGAATTAGAATATTGCATGATTTAGGGTTATCTTGCATGTTTAGGATAGGAGTTTTATTATTTCGAAATTAAATAAAAAAATAAAAACAAAAAAATCACCATGCAATATGTCGTGTAGAATTAGGGCATATCATTGCATATTAGGGTAAAATTGCACTTAATTTAGTTTTAGATAATACTTTTCTTAATTCATTATAAGTTTAAGTATTTTCTTGAATAGATTGCATTTTAAGATTATTTGGATTAAGATAATATTTCAGTTTAAATTAGGATTTATCTTTACCTAATTCCTAATGCAAATTAAATAGAATCTTAATCTAGTTAAGTAATTTTCACATTTCACCAAATTTCGAGTTTCATGAAAAAATACAAAAAATGTCATAGAATAAATGAGTTTCAATCTTTAGGATAGATTGTATTCTTTTAAGAAAAAGAAAATAAAAAATGTCATATGCACATCATTAGAATTAGATTCATTGAGATGCATGTCATTTAGTATTTTTGCTAGGTCCATTTAATTAGAAATTGCATGACATTAGAATTAAGTCATTTAGTTAATATTGCATTGCACATTGCATAATTTTCATTAATTAAGTGAAAACAAAAAGAGAAATTGCGTGTTAATTAGAAACCATATCTAGGGTTGTTGATGTGGATTTTGAATTAACATTGCAGATGCTTTCGTTGCTACGAGGTAAGTCCTGCATTTTCTATTTGCTTTCTTGGGTGTTAAATTGATGGATTGCGCACCCGCATGATCGCCTCGCATGTTAGAGAATTAAATTTAAAATCAATTCAAGCTGCTTGCCAAACATTTTTTTAAAATAAAAGAGAAAGGTATCGAAAGGGCGTTAGAGAAATCTAGCGTAACCAAGTTCTCGAACTCATAAATCTCTGGTTCGTAGGAGTAAAGTAAAACTCCCGTTACTTTACTTGGGTTTCTAATCAACCCACCAAAAATAGATTAGTGGCGACTCCTAATTAAAAAAAATTGCATGTTAAGAACTTGAACCGAAAGTCGCGAATTGGTATGGCCTTGGGAGAGCCTGAGTTAAGTTTAGGCTTAACAATCCATTAGCCAAACCTTAGGTGGTTCATCCCTGAAAAAATTGGTCGCGACACTCTTTGACTAAGATGGACGAAGACTTTTTTTCACACAAGCTTTCTCTCGATTTTTTTTTTTTTTTGCTTTTGAGTTTGCCCCCACTTTTCTCTGCACTTTTTTTGCATGAATTCTTTTCACGATTTTTTTTTCGTTCTCTCCCCCGCTATCATGAAAAAAAACCTCTCTTTTATTGTGATTCGAAACGGTCTCTTTATATGGCATTTACCGAGTTACCATTTCTAGTCACATTAAATCAAATCTGTATGATTTGGCAATCAGCTCAATGCTTGCCCATTTTTCACTTAATTTCAAAATTGTTGCTGCATTTAATAAAATCCGGACATCCATCAGAATTCCATATTTCCTTGCATAATTCAATCAAATCAATTTCCCCCATTTTCATTTTTTTTTCTTTTTATTTATTCAAAATGCAGTTTTATTTTTCCAAAATTAGGTGTCAACAGCAGATGATGAAATTTTTTTATCCCTTTATTTTTGTAAGTGATATAAACGATTATTTGTTGGAAAATGTTTTTGAAATCACATATTTATTGGAAATAAATGCACCCTTGTAATATTGCTCCTCCTTTATGATTATATTGTACTTTTGGTTCGCAATAGATATAGTTGCATAATTTAACTTAATTTTTTTGGTCATTTATAACTAATGTAACTCATGAATCTCGTAATAAACACGGTTTTCGAATAACCTTATGGGTTGATTTGGTAAAAGAGACCAAATGAAAGTGCGTGTTGTGGTATAGTGGCCTTATGGTTTAGCTTGGCGAAAGAGACCTGGTTAGAAGCTTGTGCTATGGCATAGCAACAAGGTCTTCATGGTCTAGCTTGGAGTGAGAGATTAGAATGGAGGTAAGCGTTGGAGATTCAAGTCGAGACATGTTGATACAGAATGATATTTGAATTAAGAGGAAGCAATCCTAACATTAAGCTCACATGTGGGAGAAAAAATATTAAGATGTTAGAAAAAGTCTCATGATGGAAAATTGGTCTTGTGTGAAGTATTTAATATATCATAATTGGAAACATGTTGATGCAAAAGAAAACCTGAGCTAAAGAGGAGCAGAGCTAACACTAAGGTAACATGTGAGGGAAATATTATTAAGATGTACGTGTGAGGTGCATTAAAAGAAAAGTTACTGTCACGAGACAAACAACTAAGTGAATTTGTGGTGAAACATAGGAAGCAAATTTACAAGATCCCTTTGTCCTATCACCTGAAGAAATCTATAAGCTCAATGGCCCTATTAGAAAAAGCAGCCAAGAACCACATTACCTTGGCTAATGACGAAACCTTACATGCCACAATCAATGAATGAGCAAAACATATATGCAGGATTATTCCCTAATCGGGCCTGATTACATTCATGAAATACCTGATTCAACTTCGTGAAACTCACTTATGAATAGTTTGACTCACCAGATTGTCGATCTTATCAAAATCATCAGCAATGCTCCCTTTGCCATCATCTAGAAGACCAGAACAAAAGGTTAACAACTCAATGATTGCATATGGATCTATCATAAGACTCATTATGAATACTAGGCAAAACTAACGTGAACCTTAGAAATGAAGAAGATGACAATCACTAAATCCCTAATGCAAGAAATGAAGAAGTAAATTCATAGTAAAAATAAAAACATCGGTCTATCAAGTACCCAAACCTCTAACTACATCAATCATCCATAGAAATCGATATTGAGTTCGGCTTCATGGTTGTAGTTGGCAATTCTACATTAAATTTGTGATGACAATGAGAATTGACTAGACCTGTCAAATGGGTGAATCGGGTTGGGTTTGGTTTAGTCGAAAATGAGTTAATTCATATTTGACCCATATTCATGTAGTGTAAATCTAATGACCCATACCCAACTTGACCCTCGACTTGTATTGCTAAAACCCATTATTTTTCAGGAAAACCCGCGCCCACTTTAAGCCATATGCTAATTGGATAAAGACTTCAAGTTAAATTAAAAAAGAAAATTAGAAAAGAAAATTAGTAAAAATAAAAAATGTTAAAAAAACCTCTAAATTGAAATATTTATAAAAAATTAGACCATGCACATGCTTCTCTTGTATGAAGAGAACATTCTATTGAGCAACTGAAAATTGCAATGTGAAACTAAGTATTAGCTGCATAAACACCATCTAATGAAGCATCGGTGACGGCCATAATGAAAATGGTCTTTCACAAGTCATGGAGTTAGATTTCGAGTATTCTTATTGACTAGCCTCCTAAAAGAAGGAAACAAGCATATGGATGTATTAAGGAACAATGTGTCGCATTTAGATGAAATAGCGGAGGCCCAAAAAAGAGAGACAAAGAGAGCATATTCATACCCGTCATTCTACAAGTCGTTGGATGAAGAGCCCTGAGGAAATTCTAGAGACCACCAACAAAGAATGAAATATTCATCAAACTCATGAACATGAAACTGGAAAAAACTTGACAAAACAAAGCAATTGCGAGAGAAAAACAACACTTTTTTTTTTTCTGGGGTTTGCGGGTCAACTATGTGGCATCCGAAAAATTTATGACGACCTCGAATTACATTAAAGTCTATGATTAGGTAATGGATTTGATTTTGTATTAGCCATTGAGTTAATGAATTTCAATTAATTTAAGGCCGAGCATTGTAAATGATGATTGTTTGGATGGAGGTGTGTCTTCACGTGACCCAAGGATTTATTAAAGTGCAAATTGATATGGAAATCTTATTCTTGGTGGTGCACTTTATAAGTGGAATTTTATTGATTTAAATTATAAAGTTTTGTGGGCTTATAAGTTGAAATTAGGAGTTTATTTAAATAAGGGTTAAATGGAATAGGAATAGGAGAGGGTGTGCTAATTTTTAGGCCCAAAGACCATCCAACCAACCCACGCCAGCCCCTTGGTCGACCAGCCCATGAAGGCCCAAGACCGGCCCAACACTTGAAGCCCATAAGCCTTGCATGTAAATTGCCAAGTGGCATGGAGGAGGAGCCAAGTGTGGCTGCCCCTATTGGCTTCCTTGGCCGGCATCATGCAATCAAATGATTGCAAATGACTATGGGGGAAGAAAAAAAGAGGGAGAGAGACGGATGAAGGGAATCGTCTGAGAGAGAGAGAGGGAACCGAGAGAGGAGGAGGAGGCCGTGCAAAGAAGAAGGAAGAGAGTTCGTCCGTCTGTTCGTCCGCCATTCGTTGCTGCTTTGCCTCTGTTTGCTGCTGTTTTGTGCTTGAATCTAAGGCAAGTAGAGTCCTAAAACCTACCCTTTGCTTGCTGTGATGTGTGTGTAGAAGATGGTGCATTTTGTTTGTGGTAGATGTGATGAAAGGTCGAAGCTATGGGGAGAAATTCGTTGGTCATGCATGCTGTTTCTGGAAAGACCAGCCCGACCGTTCTTGAGTTTGTGTGTTGCATGTGACCTTTTAGTCGGAATCTTATTTTTATTTCTTCATGAAAGTTGTAGAGAACACCTTGAAGAAAAACATACTAAAATTTGAGGCAAAATGAACAAGAAATGGTCAGTGAAATGATTTTTCTTTGGAGAGACTAGATCTGGAACTCGTTATGCTGACCTTCAGTGGTTTCGTGGTCTGTAAAGTAACCTTATTATGAAAATCTCACTTTGATATCTTAATTAAAGTTGTAGAATACTTCTTGAGGTAGAACATATCAAAATTTCAGAAGAAATGAACAAAGATAGGTCGGTGAAATTGTCGCCTTTTGAAGAAACTGGATCTGGGAAAAACGTTACTTCGACCCAGCACGATTTCGTGATTTTTATAAAATCATACAGTTAAAATTTGTTCGTATTTACTTAACGAAAGTTGTAGGTAATATTTTGAGGTTTAACATATCAAAAATTTAGGGAACAATAACGAGAATAGATAGGTGAAATCGTGGTTTTTTGGAAGTAGTCAAATCTGGAAATTTCGGTATTGAAACAGAAGTTTTATCCGCCTATGTTTAATCACTTAAGACGAATTTGACATTGGTTTCTTCATGAAAAACCTATCTTATTATATTGAATAGAACATAGTTGAATTTCATGAATTTTGAAGATCATTAGGGTATTTAATCGGAAATATTTCTAAAACCGTGTAATCTGACGTGTTCAGATTTAGTCAGTTTCAATACATGGATCATATCATTTTGTATGAAGCTCTTTCGGCAAATTATTCTGCATGAAGTATCTTTATTTATTTCTTCCCTACAACATATTCAAATTTCATAATTTTTGAAGTTCATTTGCCTATTTAACTGAAAATATTTTCAAAAACTGTGCAAGTTGAGTGGTCATGATAATGGTGCTGTGATGTTTGGTCTATACCGCATGATATGGGGGTCTTTTGGTACAGTGTCCTTCATAAAATATCTGCATTATGTCTTGACTATCACATGTTCGAATTTTATAATTTTTAAAGGTCATTTGGATATTTAATGGAAATATTTTCTAAAACTGTGCAAGTTGGATTGTGCAAATTTCAAATGCTGTAATTTATGACTATTCTGTTTTGGATGAGCCCCATAGATTATATTGATTGAGGTGATTGAATCTTGCTGAGCACATGATGATATTTGGCATTGCATATAGAATCAAATGTTGAATTTGACTTTGTTGCCATTACATCTTGTGCTATGTTGATTGTGAGACATAAATTGGTGAATATGAATTATGATGAATGAAGAAATTGTTAGGGGTGTGCTGATAATGCCCTGGGAGTGTCAGGATGCCCGGAGTGTGGGGGTGCCGGATGCCCGGTGGCTTAGTGGTGTAATTCCGGAGGGTCTTTGGGAGTTTCGAGATGTCTGGTGGTATACGGTACATAATTCCAGAGGGGGGAATCGTGGTGGTATGTCAGTACGTAATTCCGGAAGCCCCGGAGGTTTGTGCCTGGGGGGATGCCTCGTGATGCTAGTTGGGATGCGAGATGCCCAGAATGTGACGGGCCGGATGCCCGGTTGTATTTTGAAAACATGCTCGGAGGTTCCTCGCGATGCTTGGTTGGATGCGCGCGATAAATTTTGGGATGCAAATATTGGTCCATGGAAAGAAAAACTAATGAGATCCTTGTGAAAGATAAGAATTGAAAGTGAATCATGTGCATGGGTGTATGCATATGACATGATGCATGATCTGCCTATGAAAGTAAATTAATGCTATTTGATATTGAAAATGCGATCATTAAGGCGTGAATGGATCTCATGGTAATGTATGCTTGATAGCATGGATGATATGAATCATGGTAATATATGCACGATGGCATGGTGAGATATGCATGACTGCATGGAGGTATATGCACATGAGACATGGATATGCATGAATGCTTGATGATGAGTGCATGGTTGTGTACGCACCTATGGCATGATGGGACATGCATGAATGCTTGATGATGAGTGCATGGTTGTGTATGCACCTATGGCATGATGGGACATGCATGAATGCTTGATGATGAGTGCATGATGGTGTATGCACATATGGTATGATGACATATGCATGTCTGCAAGATAAGTTATGCTTGAATGCATGAGTGACATGTGCTTTGTTATGATGCCTTGATTGTTTTGTTTGACGAAATGAGTAGTTTGGTGGATCTTTACTGTTGAGTGGTTGTACTCACCCATTTTGGGGAATAACATTTTAGACTAGATAAGATTCCTCTGCTGCCACTGCCACCGATAGATGGATCAAGTGGTTGGATATGACCGCAAGGAGGAGGATAGCAAATGAAGGAACTTTTGGACGCCGATACTGATCGATGGACTTTAAGTATACGACTGTTGGAGGAGATGTCGGTCATCTTTTGAAGTATAGCCAAATATAGAAAACCATGACATTTTGATACCAAAGAATGATATCCATCTAGTTTAAGTAAATAAATGTGTTCGGCTTTTACATATAAATGTTTAGTTGGTGTGCATCGTTTTCTGAATATAGGGAAGGGAGTTGATGGATGTGCTTCCGTTATACGAATTGTGCAAGGGACCGATCTAAAAGATGTAAACCCCTAGGTTGTGTGGACCCGCTGCAATTGAAATGGTATCAGAATGACATGTAATTAGGAAAAGTGAAAAGTAAGCGAACTGTGGTGACCCTAACGGATTGGGGGCCGTCGAGGGGTGCCACAAACTATGATAAGCTTTGGTCCTATATAAGACGCACAAAATCCATGTCAATATGATGTACTTAGTTCACATCAAAATTAACTATCCTAATCAACAGTGTCATGCTATGATTACTAATTTACTAGACAATGGTCCTGCACTTGATGGAAGGGTGAAATGGAACTGTAAAAAGTATAAGTATCGCAACTTCTTCCTTTGCTTTCTGAAGCACCAATTCAAATGAGGATTCTCCATAAAGGAAGCAATATCTAATCCCCTCATAACATATTCCGCAGAATGCCTACTAAACAACACACGGACAAACCAAACTCAACGTACCGGTAATTTAAAACAACTAAACTAGAAATGAAAACAATGGGAACACCCATTTTTGCTGCTCACTATCCACCTCTTCCAACTCAAAGGAAGCAACTTCACGCCCCAACCTATCACAAAATAAATTGGGGTCAGCTGATAGAGAAAACCCAAATTTTCTTCTTAGCTACTACTACTCACAGTTAACAATAGTTATGAAAAAAAAATAAGTTCATCCTACATTACTTCTATTATATAGCAATTTGTATTTACAAACGATTACATGACTACATTACTTGACGTTTATTTTTCTTTGACTCTTTCACACCCAGCATAATCAGTTACTTTCAAAGCTCCTCATTCCAACACTCGATGGTTGCGATAACCCACGTTTATTGACCCTTATCGTTTGTGGCTTTCGAGATCCACGATTCCATAATCTGATGATTATGTTGCTTCACCTCTTCACGGATGCATCCGAAATTGTAGGTTTCATGACTTAAATAATTACTATATTTTCAGCTTGTCGTGAGTCATGTTAGTTGTGTCACGCCTCGATCCTCGGGCACGCACACATGCTTCTAACTTGGTCAATTTTATAATGCGATATCCCAGAACTATGTATCGCCGACCCTTTTATTTATTAAGCGCATGCGGAAGCAGTTATAAATCCCCAGACAATAAAATAATGGGATAGAAAAAGCAAGCTATATCTCTCATAAAGAAATCCACAATCAAACCTTTATACATGACATAAACCAGAGAACTTCATAACTATTCACATCAATTGGAGTTCACAAAAGAAAATGGAATCTCAATCCATTCAAATCGTACTCAAGATCTCTCTCGGTATTATCTTCTTCTTCCAAAAATCATTCTCCTCAGGTTTCACCTTCGAGTTCTCCTTCTCAAACTCCTCCTCTTCAGCTTCTCACTGGGGTCCTGAAATGTTTTCCCCAAACTGGGATGAGACTATGTCTCAACAAGTTCTACCCCACTAAAGCCCGATTAGTAAACCATTATACTATAGGCTGCCTAAACACGCACAGGTTAGAGAACTTACCTTGGTCTCAGATTCTACCTGCAAGTTAGTACAATTCACAATAGGCACCCAAGTAATCACATCACAGATCGAAGCATCGATCAAATCGACCTAATCGATTACATGCCAACAAGACCACTCACAGTCATTTCCAATCAGTCAATCAATTCACAGCATTAAATCAAAGCAATGATCAATCGACCTAGTCAATTACATGTTAGTCAGACCACTTCCAGGTCAAACCACTTCTTATTATAAAACCTCCCATTTGCATTCTTGGTCACAAAGCTACAGTAATGCTCTCGAGTGTCGATTCACCAAGGTGATGTACAATAAACACTTTATGTGCATGCTCTTAGGCATCCCAATTATGTTCAACCACACGGGCTCGACACTCAACACACAGAGATACGGCCACACAGGCACAATCTAGGCCACATAGGCATGATCAACTATTGCCACAGGCATGATTAACTATCGGCACACAGGCATGATCAACATTCAACAATTTACGTGCATTCTCTAAGGCACTCATTTGCCAAGGTGACGCATCAGATCACCGAGCCACGTGTCCTTTTTACGATGTTCGGGCCCACGTGCCTTCTCTTAGGTGCTAACTCACCAAAGTGATGCATCAATTCACTGAGCCACATGCCCTTTTAGATGCCAAACTCTGTCATCGAGCCACATGCATTCTCCAGGAGGACATACTGAGTCTCCGAGCCACGTGCATTATCTTAAGTGACCTCTTCGCCAAGATGACATTCGATCACCAAATTCACATGCATTCTCCAGGTGATATTCCAATTCACTGAGCCCGTATTTTCTTTCAGGTGATAACCAATACCCAACGATTTCTCAATCAAATAATTAACAAACCACTCAATATGAATAATTCCTAAAAATTCATAATTAAATAAATTCCATACAAATTGCAGCTCAATTAAATAGATAGACTACGCCACAACGATTAGCACGAGATTTCGGTTGTCGGCCATCAAAATCTTAATTTCTGAAAAAAATAAATAATTAATTAATTTCGAAAATTAATTAATAATTATTAAAAATTCAATTTAGCACAAAATAAAGCCCAATTAAATAAATGGACTTCACCACAGTCACCAGCATATAATTCCGATCCTGGGCCATCTCAGTTGAATTTTCGAAAAATAAATAATTATTTAATTTAATTCCGAAAATTAATATTTAAATATAAAAAATTCCACTTAGGCTCGAAAAGCCTAATTGAAGCCCGATTAGGGTCGGGAAAAATCCCGGGCTACCCTCAATAAATAGTAGACCATGTCTATTTGTTAAATGCACAATCAATTTGTCTAATTTACATCACAATTAACTAATAATCGCTAATCTATTATAATCTAATCACCTAAACCCAATTAATTAAAACTAAAACAACCCTTAAGTATAATTAGCCAACTAATCAGGGATTAGTGAGATTACTCATCGGAATTGCGCACAAAACCTGGAATCGCGCGCAAAACGTATCAATCCGACGGGGACGACACGAGAAAGGATTTTTCCTAAAGCACGGCTCGGGTTCGGGGCCCGGAAACGGCCCAAAGTGGCCCACGAGCCGGCTAGAAACCCACTCCGTGGGGTGGCTGCGATGGCTGAAAATAGACACGAAACAACCACAAATCAAAGTAGCAAGGGCGGCAAGGTGCGGGGGAGGGCTGGTGGAGGTCTGGCGGGGTCGAATGGTGGCCGGAGGTGGCTGGACAGAGGCGGAACAGGGCTGGGCAGAGGTGGAGCAGGGGCTGGAGTCGCACGAGGAAGACGCCTGGGCGCGAGGGGCGGGCTGAACGCGCGTGTTGACACCTAATTTAAAAAATAGAAATAGAAAATAATCTTTGATTAGAGGAAAATTTTAAAAAAATTTGAAAAATTGAATTCAAAAACTCAACCGTGTGATTTTGGAGCCACTTTGTTGTTGAGAGGTTGAGCGAAAATCTGCACCGGTGAGAGGTTGAGCGAAAATCTCCACGGGCGAAACGAACTCGAGTTTTCGCTTTATAAATAGGGGGGCTGCTCTTCACCTTTCGGGGGAGAAAAAAATCAAAAAAATTCAGAGCAAAAAGTGAGAAAAGGGGGTTTCCATCTTCGTAGAAGGGATGAAAGAAAAATTGAAAAAATGAAAAGAGAGAAAACAGAGGAAAGAGTGAAGGTTTGACTTTTGCTGAAAAAGTGAAAAGCAAAAGCAGAACAGAGAAGACGTGAGAGTGACAGGAGAGAGAGAGAAAAGGTAAAAAAAGGGAAAAAAAAGCTACTGTTCATCTTCTCCGGAGCTTCCCCCGTCCGCATCCGCTCGACTAGTCATCCGGACCTCCGCTGCTGCACGTCCCAGCGTCCAGCGATCGCACCTCCGCCTGAGCGAGACGCCATCACCTCCACGTCTGCCTGGTGCCCGATGTCCTGCCGACCCGCGTCGCTCGCCGTCCCGAAGCTAGCTGCGACCGCCGCGCCGCCCCGAGTTCCTCTGTTGCAGACCCGCGACCTCCTGTTCGCTCACCACCGTGCCGGAGTGCCACCCAATTCACCTCCTTGCCGCGTCTCCTTCTCGCCTGCATCCCGCGAGTCTTCGATCCCATTTTCCGCCAGCCGCCGATCTCCTCGCCGGCGCACCAGCAACCAGGCACCGCCCCGTCGACCTTCACCGCTTTCCTCTTGTGACGCCAGTGCCTGACGCCCACGGCCAGCCTTCGCATTGTTAAACATATTTGGATTGTGTGTATGCGGAAGCATGGAAGTAGTATTAGTTGTAATTTTTGATTTGTGATGTGTGCAAGTGTATGGTATATTTTGTAGAGAATGGACAAGGGACAAGGTAGGATATTTCAAGAATAAAAAACATGAATATGGGAGAAAATAGTTTCATTAATTAAAGGAAATAGTTTGATGAAGATAGTCATGGTGGAGGGTTTTCCCACACAAGGTGGACCTCTCACACTCTCGGTGGAGGGTTTCCCCTCACACACAGTGGAGGGTTTCCCCTCGCACACCTCTCAAATTATTAAACTACATGCCTATTTATAGGCAATTACAACCGACTTAGTCACCGCCCTAGACAGCTAATTTCCTTCTTCTCCAAGTACACTTGCTGCCCACGTACTCTTGATCCTTCTTTCTTCATGGTTAAGAGTCAACAATTGTGGGCTGCACTTTAGCTTCACGTTCAAGTTAGTAAGTTGAAGCTTGCTTCCTGTTCTTCTCTTGAAAACTCCAGCAGCAGCTATAATATTATTTTATTATGTGCCCCTTCTCTTGATCATCTTGTGGCTTCTTCACGTGTTTCCCATGCACGTAGATTGTATGTAGATTTCTCTAGCTCATTCTAGGATTTTCTTTGATGCTTGGCTTCTGCAACTCACGTAGTCTTGCTGTCCAGTACCAGAAGATTCTTCAACATTTGAGAGTCTTCAAGTTTATTCTCCATTAAGCTAGTAGCTTCTAGATTTTGTTGAAAATGGATCACCAATTTCCAACACGCATCTATCCTCGACGGTCAGCCGACGCCGCACCTCCGTTCTGCCGCAGCTTGCGCCTCTATACCCACGAGCTCCGCCACCGCGTCCCTTGCCTGAAGTGACGCCACTCCACTCCGGCGCCCAGCTCGTCCGCGGGTCTCCGCTGCTGCTGTGCCCACGAGCCACCTGCTGCCTCCCCTGTTTTTGTTGCAGGTCACTTGAGGCTTGAGAAGGGTGAACTTGGCATCATTCCTTGCCGGTTTCCATCTTGGAGATAATTTTTCCGAGCTAGGTAAAATTTTTAGGCTAAATTTGGTTCGAGTGTTCGGGCTCATAGTTTTTTATTCTAACATTGATTTGTTTTGATTTATTCTTATCCGATTAGGAAATTTGTCATATTAAGTCATAATAATAAAAAATATTGAGCCGCGAGACGTCGGGTTAGATTTTTGACTATTTTGACTTTTCATGACAAATTCATGAATTACTTTGCATCATTGATTCATATTAAAATGCCATTGATTTACATGGATGGATTTTTATTTTAGCGTGTTATTATTATTTGCTCATCACATATCATGCATCAAATGTCATATCTAGAATTTAGATATTTAGGTCCATATGCATTTCATATTTAAAACTTCGCATTCTAGTTTTTTCTAAGATTCATGTAGAATTACGATGCTTTTCCTTTAATAAAACCAAAAAAAAAAAATGTTATTTAGGTTATATAGATTTCATAATGTGCACATTACGTATTGCGTTTTAATTAGTGGGTTATAAGTTAATGTTTTAACATTCTCATTATGTAGTTTTTTTGATATATATACATACATACATACATACATACATACATACATACATACATACATACATAGATATATATATAATATAATTCCAAAAAAATTAACATTGTATCATTACGTTACTTTCTTTTTAATAAAATTACTAGGTCATTTCAAATAAAAAAGAAAACACAAAAGTCTTTTACTTGGTTAGTTAATAAATTAGTTTATAATTGATCATATTTCATGTCATCATTGTTAGTGCAAGTTGCATATGTGTAATAAAAAAAATCATTAAAAATCATAAAAAGAACATGCATATAAAATTATCACGTCATACATTTCATATCATACATCATATGCATATTTAGGGTTATGTAAATTAGATTGCACACATATTGTAATGATTTGAATTATGCCACATGAATTGCATCTCATATGTCATTAAGTAAAATTCATGCATATTAAGTTTAAATTAAGATTGCATATAATTAATATTTTTTAAAAGAAAAAGAAAAAGTAGGTGTCCTATCATTTAGAAATCGTGTTTAGGACATGCATTTTATTAGCATTTTATTTATTTATTTATTTGAATGTTATTTTATTGATTGTACACCTGCATGACCACCATTTGCATGTTAGTAGCTTAGATTAAAATTAATCAACATTGCCTGTAAAATATTTTTAAAAATTAAAATAAAAGGTACCAAAAGGGCGTTAGACTAATCTAGCGTAACCATGTCCCCGGACCTATTGAATCTTTGGTTCGCAATAGTAAAGTATTCTCCCATGCTTTACTTGGGTTTCTAACCAGCCCTAATTGGTTAGTGGCGGCTCTAAATTGAAATTGCATGTTTAAATGAATTAATTTCTATTAAGTCGCGATTGGTAGGACTTGGGAGGGTCCGTGCCAAGTCTTCGGACTTAGTAATCCATTAGCCCTTTCGAATAATTCACCCTTCAAAAAATATTCGGGAAGGTCGCGACAGCGCGGCATCGCGCGGTTGATGCGAACGGTGGCCTAGCGGCATGCGGCGGTGACGGTGAGATGCAGCTTATGTTCCGGTGTCCTTCCAGATTTGCTGGGACGTCGGGCAGTAGGCCGAGGGGGAGAAAGAAGGCGAGCGGCGGCGGCTGAGGGACGTGAGGGAGAGGCGAAGATGAATAGCGAGCGGTGGAAAGCTAAGCGTGAGCGGCACGCGGGTGGCGGAGCGCGAGCGGCACCTATCGTCGTGCCGTTTTCTGCTTCTGTCCTCTGTCTTCTGTCTTTTGTTCAAATAGTGAGGGGGAGAGAAAGAAGTCGGTTCCCTGAGAGAGATGAGGGAAGAAGAGAGAGAAGAGAGAGAGAGAGAGAGAGAGAGAGAGAGAGATAAGTGTTTGACTAGTCAAAAGAAAGAGAGAGAGAGAGAGAGAGAGAGAGAGAGAGAGAAAGCCAATTTCAAATTGGCCAAGGAAAGTGTTCGGTGGGGGTGGGGGTGGGGGGGTGCGCATGAAGGAGGAGGGGAGAGGAGAGAGAAAAGAGAGAGAAAAAGAGAGAAAGGGAGAGAGAAAGATAAAGGGAAAAGAAAATAATATTTTAAATAAGAAAACACAATTTTCTTATTACTTCTATTATTTTCCTTTTCTCATTCCCTTTTAATTTCTCTTGGTCTTCGATTTTTCTTCTGATAATTTCTTTCCCGAAATTTCGGACTCATCAATAATTTGACGGATGATGGGACATGATCCTAAAAATGAATTGTGACACACTTGAATATTTGATTCCCGAAATCGAATTCAATTTCTTAGTTATATCAATCATACGCAATTTTAGTCCAATCCAACCAATTAGGTAACTTTTAGGGATTTTATCGCGAATACATCCCTTAACGGCTTCACCCAATAGGTTAGTTAACTCATGAGTGATCAGCTCAAAGAAAAAATGATCATAAGCACGTCGACGAAATGCCCATTTCACTTTATCGAAATTGGGTTGAATTTCAGGATGTCACATTAGTTGTGCCCTTTGTCGATTAGGTGAGGCCTTATATTCTATGATCTATAAGACATAAAAAATCAAATGCGGAAGCCAGGATCGATTATAAACAAACCTCCAGCCATTGTTCGTATTCGCATTCATTGGAAAATCTTGAAAAATACACCATCAGTATATGTGAGGGAATTGTGTTAGACCTTATAATTACCCCGTTAGAAATGAACGATCGTTCCTTTATATATCGTCTCCCATTAAGATGGTTACCAAAATGGGTGGTTGTCGCGAAAATGTACGAAATGTGGAAAAACAGCATGTCGAATAACCGCCACTTTAAAGAGAAAATGTGGGTCCAGAAATGTGGGATCACAAAAATAAATAACACGATCTAGTTTTCCTTTCGTGTCTTTCGCTAAAACTAATCACCTTATCACCGGTTGCACTTACTGGCTAAGAGCTTACTTCCGCTACATCTTGCTTTGTCTCTTTAACCTGAGTTGACACTAAGGGTCCGTTTGTTTCATGGAAAATATCATGTTTCCGGAAAATATTTTCCTAGAAGTCATTTTGACTCTATGTTTTGGTTTTTGGACGAAACCTAAATTTCGAGTGGAAAATATTTTCCACCGTTCATTAGCTAATTTAATTGTTTGGGAAAAATGATCAAAAATTGAATTTTAATATTTTTAATTCACCAAAAAATTAGTTTTATTATATAAATTTTTAAAAATGATTTTTTAATTATTTGTATTTTTAAAAAATCGATTTTTTTTTTATTTTTTTTCCTTTTTCTTTTCATTCCTCCTTCCTCCTCCTTCTTCCTCCCGTCTCCTTCTTCAGCCGTCGCATGCTTGACGATGGTCGGCTACTTGGTGGTTGACCAAGACCCGGTTGCCAGATCTGGTGAGCTCGAGGCTTGGCCGATCTCGCTCGAGCTCGCTAGAGTTTCGCCGGGCTTTGGCGAGCTATGAGCTCGCCGGATCTCGACGGTAGCTCGGGCTTGCCTAGATTGGCAGCCCGAGCTCTGCCGCCAAATTCGGCGAGCTCACGACTTGCCAGAGCCCGACAAACCTCTGGCGAGCTTAGGCGTGGCTCAAGCTCCACCCAATTCACCGGATCTGGCGAGGTTCAAGCTTGCTGGGCACGGGCGAGCTTGGCTTCACCCGATCGAGCTAGGCGGAGCCTCGCCGGCTTGGGGCGAGGCTCGAGCTGGCTCGCAGCCAGTCGCCGGCTACCGCCATGGCCGGCGATCGGCCACCAAGGAAGAAGATGAAATGGAAAAAAAAAAGAAAAAGAAAATTAAAAACTCGATTTTTTAAAAAAACAAAAAAGAGAAAGAAAGCATAAATGTGTTGGTGAAAAGAAACAAGGTGAAAGAAGTTATGGAAAATGCTTTCCTCTTCTCAAAAGAATTATTTTCCACAATCTTATGAAGAGATTTTCCATTGACCAGAAAACATTTTCTTTGACCATCTATTTCCCATCATTTGAACACCGGAAATTTTGGAAAATATTTTCCCGGAAGTTGTTTTCCGCGAAGCGAACGAATCCTTAAAGTCGGTTTTCTTTTTGGTCAACGGTACCGTAGATTCAATATAGTCAAAATAGCATTGAACGTGGTGATGGGACACACACCGAAGGAGAGGTTGAATGTGGAACTCCAATTATAGTTAGTCAGTATGGCATGGCAAGAAGACCCCGAAATAGCATTGTCACGAAAGATTAAGTGGAGATGGGCATGAAGTATCTTGACACTTCCCTATGAGCTTCCATACGAGACTTTGCAATCCCTTGGCATGTATTCGAATGATGACATCTCGTTGATTAGGAAAAAAGCTCAGGCAACAAAATGCGCCTATCTTTCGCAAGGCAAGTGCTACAATTTAAGTGTGTCGTGGACGCAAGCTAAAACTATGGGTGATATTCCTGAACAGTATCAGTCTCTTGGATTTCCTACGGATCATGTTGGTGTTGGAATTCGGGCCAATCATTCATGTTTAGCCACAGTCGAACTATACTCGAGGATACATTGTGGCGTTAAATGCGAGTAATGACTCTAAACTGATTGACTTTAATCCAGTTAATTGCAGTTGGCCAAGTGAAATTGTTACAAATTTGATGAGAAACTACTGCAATTGTAGAAAATTGCAATGCATGGATGTATATTATAATGTCATCTCAATATGTTGTTACTTTAATTTTTCGGTTGTTCAATTTCTTAAATTTGATGGAGTAAAAACCCAATTTCTTGCTCAAGATGCCATTCCCTTTGAGAACTCGGGATTGGTCAAGGAGCTCACCTCGACAACCCAATATTGAGTTCGCGTTCCTTTCTCGATTGTTGGTTATTTTTCAACACACAAGCACTGGATTCATTTCAAAGTTTTCGATTAAGTGAAGTTGAGCAACAATCAACATGGTACGTCTCGTATTTTCATTTCAGTAGTTTTAGCCCATTCAATTGGCCCGAGTTAATGTTAGGGATCCAATCTCTTAGTTTTTCTTTTTTCAGTAAGCATCATCCAAAAACGTGAACTTTGATCCTGTCATTATTACATTGCTTTTATATCACCTGTTTACATTAGTATGATATCCTCAAATGTCAGATTCGTGGCAAGGCGACCCCGACAAGCTAACTCTATGGAAATATATCCAACGGCTGTCTCATAAAATGTCCTCATTATGCACTAATTCCAATTTCCAAAATCTATCTGTTTAACATTTTTGGTAGGGTCGCTACTATATTAATAAAAGAATCCACACATTCACGTCCATTTCCTCTTAAAGAAAAAAACCAAAAGGCAGAAAAGATCTCAGATTTGTTCCTATATATGAGTAAAAATAAAAAAGACGAGACCTAATTACTTTCTGTCCCAATGATGCCTATAAAATGCGCCATCCTACGCACAAGATTCATTCGGATATAAATTACGTCTGAAATAGAGTCGATTCAACCAGATGGAGAGGAGTTCATCATCCAAGATAGCTCTCGCGCTCATGCTCGTCTCCGTTTTGCTGTGGGCAAGTCTGCCATCTTCAATGGCCGCGCCTGGTGAGTGCCGGAGTAACGGGGATTGTCGCACCATTTGCGCCTCAGGCTGTGGACTTTGCACCAACACCGAATGCAATTGCTTCGACGGGACGCCGCCGAGTTGCAATAGCCGTTACCGCCTTCGAAAAATAAACACTCCTTGATGACTTGATGATGCCATATGAGAACATTTACTTACTTGGATTCATATTTATGTCCTTATCATGAAATAAAATATTATCACTCGATGATATTTAAGTGAATTATCGTTCCTCTCTTTGTGATTTTGCCGCACTTTTGGTCTGCAGAGAAATAACTGCACAGATCAAGCGAATTTTTGCTTGTTCCTTATAACTAACAAAACTCATGAAATTTATCTGAAAGCAACCTAAAAATAACTTTGCTGACATATACTTCTAAATTGTACATGAGTACATGGATGCTTCAAGTTTCAATTCGTCTTCTCAAGGAATAGTCTCTATGGAGCTTTCAAGAGCACCGAGCCCGAGGTGGCTAATGCTAGGCGAGGCGTAGAGAGGGTAGATGCTCACAGTAAGTTCCTAATTAAAAGAAAAAAAGGCACAAACTTTAGATTGAGTGATAAATATGGCATATTTTTTTTTGTCACATAAAAGAACACAGACTTTAGGTTCAGTGACAAATTTGCCCCAACTTTTTATTGCCTTGAAAAAAATCACCAACTCTTACTTTGATCCAAAATCTGGCTCCCTTTAACTTAGATTTGTCGATTGTTCTTAGCAATAAATTCATGTGCATTGTTGACAAGATGTAAAACATTATTCATTGTTTTCTTGTTTGAGCCACAGTTTGAAGAAAAGCAATAAAGCTACTCATCGTTTCTTACACTTTACTGGAAAGTCAAAAAGATCTCGAGATTAAATTTCTCTAGTTAGACTTTGCCGCTTTGTCGTAATATGAAGTTGTAGATCATCGCCTGTCAAAGGGACACCATGGACGAGATCTGCCAACCTCATGACTAGAACCTTTTTTTTTTAAAACAAAGTTGACTTCAGATAGAGAGTTAACGGTAGGGGCCAGATTTGAGATAAGGTAAAAATTTGTGATTTTTTATGAGATACAAAAAAGTCGGGGCAAGAATTGTCATTCGATTTAAAGTTGCTACTTTTTTACAAGGCAACAAAAAGTTTAGGCTAATTTTGTTACTCAATTTAAAGTTGGTGTTTTTTTACAAGATAAAAAAAGTTCAGGCTAGATTTATCACTTGACATGAAATTGGTGCTTTTTTTTTTTTTTTTTTTTTTTTTTTTTTTTTTTTTTTTTTTTTTTTTTTTTTTTTTTTTTTTTTTGTGTTGGAATTAGCCCCATGGTAAGAGATAGAAAGTTCAGCAAACATATAGGAGCCACTACTAACTTACAGTCGGAATGGGCCTCGACGAAAGAGGGGAAGCGATGGCAGAAGCCATAATTCATCTTTGCCGCACCCTTGTCTTATTAGTCTTTTGTCTTGCTCGATTTAATCAAATTAAAGACTTTGTTAGAGGATAGAGTATATCCCCGGGCACATGTATAGGTGTTGAAATCTTAAAACCCCAAGTCTGGAATTTTCTGATCCTCGTAACATTGAGTTTGTTTGTCCTAAGTTTGTTTGGATTCCAAAATCTAATGTTCAAGCTTTAAAGCTTATTCTAGAACTTACCATTACACTCGTTCACGGGGTTCGCATGTTCTCCTTGACACCCTTTTAAATCAATGGAAGAGTGGTTGGACAATCCAGATTTTCATTTAGATAAAAAAAGAAGAAGAAGATTTTAAGTCATCAAAAGTATGTGAAGAATTTTAATTAGATGTCCTAAAGTTCTGGATGATATCCCCACAATAATTCAAAAGAAGAAAAGCTCATGGGTACTGCAGTGCTCTTTATTTAATAATATAACATGGTGAATAATCACTTCATAGTGGGCAGGACCTCTATATATATCATGGAATCAATTGAGCAGCTCAAAATTCTAATTTCTTTACATATGATTGTACCGGGCATTTGTGGGATTTGATCCCACAAATATGAACTTATTAGAGATTGAAATATCCAAAGAATATATTATGTGCAAAGTCATTCGATATATTTTCAGTATCATAGACAATTTTCTTAGACTAACTATGAATAAAATTCGAAATCTTATACTAAACAAATAGGTAAGTATTATCATTGTGGTACCATCACTATTTTATTTTACGGAACAAAGTGGCTTATATCCATGAAATTTCTCTCTCTAACTCTAACTCCAATTGTCAAATCGAGATACCGAATTGTACATTTAGATCACAAATTCACGAGAACCAAATTGTAAAAATACAGTAAAATAATGAAATTTCCCAAATTTGGGTGCACCTTTTTTGCTAATTTCACTAGTTTTGTTAAAATATATACAAAATTCTCATTTGTTCCCTCATCGATAAAACCTACATGATGAAATGTTCTAACTCAGATTTGATTTCCATAAATGAATAAATATGAAAAATAAAATGTAATTACTGTTTTTCCCCTCAATGACGCCTATAAAATGCACCACCTTACAACGCAAAGATTCATTCGAGTGAATAATACATCTGCAACAGGGCTGATCGATCGGGATGGAGAGGAGATCATCATCCAAGTTAGCTCTCGTGCTCATTCTCGTGTTCGTTTTGCAATGGGCAAGTTTGCCATCTTCAATGGCCGTGCCTGGTGAGTGCAACAAGAATGAGGATTGTCGCGTTATCTGCGCCTCAGGCTGTGGGCTTTGCAGTGGAACTGAATGCAATTGTTTCGACGGGACGCCGCCGGGTTGCAGCCTTCGAAGTGTAAACACTTCCTGATGAAGTCAAATGGGAATATTTACTTACTTTGATTCATACTTATGTCCCTATTATGAAATAAAACATGATTATATGATGATTTTTTCGTGAAAGATGGCTTCTCTCTTCATGATATTGCTGTACTTTTGTATTGCTTATAAGTGATTGTCCAGTTAACTTATTTTTTTCGGCATGTATAACTAAGAAAATTGATGAACTTTTTTTGACAAAACCAAAGAACAACGTCGCTGAAAAATATACTCATTTTCAAGAACAGTGCTGATTCTTAATCATATTTATCGATGATAAAAACTTCTCGCGTTAATTCACTTTTGTAATCCTTAGGAGCAAGCATATTTTAATTTTGCACGAAATAAAGGCATCAGTCCTCAAGAATTTCCATTAGTGAAGGATTGGCACTGTTTTGATGTTGGAACACTAAAATTTTGTTCGTTGGAATCAATCGATTGGCTCACAAATTCTGATTTCTCTAATTACATATGATTTTACGTGTTCACAAATATGAGCTTATTAGAGATTGAAACATCTAAAGCATGGATTACTTGCAAGGTCATTCAACATATTTTCGGTATCTATCATAGACCATTGTCTTGGACTAAGTATAAAAAAAGTTCCAAGTCTTATACTGAAAGAATAGATTAGTATTATCTTTTGGGGTATCATACACGATTTCATTTCAGGAACAAAGTGGAGTATAGCTCTGGAGTTTCCTTCTCTAACTCTAACTATAATTGGCAAATTGAGATACTGAATCCTGAATTTAAATCATAAATTCACGAATACCAAATTGAGAATCGAATTGTATAAATGCGATAACATAATTTCAATAAACTTTTTTGCGAAATACGTGTATACTTTGCATCAAGAATCAATGCAATTGTTTCTTGGCAAAGCTGCTGAGTTGCATTAGCTGTTACCGCCTTCAAAGCATAAACAGTCCTTGATGAAGCCATATGAGATTATCTAATTACTTTGATTCATACTTGAAACATTCCGAAGATCACTCATAGAGAACTTTTAAGTTTGATATAAAATTTGCCATGATTGATTAGTAAGTAGAGGTCATACTTTTAAAATTTGAAGAAAAAGAGATGATAATCTGCACCCTATTGAATTGATACCCCTTATTCTTATGTCTAGGCTTGCTTCGTGGGTTGGGCTTTGTTTTTATTACGTGTATTTTGTGGGTTTGTTATGTGTTATCGACTGACTTCAGGTAAATACACAAAAGAAGAAACGTTGGAATTTTTACTTCATCAATTACACATACCATGAGATATGTAATAGATCTATATATATAATATGTGTGATTGCAAAAAAAGTGTCTCAAGACACTCGTTAATAAAAATTAACTTAAAAATATCCTTCAAATATAGTGAAAATCACTGTCATGCGAGGACAAAAGCTTGAGAACTAAAATTTCAACTTTCATTAAGTTTATTTTCGTGAAAGTGATTACATCGACTTCGTTTAAAGTTTGACTTTCTCATTGTTACTTTTAGTGAGGTCAATTTTGTTGTTTAAAAATGTACTGAGTAGGGATGATTGGTTCCCTATCCGGTCCGGACTGGTTCCGTGAAGCCTATCACTTAGCAAAAAAAATAATTAAAAATTAAAAATTAAAAATTAAAAATTAAAAAAAATTAAAAAATTAAAAAGATACTAGAGTTTTTACTATTTTAGGATTTTGCTACTATTTTCAAGAAATTAAAAAATATATATTTTAAAAAAAAGTCAATCCAAATGGTTCTCTACTTTCCCCGTCCTCCCCGCCCCCACCCCTTGGGTAATCAAGTAACATACCGAAAATCATTGGTTCCGTATTATGGAATCAGGACCCAGACTAATCCCTTGTTAACGATTTGGTCCGGTCCAGGCGATTCTCGGTTTGAGATTTTCAATATCTCTTCCCCAGATCTAGAGAGTTATGGACACCTTTGTTATTAGATGTACCTGTCTACATAGCAAAAGTAGTCATGCCTAACTATTTTCGTAGATAATGAAAAAAATTTATATCCATTTATTTTTGTAAGCAATACAAACGATTATTTGTTGAAAAATATTTTCGAAAGCACATATTTATATGAAACAAATGCACCCATGTAATATTGCTCCTCTCTTTATGATTATATTGTACTTTTGGTTTGCAATAGAAATAGTTGCATAATTTAACTTAATTTTTTTGGCAATTTATAACTAATGTAACTCATGAACTTTATGTGAAAAAACCGAATAATGACTATATTAACTTAGATCAACTGATATATCCGTTGATGATGAAAATATCTTGTGGAGAATTACCAAAAAAGTCTTAAATATATTACGATTGTGCCAATTTAGTCTTGAACTTATTTTTTTACCAATTTAGTCTTAAATCTTTAGCATTTATGCCAATTTAGTCCTCTTGGTCAATATTAGCTAGTCGACACCGATGTAGACATCGGTTGATGCCCATCATTTAGCGATCTTGACGTGGACAATTTTTAATATTTGTTTTTTCAAATATATATATTTTATATTTTTTTCCTTTTTTTTTTTTCCTTCCTTCTTCCTCTAGCTTGCCGGCCAAAGGTGAGAGCTGACGAGGTTAGCCTCGTTGGCCAATGGCAAGGCTCACCCCTATTGGCCATTGGCAAGGGCAAGCCTCGCTTCACCATGGCGAGGCTAGCCTTGCCGTCCTTAGGTGAGGCCTTGCTAGATTTGGCGAGGCTTGGCCTTGCCTAACCATGGCAAGGTGGCCTCGCCATCACCGAATGAGGCTTGCCCTCATCAATGGCTGATGGGGCTGAGCCTTGCCATTGGTTGGTGAGATCAGCGAGCAGAGGAAGAAGGAAGAATGAAGGAGGAAAAGAAAAGAGAGAAAAATAAAATAAAAATTCGAAAAAATAAAATATTATTAAAAAATTATCCATGTCATTGTTGGCAAGTCAAAATTGACCGTATATATTGAATTGACACAAATATAAGATAATAAAGTGTATTCACTATTATTTTTAAAGCAACAAATCCCATTTGCAGCGTTTTAAATGGTATTTTTATATGAAAAAGCAAACAATTCACTCGATAAAGCCGTATCGTCCACGTTGTGTTCACACTCAAATCACTTTACTCTTTATATATATATATAATCAATTAGCCACTTTGATACATTTGAATCCTTCTGTTAATTATGTCGTTTTTAATTGAACGAAAAATGCCGCACTGCCTTTTTTTTTTTTATATACTTTTTTAGTGCTACATGGTGAGTAATAACGGAGGCCATGTGCATTCAGATCCATTCAAACTAAACAGAGTCGGGAAAAGGGGTAAAGTGGATAATGGCGATGAGCTTATAGGACTTAAATGCAAAAATCAAAGTATATTATGGTGACAAGTTTTAGGACCCTTGTTATAATTGTCCCGTTATAAACAAACAGGCGAATTTATACTCATAAAAAAAATTCAGAAATAATCGTCAATAAGCCACCAATGTTTTCAAGCTGTAAAAAAATTGTCTGAATATATTATTACCAGAACAAACGAAAAATTTTGCGGTTCACTTGGTTGAGCAATTTTTGCACATTCTTTCTTTAATGACAAGATTCGGTTCACTCCAGCACCTCTTCTTCAATGTCCAGTTCGATTTCCCAAAAAGCTAGAAGCTACATACGTTACTATTCAAAATCAGTACATGTCATTCCGCATAGGCATATTCCTAAAGTAATTTTACGGTGGAACTAAAAAGAAAATTAAAATTTAGTACGTGCTATTATAGAAAACAGAAAATTAAGAAGAAAATAGCGACGTGCCTTATCACTTATTCATTAATTGAATCCACTTGATTTAGTAAATTTTGAAATATTTTTCCAAAAGTGATAGTAATTGATGAAAAAACAAAAAAATTAATGTAAATTCCTCGAGAAGTCGCACTATTTATATATTGCTAAGTCGACCACTTGACAATTTTCCAACAATGTCTATGGCATCTACAAAAAAAATAAAAAAAAATTAGGTTGATCTTACAAGCAGCTTAGCTTTTGGCAAATAATGAATCATCATGTTATGAAATACATGAATGGATAGAATACATGAATGAATATTCATTATATTCATCTTATCCAATGTATTTATTATGGTACATTTGTATCAAATGTTCTAAGTACATCTCTCTATACAATGAACGTTCGTCTCCTTATCCCGTACATGTATCATTCGATACATTGATATTAATGATAAGTACATTCTTGTTCTCCTATAAATAGGAGTTTAGTTTTGATGTACAACACAATCATACAGAAACACGACAGTGAGATACTAGAAATAAAGCTCTCTCATCTTGCTACTATCTCTAGTGTTCACTTGCTTTCTCTTCTTTAATCTCTTCTCTATTATATATTCGCCACGCGATATTTTACAACACGTTATCAGCACGAGGATCTACCGATTGAGTAAGTAACTTTTGCAAGCACAAAGATCTATCAACTGAGTAAGTAATTTTTGTAAGGTGGGTATTGTTATTATTGATCAACTTATACTTCATCTTCTTCTATCAATTCTTCATTTTTATTTTTCTTGGCCCGAAGCCAAACTTTTAAATCTAAAAGTATCCTTCGCTCCCGAAGTAGCGGTGGATATTTGGAAATCCTTTTAATTAATTTAAGGATTTATTTTTGCAAGGATTATGGCAAATATTGAAAAGCCCAAATTCCACATCCTGGAAGTGAGTGGAAAGAATTATCTATCCTGGCGCCTTGACATGGAAATGCACCTCCAAGGGCAAGGTCTCGCTAATACAATTACAGAGGATGGAACCTCAAATGAAAAGGATAAAGCAAATGCGCTGATTTTTATTCGTCGTCATTTGCATGAGAGCCTGCAGACTCAATATTTATTCGTTCGAGACCCGCATATCTTGTGGACGAGGTTGAATGATAGGTATGATCATACAAAAACCGTTATCCTCCCTCAAGCACAATATGATTGGCAAAATCTCGAGACTGCAATATTTTAAATCGAGTGTCGACTATAATTCTGCTTTATTTGATATCGTTTCTCGACTTGAGTTATGCGGTATCAAACTCACTGATGCAGAATTGCTTGAGAAAACTTTCTCCACCTTTCATGCTTTGAATATTGTATTGCAACAGCAATACCGGCAATGTCAGTTTGCCACATATTCTGAATTAATTTCTGTGCTTCTTACTGCCGAGCAAACTAATGAATTGCTGCTAAAAAATCATGATCTTAGACCTGCTGGCTCAAAAGCATTGCCTGAAGCACATGCTAATTTTGAGAAAAATACTGGCCATTTTAAGGGCTATAAGCGCAGGCAAGAATATAATCCTAGAAGGGATGGCATGAAATTTAACCGCCCTAGGAAATCAAACTTTGGCCTGAATCATGGCAAAGAAAAGAAGCAAAAGAATGTGATTAATGAAAGTATTTGTCATCGCTGTGGCGTGACTGGGCATTGGTCACGTACCTGTCGTACACCAAAACATTTTGTTGACCTATACGAGGCATCTTTAAAGCATACAGGCAAGCGTGGTGAATCTCATGCCATTGAAATCAATCCTACTGCCATAACCACTATTGAGGCCAACAATATCTCTGTTGGTGGGAATCCTCTTGCTCCTGAAGTAGCAAATGCATCATTGGATGTCTCGATTTCTTTGAGGACCTCGATTACTTTGATGAATCGATTGGTGGATGATAATTTGAACTTTGAATTTTATGTTATTTCGCTTTAAATGTATTACTTTTTTATTATTCTTTATGAAATACTTATGAATCTTATATAATATTTATTTTTGAAATTTTATTCGACTATATAACTAATATGCAACTTTTATGATACTTGACACCGGAAGTTGTCAATATAAATGCAAATGGAAAATACCGAGAAAAAGGAAGATGTTTGTTTGCTTGATAGTGCAACAACACATACTATATTTTGTAGTAGACGCTTTTTCTTGAGTATGACATTGTGTAAGGCACAAATCCATACAATATCAGGTCCTGTTTCGATTATTGATGGTTTTGGGAATGCTACAATTATTTTGCCAAATGGTACAATCCTGCATATTGAGAATGCGTTTCTAAGCATTCGATCAAAAAAGAATCTGCTCAGTTTCAAAGATGTACGCCGTAATGGGTACCATATTGAGACTATTTATGAGCAAGATAAGGAATACATTGGCAGTTCCTCTTATAAGATGGGCACGAAGACCATCCATGAGAAGCTAGAAGCTTCTTCTATGGGTTTGTATTGTGTCATGATTAAAGCTGTTGAAACCTACGCTACCACATCCTGGAGATTGGTAAGCCCTGATCAGTTTGGACTGTGGCATGATCGCCTTGGTCATCCTGGCGCTTCAATGATGCGTAGGATAATTCAAAATACAAAAGGGCACCCTTTAAAGGATATAAATGTATTGTTGTCCAAAGATTATAATTGTGAGGCTTGCT
This sequence comes from Eucalyptus cladocalyx, assembly GCA_017140615.1. Lineage (NCBI taxonomy): Eukaryota > Viridiplantae > Streptophyta > Magnoliopsida > Myrtales > Myrtaceae > Eucalyptus > Eucalyptus cladocalyx. The sequence goes on from CM029516.1 coordinate 25,215,078, forward strand.
CACAAGGAAAGCTCATTATTAAACCTTCTATAACAAAGGTTAATTTTGAATCTCCTGTATTCTTGCAAAGAATTCAGGGTGATATTTGTGGACCAATACAACCACCAAGTGGACCATTTAGATATTTTATGGTATTAGTGGACGCATTCTGTATATGGTCCCATGTTTGCCTATTATCTACGCGCAATGTCACCTTTGCACGTTTACTTGCGCACTTGAAGTGTGGTATACCGATAGGATCAAAAGATATTGCTTTTCGAAAACGAAGGGGAAAGAATCAAGAATTCGCTCCAGAAGAGCCTGGCGTTGTGCTTACTCCCAAAGAGCTTATTGCCCCTGAAGAGGCGCAAACCCATGAAAGGAGCACTAGCCCCGGAATACGAGAATTCCATTACATATTGTAATGAAATTTGGGATCGAAATGAAATCATCATTGATGATGCTTTTGCATTCTCGCTTGCTCATCAAATTATGGATGATGATTGTGAACCACAATCTATTATTGAATGTCGTCAAAGGCAAGATTGGCATAAGTGGGAGGAAGCAATTAAAGCTGAATTAGCTTCCCTAACTAAACGAGAGGTTTATGGACCTGTAACTCGTATCCCCGATAATGTAAAGCCCGTTGGATATAAATGGGTATTTATCCGAAAACGAAATGAGAAAAATGAGGTTGTTAGGTATAAAGCTCGACTCGTTGCCCAAGGATTCTCCCAGAGACCTGGGATTGATTATAATGAGACATATTCACCTGTGATGGATATGATTACATTTCGTTTTCTCATTAGCCTAGCAATCTTTGAAAGATTGGAAATGCGTCTTATGGACGTTGTGACGGCATATCTATATGGCTCATTAGACTCTGATATTTATATGAAAATTCCCGAGGGATTCAAAATGCCTGAAGCATGCACTCCCCGCAATTTATTCTCAATAAAATTGCAAAGATCCTTGTACGGGTTAAAGCAATCCGGTCGCATGTGGTATTAACGCCTAAGTGAGTACCTAATTAAGGAAATGTACAAAAATGATCCTATCTGCCCATGCGTGTTTATTAAGAAATCAGAAATTGGATTTGCTATTATAGCAGTTTATGTCGACGATATAAATTTAATTGGAACTCCAGAAGAGTTAGCTGAAACTGCTGAATATTTGAAAAGGGAGTTTGAAGTTAAAGATTTAGGTAAAACCAAACTTTGTCTTGGTCTAGAGCTTGAGCATAAAGCAAATGGAATAATCGTCCATCAATCAGCATATGTTGAAAGATTGCTTAAACGTTTTAACATGGACAAAGCTCACCCATTGAGCACCCCTATGGTTGTAAGGTCTCTGGATCCCCAAAAGGACCCATTTCGTCCTAGAGAATCTGATGAAGAGATACTTGGTCATGAAGTACCATATCTTAATGCAATTGGGGCTTTGATGTACTTGGCACAATGTACGAGACCAGATATCGCTTTTGCGGTAAATTTATTGGCACGTTTTAGTTCTGAGCCAACTCGGAGACATTGGAATGGAGTTAAACATATTTTCTGTTATTTCCGAGGAACCATAGATTTGTGATTATATTATTCCAAGGATTCCACTAACTCTGGTTTAGTTGGATATGCTGATGCTGGATATAGATCCGATCCACATAAGGTTCGCTCTCAAACCGGGTATATATTTTGTTATAACGGCACCGCTATTTCTTGGTGTTCTACGAAGCAATCGCTAGTAGCTACATCTTCTAACCACTTTGAGATTATTGCTTTATATGAAGCTGGAAGGGAGTGTGTTTGGTTAAGATCCGTTATAACACATATTCATAATTCTTGTTGCTTAATACCAGTTACCAATTCTCCCACTATAATTTATGAAGATAATGCTGCTTGTGTTGCACAAGTCAGGGAGGATATATCAAAGGTGATAGGACCAAGCATATCTCGCCGAAATTTTTCTATACTCATGAACTCCAAGAAAGTCGACAAATTGATGTTAAACAGATTCGATCCATAAATAATCTTGCAGATCTTTTTACCAAATCATTGCCAACATCAAGTTTTGAGAAATTAGTATATGACATTGGTATGAGGCGAGTTCATAAGATGTAAGATTAATTAGCCCCAGAAGTGGCTATATGGCTCTATTGAGGGGGAGATATTATGAACTATGCATTGCAGCATTGATATGCGGCTAGTTCACAAGATGCAATAATGATTAGTCCCATGAGTGGCTATATATACATTGCACTCTTTTTTTCTTTATGTCCGGTTTTTTCCCATAGGGTTTTTCTGGCTTAAAGTTTTTAATGAGGCAATTAATGCATCCATAAAAGGGAGATATCATAACATTTGTGCTCTGCACCCTTTTTCCCTTTTGTTCGGTTTTTATCCCACTGGGTTTTTCCGGCTTAAGGTTTTTAATGAGGCAGTATCATTCGATGCATATTCGTAATGAATATGATGAATATTCAAGGGGGAGTGTTATGAAATACATGAATGGATAGAATACATGAATGAATATTCATTATATTCATCTTATCCAATGTATTTATTATGGTACATTTGTATCAAATGTTCTAAGTACATCTCCCTATACAATGAACGTTCGTCTCCCTTATCCTGTACATGTATCATTCGATACATTGATATTAATGATAAGTACATTCTTGTTCTCCTATAAATAGGAGTTTAGTTTTGATGTACAACACAATCATACAGAAACACGACAGTGAGATACTAGAAATAAAGCTCTCTCATCTTGCTACTATCTCTAGTGTTCACTTGCTTTCTCTTCTTTAATCTCTTCTCTATTATATATTCGCCACGCGATATTTTACAACACATCCTATATTTTAAGTCCAACGCATTTTCGATAAAATGCTTGTCTCCACCCGAATTCACATGGATCGAGTCCATGCTGAAGATGTGACGAGGGTGTCACCCGATTAGGTGAAGGAGAATGTCACGGCTTATAAGTTGACAATGAGAAACTGGTCGTCGAGATCTTCCTCAGACAAACTTTAAATAACCAATCTTTGGTGCATAGCTTAGCCTCCACATTTTTAGGCGAAAGGGAACTACAATATTTATTTAAGATGCGTTCTCCAATGCTAAAGGTCAACTCTAAGACTATTCAACACAATAGAAATTCTAGCACCTTGATCAGGTTTAATGAGAAGGAAGTTGCATAAGAACATATATATATCAATTATGAGACATGAAAAGAAAAGCCATATGTTCACCAAATTTCTTAAACAAAGTATCCATTCGAAGTGTAAACACTCCCTGATGAAGTCAAATGAGAATATCTACTTACTTTGATTCATACTTATGTCCCTATTATGAAATAAAACATGATTATATGATGATTTTTTCGTGAAAGATGGCTTCTCTCTTCATGATATTGCTGTACTTTTGTATTGCTTATAAGTGATTGCCCGGTTAACTTATTTTCTTCAACATGTATAACTAAGAAAATTGATGAACTTTATTTGACAAAACCGAGGAACAACGTCGCTGAAAAATATACTATTTTTCAAGAACAGATTATTCTTAATCATATTTATCAATAATAAAAACTTCTTGCGTTAATTCACTTTTGTAAATCTTACAAGCAAGCATATTTCAATTTTGCACGAAATAAAGGCATCAGTCCTCAAGAATTTCCATTAGTGAAGGATTGGCACTGTTTTGATGTTGGAACACTAAAATTTTGTTCGTTGGAATCAATCGAGTGGCTCTCAAATTCTGATTTCTCTAATTACATATGATTTTACGTGTTCACAAATATGAGCTTATTAGAGATTGAAACATCTAAAGCATGGATTACTTGCAAGGTCATTCAACATATTTTCGGTATCTATCATAGACCATTGTCTTGGACTAAGTATAAAAAAAGTTCCAAGTCTTATACTGAAAGAATAGATTAGTATTATCTTTTGGGGTATCATACACAATTTCACTTCGGGAACAAAGTGGAGTATAGCTCTGGAGTTTCCCTCTCTAACTCTAACTATAATTGGCAAATCGAGATACTGAATCGTGAATTTAAATCATAAATTCACGAATACCAAATCGAGAATCCAATTGTATAAATGCAGTAACACAATTTCAATAAACTTTTTTGCCAAATACGTGTATACTTTGCATCAAGAATCAATGCAATTGTTTCTCGGCAATGCTGCTGAGTTGCATTAGCTGTTACCGCCTTCAAAGCAGAAACAGTCCTTGATGAAGCCATATGAGATTATCGAATTACTTTGATTCATACTTAAATCGTTCCGAAGATCACTCATAGAGAACTTTTAAGTTTGATATAAAATTTGTCATGATTGATTAGTGTAGAGGTCATACTTTTAAAATTTGAAGAAAAAGAGATGATAATCTGCACCCTATTGAATTGATGCCACCGATTGATAATCAACTGTCAATACTCATCCTGAGCTAATCTGAATTTCTTTCATTGTAAAATAAACGGATATTAATTTTATAATCTTTAACAAGATAACATTACGCCGTGCATTTGTTTAATCTGTTGAGCCCGTTGGTTATAGGTGTGCCTGAACTATAGTTGTTCCGAAATTATACTGCGAAGAGTTGTTATATATTTAATAAGTGATATTATTCATTTTGACATTACTTTAAAACCTGTAAAACAGGTCTTTGTTTTAAAAGATTTGCCACGAGCTCATTAAATGGAAGAGGGAATAATTTGGTAGAAAAAAGTGCTTTGTGGGTGAAATCAAAGATCTTTTATCTATTATGCATTCTATCTAAATTTTAGCGATTTAAAGTTGTGTAACTTTACATGCACATAAATGGAGTTACATGAATGTTAAAAAACTATATTAGAGACGTGGATAATATGGCGTTAAGAAAATCCGTGTGGACATATGATGAGAGCAGAACAAATTTTGGTTCATCAACGAGAAGTTACTTTTGGAAATAGATAGCTTCCTTATACATGAAGTATATTTTTGTAGCCACTCGCATAGGCATTATATGTAACTGCCAACTGCTAGTATAAAAATTCAACCATGCATGCCCGTAAGTGGATGGCCGAGACTTGGAGACCTAGTCCAATTTCAAGCAAGATAAGTGTTGGTTCGCAAAACTTGCAAAACCATTTAGGTCATAACTCTTGCATGTGATTGAATTTGATCGCCCAATAGGCAATAACATCATTGACATAATTCGCCCAACAGCTAATTAAAAAAAAGGGTCTTGTTATTTGTTATCGATTGACTTCAGGTAAATACACATAAAAACAAACGTTTGAATTTTTACTTCATCAATTACACATACCATGAGATATGTAATATATATTATGTTTGATTGCAAAAAAAGTGCCTTGAGACACTCTTTAATAAAAATTAACTTAAAAATATCCTTCAAATATAGTTAAAATCACTGTCATGCGAGGACGAAAACTTGAGAACTACAATTTCAACTTTGACTAAGTTTATTTTCGTGAAAGTGATTATATCGACTTCCTTTAAAGTTTGACTTTCTCATTGTTACATTTAGTGAGGTCAATTTTGTTGTTTAAAAATGTACCAAGGAGGGATGATTGGTTCTCTATCCGGTTCGGACTGGTTTCGTGAAGCCTATCACTTAGCCAAAAAAATTTAAAAAATTTAAAAAATAATAGAGTTTTTACTATTTTATGGTTTTGCTACTATTTTCAAGAAATTAAGAAACATTTTTTTTTTTCAAAAAGAGTCAGTTTGGTTCGATTCTCTCCTTTCCCCTGCCCTTGCCCCCTAGGGAATTAGGAAATAGACTGAAAATCATTGGTTCCATCTTATGGAATCGGGAACTGGACTGATCCCCCTGTTAACAATTTGGTCCAGTCTAGGCAATTCCTGATTTGGACGGTTCAACATGCTTACCTTAGTAACAATCGTCATAACATAGAATTTCTTGGGTTTTCGAATTAGTCCATGCTTAGAATATTTATGTAAGACTTTTGCAAATTTGAGCCAAAACTTTGAGATTAGTGGGGTCAATTGATTAATACTTAGAATATTATACTAATGATCGAATACTTACTGTTTGATTGCTACCCTCTTATAAAGCGGTGCCGCCATTGGACATAGCCCTCGGGAAAGAAAGAGGGGGGGGGGGGGGGAGGGGTTGGGGGCGCGGGGGCGTTGGGTTTGGAGACTTTCTTTTTTCGGATGGGGTTGAAGTTCGCTAATTAGTTAGGGTTTTTTCGGATGCGAAAATACTAATAAGAGAAAAATAATCTCAGATAAAAAAGTAATTGTATATTTTCGTCATCAATATTACAAAGACGTACCATTTACTTTTCAAGTAAGTATCCTGCACATAATACAGGGTTAATATAAGCTCAGCATCACATATATTTTGATCGTTTACTCACATATTTTAAAATTTTAGATTCTAAAATCAAATGTGCTAGCTTTAAGGCTTATTCGAGAACTTACCATTATGCTGGTTCGTAGGGTTTGCATGCATGTTCTCCGGGACACCCTTAGCATAGGATGAGGTTAATAAATGGAAGATAGGTTGGACAATGAAGATTTTCATTCAGATAAAAAAAAAAATCAAAATTTTAAGTTATCAAAAGAATGAGAAGAATTTTAATTAGATACACTAAAGTTCTGGATGATATATCCCCATAATAATTCAGCAGAAGAAAAGCTCACGAGTACCACAGTGCTCTTTATTTAATATTTAACACGGTGAATATAATCACTTCATAATGGGCATGACCTCTATATACACCATGGAATCAACTAAGCAGCTTAAAATTACAATTTCTTTAATTACATAGATGTGGCCGGTCATTTGAGGGATTTGATCCCACAAATATGAAATCCCACAAATATGAACATATTAGAGGTTGAAACATTAAGAGCATAGATTACATGCAAGGTCATTCGATATACTTTCAGTATCATAGACAATTTTCATAGACTAACTATAAATAAAGTTCGAAATCTTATACTAGAACAAAATAGGTAAATATTATCTTTGGGGTACCATACGCAATTTTATAAGGAACTCTACGTGGCTTAAATCCCTGAAATTTCCCCCTCTAACTCTAACTACAATTGTCAAATCGAGATACCGAATCGTATACTTAGATCACAAATTCACGAAAATCGAATTGCAAAATTTCAGCAAAATAATTATAATTTTTACCAAATATGTGTGTACCGTTTTTGCCACAATTTCACTAATACTTTGTTAAAAGATCCACAACATTCACATTTGTTTCCTTGTCATGAAAACCTAAATGACGAAAGGTTCTAACTTTGATCTAATTTCCATAAATGACTAGATATGAAAAAATAAAATGTAATTACTTTTTCCCTCAATGACGCCTATAAAATGCACCATCCTACAACGCAAAGATTCATTCGGGTGAATACTACAGCTGCAATGGAGCCGATCGATCGTGATGGAGAGGAGATCATCATCCAAGTCAGCTCTTGTGCTCGTGCTTGTATTCATTTTGCTGGGGGCAAGTTTGCCATCTTCAATGGCCGTGCGTGGTGAGTGCAGCAAGAATGAGGATTGTCGCGTCATCTGTGCCTCAGGCTGTGGACTTTGCAGTGAAACTGAATGCAATTGTTTTGACGGGACGCCGCCAGGTTGCAGTCGCCGTTACCACCTTCGAGGCATAAACACTCCTTGATGAAGCCATATAAGAATATCTACTTGTTTTGATTCATACTTATGTCCTTAACATGAAATACAATTTGATTATATGATGATATTTTAGTGAGATATTGTTCCTCTCTTCGTGATATTGCTGTATTTTCGTTTTGCGTAGAAATAATTGCACAAATTAATTTAATTTTTTCGGCTTGTATAACGAATATAACTCATGAACTGTATTTGACAAAACCGAAGAGGCTTAGCAGTGCGTTTATATCGCATTTGCTATTGTCTAGAATAAACATTGAATAGACTATACTCATTATCAACAACAGTTAATGCTTTATCGTATTCACTGATCATAAAAACACCTTGAATTAATTCACTTTTGTGTACCATACGAGCAAACATATTTCGATTTTTCTCAAAACAAAGGCATTAGTCCGCCAGAATTTCCATTAGTAAAGCATTGTCTATGTTTTTATTTTGGAACATGAACTTCTTTGTTTGCTAGAATCAATGGGTTGGCTAAAAAATTCTGATTTCTCTAATAACATATGATTCGATGTTCACAAATATGAGCTTATTAGAGACTGAGACATGTAAAGCATGGATTAATTGCAAGGTAATTCAACATATTTTCGGTTATCATAGACAATTTTCTTGGACTAATTCTAAATGAAGTTCTTAATCTTGCACTAAAAAAATTGGTAAGTATTATCTTTGGGGTGACATATACAATTTTATTTAAAGAACAAAGTGGAATTTAGCTCTAAAATTTCCCTCTCTTACTCTAACTATAATTGGCAAATTGAGGTACTGAATCATGAATTTAAATAATAAATTCATGAATGTAAAATCGAGAATCAAATTTTATAGATGCGGTAAAATAATTTCTATAATTTTTTTTTTGTCCAAATATGTGTGTACCAATGCAATTGTTTCTTAGCGACATTGGGTTGTTTTAGCCCTTGCAGCCTTCAAAGCATAAACACTCGAAATAAAACATGATTATATGATGATGACTAATTTGGATTTTTTATTTATTTAAAAATCATTGGTTTTAACGTTTAGAAAAATTAGTCATGCCTAACTATTTTCGTAGATAATGAAAATTTTTTTATCCATTTATTTTTGTAAGCAGTAGAAACGATTATTTGTTGGAAAATGTTTTCGAAATCACATATTTATTTGAAACAAATGCACCCTTGTAATATTGCTCCTCCCTTTATGATTATATTGTACTTATGGTTCGCAATAGATATAGTTGCATAATTTAACTTAATTTTTTTGGTCATTTATAACTAATGTAACTCATGAATCTCGTAATAAACACGATTTTCAAGTAACCTTATGGGTTGATTTGGCAAAAGAGACCAGATGAAAGTGCGTGTTGTGGTGTAGTAGCCTTATGGTTTAGCTTGGCGAAAGAGACTTGGTTAGAAGCTTGTAACATGGCATAGCAATGAGGTCTTCATGGTCTAGCTTGGAGTAAGAGATTAGAATGGAGGTAAGTGTTGGAGATTCAAGTCGAGACATGTTGATACAGAATGATATTTGAATTAAGAGGAAGCAATCCTAACATTAAGCTCACACGTGGGAGAAAAAATATTAAGATGTTAGAAAAAGTCTCACGATGGAAAATTGGTCTTGTGTAAAGTATTTAATATATCATAATTGAAAACATGTTGATGCAAAAGAAAGACGGAGCTAAAGAAGAGCAGAGCTAACACTAAGGTAACACGTGAGGGAAATATTATTAAGATGTACGTGTGAGGTGCATTAATATAAAAGTTACTGTCACGAGACAAAGAACTAAGTGAATTCGTGGTGAAACATAGGAAGCAAATTTACAAGATCCCTTTGTCCTATCACCTGAAGAAATCTATAATCTCAATGGCCCTATTAGAAAAAGCAGCCAAGAACCACATTACCTTGGCTAATGACGAAACCATGCATGCCACAATCAATGAATGAGCAAAACATATATGCAGGATTATTCCCTAATCGGGCTTGATTACATTCATGAAATACCTGATTCAACTTCGTGAAACTCACTTATGAATAGTTTGACTTACCAGATTATCGATCTTATCAAAATCATCAGCAATGCTCCCTTCGCCATCATCTAGAAGACCAGAACAAAAGGTTAACAACTCAATGATTGCATATGGATCTATCATAAGACTCATTATGAATACTAGGCAAAACTAAGACGAACCTTAGAAATGAAGAAGACAACAATCACTAAATCCCTAATGCAAGAAATGAAGAAGTAAATTCATAGTAAAAATAAAAACATTGGTCTATCAAGTACCCAAACCTCCAACTACATCAATCATCCAGAGAAATTGATATTGAGTTCGGCTTCATGGTTGTAGTTGGCAATTCTACATTAACTTTGTGATGAAAATGAGAATTAACTAGACCTGTCAAATGGGTGAATTGAGTTGGGTCTGGTTTGGTCGAAAATGGGTCAACCCATAAATGACCCATATTCATGTAGTGTAAATCTAATGATCCATACCCAACTTGACCCGACCCGTATTGCTAAAACCCATTATTTTTCCAGGAAAACCCACACCCACTTTAAGCCATATGCTAATTGGATATAGACTTCAAGTTAGATTAAAAAAGAAAATTAGAAAATAAAAATAGTAAAAATAAAAAATGTTAAAAAAAACCTCTAAATTGAAATATTTATAAAGAATTAGACCATGAACATGCTTCTCTTGTCTGAAGTGAAATTTCTATTGAGCAACTGAAAATTGCAATGTGAAACTAAGTATTAGCTGCTTGAACACCATCTAATGAAGCATCTGTGACGGCCACAATGAAAATGGTCTTTCACAAGTCAGATTTATGTGAGCTTCATCAAATTTGGAATTGGATGTTCCTTTGTGCAACAAAAGTAAATGCATCAAGAGACTCCGAAAAATTTGGCAACAAAGAACTCGACTCATTTTCCGGACACCGATTTCCAAGTTCAATCCGCCAAAAGCAAACAAGATAATCAACACTAAGACTAGAATAAGTTTGAATTATGAGATGAATATGTGGCTCTTCTCTAGCTATTAATATTAATCGACTGTACTAGAGATGAATGTGTATATACCATGGAATTTCATCGTTTGGCAAATGGAGATGAATGGGGGACAACAAACTTTAACACCATTATAAGTTAGGATCGATTCAACCTAAGAGAAAGCCTCCACAATAGCCTTACAATTGAAGAGTGACAAAGTAATGCTTTCCAGAATGCCTCTACATTCAATGAAGACCACAATAATCTCAACAGTTGCTACACATTGTTGTTATGGCTTGGTTTATCATCATGAATTTGTGAGAACTTCCATAGATTTCAACTCAGTACATTGATCCTTAAGAACCTACAACATGACAAAAACCATTTTAACCATGCTTCTCTGAATCTGGAGACAAAAGAGATAATTTAATCGTGAACTTTTTAGATAAAAGAAAGTACTTAATGCAAATAGTCGTAAAAGTCGACAATGAGAGACTGGTCATCGAGATCTTCCTCAGGCAAAACTCTAAATAACCAATCTCAGGTGCATAGCTTAGCCTCCACATTTTTAGGTGAAAGGAAACTACAATATTTATTTAGGATGCGTCCTCCAATGCTAAAGGCCAACTCTAAGATTATTTAGGACAGCAGAATTCCTAGCACCCTGATCGGGTTTAACGAGAAGGAAGTTGCATAGGAATATATATCAATTATGAGACATGAAATGAAAAGCAATATAATCACCAAATTTCTTAAACAAAGTATCCATTCTATGTAGGCAGGTACATCTAATAACAAAGGTGTCCATAACTCTCTAGATCTGGGGAAGAGATAGTGAAAATCTCAAATTGACGCTAGTACTATCCATTTCATTTCCACCTGGCTTGACATATTTTAATCATGGAGTTAGATTTCGAGTATTCTTATTGACTAGCCTCCTAAAAGAAGGAAACAAGCATATGGATGTATTAAGGAACAATGTGTCGCATTTAGATGAAACGGAGGAGGCCCAAAAAAGAGAGACAAAGAGAGCATAGTCATACCCGTCATTCTACAAGTCGTTGGATGAAGAGCCCCGAGGAAATTCTAGAGACGACCAACAAAGAATGAAATATTCATCAAACTCATGAACATGAAACTGGAAAAAACCTGACAAAACAAAGCAACTGCATGAAAAAAACAACACCTTTTTTTCTGGGGTTTGCGGGTCAACTATGATAAGCTTTGGTCCTATATAAGAAGCACAAAATCCATGTCAATATGATGTACTTGATTCACATCAAATTTAACTATCCTAATCATCAGTGTCATGCTAAGATTACCAATTTACCAGACAACGGTCTTGCACTTGATGGAAGGGTGAAATGGAAATGTGAAAAGTATAAGTACCGCAACTTCTTCCTTTGCTTTCTGAAGCACCAATTCAAATGAGGATTCTCCATAAAGGAAGCAATACCTAATTCCCTCATAACACATATTCCCCTGAATGCCTACTAAACAACACACGGACAAACCAAACTCAACGTACCGGTAATTTAAAACAACTAAACTAGAAATGAAAACAATGGGAACACCCATTTTCGCTGCTCACTATTCACCTCTTCCAACTCAAAGGAAGCACCTTCACGCCCCAACCTATCACAAAATAAATTGGCGCCAGCTGACAGAGAAAACCCAAATTTTGCTTCTTAGCTACTACTGACTGTTAACAATAGTTATGAAAAAAATAAGTTCATCCTACATTACTTCTATTATATAGCAATTTGTATTTACAAACGATCACATGACTACATTACTCGACGTTTATTTTTCCTTGACTCTTTCACACCCAGCATAATCAGTTACTTTCAAAGCTTCTCATTCCACCCCTCGATGGTTGCCATAACCCACGTTTATTGACCCTTCTCGTTCGTGGCTTCCGAGATCCACGATTCCATAATTTGATGATTATGTTGCTTCACCTCTTCACGGATGCATCCGAAATTGTAGGTTTCATGACTTAAATAATTACTATATTTTCAGCTTGTCGTGAGTCATGTTAGTTGTGCCCTTTGTCAATTAGGTGAGGCCTTATATTCTACGATCTGTAAGACATAAAAAATCAAATGCAGAAGCCAGGATCGATTATAAACAAACCTCCTACCATTGTTCGTATTCACGTTCGTTGGAAAATCCTGAAAAATACACCATCGGTATATGTGAGGGAATTGTGTTAGACCTTATAATTACCCTGTTAGAAATGAACGATCGTTCCTTTATATATCGTCTCCCTTCAAGACGGTTACTAAAATGGGTGGTTATCATGAAAATGTACGAAATGTGAAAAAACTACATGTCGAATAATTGTCACTTTAAAGAGAAAATGTGGGTCTAGAAATGTGGGAGCACAAAAATAAATAACACGATCTAGTTTTCCTTTCGTATATTTCGCTAAAACTAATCACCTTATCACTAGTTCACTTACTGGCTAAGAGCTTGCTTCCGCTGCATCTTGCTTTGTCTTTGTAACCTAAGATGACACTAAGGGTTCATTTGTTTTGCGGAAAATATCATGTTTCCGGAAAGCATTTTCCTAGAATTTATTTTGATTCTATTTTTTGGTGTTTGGACAAAACCTAAATTTCGAGTGGAAAATATTTTCCACTGTTTGTTAGCTATTTTAATTGTTTTGGAAAAATTATCAAAATTTGAATTTTAATATTTTTAATTCACCAAAAAATTAGTTTTATTTTTTAATATATTTTTTAAAAATGAATTTTTAATTATTTGTATTTTTAAAAAATCGAAATTTTTATTATTTCTTTCTTTTTCTTTTTCTTTTTTCCTTTTTTTTTTCCATTCCTCCTTCCTCCTCCTCCTTCCTCCTGGCTCCTCCTTCCTCAGCCACTGCATACCTAACGATGGTCGGCTGCCTGGTGGCTGACCAAGACCCGGTCGCCAGATCTGGTGAGCTCGGGGCTTGGCTGATCTTGCTTGAGCTCGCCAGAGTTTTGCTGGGCTCTGGTGAGCCACGAGCTTGCCGGATCTAGCGGCGAGCTTGGGCTCGCGTAGATCGGGAGCTCGAGCTTCACCGCCAAATTCGGTGAGCTCGCGGCTTGCCAGAGCCCGACAAACCTTTGGTGAGCTCGGGCGGTGCTTGAGCCCCGTCCGGTTCGCCCCGATCTGGCGAGGCTTGAGCTTGTTGGGCATGGGTGAGCTCGACTTTGCCAGATCGAGCTAGGTGGAGCCTCATCAGCCTGGGGTGAGGCTCGAGCTTGCTCGTGGCTCGTCGCCGGCTGCCACCGTGGTCGGCGACCGGCCACCAAGGAAGAAGATGAAATGGAAAAAAAAAAAGAAAAAAAATTAAAAAATCGATTTTTAAAGAAAAACAAAAAAGAAAAAGAAAGCATGAATGTGTTGGTGAAAAGAAACAAGGTGAAAGAAGTTATGGAAAATGTTTTCCTCTTCTCAAAAGAGGAAATCATTTTCTACAATCTTATGATGAGATTTTTCATTGACCGGAAAATATTTTCTTTGATCTTCTATTTTCCACCATCTGAACACTGGAAATTCTGAAAAATGTTTTCCTAGAAGTTGTTTCCCGCCAAACAAATGGATCTTTAAAGTTGGTTTTCTTTTTGGTCAACAGTACCGTAGATTAAATATAGTCAAAATAGCATTGAACGTGGTGATGGGACACACACCGAAGAAGGAGTTGAACGTGGAACTCCAATTATAGTTAGTCAGTATGGCATGGCAAGAAGACCCCGAAATAGCATTGTCACGAAAGATTAAGTGGTGATGGGCATGAAGAATCTTGACGCTTCCCTATGAGCTTCCATACGAGACTCTGCAATCCCTTGGCATGTATTCGAACGATAAAATCTCGTTGATTAGGAAAAAAACTCAGGCAACAAAATGCGCCTATCTTTCGCAAGGCAAGTGCTACAATTTAAGTGTGTCATGGACGCAAGCTAAAACTGTGGGTGATATTCCTGAACTGCATCGGTCTCTTGGATTTCCTACGGACGCTGTTGGCGTTGGAATTCAGGCCAACGATTCATGTTTGGCCACAGTCGAACTATAATCGAGGATACATTGTGGCGTTGAATGCGAGTAACGACTCTAAACTGATTGACTTTAATCCAGTTAATTGCAGTTGGCCAAGTGAAATTGTTACAAATTTGATGAGAAACTACTCCCATTGTAGAAAATTGCGATGCATGGATGTATATTATAATGTCATCTCGATATGTTGTTACTTCAATTTTTCCGTTGTTCAATTTCTTAAATTTGATGGAGTAAGAACCCAATTTCTTGCTCAAGATGCCATTCCCTTTGAGAACTCAGGATTGGTTGAGGAGCTCGCTTCGACAACCCAATATTGAGTTCCCGTTCCTTTCTCGATTGTTGGTCCTTTTTTAACACACAAGCACTGGATTTATTTCAAAGTTTTCGATTAAGTGAAGTCAAGCAACAATCAACATGGTACATCTTGTATTTTCATTTCAGTAGTTTTAGCCCATTCATTTGGCCCGAGTTAATGTTAGGGATCCAATCTCTTAGTTTTTCTTTTTTCAGTAAGCATCATCCAAAAACGTGAACTTTGATCCTGTCATTATTACATTGCTTTATATCACCTGTTTACATTAGTATGATATCCTCAAATGTCAGATTCGTGGCAAGGTGACCCCGACAAGCTAACTCTATGGAAATATATCCAACAGCTGTCTCATAAAATGTCCTCATTATGCACTAATTCCATTTTCCAAAATCTATCTGTTTAACATTTTTGGTAGGGTCGCCACTATATAAATAAAAGAATCCACACATTCACGTCCATTTCCTTTTAAAGAAAAAAACCAAAAGGCAGAAAAGATCTCAGATTTGTTCCTATATATGAGTAAAAATAAAAAAAAACGAGACCTAATTACTTTCTGTCCCAATGATGCCTATAAAATGCGCCATCCCACACACAAGATTCATTCGGATATAAATTACGTCTGCAATAGAGTCGATTCAACCAGATGGAGAGGAGTTCATCATCCAAGATAGCTCTCGCGCTCATGCTCGTCTCTGTTTTGCTGTGGGCAAGTCTGCCATCTTCAATGGCCGCGCGTGGTGAGTGCCAGAGTAACGGGGATTGTCGCACCATTTGCGCCTCGGGCTGTGGACTTTGCACCAACACCGAATGCAATTGCTTCGACGGGACGCCGCCGAGTTGCAATAGCCGTTACCGCCTTCGAAAAATAGACACTCCTTGATGATGCCATATGAGAACTTTTACTTACTTGGATTCATAATTATGTCCTTATCATGAAATAAAATATCCTCACGCGATGATATTTAAGTGAATTATTGTTCCTCTCTGTGATTTTGCTGCACTTTTGGTCCGCAGAGAAATAACTGCACAGATCAAGCGAATTTTTGTTCCTTATAACTAACAAAACTCATGAAATTTATCTGAAAGCAACCTAAAAATAACTTTTGCTGACTTATACTCCTAAATTGTACATGAGTACATGGATGCTTCAAGTTTCAATTCGTCTTCTCAAGGAATAGTCTCTATGGAGCTTTCAAGAGCACCAAGGCCGAGGTGGCTAATGCTAGGCGAGGCGTAGGGAGGGTAGACGCTTATGGTAAGTTCCTAATTCAAAAAAAAAAAAAAACGGCACAAATTTCAGATTGAGCGACAAATATGGCATAATTTTTTTTTTTGTCACATAAAAGAACACAAACTTTAGGTTTGGTGACAAATTTGCCCCAACTTTTTATTGCCTTGAAAAAAATCACCAACTCTTACTTACATCCAAAATCTGGCTCCCTTTAACTTAGATTCATCGATTGTTCTTAGCAATAAATTCATGTGCATTTGTCGACCAGATATGAAACATTATTCATTGTTTTCTTGTTTGACCCATAGCTTGAAGAAAAGCAGTAAAGCTACTCATCATTTCTTACACTTTACTGGAAAGTCAAAAAGATCTCAAGATTAAATTTCTCTAGTTAGACTTTGCCGCTTTGTCGTAATATGAAGTTGTAGACCATCGCCTGTTAAAGAGACACCATGGACGAGATATGCCAACGTCACGACTAGAACCTTTTTCTGAAATAAAGTTGACTTCAAATAGAGAGTTAACGGTAGGGGCCAGATTTGAGATAAGGTAAAAATTTGTGATTTTATATGAGATACAAAAAAGTTGCGGCAAGAATTGTCATTCGATTTAAAGTTGCTACTTTTTTACAAGACAACAAAAAGTTTAGGCGAATTTTGTTACTCAACTTAAAGTTGGTGTTTTTTTACAAGATAAAAAAAGTTTAGGCTAGATTTATCACTTGACACGAAATTGGTGCTTTTTTTTTTGGGTTGGAATTAGCCCCAAAGTAAGAGATAGAAAGTTCAGCAAACATCTCAGGAGCCACTACTAACTTACAGTCGGAATGGGCCTCGACGAAAGAGGGGAAGCAATGGCAGAAGCCATAATTCATCTTTGCCGCACTCTTGTCTAATTAGTATTTTATCTTGCTCGATTTAATCAAATTAACGACTTTGTTAGAGGATAGAGTGTATCCCCGGGCACATGTATAGGTGTTGGCATCTTAAAAACCCAAGTCTGGAATTTTCTGATCCTCGTAACATTGAGTTTGTTTGTCCTAAGTTTGTTTGGATTCCAAAATCTAATGTTCAAGCTTTAAAGCTTATTCTAGAACTTACCATTACACTCGTTCACGGGGTTCGCATTTTCTCCGGGACACCATTTTAAATCAATGGAAGAGTGGTTGGACAATCCAGATTATCATTTAGATAAAAAAAAATATTAAGATTTTAAGTCACCAAAAGTATGTGAAGAATTTTAATTAGATGTTCTAAAGTTCTGGATGATATCCCCACAATAATTCAAAAGAAGAAAAGCTCACGAGTACTGCAGTGCTCTTTATTTAATAATATAACATGGTGAATAATCACTTCATAGTGGGCAGTATATATCATCGAATCAATTGAGCAACTCAAAATTCTAATTTCTATACATATGATTGTATCGGGCGTTTGTGGGATTTGATCCCACAAATATGAACTGATTAGAGATTTAAATATCCAAAGCATAGATTACGTGCAAACTCATTCAATATACTTTCAGTATCATAGACAATTTTCTTAGATTAACTATGAATAAAATTCGAAATCTTATACTAAACAATAGGAAAGTATTATCTTTGTGGTACCATACACTATTTTATTTTAGGGAACAAAGTGGCTTATATCCTTGAAATTTCTCTCTCTAACTCTAACTACAATTGTTAGATCAAGATACCGAATTGTACATTTAGATCACAAATTCACGAGAACCAAATTGTAAAAATACAATGAAATTTCCCAAATTTGGGTGCACCTTTTTTGCTAATTTCACTAGTACTTTGTTAAAATATATACAAAATTCTCATTTGTTCCCTCATCGATAAAACCTACATGATGAAATGTTCTAACTCAGATTTGATTTCCATAAATGAATAAATATGAAAAATAAAATGTAATTACTGTTTTACCCCTCAATGACGCCTATAAAATGCACCACCTTACAACGCAAAGATTCATTCGAATGAATAATACATCTGCAACAGGGCTGATCGATCGTGATGGAGAGGAGATCATCATCCAAGTTAGCTCTCGTGCTCATGCTCGTGTTCGTTTTGCAATGTGCAAGTTTGCCATCGTCAATGGCCGTGCCTGGTGAGTGCAACAAGAATGAGGATTGTCGCGTTATCTGCGCCTCAGGCTGTGGGCTTTGCAGCAAAACTGAATGCAATTGTTTCGACGGGACGCCGCCCGGTTGCAGCCTTCGAAGTGTAAACACTCCCTGATGAAGTCAAATGAGAATATCTACTTACTTTGATTCATACTTATGTCCCTATTATGAAATAAAACATGATTATATGATGATTTTTTCGTGAAAGATGGCTTCTCTCTTCATGATATTGCTCTACTTTTGTATTGCTTATAAGTTATTGCCCAGTTAACTTATTTTTTTCGGCATGTATTGTTGGAAAATATGGTTGTGAAATGGGTTGAACAATGAAATCGTATCGAGTAAAACAACTCGGACTTTGAGGTGTGATATCACTTTCTTTAAGATTTATTTGCCCCACAACATTGCTAATGGCCACCGGCAAAAATTCTCTAGAATACAACAAAGTCTCAAGTGAAAATACTATATAGCAATTCTAGTATTTCTCAAAGGTCTCTCTAAGAAACAATCGAAAATTGGCTGCAGTTTTTCAGAAAAAAGACTCGAAAAATGATCACACATCCTTTCCGAAAAATGATAAGTATATATATGAAACGGTCTTGCAACTCTTCGTGAAAATTGCGAACAAACACGTCTTTTGAAAATTGTTCGGATAAACAAATGCGACTCTTCGGAAGAAGTCAAAAACAAACAATTGCAACTCTTCGGAAAAAATTAAAATCGAATAAGTAATTTTCCGAAAGTTGTCTTGAAAAGACACAAACAAAATTCGGAATAATTATTATTATTAAAATAGAATTTCGAATTTTCATTTTATATATTTTATTTCCGAAATTCTCAAAATAAAAGACAACCTAAAAAATTAATAACAAAGAAATAAAAAAAATTAGAATAAATAACAAAGGATTAATCCAATGTCACCATATTTCAACTCACATATTTACTTGACCATAGAACCATCTTAATCTCAAAAATACCATCAAAAGCGGGCCTACCAATTTTCCAAACCAAATTAACCATATCTTGATTATTTTACTGAAAAACTCAGCTTGCGAGAAAAATCTTCCAAAGATGAGTCAATGTTCCTAAAATGATTTGTGACACACTTAGACTTTCAATTTTTGAATTCGATCTCAATTCACGGTTAATTTCACTCTGGCACGATAGTAGCGCGTCTTAATCTACTGGGTAGCTTTTAGAAATTTTCGTACATTTGACATGTGGTTGATCAAGCCACAATGTCCATCTTTGACATATTGGCAACTTACAATTGTTGGGGTAATCTCAAGGTTTCAAATACGGACACAAGGTACCCAATCAACAGAAAAGTCGGTCAAGTGCCGATCGACAAGAATTGTGTGATCTGGTGGAATCACGCACATTTGATCATATACCTCTGTAGAGTCAACCTATCTCTAGTCTCTAATTGATTTTTAATTGTGCCGTAATGACCATTGCAGATTAGCTCGGTCGAAAGGTCGCTTCCTGGTCAAATTCTCGAGTCTGATGCATTAAAATCTCTTAATGGCTTCACCTGATAGACTAGTTAATACATGAGTGGCCGACTCAAGGAAAAGAACTATATGCGTCTTAACGAAATGCCCGTCTCAATTTATTGAAAATAGAATTGGAAAATCGGGATGTCACAAAAGTTATTTTTCTCGAATAATAAAATTATTAAATTAATAAAATTGAAATTATATTTCAATATAAATAATATTTGAATTCTAATTTAAGAATTTAAAAATAAAAAAATAAAAATTTATTTTTAATTAATCCTATTTTAATTTATATGTTCAACTTTAATTCTATCTTATAATAAACATTCAATCTATAGATTAAATATTTATATTTATTATATATTTTTAGATATCTTAGTATGGTTTACTATTTGATAAAATTTTATTAAAGAATGATGAAAGGGGAAAAAAAGAAATAATAAATAAAATAATATAAAAAAGAGGAAAAATAAAATAAAAATAAATTAAGAAATAATGTTATGAGAGATTTTCACAATCTCCGTTTATGAATTTAGGTTCATTTATAATGATATGCCGTTTATATAAAAAAATTGTACACGATATAACGTGAACATATTCGATTTTAATATTACGATTCACCAAACAATGGACATGATATAAAAAAATACCAAGATTTCATATCCTATCCTATCTAGTCCTATCCTTATTAGAAGTCTGGACGATCAAACGTAGCCTAAGTGAATTTGTGGTGAAACATAGGAAGCAAATTTACAAGGTCCCTTTGTCCTATCACCTGAAGAAATCTATAATCTCAATGGCCCTATTAAAAAAAGCAGCCAAGAACCACATTACCTTGGCTGATGACGAAACCTTACATGCCACAATCAATGAATGAGGTGTATTGTATTGACAAAAAAGTTGCTAGCAGATAATATCTTATTATTTCTTTCAAATGCGTAGCAGTTGTTGTATTGTATTGTGTTTGACTCGAATTTTCACTTGTAGTTGCCTATTAATAGGTGTCATGAAGCATGTGGTACGGCTTCCTCACAGACTACGTATCGGTCTATTATTATTTTTGTGTTGTTGCAATTTACTTTTGCCTTTTCTTTTCTCCTTTTACCTTTACTTTATCGTGCTCGATTTGTCGAAATGTTTTAACGAAATACCTTGACAAAGGATGTGAAGGACCATTTGTTGATTTTCCAATGAGAAAATTAATGAGAAAATAAATATGTAAGATTGGAGAAAATTGTGTCCAGCCATATAAAAAGGCATGTAAGATTGGACCTCTTCACGGCTGCATCCGAAATTGTAGGTTTCATGACTTAAATAATTACTATATTTTCAGCTCGTCGTGAGTAATGTTAGTTGTGCCCTTTGTCGATTAGGTGAGGCCTTGCTTACCGACGCTCAATTGTTCTTATTCTACGATCTAGTTTTCCTTTCGTATTTTTCACTAAAACTAATCACCTTATCACTGGTTGCACTTACTGACTAAGAGCTTGCTTCCGCTGCATCTTGCTTTGTCTCTTTAACCTGAGTCGACGCTTAAAGTCGGTTTTCTTTTTGGTCAACAGTACCGTAGATTCAACATAGTCAAAATAGCATTGAACGTGGTGATGGGACACACACCGATGAAGAGGTTGAACGTGGAACTCCAGTTACAGTTAATTAGTATGGCATGGCAAGAAGACCCCGAAATAGCATTGTCACGAAAGATTAAGTGGTGATGGGCATGAAGAATCTTGACACTTCCCTATGAGCTTCCCTACGAGACTCTGCAATCCCTTGGCATGTATTCGAACGATGACATCTCGTTGATTAGGAAAAATCTCAGGCAACAAAATGTGCCAATCTTTCGCAAGGCAAGTGCTACAATTTAAGTGTGTCGTGGACGCAAGCTAAAACTGCGGGTGATATTCTTGAACAGCATCGGTCTCTTGGATTTCCTACGGACCATGGCGTTGGAATTCGGGCCAATGATTCATGTTTGGCCACGGTCGAACTATATTCGAGGATACATTGTGACGTTAAATGCGAGCAATGACTCTAAGCTGATTGACTTTAATCCAGTTAATTGCAGTTGGCCAAGTGAAATCGTTACAACAAATTGTTACAAATTTGATGAGAAACTACTCCCATCGTAGAAAATTGCTATGCATGGATGTCTATTATAATGTCATCTCGATATGTTGTTACTTCAATTTTTCCGTTGTTCAATTTCTTAAATTTGATGGAGTAAGAACCCAATTTCTTGCTCAAGATGCCATTCCCTTTGAGAACTCGGGATTAGTCGAGGAGCTCACCTCAACGATCCAATATTGAGTTTGCGTTCCTTTCTCGATTGTTGGTCCTTTTTTAACACACAAGCACTGGATTTATTTCAAAATTTTCGATTAAGTGATGTCGAGCAACAATCAACATGGTACGCCTCGTATTTTCATTTCAGTAGTTTTAGCCCATTCAATTGGCCCAAGTTAATGTCAGGGTTCCAATCTCTTAGTTTTTCTTTTTTCAGTAAGTATCATCCAAAAACGTGAACTTTAATCCTGTCATTATTACATTGCTTTATATCACCTGTTTGCATTAGTATGATATCCTCAAATGTCAGATTCGTGACAAGGTGACCCCGACAAGCTAACTCTATGGAAATATATCCAACAGCTGTCTCATAAAATGTCCTCATTATGCACTAATTCCATTTTCCAAAATCTATCTTCGTAACATTTTTGGTAGGGTCGCTAATATATTAATAAAAGAATCCACACATTCACGTCCATTTCCTCTTAAAAAGAAAACCAAAAAGGCAGAAAATATCTCAGATTTGTTCCTATATATGAGTAAAAATAAAAAAACGAGACCTAATTACTTTCTCTCCCAATGATGCCTATAAAATGCGCCATCCTACACACAAGATTCATTCGGATATAAATTACGTCTGCAATAGAGCCGATTGAACCTGATGGAGAGGAGTTCATCATCCAAGATAGCTCTCGCGCTCATGCTCGTCTCCGTTTTGCTGTGGGCAAGTCTGCCATCTTCAATAGCCGCGTCTGGTGAGTGCGTGATTAACGACGATTGTCGCACCATTTGCGCCTCAGGCCGTGGATTTTGCTTCAATACCGAATGCAATTGCTTCGACGGGACGCTGCCGAGTTCCAATAGCCGTTACCGCCTTCGAAAAATAAACACTCCTTGATGATGCCATATGAGAACTTTTACTTACTTGGATTCATACTTATGTCTCTATCATGAAATAAAATATTATCACTCGATTATAATTAAGTGAATTATCGTTCCTCTCTTTGTGATTTTGCCGCACTTTTGATCCGTAGAGAAATAACTGCACAGATCAAGCGAATTTTTGCGCCTTATAACTAACAAAACTCATGAAATTTATCTGAAAGCAACCTAAAAATAACTTTGCTGACATATACTCCTAAATTGTACATTAGTACATGGATGCTTCAAGTTTCAATTCGTGAGAAAATATTGACTGGGTTTTACACTCCACGTTAGCGAGATGTAAGACCATTCAGAATTCGACATGTGGCTCCACGTGTAAATGGCGTCAGAGGTTCAAAATTCGCTCGGCGCGCTCTCTCCTGCGGACCTGGCCCACCACTTTGACGCTCTCTCTCCTCTGTGACCCTGTTGACTCGTCCTCTCTCTCCCCTCTCTCTCTCTCTCCGTTCTCCGTTCCGTTGCGGGGAGAGAACGAAAACCGCAGTTGTTCGTTCATATGCTCTTCCCCCTCCTTTGCTCTCCCTCTGCTGCTTGCTTCCATCTTCCCCCCACCCTGACGTTGATGCTACCGACGCTCCTTCGCACGACGCCGACGCCTCTCCACCCCTCCGTCGCCCCCAACTCTGATGCCGACGCCGCCAACGGCTTCACCTCTGCCTCCGCCTTTGCCTACGCCCCTGAACCCGACGTTGACGCCGACGCCCCTACCTCCCTCTCACGACCTCCGGTCCATTCTCTCTCTCTTTCCTCCTCAAAGTCGCACCTCTCTTCCAGTGAACTGCGATGCCGACGCTCCTCTGCCGGTTGCCTCCATCGCCCCCGACTTTGACGCCTCTCAAGCCGGTTGCCTCTGTCTTCGCGGTTCGGTGAGGTCTCGGGTATGCCCTCGTGCTGCATCTCTTCTTCCTTGCTCAACAACACCATACTGCCTCTCTCTCTTTCTGAGTGTGTCTCTCTATACATTCTTTCATCCATGAGGCAAGCATTTCGACTAGGGTTCAGGGGTTTCGCCACCCCTTCTTTGAGGTTCGTCCGGGTACCTCTTATTTTTGTGTGAACCCAGGGTGAATTTTATAGTCTTTCTTTCCAGATGACTACCCTTTTCACTTCGATCGGTCCTTCAGCAAAAGCGACTGCTAAGCGACAATGCGACGGCAGTTTCGAATCCTGGGTTTCGCTTTGTGATGCTAAGCCTTGCTTTGGTTCCTTAAAAAGTTGCTGACTTTTTCGCACATTGTAGCTTTGCGGCTGCTTTGAGATTCTGGGTTGGTCGTTTTATCGTCTTGCTCGGAGCGAGCGAAATGGTGTCCAAAAGGGGCGTGTCGAATTTGCCGACACCTGAGTCGGCAGCGACTTCTGAGGACAAGAAAGGGAAGAAATCGAAAGGATTGGTGGCTTTAGTTCCTAGTTCTACCAAAAGTCATGTCAAGGTATTGTCTTTTAATCGAACCTATCGTTCCACCCCTATTTTGGGGACTTGACCATTTAGCATTCTTTTTTTTTCTGCAGAAAAATTCAGGTGCAAGCATTGGTGAAGTCGTGTTGCCTAATAATGACCCGGCCAAAATTGAGGCAATGACATTTCACGAATTGGGGGCGTGGGGGTGTTGGGTTTGGAGACTTTCTTTTTTCGGATGGGGTTAAAGTTCGCTAATTAGTTAGGGTTTTTTCGGATGCGAAAATACTAATAAGAGAAAAATAATCTCAGATAAAAAAGTAATTATATATTTTCGTCATCAATATTACAAAGAGGTACCATTTACTTTTCAACTAAGTATCCTGCACATAATACAGGGTTAATATAAGCTCAGCATCACATATATTTTGATCGTTTACTCACATATTTTAAAATTTTAGATTCTAAAATCAAATGTGCTAGCTTTAAGGCTTATTCTAGAACTTACCATTATGCTGGTTCGTAGGGTTTGCATGCATGTTCTCCGGGACACCCTTAGCATAGGATGAGGTTAATAAATGGAAGATAGGTTGGACAATGAAGATTTTCATTCAGATAAAAAAAAATCAAAATTTTAAGTATCAAAAGAATGAGAAGAATTTTAATTAGATACTCTAAAGTTCTGGATGATATATCCCCATAATAATTCAGAAGAAGAAAAGCTCACGAGTACCACAGTGTTCTTTATTTAATAATTTAGCACGGTGAATATAATCACTTCATAATGGGCATGACCTCTATATACACCATGGAATCAACTAAGTAGCTTAAAATTACAATTTCTTTAATTACATAGATGTGGCCGGTCATTTGAGGGATTTGATCCCACAAATATGAACATATTAGAGGTTGAAACATCAAGAGCATAGATTACATGCAAGGTCATTCGATATATTTTCAGTATCATAGACAATTTTCATAGACTAACAATAAATAAAGTTCGAAATCTTATACTAAAACAAAATAGGTAAATATTATCTTTGGGGTACCATACACAATTTTATAGGGAACTCTACGTGGCTTAAATCCCTGAAATTTTCTCCTCTAACTCTAACTATAATTGTCAAATCGAGATACCGAATCGTATACTTAGATCACAAATTCACGAAAATCGAATTGCAAAATTTCAGCAAAATAATTATAATTTTTACCAAATATGTGTGTACCGTTTTTGCCACAATTTCACTAATACTTTGTTAAAAGATCCACAACATTCACATTTGTTTCCTTGTCATGAAAACCTAAATGACGAAAGGTTCTAACTTTGATCTAATTTCCATAAATGACTAGATATGAAAAAATAAAATGTAATTACTTTTTCCCTCAATGACGCCTATAAAATGCACCATCCTACAACGCAAAGATTCATTCGGGTGAATACTACAGCTGCAATAGAGCCGATCGATCGTGATGGAGAGGAGATCATCATCCAAGTCAGCTCTTGTGCTCGTGCTTGTATTCATTTTGCTGGGGGCAAGTTTGCCATCTTCAATGGCCGTGCGTGGTGAGTGCAGCAAGAATGAGGATTGTCGCGTCATCTGTGCCTCAGGCTGTGGACTTTGCAGTGAAACTGAATGCAATTGTTTTGACGGGACGCCGCCAGGTTGCAGTCGCCGTTACCACCTTCGAGGCATAAACACTCCTTGATGAAGCCATATAAGAATATCTACTTGTTTTGATTCATACTTATGTCCTTAACATGAAATACAATTTGATTATATGATGATATTTTAGTGAGATATTGCTCCTCTCTTCGTGATATTGCTGTATTTTCGTTTTGCGTAGAAATAATTGCACAAATTAATTTAATTTTTTCGGCTTGTATAACGAATATAACTCATGAACTGTATTTGACAAAACCGAAGAGGCTTAGCAGTGCGTTTATATCGCATTTGCTATTGTCTAGAATAAACATTGAATAGACTATACTCATTATCAACAACAGTTAATGCTTTATCGTATTCACTGATCATAAAAACACCTTGAATTAATTCACTTTTGTGTACCATACGAGCAAACATATTTCGATTTTTCTCAAAACAAAGGCATTAGTCCGCCAGAATTTCCATTAGTAAAGCATTGTCTATGTTTTTATTTTGGAACATGAACTTCTTTGTTTGCTAGAATCAATGGGTTGGCTAAAAAAATTCTGATTTCTCTAATAACATATGATTCGATGTTCACAAATATGAGCTTATTAGAGACTGAGACATGTAAAGCATGGATTAACTGCAAGGTAATTCAACATATTTTCGGTTATCATAGACAATTTTCTTGGACTAATTCTAAATGAAGTTCTTAATCTTACACTAAAAAAATTGGTAGGTATTATCTTTGGGGTGACATATACAATTTTAGTTAAGGAACAAAGTGGAATTTAGCTCTAAAATTTACCTCTCTTACTCTAACAATAATTGGCAAATTGAGATACCGAATCATGAATTTAAATCTTAAATTCATGAATGTGAAATCGAGAATCAAATTGTATCAATGCGGTAAAATAACTTCTATAATTTTTTTTTGTCCAAATATGGGTGTACAATGCAATTGTTTCTCAGCGACGTTGGGTTGTGTTAGCCCTTGCAGCCTTGAAAGCATAAACACTCGAAATAAAACATGATTATATGATGATGACTAATTTGGTTTTTTTTTTTAAATAATTGCTTTTACCGTTTAGAAAAATTAGTCATGCCGAACTATTTTCATAGATAATGAAATTTTTTTATCCATTTATTTTTGTAAGGGATATAAACGATTATTTGTTGGAAAATGTTTTCGCAATCACATATTTATTCGAAACAAATGCACCCTTGTAATATTGTTCCTCCCTTTATGATAATATCATACTTTTGGTTTGCAATAGATATAGTTGCATAATTTAACTTAATTTTTTTGGTCATTTATAACTAATGTAACTAATGAATCTCGTAATAAACACGGTTTTTGAAAAACCTTATGGGTTGATTTGGCAAAAGAGACCAGATGAAAGTGCGTGTTGTGGTGTAGTAGCCTTATGCTTTAGCTTGGCGAAAGAGACTTGGTTAGATGCTTGTAGTAACGAATGATATTTGAACGGAGGTAAGCGTTGGAGGAAGAGATTAGAATGGAGGTAAGCACTGGAGATTCAATTCGAGACATGTTGATACAAAATTATATTTGAATTAAGAGGAAGCAATCCTAACATTAAGCTCACACATGGGAGAAAAAATATTAAGATGTTAGAAAAAATCTCACGATGGAAAATTGGTCTTGTGTAAAGTATTTAATATATCATAATTGGAAACATGTTGATGCAAAAGAAAACCTGAGCTAAAGAGGAGCAAAGCTAACACTAAGGTAACACGTGAGGGATATATTATTAAGATGTACGTGTGAGGTGCATTAAAATAAAAGTTACTCTCACGAGACAAACAACTAAGTGAATTTGTGGTGAAACATAGGAAGCAAATTTACAAGATCCCTTTGTCCTATCACCTAAAGAAATCTATAATCTCTATGGCCCTATTAGAAAAAGCAGCCAAGAACCACATTACCTTGGCTAATGACGAAACCTTACATGCCACAATCAATGAATGAGCAAAACATATATGCAGAATTATTCCCTAATCGGGCCTGACTACATTCATGAAATACCTGATTCGACTTCGTGAAACTCACTTATGAATAGTTTGACTTACCAGATTATCGATCTGATCAAAATCATCAGCAATGCTCCCTTCGCCATCATCAAGAAGACCAGAGCAAAAGGTTAACAACACAATGATTGCATATGGATCTATCATAAGACTCATTATGAATACTAGGCAAAACTAAGACGAACCTTATAAATGAAGAAGACCACAATCACTAAATCCCTAATGCAAGAAATGAAGAAGTAAATTCATAGTAAAAATAAAAACATTGGTCTATCAAGTACCCAAACCTCCAACTGCATCAATCATCCAGAGAAATCGATATTGAGTTCGGCTTCATGGTTGTAGTTGGCAATTCTACATTA
Organism: Eucalyptus cladocalyx; assembly: GCA_017140615.1. Taxonomy (NCBI): domain Eukaryota; kingdom Viridiplantae; phylum Streptophyta; class Magnoliopsida; order Myrtales; family Myrtaceae; genus Eucalyptus; species Eucalyptus cladocalyx. The sequence continues at coordinate 25,243,623 of CM029516.1, forward strand.
AATTTGTGATGAAAATAAGAATTAACTAGACCTGTCAAATGGGTGAATCGGGTTGGGTCTGGTTTCGTCGAAAATGGGTTAACCCATATTTGACCCATATACATGTAGTGTAAATCTAATGACCCATACCCAACTTGACTCGACTAGTATTGCTAAACCCCATTATTTTTCTAGGAAAACCCACGCCCACTTTAAGTCATATGCTAATTGGATAAAGATTCAAGTTAAATTAAAAAATGAAATTAGAAAATAAAAATAGTAAAAATAAAAAAAATGTTAAAAAAAACCTCTAAACTGAAATATTTATAAAGAATTAGACCATGCACATGCTTCTCTTGTCTGAAGTGAACATTCTATTGAGCAACTGAAAATTGCAATGTGAAACTAAGTATTAGCTGCTTGAACACCATCTAATGAAGCATCTGTGATGGCCATAATGAAAATGGTCTTTCACAAGTCAGATTTACGCAGGCTTTGTCAAATTTGGAATTGGATGTTCCTTTGTGCAACAAAACTAAATGCATCAAGAGACTCCGAAAAATTTGGCAAAAAAGAACTCGACTCATTTTCTGCACACCGATTTCCAAGTTCAAACCGCCAAAAGCAAACAAGATAATCAATACTAAGACTAGAATAAGTTTGAATTATGAGATGAATATGTGTCTCTTCTCTAGCTATTAATATTAATCGACTGTACTAGAGATGAATGTGTATATATCATGGAATTTCATCGTTTGGCAAATGGAGATGAATGGGGGACAACAAATTTTAACACCATTATAAGTTAGGATCAATTCAACGTAAGAGAAAGCCTCCGCAATAGCCTTACAATTGAAGAGTGCCAAAGTAATGCTTTCCAGAATGCATCTACATTCAATGAAGACCACAATAATCTCAACAGTTGCTACACATTGTTGTTATGGCTGGGTTTATCATCATGAATTTGTGAGAACTTCCATAGATTTCAACTCAGTACATTGATCCTTAAGAACCTACAACATGACAAAAACCATTTTAACCATGCTACTCTGAATCTAGAGAGAAAAGAGATAATTTAATTGTGAACTTTTTAGATAAAAGAAAGTACTTAATGCAAATAGTCGTAGAAGTCGATAATGAGAGACTGGTCATCGAGATCTTCCTCAGGCAAAACTCTAAATAACCAATCTCGGGTGCATAGCTTAGCCTCCACATTTTTAGGTGAAAGGAAACTACAATATTTATTTAGGATGCGTCCTCCAATGCTAAAGGCCAACTCTAAGATTATTTAGGACAGCAGAATTCCTAGCACCCTGATCAGGTTTAATGAGAAGGAAGTTGCATAGGAATATATATCAATTATGAGACATGAAATGAAAAGCAATATAATCACCAAATTTCTTAAACAAAGTATCCATTCTATGTAGGCAGGTACATCTAATAACAAAGGTGTCCATAACTCTCTAGATCTGGGGAAGAGATAGTGAAAATCTCAAATTGACGCTATTACTATCCATTTCATTTCCACCTGGCTTGACATATTCTAATCACGGAGTTAGATTTCGAGTATTCTTATTGACTAGCCTCCTAAAAGAAGGAAACAAGCATATGGATGTATTAAGGAACAATGTGTCGCATTTAGATGAAACAGAGGAGGCCCAAAAAAGAGAGACAAAGAGAGCATATTGATACCCGTCATTCTACAAGTCGTTGGATGAAGAGCCCCGAGGAGATTCTAGAGACGACCAACAAAGAATGAAATATTCATCAAACTCATGAACATGAAACTGGAAAAAACCTGACAAAAGAAAGCAACTGCATGAGAAAAACAACACCTTTTTTTCTGGGGTTTGCGGGTCAACTATGATAAGCTTTGGTCCTATATAAGAAGCACAAAATCCATGTCAATATGATGTACTTGATTCACATCAAATTTAACTATCCTAATCATCAGTGTCATGCTAAGATTACCAATTTACCAGACAACGGTCTTGCACTTGATGGAAGGGTGAAATGGAAATGTGAAAAGTATAAGTATCGCAACTTCTTCCTTTGCTTTCTGAAGCACCAATTCAAATGAGGATTCTCCATAAAGGAAGCAATACCTAATTCCCTCATAACACATATTCCCCTGAATGCCTACTAAACCACACACGGACAAACCAAACTCAACGTACCGGTAATTTAAAGCAACTAAACTAGAAATGAAAACAATGGGAACACCCATTTTCGCTGCTCACTATTCACCTCTTCCAACTCAAAGGAAGCACCTTCACGCCCCAACCTATCACAAAATAAATTGGGGCCAGCTGACAGAGAAAACCCAAATTTTCTTCTTAGCTACTACTGACTGTTAACAATAGTTATGAAAAAAATAAGTTCATCCTACATTACTTCTATTATATAGCAATTTGTATTTACAAACGATCACATGACTACATTGCTCGACGTTTATTTTCCTTGAGCCTTTCACACCCAGCATAATCAGTTACTTTCAAAGCTTCTCATTCCACCACTCGATGGTTGCCATAACCCACGTTTATTGACCCTTCTCGTTCGTGGCTTCCGAGATCCACGATTCCATAATCTGATGATTATGTTGCTTCACCTCTTCACGGATGCATCCGAAATTGTAGGTTTCATGACTTAAATAATTACTATATTTTCAGCTTGTCGTGAGTCATGTTAGTTGTGCCCTTTGTCAATTAGGTGAGGCCTTATATTCTACGATCTGTAAGACATAAAAAATCAAATGCAGAAGCCAGGATCGATTATAAACAAACCTCCTGCCATTGTTCGTATTCACGTTCGTTGGAAAATCCTGAAAAATACACCATCGGTATATGTGAGGGAATTGTGTTAGACCTTATAATTACCCTGTTAGAAATGAACGATCGTTCCTTTATATATCGTCTCCCTTCAAGACGGTTACTAAAATGGGTGGTTATCACGAAAATGTACGAAATGTGAGAAAACTACATGTCGAATAACTGTCACTTTAAAGAGAAAATGTGGGTCTTGAAATGTGGGATCACAAAAATAAATAACACGATCTAGTTTTCCTATCGTATATTTCACTAAAACTAATCACCTTATCACTGGTTGCACTTACTGGCTAAGAGCTTGCTTCCGCTGCATCTTGCTTTGTCTTTTTAACCTAAGATGACACTAAGGGTTCATTTGTTTTGCGGAAAATATCATGTTTCCGGAAAGCATTTTCCTAGAAGTTATTTTGATTCTATTTTTTGGTGTTTGGACAAAACCTAAATTTCGAGTGGAAAATATTTTCCACCGTTCGTTAGCTATTTTGATTTTTTGGGAAAAATTATCAAAAATTGAATTTTAATATTTTTAATTCACCAAAAAATTAGTTTTATTTTTTTTATATTTTTTAAAATGAATTTTTAATTATTTGTATTTTTAAGAAATCGAAATTTTTATTATTTCGTTTTTTTTTTTTTTTTTTCCTCCTTCCTCCTCCTCCGTCCTCATGGCTCCTCCTTCCTCGCCCACCGCATACCCGACGATGGTCGGCCGCACAGTGGCCGACCAAGACCCCGTCGCCAGATCTGGTGAGCTCGGGGCTTGGCTGATCTCGCTCGAGCTCGCCAGAGTTTCTCTGGGCTCTGGTGAGCCGCGAGCTTGCCAAATCTGGAGGCAGAGCTTGGGCTCGCGTAGATCAGGAGCTCGAGCTTCTCCGCCAAATTCGGTGAGCTTGCGGCTCGCCGAGCCCGACAAACCTCTCGGCAAGCTCGGGCAAGGCTTGAGCCCCGCCAAGTTCGCCCGATCTGGCGAGGCTTGAGCTTGTTGGGCATGGGCGAGCTCGACTTCGCCAGATCGAGCTAGGTGGAGCCTCGTCGGCTTGGGGTGAGGCTCGAGCTGGCTCGTGGCTAGTCGCCGGCTGCCACCGTGGTCGGCGACCGGCCACCAAGGAAGAAGATGGAATGGAAAATAAAAAGAAAAAAAATTAATTACACGATTTTTAAAGAAAAACAAAAAAGAAAAAGAAAGCATAAATGTGTTGGTGAAAAGAAACAAGGTGAAAGAAGTTATGGAGAATGTTTTCCTCTTCTCAAAAGAGGAAATCATTTTCTACAATCTTATGAAGAGATTTTTCATTGACTGGAAATTATTTTCTTTGACCATCTATTTTCCACCATCTGAACACTAGAAATTTTGAAAAATGTTTTCCCAGAAGTTGTTTTCCGCCAACCGAATGGATCCTTAAAGTTGGTTTTCTTTTTGGTCAACAGTACCGTAGATTCGATATAGTCAAAATAGCATTGAACGTGGTGATGGGACACACACCGAAGAAGAAGTTGAACGTGGAACTCCAATTATAGTTAGTCAGTATGGCATGGCAAGAAGACCCCGAAATAGCATTGTCACGAAAGATTAAGTGGTGATGGGCATGAAGAATCTTGACGCTTCCCTATGAGCTTCCATACGAGACTCTGCAATCCCTTGACATGTATTCGAACGATAAAATCTCGTTGATTAGGAAAAAAACTCGGGCAACAAAATGCGCCTATCTTTCGCAAGGCAAGTGCTACAATTTAAGTGTGTCATGGACGCAAGCTAAAACTGTGGGTGATATTCCTGAACTGCATCGGTCTCTTGGATTTCCTACGGACACTGTTGGCGTTGGAATTCAGGCCAACGATTCATGTTTGGCCACAGTCGAACTATAATCGAGGATACATTGTGGCGTTAAATGCGAGTAACGACTCTAAACTGATTGACTTTAATCCAGTTAATTGCAGTTGGCCAAGTGAAATTGTTACAAATTTGATGAGAAACTACTCCCATTGTAGAAAATTGCGATGCATGGATGTATATTATAATGTCATCTCGATATGTTGTTACTTCAATTTTTCCGTTGTTCAATTTCTTAAATTTGATGGAGTAAGAACCCAATTTCTTGCTCAAGATGCCATTCCCTTTGAGAACTCGGGATTGGTCGAGGAGCTCACCTCGACAACCCAATATTGAGTTCGCGTTCCTTTCTCGATTGTTGGTCCTTTTTTAACACACAAGCACTGGATTCATTTCAAAGTTTTCGATTAAGTGAAGTCGAGCAACGATCAACATGGTACGTCCTGTATTTTCATTTCAGTAGTTTTAGCCCATTCAATTGGCCCGAGTTAATGTTAGGGATCCAACCTCTTAGTTTTTCTTTTTTCAGTAAGTATCATCCAAAAACGTGAACTTTGATCCTGTCATTATTACATTGCTTTATATCACCTGTTTACATTAGTATGATATCCTCAAATGTCAGATTCGTGGCAAGGTGACCCCGACAAGCTAACTCTATGGAAATATATCCAGCAGCTGTCTCATAAAATGTCCTCATTATGCACTAATTCCATTTTCCAAAATCTATCTGTTTAACATTTTTGGTAGGGTCGCTACTATATTAATAAAAGAATCCACACATTCACGTCCATTTCCTCTTAAAGAAAAAAACCAAAAGGCAGAAAAGATCTCAGATTTGTTCCTATATATGAGTAAAAAAAAACGAGACCTAATTACTTTTTGTCCCAATGATGCCTATAAAATGCGCCATCCCACACACAAGATTCATTCGGATATAAATTACGTCTGAAATAGAGTCGATTCAACCAGATGGAGAGGAGTTCATCATCCAAGATAGCTCTCGCGCTCATGCTCGTCTCCGTTTTGCTGTGGGCAAGTCTGCCATCTTCAATGGCCGCGCCTGGTGAGTGCCGGAGTGACGGGGATTGTCGCAGCATTTGCCTCTCAGGCTGTGGACTTTGCACCAACACCGAATGCAATTGCTTCCTCGGGACGCCGCCGAGTTGCAATAGCCGTTACCGCCTTCGAAAAATAAACACTCCTTGATGATGCCATATGAGAACTTTTACTTACTTGGATTCATAATTATGTCCTTATCATGAAATAAAATATCATCACGCGATGATATTTAAGTGAATTATTGTTCCTCTCTTTGTGATTTTGCTGCACTTTTGGTCCGCAGAGAAATAACTGCACAGATCAAGCGAATTTTTGTTCCTTATTACTAACAAAACTCATGAAATTTATCTGAAAGCAACCTAAAAATAACTTTTGCTGACTTATACTCCTAAATTGTACATGAGTACATGGATGCTTCAAGTTTCAATTCGTCTTCTCAAGGAATAGTCTCTATGGAGCTTTCAAGAGCACCAAGCCCGAGGTGGCTAATGCTAGGCGAGGCGTAGAGAGGGTAGACGCTCATGGTAAGTTCCTAATTATAAAAAAAAAAAAGGCACAAACTTCAGATTGAGTGACAAATATGGCATAATTTTTTTTTTTTGTCACATAAAAGAACACAAACTTTAGGTTTGGTGACAAATTTGCCCCCAACTTTTTATTGCCTTGAAAAAAATCACCAACTCTTACTTACATCCAAAATATGGCTCCCTTTAACTTAGATTCATCGATTGTTCTTAGCAATAAATTCATGTGCATTTGTCGAACAGATGTGAAACATTATTCATTGTTTTCTTGTTTGACCCATAGCTTGAAGAAAAGCAGTAAAGCTACTCATCATTTCTTACACTTTACTGGAAAGTCAAAAAGATCTCGAGATTAAATTTCTCTAGTTAGACTTTGCCGCTTTGTCGTAATATGAAGTTGTAGACCATCCCCTGTTAAAGAGACACCATGGACGAGATATGCCAACGTCACGACTAGAACCTTTTTCTGAAATAAAGTTGACTTCAGATAGAGAGTTAACGGTAGGGGCCAGATTTGAGATAAGGTAAAAATTTGTGATTTTCTATGAGATACAAAAAAGTTGGGGCAAGAATTGTCATTCGATTTAAAGTTGCTACTTTTTTACAAGACAACAAAAAGTTTAGGCTAATTTTGTTACTCAACTTAAAGTTGGTGTTTTTTTACAAGATAAAAAAAGTTCAGGCTAGATTTATCACTTGACATGAAATTGGTGCTCTTTTTTTGGGTTGGAATTAGCCCCAAAGTAAGAGATAGAAAGTTCAGCAAACATCTCAGGAGCCACTACTAACTTACAGTCGGAATGGGCCTCGACGAAAGAGGGGAAGCAATGGCAGAAGCCATAATTCATCTTTGCCGCACTCTTGTCTAATTAGTCTTTTGTCTTGCTCGATTTAATCAAATTAAAGACTTTGTTAGAGGATAGAGTATATCCCCGGGCACATGTATAGGTGTTGGCATCTTAAAACCCCAAGTCTGGAATTTTCTGATCCTCGTAACTTTGAGTTTGTTTGTCCTAAGTTTGTTTGGATTCCAAAATCTAATGTTCAAGCTTTAAAGCTTATTCTAGAACTTACCATTACACTCGTTCACGGGGTTCGCATTTTCTCCGGGACACCCTTTTAAATCAATGGAAGAGTGGTTGGACAATCCAGATTATCATTTAGATAAAAAAAAAATTAAGATTTTAAGTCACCAAAAGTATGTGAAGAATTTTAATTAGATGTTCTAAAGTTCTGGATGATATCCCCACAATAATTCAATAGAAGAAAAGCTCACGAGTACTGCAGTGCTCTTTATTTAATAATATAACATGGTGAATAATCACTTCATAATGGGCAGGACCTCTATATATATCATGGAATCAATTGAGCAGCTCAAAATTCTAATTTCTTTACATATGATTGTACCGGGCGCTTGTGGGATTTGATCCCACAAATATGAACTTATTAGAGATTGAAATATCCAAAGCATAGATTACGTGCAAAGTCATTCCATATATTTTCAGTATGAGAGACAATTTTCTTAGACTAACAATGAATAAAATTCGAAATCTTATACTAAACAAATAGGTAAGTATTATCTTTGTGGTACCATACACTATTTTATTTTAGGGAACAAAGTGGCTTATATCCTTGAAATTTCTCTCTCTAACTCTAACTCCAATTGTCAAATCGAGATACCGAATTGCACATTTAGATCACAAATTCACGAGAACCAAATTGTAAAAATACAGTAAAATAATGAAATTTCCCAAATTTGGGTGCACCTTTTTTTGCTAATTTCACTAGTACTTTGTTAAAATATATACAAAATTCTCATTTGTTCCCTCATCGATAAAACCTACGTGATGAAATGTTCTAACTCAGATTTGATTTCCATAAATGAATAAATATGAAAAATAAAATGTAATTACTGTTTTTCCCCTCAATGACGCCTGTAAAATGCACCACCTTACAACGCAAAGATTCATTCGAGTGAATAATACATCTGCAACAGGGCTGATCGATCGTGATGGAGAGGAGATCATCATCCAAGTTAGCTCTCGTGCTCATGCTCGTGTTCGTTTTGCAATGGGCAAGTTTGCCATCTTCAATGGCCGTGCCTGGTGAGTGCAACAAGAATGAGGATTGTCGCGTTATCTGCGCCTCAGGCTGTGGGCTTTGCAGCGGAACTGAATGCAATTGTTTCGACGGGACGCCGCCGGGTTGCAGCCTTCGAAGTGTAAACACTCCCTGATGAAGTCAAATGGGAATATCTACTTACTTTGATTCATACTTATGTCCCTATTATGAAATAAAACATGATTATATGATGATTTTTTCGTGAAAGATGGCTTCTCTCTTCATGATATTGCTGTACTTTTGTATTGCTTATAAGTGATTGTCCAGTTAACTTATTTTTTTCGGCATGTATAACTAAGAAAATTGATGAACTTTTTTTGACAAAACCAAAGAACAACGTCGCTGAAAAATATACTCATTTTCAAGAACAGTGCTGATTCTTAATCATATTTATCGATGATAAAAACTTCTCGCGTTAATTCACTTTTGTAATCCTTAGGAGCAAGCATATTTTAATTTTGCACGAAATAAAGGCATCAGTCCTCAAGAATTTCCATTAGTGAAGGATTGGCAATGTTTTGATGTTGGAACACTAAAATTTTGTTCGTTGGAATCAATCGATCGGCTCACAAATTCTGATTTCTCTAATTACATATGATTTTACGTGTTCACAAATATGAGCTTATTAGAGATTGAAACATCTAAAGCATGGATTACTTGCAAGGTCATTCAACATATTTTTTGTATCTATCATAGACCGTTGTCTTCGACTAAGTATAAAAAAAGTTCCAAGTCTTATACTGAAAGAATAGATTAGTATTATCTTTTGGGGTATCATACACAATTTCATTTCAGGAACAAAGTGGAGTATAGCTCTGGAGTTTCCTTCTCTTACTCTAACTCTAATTGGCAAATCGAGATACTGAATCCTGAATTTAAATCATAAATTCACGAATACCAAATTGAGTATCCAATTGTATAAATGCGGTAACATAATTTCAATAAACTTTTTTTGCCAAATACGTGTATACTTTGCATCAAGAATCAATGCAATTGTTTCTCGGCAATGCTGCTGAGTTGCATTAGCTGTTACCGCCTTCAGACCAGAAACAGTCCATGATGAAGCCATATGAGATTATCTAACTACTTTGATTCATACTTAAATCATTCCGAAGATCACTCATAGAGAACTTTTAAGTTTGGTATAAACTTTGCCATGATTGATTAGTAAGTAGAGGTCATACTTTTAAAATTTGAAGAAAAAGAGATGATAATCTGCACCCTATTGAATTGATACCACCGATTGATAATCAAATGTCAATACTCATCCTGAGCTAATTTGAATTTCTTTCACTGTAAAATAAACGGATATTAATTTTATAATCTTTAACAAGATAACATTACGCCGTGCATTTGTTTAATCTGTTGAGCCCGTTGGTTATAGGTGTGCCTGAACTATAGTTGTCCTGAAATTATACTGCCAAGTGTCGTTATATATTTAATAAGTGATATTCTTAATTTTGACATTACTTAAAAACCTGTAAAACAGGTCTTTGTTTGAAAGTTACCAAAAGATAAGAAGGGCGTTGGAATCTCTCTCTCTCTCTCTACCCAATTCTTATTTATTTTAGACCCATAAATTTGTGTATTTGCTTTATTATTCTGTATCTTTCTTTCTAGCACATCATGATTTGCCACAAGAGCTCATTAAATGGAAGAGGGAATAATTTGGTAGAAAAAAGTGCTTTGTGGGTGAAATCAAAGATCTTTTATCTATTATGCATTCTATCTAAATCTTAGCGATTTAAAGTTGTGTAACTTTACATACACATAAATGGAGTTACACGAATATTAAAATAATATATTAGAGACGTGAATAATACGGTGTTAAGAAAATCCGTGTGGACATATGATGAGAGCAGAACAAATTTTGGTTCATCAACGAGAAGTTACTTTTGGAAATAGATAGCTTCCTTATACATGAAGTATATTTTTGTAGCCACTCGCATAGGCGTTATATGCGACTGCTAGTATAAAAAATCAACCATGCATGCCCATAAGTGGATGGCCGAGACTTGGAGACCTAGTCCAATTTCAAGAAAGATAAGTGTCGCTTCGCAAAACTTGCAAAACCATTTAGGTCATAACTCTTGCATGTGATTGGACTTGATAGCCCAACAGGCAATAACATCATTGACATACATCGCCCAACAGCTAACTAAAAAAAGGGTATTGTTATTTGTTATCGACTGACTTCAGGTAAATACACACAAAAACAAACGTTTGAATTTTTACTTCATCAATTACACATAGCATGAGATATATATATATATATTATGTTTGATTGCAAGAAAAGTGCCTCAGACACTCGTTTATAAAAAATTAACTTAAAAATATCCTTCAAATATAGTGAAATCACTGTCATGCGAGGACGAAAACTTGAGAACTAAAATTTCTACTTTCATTAAGTTATTTTCGTGAAAGTGATTATATTGACTTCCTTTAAAGTTTGACTTTCACATTGTTACTTTTAGTGAGGTCAATTTTGTTGTTTAAAAATGTACCAAGTAGGGATGATCGGTTCCCTGTCTGGTCCGGACCGGTTTTGTGAAGCATATCACTTAGCCAAAAAAATTTTAAAAATTGAAAAAATACTAGAGTTTTTACTATTTTAGGGTTTTGCTACTATTTTCAAGAAATTTTAATATATATATTTTTAAAAGAGTTGGTTTGGTCCGGTTCTCTCCTTTCCCCTCCCTCACCCCCTGGGGAATTATGAGACAGACCGAAAATCATTGGTTCCATCTTATGGAATCGGGAACTGGACCGATCCCCCTGTTAACGATTTGGTCCGGTCTAGGCGATTCCTGAGTTGGACGGTTCGATATGCTTACCCTAGTAACAATCGTCATAACATATAATTTCTTGGGTTTTCGAATTAGTCCATGCTTAGAATATTTATGGTGAGACTTTTGCAAATTTGAGCCAAAACTTTGAGATTAGTGGGGTCAATTGATTAATACTTAGAATATTATGCTAATGATCAAACATTTACTGTCAACGGTGCCGCCGTTGGACATAGCCCTCGGGAAAGAAGGAGTGGGGGGGGGGGGAGGAGGGGGGTTGTGGGCAGAGGGGTGTTGGGTTAGGAGACTTTGGCCCTGCATGTTTTCGTTTTTGAAAAGTGTTCCCGGAACAGATTTTTTGTTTTTTTGTTCCCGAGAACAAAAAAAGAACAAAAACACGTTTGGTTGCGTTTCTGTTCTTTTTTTGTTTTTTTGTTCTCGGAACACAAAAAGAACAGAAATAAGAAACAAAAAAAAGTTATTTCTTGTTCCAGAAACGATTTTGAAGAAACGCTTCTTCTTCTCTTCTTTTTTTCTTCTTTTTTCTTTGGCCGGTCGCCGGCCTCGGCCATGGCCGGCGACCGGCAGTCGAGGGTCGGCGATGCCGTCGAGGGTTGACGACCTCGCCAGAGCGTCGCCGGCCCCCGGCAAGCCCCCTAAGAAAAATAAAAAATAAAGGAAAACATGAAAAATAAAATAAAAAATAAAAAAATTAAAACAAAAAAACAAAAAAAATAATAAAATTTACCAAATGTGTTTTTATTCATTTTTTATTCCCAGAACAAATTTACCAAACGCATCTTTCTAGTTAAAAATTGTTCCCTGGAACAGAAACACTTTTTTCTATTTCTGTTCCCTGGAACAATTTTTGAACAGAAACGTTACTAAACACACCTTTTTTTTTTCTTCTTTTTTTTTTTTTTTCGGATGGGGTTAAAGTTCGCTAATTAGTTAGGGTTTTCAGACGTTTACATGCTCAACATCACAAAAAGGTACCATCTACTTTTCAACTAAGTATCCTGCACATAATACAGGGTTAATATAAGCTCAGCATCACATAAATTTTGATCGTGTACTCACATATTTTGAAATTTAAGATTCTAAAATCAAATGTGCAAGCTTTAAGGCTTATTCTAGAACTTACCATTACGCTGGTTCATAGGTTTGCATGCATGTTCTCCGGGACACCCTTAGCATAGAATGCGTTTAATAAATGGCAGAGGGACGGCAAAGTAGCAGCATCTTCTGCAGAAATATGCACGCGCGTTCATTTTGGCCCGGTAAACTTTGGCGATGCGGTAATGCCACTATTCTTCTGGCATTGATGCTGGAATTTCTGTCTATTGTGTTTGTTATGTCCATACGACGGCCTACGATGAAAAATTGCAAGAAAAATCAGAGGGACGGCAAAGTAACAGTATTTTTTGAAGAAATACGCACTCGCGTTCATTTTGGCCCGGTGCACTTTGGCGATGCAATAACGCCGCTATTCTTCTGGCATTGATGCTGGAATTTCTATCTACTGTATTTGATATGTCAAGACGACGGCCTATGATGAACAATTGCAACAAAAATCAGAGGGAAGGGAAAGTAGCAGCATTTTCTGCAGAAGTACGATTGGTTGGACAAAGAAGATTTTCAATCAAATAAAAAAAAATCAAAATTGTAAGTTATCAAAAGAATGTGAAGAATTTTAATTAGAGACTCTAAAGTTCTGGATGATATCCCCATAATAATTCCGAAGAAGAAAAGCTAACGAGTACCACAGTGCTCTTTATTTGATAATTTAACATGGTGAATATAATCACTTCATAATGGGCATGACCTCTATATTCACCATGGAATCAACTAAGCAGCTTAAAATTACAATTTCTTTAATTACATAGATGTGGCCGGTCATTTGAGGGATTTGATCCCACAAATATGAACATATTAGAGGTTGAAACATCAAGAGCATAGATTACATGCAAGGTCATTCGATATATTTTCAGTATCATAGACAATTTTCATAGACTAGCTATAAATAAAGTTCGAAATCTTATACTAAAACAAAATAGGTAAATATTATCTTTGGGGTACCATATGCAATTTTATAGGGAACTCTATGTGGCTTAAATCCCTGAAATTTCCCCCTTTAACTCTAACTACAATTGTCAAATCAAGATACCGAATCGCATACTTAGATCACAAATTCATAAAAATCGAATTGTAAAAATGCGGCAAAATAATTATATTTTTTTACCAAATATGTGTGTACCATTTTTGCCAATTTCACTAAAATTTCGTTAAAAGATCCACAACATTCGCATTTGTTTCCTCATCAAGAGAACCTAAATGATGAAAGGTTCTAACCTAGATCTAATTTCCATAAATGACTGAATATGAAAAATAAAATGTAATTACTTTTTCCCTCAAGGACGCCTATAAAATGCACCATCCTACAACGCAAAGATTCATTCGGGTGAATACTACATCAGCAATAGAGCCGATCGATCGTGATGGAGAGGAGATCATCATCCAAGTTAGCTCTTGTGCTCGTGCTTGTGTTCATTTTGCTGGGGGCAAGTTTGCCATCTTCAATGGCCGTGCGTGGTGAGTGCAGCAAGAATGAGGATTGTCGCGTCATCTGTGCCTCAGGCTGTGGACTTTGCAGTGAAACTGAATGCAATTGTTTCGACGGAACGCCGCCGGGTTGCAGTAGCCGTTACCACCTTCGAGGCATAAACACTCCTTGATGAAGCCATTTTAGAATATCTACTTGTTTCGATTCATACTTATGTCCTTCACATGAAATACAATATGATTATATGATGATATTTTAGTGAGATATTGCTCCACTTTTCGTGATATTGCTGTATTTTTGTTTTGCGCAGAAATAATTGCACAGGTTAATTTAATTTTTTCGGCTTGTATAACTAATATAACTCATGAACTTTATTTGACAAAACCGAAGAAGAGGCTTACTGATCATAAAAACACCTCGAATCAATTCACTTTTGTGTACCATACGAGCAAACATATTTCGATTTTTCTCAAAAGAAAGGCATCAGTCCGCCAGAATTTCCATTAGTAAAGGGTTGTCTATGTTTTTATTTTGGAACATGAACTTCTTTGTTTGCTAGAATCAATGGGTTGGCTAAAAAAAATCTGATTTCTCTAATAACATATGATTCGATGTTCACAAATATGAGCTTATTTAGAGACTGAGACATGTAAAGCATGGATTAAGTCACCAAAAGTATGTGAAGAATTTTAATTAGATGTTCTAAAGTTCTGAATGATATCCCCACAATAATTCAAAAGAAGAAAAGCTCACGGGTACCGCAGTGCTCTTTATTTAATAATATAACATGGCGAACAATCGCTTCATAATGGGCAGGACCTCTATATATATCATGGAATCAATTGAGCAGCTCAAAATTCTAATTTCTTTACATATGATTGTACCGGGCGTTCGTGGGATTTGATCCCACAAATATGAACTTATTAAAGATTGAAATATCCAAAGCATAGATTACGTGCAAAGTCATTCAATATATTTTCAGTATGAGAGACAATTTTGTTAGACTAACTATGAATAAAATTCGAAATCTTATACTAAACAAATAGGTAAGTATTATCTTTGTGGTACCATACACTATTTTATTTTAGGGAACAAAGCGGCTTATATCCTTGAAATTTCTCTCTCTAACTCTAACTCCAATTGTCAAATCGAGATACCGAATTGTACATTTAGATCACAAATTCACGAGAACCAAATTGTAAAAATAAAGTAAAGAAATTTCCCAAATTTGGGTACACTTTTTTTGCTAATTTCACTAGTACTTTGTTAAAATATATACAAAATTCTCATTTGTTTCCTCATCGATAAAACCTACGTGATGAAATGTTCTAACTCAGATTTGATTTCCATAAATGAATAAATATGAAAAATAAAATGTAATTACTGTTTTTCCCCTCAATGACGCCTATAAAATGCACCACCTTACAACGCAAAGATTCATTCGAGTGAATAATACATCTGCAACAGGGCTGATCGATCGTGATGGAGAGGAGATCATCATCCAAGTTAGTTCGCGTGCTC
This sequence comes from Eucalyptus cladocalyx, assembly GCA_017140615.1. NCBI lineage: Eukaryota > Viridiplantae > Streptophyta > Magnoliopsida > Myrtales > Myrtaceae > Eucalyptus > Eucalyptus cladocalyx. The sequence continues at coordinate 25,258,832 of CM029516.1, forward strand.
ATGCTCGTGTTCGTTTTGCAATGGGCAAGTTTGCCATCTTCAATTGCCGTGCCTGGTGAGTGCAACAAGAATGAGGATTGTCGCGTTATCTGCGCCTCAGGCTGTGGGCTTTGCAGCGGAACTGAATGCAATTGTTTCGACGGGACGCCGCCGGGTTGCAGCCTTCGAAGTGTAAACACTCGCTGATGAAGTCAAATGAGAATATCTACTTACTTTGATTCATACTTATGGAATAAAACATGATTATATGATGATTTTTTGGTGAAAGATGGCTTCTCTCTTCATGATATTGTGTACTTTTGTATTGCTTATAAGTGATTGGCCAGTTAACTTATTTTTTTGGGCATGTATAACTAAGAAAATTGATGAACTTTTTTTGACAAAACCAAAGAACAACGTCGCTGAAAAATATACTCATTTTCAAGAACAGCTTATTCTTAATCATATTTATCAATAATAAAAACTTCTCACGTTAATTCACTTTTGTAAACCTTACGAGCAAGCATATTTCAATTTTGCACGAAATAAAGGCATCAGTCCTCGAGAATTTCCATTAGTGAAAAATTGGCAATGTTTTGATGTTGGAACACTAAAATTTTGTTTGTTGGAATCAATCGATCGGCTCACAAATTCTGATTTCTCTAATTACATATGATTTTACGTGTTCACAAATATGAGCTTATTAGAGATTGAAACATCTAAAGCGTGGATTACTTGCAAGGTCATTCAACATATTTTCGGTATCTATCATAGACCATTGTGTTGGACTAAGTATAAAAAAATTTCCAAGTCTTATACTGAAAGAATAGATTAGTATTATCTTTTGGGGTATCATACACAATTTCATTTCAGGAACAAAGTGGAGTATAGCTCTGGAGTTTCCCTCTCTAACTCTAACTATAATTGGCAAATCGAGATACATAATCGTGAATTTAAATCATAAATTCACGAATACCAAATCGAGAATCCAATTGTATAAATGCAGTAACATAATTTCAATGAACTTTTTTGCCAAATACGTGTATACTTTGCATCAAGAATCAATGCAATTGTTTCTCGGCAATGCTGCTGAGTTGCATTAGCTGTTACCGCCTTCAAAGCAGAAACAGTCCTTGATGAAGCCATATGAGATTATCTAATTACTTTGATTCATACTTAAATCATTCCGAAGATCACTCATAGAGAACTTTTAAGTTCGGTATAAAATTTGCCATGATTGATTAGTAAGTAGAGGTCATACTTTTAAAATTTGAAGAAAAAGAGATGATAATCTGCACCCTATTGAATTGATACCACCGATTGATAATCAACTGTCAATACTCATCCTAAGCTAATCTGAATTTCTTTCATTGTAAACTAAACGGATATTAATTTTATAATCTTTACAAGATAACATTACGCCGTGCATTTGTTTAATCTGTTGAGCCCGTTGGTTATAGGTGTGCCTGAACGATAGTTGTTCTGAAATTATACTGCGAAGTGTTGTTATATATAATTAATAAGTGATATTCTTAATTTTGACATTACTTTAAAACCTGTAAAACAGGTCTTTGTTTGAAAAGTTACCAAAAGATAAGAAGGGCGTTGGAATGTCTCTCTCTCTCTCTCTCTCTCTCTCTCTACCCAATTCTTATTTATTTTAGACCTGTTGACACCTAAATTTTGGCGACCCGCTTAATCATTTATTGCATTAAAAAATTAGGGGTTAATTTTATTTCTGAAAAATAGTTAATTGCATAGCATATAGTTTTAGGTGCATTTATTTCTTAATTTGCATTTACATTGGGCCGGTGACAAATGGGTTCAAATTGATGATTCAGAATATTAATTTGGTGAATTGTACTAAGCCCACGAAGGGAGTAAATTGGCCCAAGCCCGTTTCCTCGGAAAGATTTTACGGATTGATTTGTGTGAGATTTCAAACTTTGGAAGAATCCTTTTGCAATCCTAAATCATATCAAAAGCAAATATTGCATTTGGAAAAAGGAATTTTCGTGGATACGGATTTGGAAAAAATAAAACCCTAACCGTGGCTTATAAATAGATTAAATGCGTAGGGTTTGAGAGGAGGCCACACGACTGAGAATACACGGCCATTAGAGTTATTGGGTTGCATCTCACGTTGCCGGCCTAGGCGCCTTCATCAGGACGTTCTTGATTGGCACGCCATCACTTTGCAAAAGACAATCCAGAAAGAGAAGGAGAGCAACCAAAAGCACACAGAAAAAAGGGTGAAGACTTTGAAGCGGTGTTCCTTGGCTGGATTGGTTCAACCCGAGAAAGAGATAGCGGAAGCTTTACCAAAGAGAGAAGAAGGGGGAGTCGCGATATCCTAACGTGCACACTACCCTCGTGTCGCACCCTTGCGTTGCCAATCTGTCGTTGTCCACTGGCGAATCTTTTGCAGCGGCACTCTTCTTTGTCATCATGTCAAGTTGAGTCCACACCGTGCAGCAAATCTCCAACAGCATTGACGTTTTTTTTCTCAGTGAAACCCGCGATCTCGGTGGTCCTTTTAACATCAACGACGAAGCAGCCACGCCTTGCACAAAGCACGCTTGTCTTTCCTCTGAGGTTGAAAATTTAAGTGTGGGTTTTAGAAGGTCAAAGTTTGACAATCAGTGGGATTGTCAGAAGACTAGTGGATTTCTTTGCGTCACCAAATTCCACAAAACCAACAGTGGGAGACCAAGATACGCTGTCCATTGACGAGTCCCTTGCCGAGCTTACAAATTTTTGTTTCGCAGGTCTCAAGGAGCCCATCGGGTGATCTTCGAGCAACCGAGCACCGCCACGTTGCATCCTGAGTAGCCGTTTGAGGATTGGAATTCGGAAGCCAATATTCGAATTAGATAAAAATCTTATCTATTTTGATTTTCAAAATTCCGTTTTCTTATTTGATATATTCGTTGATGCCCATGATGGAAATTTCCGATATGCTAAGATATGTGAAATCTCGAGTAGCCTTCTAAATTAGGAAATCTTCCTAATTTCGCAACGTGCATATGATTGACGGTCCGATTTCATGCTCGAAATATGACCCGTAATCGCACGGAAAAATCACCAATCTGATTTCACGCTCGAGATACGATTCGTGATTTTGTCTAAAATTGGCTAATCCGATCTCATGTGCGAGATATGATTCGTCAATTTATTTCCAAAATTAAATGTACATGGATGATATTTTGCTGGATTTGTTGCCGTGTTGTTCTTGATGCCTTTATTTGTTTGCTCCCATAAAAGCAAAAAAAAAAAAAAAAAAAAAAACATTTGAGTTAGATTAGATGCATCTTAGGATATTTTTAGGGTTATTTTGCATGTCTAGAATAAGAGATTTATTTATTTCGAATTTCAAAAATCAAAAAAATCAAAAATCAAAAATCAATCAATCAATTTAGGTTGCTAGTTTTTTTACTTAGGTTGCATGTTTAATAATTTGACAATTCTTAATTTCGAAATTAATAAAACAAAAACAAAAAGGGTTATCATGCATATGTCATGTAGAATAAATGCATTCTTTGCACGTCATTGCATATTAGGATAAAATTCCATGTTTCATTTTAAGTTTAGATATTAGATAGATTGCATTTTAGGATTATTTGGGTTAAGATAATATTTTAGTTTAAATTATGATTTGGCTTAACCTAATTCCTAATGCAAATTAAATAGAATCTTAATCTAGTTAGACAATTTTCACATTTTTCCTAATTCCGAATTTCATGAAAAAAAAAATGTCTTAGAATAAATTAGTTCCATTCTTTAGAATAAATTGCATGCTTATTAGGAAAATAAAAACCATGTGCACATCATATAGAATTAGGTTCATACAATGCACGTCATTTAGTGATTTTTGTTAGGTTCATTTAATTAGAAATTACATGTCATTGGAATTAGGTCATTTAGTTAATAGTGCATCGCATATTGCATGATTTTCATTAATTAAGTGAAAACAAAACACAAATTGTGTGTTAATTAGAAACCATATCTAGGGTTGTTGATGTGGATTTTAATTTAACACTGCAAATGCTTTCGTTGCTTTGAGGTAAGTCCTGCATTATTTAATTGCTTTCTTGGGTGTTAAATTGGTGGTTTGCGCACCCGCATGATCACCTTACACGTTAGAGAGATAGTTTAAAATCAATTCAAGCTGCCTGCAAAACCTTTTTGTCAAAATAAAAAGAAATGGTACCGAAAGGGCGTTAGAGAAACCTAGCGTAACCAAGTCCCCGTACCCAAATCTCTGGTTCGTAGGAGTAAAGTAAATATCCCGTTACTTTACTTGGGTTTCTAATCGACCCACCAAAAATAGATTAGTGGCAACTCCTAACTGAAAATCATTGCGTGTTAAGAACTTGAACCTAAGTCGCGAATTGGTATGGGCTTGGGAGAGCCGAGTTAAGTCTAGGCTTAACAATCCATTAGCCAAACCCTAGGTGGTTCACACCCGAAAAAAATTTGATCGCGACAAGACCCATAAATTTGTGTATTTGCTTTATTATTCTATATCTTTCTTTCTAGCACATCATGATTTGCCACAAGAGCTCATTAAATGGAAGAGGGAATAATTTGGTAGAAAAAAGTGCTTTGGGGTGAAATCAAAGATCTTTTATCTATTATGCATTCTATCTAAATCTTAGCGATTTAAAGTTGTGTAACTTTACATATACATAAATGGAGTTACACGAATATTAAAATAATATATTAGAGACGTGGATAATACGGTGTTAAGAAAATCCGTGTGGACATACGACTAGAGCAGAACAAATTTTGGTTCAACAACAAGAAGTTACTTTTGGAAATAGATAGCTTCCTTATTCATGAAGTACACTTTTGTAGCCACTCGCATAGGCGTTATATGCGACTGCTAGTATGAAAAATCAACCATGCTTGCCCATAAGTGGATGGCCGAGACTTGGAGACCTAGTCCAATTTCAAGCAAGATAAGTGTTGCTTCGCAAAACTTGCAAAACCATTTAGGTCATAACTCTTGCATGTGATTGAACTTGATCGGCCAACAGGCAATAGCATCATCGACATAATTCGCCAACAGCTAATTAAAAAAGGGTCTTCTTATTTGTTATCGACTGACTTCAGGTAATCCTCAAGGACAAATGATTGATTTACCCATTCAAAGCAATTTACGCGAAGGACTATCTTTAACAGAATATATCATTTCTTGCTACGGAGCCCGCAAAGGAGTTGTGGATACTGCTGTACGAACATCAGATGCTGGATATCTTACGCGCAGACTTGTTGAAGTAGTACAACACATTGTTGTACGCAGAACAGATTGTGGAACCATCCGAGGGGTTTCTGTGAGTCCTCGAAATGGGATGATGCCGGAAAGAATTTTTATTCAAACATTAATTGGTCGTGTATTAGCAGACGATATCTATATGGGCCCACGATGCATTGCCATTCGAAATCAAGATATTGGAATTGGACTTGTCAATCGATTCATAACCTTTCGAACACAACCAATATCTATTCGAACCCCCTTTACTTGTAGGAGTACATCTTGGATCTGTCGATTATGTTATGGTAGGAGTCCTACTCATGGCGACCTGGTCGAATTGGGAGAAGCTGTAGGTATTATTGCGGGTCAATCTATTGGAGAACCAGGGACTCAACTAACATTAAGAACTTTTCATACCGGCGGAGTATTCACAGGTGGTACTGCCGAACATGTACGAGCCCCCTCTAATGGAAAAATCAAATTCAATGACGATTTGGTTCATCCCACACGTACGCGTCATGGGCATCCTGCCTTTCTATGTTCTATAGACTTGTATGTAACTATTGAGAGTGAAGATATTCTACATAACGTGACTATTCCACCAAAAAGTTTTCTTTTGGTTCAAAATAATCAATATGTAGAATCAGAACAAGTGATTGCTGAAATTCGCGCGGGAACATACACTTTCAATTTGAAAGAGAGGGTTCGAAAACATATTTATTCTGAATCAGAGGGAGAAATGCACTGGAGCACCGATGTGTACCATGCAAATGAAATGATAATAAAGATTTTTATGGGGAACGCTTCAATCCATATTGAAACGAAACGCGTTTTTTCTCATCACTTTGAATGAAAATGAAAAAAAAAATATTGAATTGACTCCTTCAATCTCGACGATTAAATAATAATAGATTATTATTATTTCGAGTATGCCGCTATGGTGAAATCAGTAGACACGCTGCTCTTAGGAAGCAGTGCTAGAGCATCTCGGTTCGAGTCCGAGTGGCGGCATGGCATCTTCTAAAACAAATGGAATAATTCCTATAATAAATTCAATTCCTGATTTCAATTCCGTAGAATTGGTTTACCCCACTTTTTCATTTTAATAAAAATAAATTTATGATATTTTCCACCTTAGAACATATATTAACTCATATATCCTTTTCGATCATTTCAATAGTAATTACTATTTTTTTGATAAGCTTATCGGTCGATGAAATCGTAGGACTATATGATTCGTCAGAAAAAGGCATGATAGCTACTTTTTTCTGTATAGCAGGCTTATTAGTCACTCGTTGGATTTATTCGGGACATTTCCCGTTAAGTGATTTATATGAATCATTAATTTTTCTTTCATGGAGTTTCTCCGTTATTCATATGGTTCCGTATTTTAAAAAACATAAAAATTATTTAAGCACAATAACCGCGCCAAGTACTATTTTTACCCAAGGCTTTGCTACTTCGGGTCTTTTAACTGAAATGCATCAATCCGAAATAGTAGTACCTGCTCTCCAATCCCAATGGTTAATGATGCATGTAAGTATGATGATATTGGGCTACGCAGCTCTTTTATGTGGATCATTATTATCAGTAGCTCTCTTAGTCATTACATTGCGAAAAGCAATAAGGGTTTTTAGTAAAAAAAACAATTTTTTAAATGAGTCATTTTCCTTTGTCGAGATCCAATACATGAATGAAAGAAGAAACGTAAGAGAGGTCAAATGATACGTCATCGAGATGATTGTAGAAGGAAGGCGGTAGTTTATAGAAAAAAAGAATGAAGAATGAAAAAGAAGGATAAATTCAAATAAAAAAGAAAAGTAAAGGGGTTGGATCGGAATCCAATTTTGGATTCGGTATGGATAAAAGATCTTCCTATGTTATACTATTCAATTCTCGACGATGAGTTGATTTGATAGCTCAGATATTGTTATTCATGATATTGATCCGATTCAATATCATCAAGGTGTAATTCATCCCATTGAATTTACAGGCGAAAAATTTATCATCTCTATGGGATTAAATCCCGAGTTATTGCCAAATAAAAAAAATGAGATTATGGAAGTAAATATTCTCGCATTTATTGCTACTGCACTCTTCATTCTAGTTCCTACTGCTTTTTTACTTATAATATACGTAAAAACAGTCAGTCAAAGTGATTAATTTGAATCAAACTTAACTTCTTTTCTTAGTCAATGATTGAAGAAATAGAAGAAATCAAAAGGATTTTCATCTCGCGTCTTAAATGAAATGAGCGGACTCGAATTAGCAGTATAGTATTCTATGAGATCCGATAGTATGGTAGAAAGATTCATGTATTTCTTTCTACCATACGAGCTATTATTCTTATTGTAATTTATTGGAATGTAACAAGTTGTACTGTATAAAATAAAAAAAAAATAGAATCTTAATATAGATTAATCTACAATATGTATCTTTTTGATATATGTATTGATATATGTAATGTACATAGCATCCCAATTCTATTTAATTTGTCTTGATTCCAATCAATCGAAAACAATCGAAAGGCAATTCTTAATAGTACGCTTCGAATTCCTAGATTTCGAATTATTTTCAATACGAATCCCTGTATCCATCGAAAGAATCAAATCCATGGGCGAAGGGGGTAGGCATATAGTATATTAATAAATGAAAATCGATTCATTTTCTTTTAGCATTCCGAAGAAGTAATTGATTGAGCAGTTAACAGATGATCCAAGAAGTTCTCTGGAAATTTCTTCGGATTTCGAAAAGGAATAAAAAAACCCACCATTTTATTTAAACTCTTGAACCATGATATGAAATGAGTCAATAAAGCCTAAGTATAGCATAAATAAGATTTCTAAAATAAAAAACATTTCTTCTTGATTAAAAGCAAAGGGAATTCCTACGACCCCAACAAACAAAGTAAATAGCACTAATATAACCATAGAAAATAACATGGTATTGTCCGATTCATGAGGATAAGAGAAAGTATTTTTCGTGACAAAATTAGTAATAGTAATAAAAGGGTGTATCCTGTTTTTTTCCATTACCATCAATTTGATATGTCTTATTCGAAAAAAAAAAAAGAAGCCCTTTCATTATTATTCATTGTTAATAAACTTAATAAACAAAAATGATTTTTAATCGTTTTTAGCACTTCTTTTCCCCATAGAGATATTGAATAACAGGAACTACTTTTTTGACCATTGTAATTTTGAAAATGAACATTGAAATGTCCCTCAAAAGTAAGTAAATAGATTCGAAACATATAAAATGCGGTTAATCCTGCTGTGGAACAAGCTATTATTGCGAAAATAGGTGAATACAACCAACTATCATTAAGAACCGGTTTATGGATGAGTGCTCTTGGAGTAGTCAGTCTGGCTCTGAACCTACGTGCCTATGACTTCGTTTCCCAGGAGATCCGTGCAGCGGAAGATCCTGAATTTGAAACTTTCTACACCAAAAATATTCTCTTAAACGAAGGTATTCATGCTTGGATGGCGGCTCAAGATCAGCCTCATGAAAACCTTATATTCCCTGAGGAGGTTCTACCCCGTGGAAACGCTCTTTAATGGAACTTTAGCTTTAGCTGGTCGTGACCAAGAAACCACCGGTTTCGCTTGGTGGGCCGGGAATGCACGACTTATCAATTTATCCGGTAAACTGTTGGGGGCTCATGTAGCCCATGCCGGATTAATCGTATTCGGGCCGGAGCAATGAACCTATTTGAAGTGGCTCATTTTGTACCAGAAAAGCCCATGTATGAACAAGGATTAATTTTACTTCCCCACTTAGCTACTCTAGGTTGGGGGGTAGGTCCGGGTGGGGAAGTTATAGACACCTTTCCATATTTTGTATCTGGAGTACTTCACTTAATTTCGTCTGCAGTATTAGGCTTTGGCGGTATTTATCATGCACTTCTGGGCCCTGAGACTCTTGAAGAATCTTTTCCATTCTTTGGTTATGTATGGAAAGATAGAAATAAAATGACCACAATCGTTATCAGTAAAAATTAGTACATGCTTGGTTTTCCTGGAACGAATCTGATGATCCTCTGCCACGATTTCTTCGTTTTCTCCTTCCTGTTGTTCCAAATCGTTGATTAATTTGTATGAACATGAAGGAACTTTTTTACTTATTTCTTTTATTCCAATAGATTTTTTTTTATTCTTTTAGTCTTGGGCTCAGTTATAACTGCGTTGAAGAAAATTTTCAAAATTTTTATTTGATCTTCTGAATGAATTGTTCCTTGTTCGGTTTCTGGAAATGGAAATAAAGAAAGTTTTTTTTCTGTTTATAATGAATTTTTATCAAATGTATCTATTTTTTCTTCAAATTTTTCCTGATCAGTAGTAAAAAGTATACTATGAATCTTATTTATCCAACCTGTCTCGATGTAATTTTTTATGGACATTTTATTTAGTATTTGGGATGAAAAAGAAAATTTCACCCTTCCACGACCGGGCCCATTCAAAAAGGGATCATATATTTTAGGGAAGTATTCTTTTTTATTTTCATCATTACACAATCTAGTTCTTTTTTCGAATACATCTAGAGTAATGGATCCTTTATTTAGAGTTTCCATTCGATTTCGAAATTTTTTGCTCAAGTTGTTCTTTTTTTGGTCATTGGTATAAATCCAATGATCATACAATTCATCAGAGGGTAGTTTTTCTCTTGTCAACAAAGAAATTTTTCTTTCTATCATTTCCAAGAAAGTTGACAAACTGAGGGGATACGTAAAAGATATTCTTTCTTTTCCATTGTTTCGACATATATAAAAAAAATATTGTGACACTTCATTACTTACGGCATTTTCAAAGTGATTGTTTTTTATATATCGTAATGGGCGATTCCATCGTTTATAGTCGAAAAGAAGAGTCACAAGAGGTTTTTCAAACCATAAAAAAAATGGATCTTTTTTCAATTTAAATATTTCTAACTTCGAATTCTCTTTATTTTTATTCCTATCCATATAAGAAGTTTTATAAACTTGGCTATCTTTATAGAATGTCTCTTGAAAGTTGAATGCATCCCTTGTTTTTTCCTTTCTGGAAGGAATTCCAGGGGGGCCCTATGAGAATTTAGAAACCCGGTGCTTTGCTAGAGAAAGGGATCCGGAATGGAATGATTTTGAATATCGATTCATTAGTAAAAAACCTTCTCCTACTTTTGAATTGCCGAAGCAAGAACTTTATGTAAGAGTTGAAGCCCCAAAGGGAGAATTGGGAATTTTTTTAATAGGAGATCAGAGTGGTTTTCCTTGGAGGTGGAAAATTCGTCCACCTGGTTTTATCAATTTGCAAATTCTTCCTCAGTTAGTTAAAAGAATGAAATTGGCCGATATTATGACAATACTAGGTAGCATAGATATCATTATGGGAGAAGTTGATCGTTAAAATGATAATTGATACAACAGAAGTACAAGATCTAAATTCTTTTTCTAGATTGGAATCTTTAAAAGAAGTCTATGGAATCATAGGGATGTTTTTACCTATTTTGACTCTTGTATTGGGAATCACAATAGGTGTACTCGTAATTGTGTGGTTAGAAAGAGAAATATCCGCAGGAATACAACAACGTATTGGTCCCGAATACGCCGGTCCTTTGGGAATTCTTCAAGCTTTAGCAGATGGGACAAAACTTATTTTCAAAGAGAATCTTTTTCCATCTCGAGGAGATACTCGTTTATTCAGTATAGGACCATCCATAGCAGTTATATCCATTTTACTAAGTTATTCAGTAATTCCTTTTAGTTATCACCTTGTTTTATCTGATCTCAATATCGGTGTTTTTTTATGGATTGCCATTTCCAGTATTGCTCCTATTGGACTTCTTATGTCAGGATATGGATCAAATAATAAATATTCTTTTTTAGGTGGTCTACGAGCCGCTGCTCAATCGATTAGTTATGAAATACCATTAACTCTTTGTGTGTTATCAATATCTCTACGTGCGATTCGTTAAAACAGAAACTTTTCTTTTCTTTATTCCTTTTTTTTTTTTCGAAAAGAAATTGAATAGATATCTCCTTTTTTTATTCATCATTCAGTTTGATGACCTAAATCAGATAGTTGTATGAGTGAAAGAAAACAGCTTAGAAATTAGCAGTAAAAAAATGGAGTCTCATTTCCTACGTACAATTACACATACCATGAGATATGTAATATATATATATATATATATATATATATATATATGTGTGTGTGTGTGTGTGTGTGTGTGTGTGTGTGTGTGTGTGTGTGTGTGTGTGTGTGTGTGTGTATTACGTGTGATTGCAAAAAAAGTACCTTAGGACACTTCTTAATAAAAATTAACTTAAAAATATCCTTCAAATATAGTGAAAATCACTGTCATGCGAGGATGAAAAATTGAGAACTAAAATTTCAACTTTCATTAAATTTATTTTCATGAAAGCGATTATATCGACTTCCTTTAAAGTTTGACTTTCTCATTGTTACTTTTAGTGAGATCAATTTTGTTGTTTAAAAATGTACCAAGTAGGGTGATCGGTTCCCTATTTGGTCTGGATTAGTTCCGTGAAGCCTATCAAAAGTACTAGAGTTTTTACTATTTTAGGGTTTTGCTACTATTTTCAAGAAATTGAAATACATATTTATAAATAAATAAAAAAAGAGTTAGACCGGTCAGGTTCTCTCCTTTCCCCTACCCTCGCCCCCTGGGGAATCAGGAAACAGACCGAAAATCATTGATTCCATCTTATGGAATTGGGAACTGGACCGATCCCTATGTTAAAAAATTTGGTCCAGTTCATGTGATTCCCGGTTTGGATGGTTCGACATGCTTACCCTAGTAACAATCATCATAATATAGAATTTCTTGGGTTTTCGAATTAGTCCATGTTTAGAATATTTATGGTAAGACTTTTGCAAACTTGAGCCAAAGCTTTGAGAATAGTGGGGTCAATTGATTAATACTTAGAATATTATGCTAATGATCAAATATTTACTGTTTGATTGCTACCCTCTTATAAAGCGGTGCCGCCATTGGACATAGCCCTCGGGAAAGGAGGGGGGGGGGTGTTGGGTTTGGAGACTTTCTTTTTTCGGATGGGGTTAAAGTTCGCTAATTAGTTAGGGTTTTCAGACGTTTACATGCGAAAATACTAATAAGAGAAACATAATATCAGATAAATAAGTAATATATATTTTCGTAATCAATATTACAAAAAGGTACCATCTACTTTTCAACTAAGTATCCTGCACATAATAGAGGGTTAATATAAGCTCAGCATCACATAAGTTTTGATCGTGTACTCACATATTTTGAAATTTTATATTCTAAAATCAAATGTGCAAGCTTTAAGGCTTATTCTAGAACTTACCATTATGCTGGTTCGTAGGGTTTGCATGCGTGTTCTCCGGGACACCCTTAGCATAGGATGAGGTTAATAAATGGAAGATTGGTTGGACAATGAAGATTTTCAGTTAGATAAAAAAAAATCAAAATTTTAAGTTATCAAAAGAATGCGAAGAATTTTAATTAGATACTCTAAAGTTCTGGATGATATCCCCATAATAATTCAGAAGAAGAAAAGCTCACGAGTACCACAGTGCTCTTTATTTGATAATTTAACACGGTGAATATAATCACTTCATAATGGGCATGACCTCTATATACACCATGGAATCAACTAAGCAGCTTAAAATTACAATTTCTTTAATCACATAGATGTCGCCGGTCATTTGAGGGATTTGATCCCACAAATATGAACATATTAGAGGTTGAAACATCAAGAACATAGATTACATGCAAGGTCATTCGATATATTTTTAGTATCATAGACAATTTTCATAGACTAACTATAAATAAAGCTCGAAATCTTATACTAAAACAAAATAGGTAAATATTATCTTTGGGGTACCATACGCAATTTTATAAGGAACTCTATGTGGCTTAAATCCCTGAAATTTCCCCCTTTAACTCTAACTACAGTTGTCAAATTGAGATACCGAATCGTGTACTTAGATCACAAATTCACGAAAATCGAATTGTCAAATTTGGGCAAAATAATTATAATATTTACCAAATATGTGTGTACCATTTTTGTCAATTTCACTAATACTTTGTTAAAGATCCACAACATTCGCATTTGTTTCCTCGTCAAGAGAACCTAAATGACGAAAATGTTCTAACTTAGATCTAATTTCCATAAATGACTAAATATGAAAAATAAAATGTAATTACTTTTTCCCTCAATGACGCCTATAAAATGCACCATCCTACAACGCAAAGATTCATTCGGGTGAATACTACATCTGCAATAGAGCCGATCGATCGTGATGGAGAGGAGATCATCATCCAAGTTAGCTCTCGTGCTCGTGCTTGTATTCATTTTGCTGGGGGCAAGTTTGCCATCTTCAATGGCCGTGCGTGGTGAGTGCAGCAAGAATGAGGATTGTCGCGTCATCTGTGCCTCAGGCTGTGGACTTTGCAGTGAAACTGAATGCAATTGTTTTGACGGGACGCCGCCAGGTTGCAGTAGCCGTTACCACCTTCGAGGCATAAACACTCCTTGATGAAGCCATATAAGAATATCTACTTGTTTTGATTCATACTTATGTCCTTAACATGAAATACGATATGATTATATGATGATATTTTGGTGAGATATTGCTCCTCTCTTCGTGATATTGCTGTATTTTTGTTTTGCGTAGAAATAATTGCACAGGTTAATTTAATTTTTTCGGCTTGTATAACTAATATAACTCATGAACTTTATTTGACAAAATCGAAGAGGCTTAGCGGTGCGTTTATATCGCATTTGCTATTGTCTAGAATAAACATTTAATAGACTATACTCATTATCAACAACAGTTAATGCTTAATCATATTCACTGATCATAAAAACACCTTGAATCAATTCACTTTTGTGTACCATACGATCAAACATATTTCGATTTTTCTCAAAACAAAGGCATTAGTCCGCTAGAATTTCCATTAGTAAAGGGTTGTCTATGTTTTTATTTTGGAACATGAACTTCTTTGTTTGCTAGAATCAATGGGTTGGCTAAAAAAAATCTGATTTCTCTAATAACATATGATTCGATGTTCACAAATATGAGCTCATTAGAGACTGAGACATGTAAAGCATGGATTAAACAAATTTTCGGTTATCATAGACAATTTTCTTGGACTAATTCTAAATGAAGTTCTTAATCTTACACTAAAAAAATTGGTAAGTATTATCTTTGGGGTGACATATACAATTTTATTTAAGGAACAAAGTGGAATTTAGCTCTAAAATTTCCCTCTCTTACTCTAACTATAGTTGGCAAATTGAGACACAGAATCATGAATTTAAATAATAAATTCATGAATGTGAAATCGAGAATCAAATTGTATTAATGCGGTAAAATAATTTCTATAATTTTTTTTGTCCAAATATGTGTGTACCGATGCAATTGTTTCTCAGTGACATTGGGTTGTTCTAGCCCTTGCAGCCTTCAAAGCATAAACACTTGAAATAAAACATGATTATATGATGATGACTAATTTGGAATTTTTTTTTTCAAAAAATAATTGCTTTTATCGTTTAGAAAAATTAGTCATGCCTAACTATTTTCGTAGATAATGAAATTTTTTTTATCCATTTATTTTTGTAAGCGATATAAACGATTATTTGTTGGAAAATGTCTTCGAAATCGCATATTTATTCAAAAAAATTGCACCCTTGTAATATTGCTCCTCCCTTTATGATTATATTGTACTTATGGTTCGCAATAGATATAGTTGCATAATATAACTTAATTTTTTTGGTCATTTATAACTAATGTAACTCATGAATCTTGTAATAAACATGGTTTTCAAATAACCTTATGGGTTGATTTGGCAAAAGAGACCAGATGAAAGTGTGTGTTGTGGTGTAGTAGCCTCATGGTTTAGCTTGGTGAAAGGGACTTGGTTAGAAGCTTGTGCTATGGCATAGCAACGAGTTCTTCATGGTCTAGCTTGGAGTAAGCGATTAGAATGGAGTTAAGCGTTGGAGATTCAAGTCGAGACATGTTGATACAGATTGATATTTAAATTAAGAGGAAGCAATCCTAACATTAAGCTCACACGTGGGAGAAAAAATTATTAAGATGTTAGAAAAAGTGTCACGATGGAAAATTGGTCTTGTGTAAAGTATTCAATATAAATCATTGGGATTCGCCCCAGTAGCCACCCTTCCAACATGGAAATGGGAGGTGAGGGGTTCAAATTCCCACATTCTCAGGGGGGATGGGATGAGGACGCGTAAGTTTTAGGAGTGGGTTTCAACTCCCACACCCTACAAGAGGCAAGGCAAAAGTCTGAGATTGAGTGTAGAGTAGGAATATAGTAGGACTGACCAAAAAAATTATTTAATATATCATAAGTGGAAATATGTTGATGCAAAAGAAAACCTGAGCTAAAGAGGAGCAGAGCTAACACGAAGGTAACACGTGAAGGAAATATTATTAAGATATACGTGTGAGGTGCATTGAAATAAAAGTTACTGTCACGAGACAAACAACTAAGCGAATTTGTGGTGAAACATAGGAAGCAAATTTACAAGATCCCTTTGTCCTATCACCTGAAGAAATCTATAATCTCAATGGCCCTATTAGAAAAAGCAGCCAAGAACCACATTACCTTGGCTAATGACGAAACCTTACATGCCACAATCAATGAATGAGCAAAACATATATGCATGATTATTCCCTAATCGGGCCAGATTACATCCATGAAATACCTGATTCAACTTCGTGAAACTCACTTATGAATAGTTTGGCTTACCAGATTATCGATCTTATCAAAATCATCAGCAATGCTCCCTTCGCCATCATCTAGAAGACCAGAACAAAAGGTTAACAAGTCAATGATTGCATATGGATCTATCATAAGACTCATTATGAATACTAGGCAAAACTAAGACGAACCTTAGAAATGAAGAAGACAACAATCACTAAATCTCTAATGCAAGAAATGAAGAAGTAAATTCATAGTAAAAATAAAAACATTGGTCTATCAAGTACCCAAACCTCCAACTACATCAATCATCCAGAGAAATTGATATTGAGTTTGGCTTCGTGGTTGTAGTTGACAATTGTCACGCCCCGATCCTCAGGCACGCACACATCCGTCTCTCTTTGTCGATTTTATAATGCGATATCCCAAGACAATGTATCGCCGACCCTTTCATTTTTAGGCACATGCGGAAGCAATTAAAATCCCCAGACAACAAAATAATGTGATAGAAAAGCAGGGCCATATTTTTCATATTGAAATTTATAACCAAACTTTTGTACAAAACACAAACCACTTCATAACGATTCACATCAAAATGGAGATCTCAAAAGAAGACAGAAACTTAGACGAGCTGGGCCGTACTCAAGACCCCTCTCAGGATTGTCTTCTTCTTCCAAAAATCTTTCTCCTTAAGATTCGCCTCCGAGTTCTCCTTCTCAGATTCCTCCTCCTCAGCTCTTCAGCGAGGTCCTGAAATGGTTTCCCCAAACTGAGATGAGACTACGTCTCAGCGAGTTCTACCCCATTAAGCCTGATTAGTAAACCATTATACTAAAGGTTGCCTAAACACGCACAGGGTAGAGGACTTACCTTGGCCTCAGATCCCACCTGCAAGTCAGTACAATTCACAATAAACACCCATTCACTTCAAACAAATCGAACTAGTCGATTACATGTCATACAATTCAATCCCCACTGTGAGATATTTAAAAGCTAGGCCACGTGCATTCTCCAGAACGACCTTCCAAGTCTCCGAGCCACGTGCCTCAAACCTCGAACCCACGTGCATTCTCTAAGGCGACCTCTTCGCCAAGGTGGTACATTAAGCCACCGAGCCACGTGTCCTTTTTACGATGCCCGGGCCCACATGCATTCTCTAAGGTACTCGCTTACCAAAGTGACGCATCAGATCACCGAGCCACGTGCCCTTTTAGATGCCATTCCTAATACTGGACCCACGTGCATTCTCTAAGGTACTCACTTACCAAAGTGACGCATCAGATCACCGAGCCACGTATCCTTTTAGATGCCTGGGCCCACGTGCATTCTCTTAGGTGTTATCTCACCAAAGTGATGCATCAATTCACCGAGCCACGTGCCCTTTTAGATGCCAAACTCTGTCACTGAGCCACGTGCATTCTCCAGGACGACATACCGAGTCTCCGAGCCACGTGCATTCTCTCAGGCGACCTTTTCGCCGAGGTGACATATTCAACCACTGAACTCACGTGCATTCTCTAGGTGATATTCCAATTCACCGAGCCCACGTGTCCTCTTTCAAATTTTTACCAATTTACTTTCAATATCGACAACCAATGCCAACGATTCTCAATCAAATAATTAAATCAACTCAACAAAGCATTATAAATACTAAATAACATACTTGGCTATTTACCAATCAACAATTCAATCTCAATCAATTCCAATCAATTTAGGGTAAATCCCTAAAATATCACAATTTATTCAATTCCATACAACGTGGAGCTCAAATAAATAAACGGACCACGTCACAACGATCAACACAAGATTTCAGTCGTCGGCCATCAAAATCTTAATTTCCAAAAAATAATTTATTTATTTATTTATTTCGAAAATTAAATAATCAATATTAAAAATTCAATTTAGCTCAAAATAAAGCCCGATTAAATAAACGGACTTCACCACGGTCATCAGCATAATTTTCCGGTTCCAAGCCATCTCAGTTGAATTTTGGGAAAATAAATAATTATTTAATTTAATTCCGAAAATTAATATTTAAATACTAAAAATTCCACTTAGGCCCGAAAAGCCTAATTGGAGCCCACTAAGGGTCGGGAAAAATCCTGAGGCACTTCCAATAATTAGTAGACCATGTCTACTTGCTAATTACGCATTCAATTTATCTAATTCGCATCACAATTGGCTAATAATTGCTAATTTATTCTAATCTAACAACCTAAACATAATTAATTAAATCTAAACCAACCTTAAGCATAATTAGCCAACTAATCTGGATTAGTGAGATTACTCACCAAATCGCGCGCAAATCGGATCAATCCGACGGCGGCGACGCGAGGAACAACAAACTCCAAAGCACGGCTCGGGTTCGGGGCCTGGAAATGGCCCAAAACGAGCCCGAAGTTGCTGGAAACCGACTTGTGGGTTTGCTGGACGGGGCTGGCCGGGGCTGCTCCGGCGGCTAGGGCGGCAAGGGGAGGCCGGCGGAGGGTGAGGGGGACACGGGGGAGGTCCGGCGGGGCTGGGCGGTGGCCGGAGGTGGCCGGACGGGGGCTGGACAGAGGCGAAAAGCAGCTGGGTCGCGCGGATTCGCTCGGGGGAAGAACGTCTGGGCGGAGGAAAGGGCTGGCGGCGCACGGCGGCAAGCGGCGCGCGCACGAGCGCGAGCGCGGGCGCGGGCGTGCGGTGCGGCGGCGTGACGAGCAGCGACGGCTGAGGGGCGAGCTGCTGTCTCCGATTTTTGCTTCTGGTTTCGCTTGCTCGATCGTGCGAAGGAGAAGAAGAAGAAGAAAGAGAGAGAGAGAGAGAGAGAGAGAGAAGGGATAAGTCTTGACCAGTCAAAAGGGAAGAGAGAGAGAGAATAGGCGGTGGGGAATTCTCACGAGGGGGAAGGGAAAGGGGAAAGGAGAGAGAGAGAAAAGAGAAAAGAAATAAAATAAAGAAAAGAAGAGAGAGGGAGAGAGGGAAATAAAATATTACCTTTCCACTTATTTTATTTCATTTCTCTTTCCCTTTCTAATTTCTTTCGGGCTTTAATTTTTCTTCTGATAATTTATTTATTGAATTTTGGACTCGTCAATAAATTGACGATGATGAACGAGATCCTAAAAATAAGAATTAGGACGTGCTTAAAATTCGATTCCCGAAATCGAGTTCAATTTCGTGGTTAAAAATCGATCATACGTAATTTTAGCTCAATCCAACCAATTAAGTAGCTTTTAGGGATTTTACAGCTGATACATCCCTTAACGGCTTCACCCAATAGGTTAGTTAACCCGTGAGTGATCATTTCGAAAAAAAAGGGCGTAAAGACGTCGATTTGCGCCATTTCACTTTATCGAAACGGGGTCAAATTTCAGAATGTCATAGCAATTCTATATCAAATTTGTGATGAAAATGAGAATTAGCTAGACCTATCAAAGGGGTGAATCGGGTTGGGTTTGGTTTGGTCAAAAATGGGTCAATCCATATTTGACCCATATTCATGTAGTGTAAATCTAATGACCCATACCCAACTTGACCCGGCCTGTATTGCTAAAACCCATTATTTTTCTAAGAAAACCTAGGAAAACCCGCGCCCACTTTAAGCCATATGCTAATTGGATAATGACTTCAAGTTAAATTAAAAAAGAAAATTAGAAAATAAAAATAGTAAAAATAAAAAATGTTAAAAAAAAACCTCTAAATCGAAATATTTATAAAGAATTTGACCATGCACATGCTTCTCTTGTCTGAAGTGAAGATTCTATTGAGCAACTGAAAATTGCAATGTGAAACTAAGTATTAGCTGCTTGAACATCATCTAATGAAGCATCTGTGACGACCATAATGAAAATGGTCTTTCACAAGTTAGATTTACGCGGGCTTCGTCAAATTTGGAATTGGATGTTCCTTTGTGCAACAAAAGTAAATGCATCAAGAGACTCCGAAAATTTTGGCAACAAAGAACTCGACTCATTTTCCGGACACCAATTTCCAAGTTCAATCCGCCAAAAGCAAACAAGATAATCAACACTAAGACTAGAATAAATTTGAATTATGAGATGAATATGTGGCTCTTCTCTAGCTATTAATATTAATGGACTGTACTAGAGATGAATGTGTATATATCATGGAATTTTATCGTTTGGCAAATGGAGATGAATGGGGAACAACAAACTTTTACATCATTATAAGTTAGGATCAATTCAACGTAAGAGAAAGCCTCCACAATAACCTTACAATTGAAGAGTGCCAAAGTAATGCTTTCCAGAATGCCTCTACATTCAATGAAGACCACGATAATCTCAACAGTTGCTAAACATTGTTGTTATGGCTGGGTTTATCATCATGAATTTGTGAGAACTTCCATAGATTTCAACTCAGTACATTGATCCTTATGAACCTACAACATGACAAAAACCATTGTAACCATGCTACTCTAAATTTGGAGAGAAAAGAGATAATTTAATCATGAACTTTTTAGATAAAAGAAAGTACTTCATGCAAATAGTCGTAGAAGTCGATAATGAGAGACTGGTCATCGAGATCTTCCTCAGGCAAAACTCTAAATAACCAATCTATGGTGCATAGCTTAGCCTCCACATTTTTAGGTGAAAGGAAACTACAATATTTATTTAGGATGCGTCCAATGCTAAAGGCCAACTCTAAGATTATTTAGGACAGCAGAATTCCCAGCACCCTAATCAGGTTTAACGAGAAGGAAATTGCATAAGAAGATATATATCAATTATGAGACATGAAATGAAAAGCAATATAATCACCAAATTTCTTAAACAAAGTATCCATTCTATGTAGGCAGGTACATCTAAGAACAAAGGTGTCCATAACTCTCTAGATCCGGGGAAGAGATATTGAAAATCTCAAATTGACGCTAGTACTATCCATTTCATTTCCACCTGGCTTGACATATTTTAATCATGGAGTTAGATTTCGAGTATTCTTATTGACTAGCCTCCTAAAAGAAGGAAACAAGCATATGGATGTATTAAGGAACAATGTGTCGCATTTAGATGAAACAGAGGAGGCCCAAAAAAGAGAGACAAAGAGAGCATATTCATACCCGTGATTCTACAAGTCGTTGGATGAAGAGCCCCGAGGAAATTATAGAGACGACCAACAAAGAATGAAATATTCATCAAACTCATGAACATGAAACTGGAAAAAACCTGACAAAAGAAAGCAACTGCATGAGAAAAACAACACCTTTTTTTTCTGGGGTTTGCGGGTCAACTATGATAAGCTTTGGTCCTATATAAGAAGCACAAAATCCATGTCAATATGATGTACTTTTTTTTTTTTTTTGGTCAGATATGATGTACTTGATTCACATCAAAATTAACTATCCTAATCATCAGTGTCATGCTAAGATTACCAGACAACGGTCTTGCACTTGATGGAAGGGTGAAATGGAAATGTGAAAAGCATAAGTATCGCAACTTCTTCCTTTGCTTTCTGAAGCACCAATTCAAATGAGGATTCTCCATAAAGGAAGCAATACCTAATTCCCTCATAACACATATTCCCCAGAATGCCTACTAAACGACACACGGACAAACCAAACTCAACGTACCGGTAATTTAAAACAACTAAACTAGAAATGAAAACAATGGGAACACCCATTTTTGCTGCTCACTGTCCACCTCTTCCAACTCAAAGGAAGCAACTTCACGCCCCAACCTATCACAAAATAAATTGGGGCCAGCTGACAGAGGAAACCCAAATTTTCTTCTTAGCTACTACTGACAGTTAACAATAGTTATGAAAAAAATAAGTTCATCCTACATTACTTCCATTATATAGCAATTTGTATTGACAAACGATTACATGCCTACATTACTTGACGTTTATTTTTCCTGGACTCTTACACACCCAGCATAATCAGTTACTTTCAAAGCTCCTCATTCCACCACTCGATGGTTGCCATAACCCACGTTTATTGACCCTTATCGTTCGTGGCTTCCGAGATCCACAATTCCATAATCTGATGATTATGTTGCTTCACCTCTTCACGGATGCATCCGAAATTGTAGGTTTCATGACTTAAATAATTACTATATTTTCAGCTTGTCGAGAGTCATGTTAGTTGTGCCCTTTGTCGATTAGGTGAGGCCTTATATTCTACGATCTATAAGACATAAAAAATCAAATGCGAAAGCCAGGATCAATTATAAACAAACCACCCGCCATTGTTCGTATTCACGTTCGTCGGAAAATCCTGAAAAATACACCATCGGTATATGAGAGGTAATTGTGTTAGACCTTATAAATACATCATTAGAAATGAACGATCGTTCTTTTATATATCGTCTCCCTTCAAGACGGTTACTAAAATGGGTGGTTGTCACGAAAATGTACGAAATGTGGAACAATTACATGTCGAATAACTGCCACTTTAAAGTGAAAATATGGGTCTGGAAATGTGGGATCACAAAAATAAATAATATGATCTAGTTTTCCTTTCGTATATTTCGCTAAAACTAATCACCGATCACTTTGGTTGCATTTACTAGCTAAGAGCTTGCTTCTGCTGCATCTTGCTTTGTCTTTTTAACCTGAGTTGACACTAAGGGTCCGTTTGTTTCTAGGAAAATATCATGTTTCCGGAAAACATTTCCTAGAAGTCATTTTGACTATATTTTTTGGTGTTTGGACGAAACCTAAATTTCAAGTGGAAAATATTTTCCACCGTTCATTAGCGAATTTAATTGTTTGGGAAAAATTATCAAAAATTGAATTTTAATATTTTTAATTCAACAAAAAATTAGTTTTATTTTTTTAATATTTTTTAAATGAAATTTTAATTGTTTGTATTTTTTAAAAATCGAAATTTTTATTATTTCTTTCTTTTTCTTTTTCTTTCTTCCTTTTTTTTTCATTCCTCCTTCCTCTTCCTCCTTCCTCCCGGCTCCTCCTTCCTTAGCCACCGCATGCTTGACGATGGTCGGCTGCCTAGTGGCTAACCAAGACCCAGTCGCCAGATCTGGTGAGCTCGAGACTTAGCTGATCTTGCTCGAGCTCGCCAGAGTTTCGCCGAGCTTTGGCGAGCCGCGAGCTTGCCGGATCTAGCGGCGAGCTCGGGCTTGCCTAGATTGGGAGCCCGAGCTCGCTACCAAATTCGATGAGCTCGCGACTCGCTAGAGCCGACAAACCTCTAACGAGCTCAGCCGAGGCTCGAGCCCTGCCCAGTTCGCCGGATCTGGCAAGGCTTGAGCTCGTTGGACATGGGCGAGCTCGGCTTCGCCAGATTGAGCTAGGTGGAGCCTCGTCGGCCTGGGGTGAGGCTCGAGGTGGCTCAGGGCTAGTCGCCATTTGCCACCGTGGCTGGTGACTGGCCACCAAGGAAGAAGATGAAATGGAAAAAAAAATTAAAAACTTGATTACAAAAACAAAAAAGAAAAAGAAAGCATAAATGTGTTGGTGAAAAGAAACAAGGTAAAAGAAGTTATGGAAAATGTTTTCCTCTTCTCAAAAGAGGAAATCATTTTCCACAATCTTACGAAGAGATTTTCCATTGACCGGAAAACATTTTCTTTGACCATCTATTTTCCACCATCCGAACACCGGAAATTCCGGAAAATGTTTTCTTGGAAGTTGTTTTCCGCGAAACGAACGGATCCTTAAAGTCGGTTTTCTTTTTGGTCAACACTACCGTAGATTCAATATAGTCAAAATAGCATTGAACGTGGTGATGGGGCACACACCGAAGGAGAGGTTGAACGTGGAACTCCAATTATAGTTAATCAGTATGGCATGGTAAGAAGACCCCGAAATTGTTGTGAATATATGGCTTCGAAATGGGTTGAACAATGAAATCGGATCGAATAAAACAACTCGAACTTTGAGGCGTGATATCACTTTCTTTAAGGATTTATTTGCTCCACAACGTTGCTAATGGTTACCGGCAAAAATCCTCCAGGATACAACAAAGTCTCGGATGAGAATACTAAATAGCAATTCTAGTATTTCTCCAAGGTCTCTCTAAGAAACAATCGAACAATTGGCTGTAGTTTTTCAGAAAGAAGACTCGAAAAATGACCACGCTTTTCTTTCCGAAAAATGACAAGTATATATATGAAACAGTCTTGCAACTCTTCGTGAAAATTGCGAACAAACACGTCTTTAGAAAATTGTTCGGATAAACAAATGCAACTCTTCGGAAGAAGTCGAAATACAAACAATTGCAATTCTTCAGGAAAATTAAAAAACCGAATAGGTAATTTTCCAAAGGTTGTCTTGAAAAGACAAACAAAATTTGGAATAATTTTTTTTTTAAATAGAATTTCGAATTTTTTATTTATATTTCATTTCCGGAATTCTCAAATTAAAAGGCAACCTTTGAACTAAAAATAAAAAAATAAAAAATAAATAGCAAGGGATTAATGCTAATTAAACCGCGGGCAATTATTCGCGCACCCGCACGCGGGTATGGTGGGGTTCACTCCCACCTAATCACTCCTTTAACTACAAAAGGAAATCTCACATATTTAAACTGACCCACTTGCTCCCACCTTTTCTATGTGGGGCAAAGTAAAAAGCACCCATTTTGTTTTAACAAACAAAATTCCAACAGAAATAGCAGTGTCACGAAAGATTGAGTGGTGATGGGCATGAAGAATCTTGACACTTCCCTATGAGCTTCCATACGAGACTTTGCAATCCCTTGGCATGTATTCGAATGATGACATCTCGTTGATTAGGAAAAAAACTCAGGCAACAAAATGCGCCTATCTTTCGCAAGGCATGTGCTGCAATTTAAGTGTGTCGTGGAAGCAAGCTAAAACTATGGGTGATATTCCTGAACAGCATCGGTCTCTTGGATTTCCTATGGATCATGTTGGTGTTGGAATTCGGGCCAACGATTCATGTTTGGCCCCAGTCGAACTATATTCGAGGATACATTGTGGCGTTAAATGCGAGTAATGACGCTAAACTGATTGACTTTAATCCAGTTAATTGCAGTTGGCCAAGTGAAATTGTTACAAATTTGATGAGAAAGTACTCCCATTGTAGAAAATTGCAATGCATGGATGTATATTATAATGTCATCTCGATATGTTGTTACTTTAATTTTTCCGTTGTTCAATTTCTTAAATTTGATGGAGTAAAAACCCAATTTCTTGCTCAAGATGCCATTCCCTTTGAGAACTCGGGATTGGTCGAGGAGCTCACCTCGACAACCCAATATTGAGTTTGCATTCCTTTCTCAATTGTTGGTCCTTTTTTAACACATAAGCACTGGATTCATTTCAAAGTTTTCGATTAAGTGAAGTCGAGCAACAATTAACATGGTACGCCTCATATTTTCATTTCAGTAGTTTTAGCCCATTCAATTGGCCCAAGTTAATGTCAGGGTACCAATCTCTTAGTTTTTCTTTTTTCAGTAAGTATCATCCAAAAACGTGAACTTTAATCCTGTCATTATTACATTGCTTTATATCACCTGTTTGCATTAGTATGATATCCTCAAATGTCAGATTCGTGGCAAGGTGACCCCGACAAGCTAACTCTATGGAAATATATCCAACGGCTGTCTCATAAAATGTCCTCATTATGCACTAATTCCATTTTTCCAAAATCTATCTGTGTAACATTTTTGGTAGGGTCGCTAATATATTAATAAAAGAATCCACACATTTACGTCCATTTCCTCTTAAAGAAAAAAACCAAAAGGCAGAAAAGATCTCAGATTTGTTCCTATATATGAGTAAAAATAAAAAACGAGACCTAATTACTTTCTCTCCCAATGATGCCTATAAAATGCGCCATCCTACACACAAGATTCATTCGGATATAAATTACGTCTGCAATAGAGTCGATTCAACCAGATGGAGAGGAGTTCATCATCCAAGATAGCTCTCGCGCTCATGCTCGTCTCCGTTTTGCTGTGGGCTAGTCTGCCATCTTCAATGGCCGCGCCTGGTGAGTGCCGGAGTAACGGGGATTGTCGCACTATTTGCGCCTCAGGCTGTGGACTTTGCACCAACACCGAATGCAATTGCTTCGACGGGACGCCGCCGAGTTGCAATAGCCGTTACCGCCTTCGAAAAATAAACACTCCTTGATGATGCCATATGAGAACTTTTACTTACTTGGATTCATATTTATGTCCTTATCATGAAATAAAATATCATCACACGATGATATTTAAGTGAATTATCGTTCCTCTCTTTGTGATTTTGCTGCACTTTTGGTCCACAGAGAAATAACTGCATAGATCAAACGAACTTTTGTTCCTTATAACTAACAAAACTCGTGAAAATTATCTGAAAGCAACCTAAAAATAACTTTGCTGACATATACTCCTAAATTGTACATTAGTACATGGATGCTTCAAGTTTCAATTCGTCTTCTCAAGTAATAGTCTCTATGGAGCTTTCAAGAGCACCAAGCCCGAGGTGGCTGATGCTAGGCGAGGCGTAGAGAGGATAGATGCTCACACTAAGTTCCTAATTCAAAAAAAAAAAAAAAAAAAAAAACAAACTTTAGATTGAGTGACAAATATGGTATTTTTTTTTTGTCACATAAAAGAACACAAACTTTAGGTTCTGTGACAAATTTGCCCCAACTTTTTATTGCCTTGAAAAAAATCACCAACTCTTACTTAGATCCAAAATCTAGCTCCTTTTAACTTAGATTCATCGATTGTTCTTAGCAATAAATTCATGTGCATTTGTTGACAAGATGTAAAACATTATTCATTGTTTTCTTGTTTGAACCACAGCTTGAAGAATAGCAGTAAAGCTACTCATCGTTTCTTACACTTTTTTGGAAAGTCAAAAAGATCTCCAGATTAAATTTCTTTGGTTAGATTTTGCCGCTTTATCGTAATATGAAGTTGTAGACCACCGCCTATTAAAGAGACACCATGGATGAAATCTGCCAACCTCACGACTAGAACATTTTTTTAAACAAAGTTGATTTCAAATAGAGATTTAATGGTAGGGGCCAGATTTGAGATAAGGTAAAAATTTGTGATTTTTTACAAGATACGAAAAAGTTGGGGCTAGAATTGTCATTTGACTTAAAGTTGGTACTTTTTTACAAGACAACAAAAAGTTTAGGCTAATTTTGTTACTCCACTAAAAATTGCTGTTTTTTTATGAGATAAAAAAAAGTTCAGGCTAGATTTATCATTTGACCTGAAATTAGTGTTTTTTTTTTTTTTTAATTAGCCCCATAGTGAGAGATAGAAAGTTCAGCAAACATCTCAGGAGCCACTACTAACTTACAGTCGGAATGGGCCTCGACGAAAGAGGGGAAGCAATGGCAGAAGCCATAATTCATATTTGCCGTACTCTTGTCTTATTAGTCTTTTGTCTTGCTCGATTTAATCAAATTAAAGACTTTGTTAGAGGATCGAGTATATCCCCGGGCACATGTATAGGTGTTGGCATCTTAAAACCCCAAGTCTGGAATTTTCTGATCCTCGTAACATTGAGTTTGTTTGGATTCCAAAATCTAATGTTCAAGCTTTAAAGCTTATTCTAGAACTTACCATTACACTCGTTCATGGGGTTCACATGTTCTCCGGGACACCCTTTTAAATCAATGGAAGAGTGGTTGGACAATCAAGATTTTCATTTAGATAAAAAAAAATAATAAATTATGATTTCATGAATTGTATGTGAAGAATTTTAATTAGATGTTTTAAAGTTCCGGATGATATCCCCACAATAATTCAAAAGAAGAAAAGCTCATGAGTACTCTAGTGCTTAACATGGTGAATAATCACTTCATAGTGGGCAGGACCTCTATATATATCATGGAATCAATTGAGCAACTCAAAATGCTAATTTCCTTACATATGATTGTACCGGGTGTTTGTGGGATTTGATCCCACAAATATGAACTTATTAGAGATTGAAATATCCAAAGCATAGATTACGTGCGAATTCATTCAATATATTTTCAGTACCATAGACAATTTTCTTAGACTAACTATCAATAAAACTCGAAAACTTATACTGAACAAATAGGTAAGTATTATCTTTGTGGTACCATACACTATTTTATTTTAGGGAACAAAGTGGCTTATTTCCTTGAAATTTCTCTCTCTAACTCTAACTACAATTGTCAAATTGAGATACTGAATTGTACATTTAGATCGCAAATTCACGAGAACCAAATTGTAAAAATACAGTAAAATAATGAAATTTCCCAAATTTGGATGCACCTTTTTTGCTAATTTCACTAGTACTTTGTTAAAATATATACAAAATTCTCATTTGTTCCCTCATCGATTAAACCTAAATGATGAAATGTTCTAACCCAGATTTGATTTCCATAAATGAATAAATGTGAAAAATAAAATGTAATTACTGTTTTTCCCCTCAATGATGCCTATAAAATGCACCACCTTACAACGCCAAGATTCATTCGAGTGAATAATACATCTGCAACAAGGCTGATTGATCGTGATGGAGAGGAGATCATCATCCAAGTTAGCTCTCGTGCTCATGCTCGTGTTCGTTTTGCAATGGGCAAGATTGCCATCTTCAATGGCCGTGCATGGTGAGTGCAGCAAGAATGAGGATTGTCGCGTCATCTGTGCCTCAGGCTGTGGACTTTGCAGTGAAACTGAATGCAATTGTTTTGACGGGACGCCGCCAGGTTGCAGTAGCCGTTACCACCTTCGAGGCATAAACACTCCTTGATGAAGCCATATAAGAATATCTACTTGTTTTGATTCATACTTATGTCCTTCACATGAAATACAATATGATTATATGATGATATTTTAGTGAGATATTGCTCCTCTCTTCGCGATATTGCTGTATTTTTGTTTTCGTAGAAATAATTGCACAAGTTAATTTAATTTTTTCGGCTTGTATAACTAATATAACTCATGAACTTTATTCGACAAAACTGAAGAGGCTTAACAGTGCGTTTATATCGCATTTGCTACGCATTTGCTATTGTCTAGAATAAACACTTAATAGACTATACCCATTATCAACAACAGTTAATGCTTAATCATCTTTACTGATTATAAAAACACCTCGAATCAATTCACCTTTGTGTACCATACGAGCAAACATATTTCGATTTTTCTCAAAACAAAGGCATTAGTCCGCCAGAATTTCCATTAGTAAAGGGTTGTCTATGTTTTTATTTTGGAACGCGAACTTCTTTGTTTGCTAGAATCAATGGGTTGACTAAAAAAATCTGATTTCTCTAATAACATACGATTCGATGTTCACAAATATGAGCTTATTAGAGACTGAGATATGTAAAGCATGGATTAACTGCAAGGTAATTCAACATATTTTCGGTTATCATAGACAATTTTCTTGGACTAATTCTAAATGACGTTCTTAATCTCACACTAAAAAAATTGGTAAGTATTAGCTTTGGGGTGACATATACAATTTTATTTAAGGAACAAAGTGGAATTTAGCTCTAAAATTTCCCTCTCTTACTCTAAGTATAATTGGCAAATTGAGATACCGAATCATGAATTTATGATGCGATAAAATAATTTCTATAATTTTTTTTGTCCAAATATGTGTGTACCGATGCAATTGTTTCTCAACGACGTTGGGTTGTGTTAGCCCTTGCAGCCTTCAAAGCATAAACACTCGAAATAAAACATGATTATGTGATGATGACTAATTTGGAATTTTTTTTCTCAAAAAATAATTGCTTTTATCATTTAGAAAAATTAGTCATGCCTAACTATTTATGTAGATAATGAAAAAAATTTCTATCCATTTATTTTTGTAAGCAGTATAAATGATTATTTGTTGGAAAATGTTTTCGAAATCACATATTTATTTGAAACAAATGCACCCTTGTAATATTACTCCTCCCTTTATGATTATATTGTACTTTTTTTTGCATAAAACAACACATTTTTATTTTGGTCATTTATAACTAATGTAACTCTTGAACTTTATGTGAAAAAACCAAATAATTACTATATTAACTTAGATCTATAGTGACATATCCATTGATGATGAAAATATCTTGAGGAGAATTATGAAAAATGTCTTAAACATATTACAATCATACCAATTTAGTCTTAAACTTATTTTTTTTTTACCAATTTAGTCTTAAATATTTTGCATTAAGCCAATTTAGTCATTTGGTTAATATTAGCTAGCCGACACCAACGTAGACACTTTGGTCGATGCCAATCATTTAGCTGATACTGATGTGGACAATTTTTAATAATTTCTTTATTTTTTTTCCAATTTTTTTTTATATTTCTTTTCTTTTTCCTTTTTTTTTCCCCTCATTCTTCCTCTAGCCTGCTAGCCAGAGGCGAGGGCCACCAAGGTTAGCCTTCTTGGCCAATGGCAAGGCTCATGCCTATTGGCCATTGGCGAGGGCAAGCCTCACTTCACCATGGCGAGGCCAGCCTCACCGTCCTTAGGTGAGGCCCTGCTAGATTTGGCGAGGCTTGGCCTTGCCTAGCCATGGCAAGGTGGCCTTGCTGTCATCAAATGAGGCTTGCCCTCACCCATGGCCGATGGGAGCGAGCATTGCCATTAGTTGGTGAGATCTGCGAGCAGAGGAAGAAGGAAGAGGGAGGAAAAGAAAAGAAAAATAAAAATAAACAATTCGAAAAAATAAATATTATTAAAAAATTATTCATGTTATTGTTAGTCAGTCAAAATTGGCTAAATAGATTGAATTGGCACAAATATAAGATAATAAAGTGTATACTATTATTTTTAAAGCAACAAATCTCATTTGCAGCGTTTTAAATGGTTTTTTTTTATATGAAAACTGTTTATACAATCTAACCAAACTATAATTAACTAATTGATTATGCAGATATTCTTATTCATCAATTCATGTGTATCTCCCCCCCCCCCCCCCCCGAAACACTGAAAAAGCAAACAATTCACTCAAGAAGCCGTATCGTGGACGTTGTGTTCACACTCAAATCACTTTACTCTTTATATATATATATATGATCAATTAGCCACTTCGATACATTTGAATCCTTCTGTTAATTATGTCGTTTTTAATTGAACGAAAAATGCCGCACTACCTTTTTTTTATATACTTTTTTAATGCTACATGGTGAGTAATAACGGAGGCCATGTGCATTCAGATCCATTCAAACTAAACAGAGTCGAGAAAAGGAGTAAAGTGGATAATGGCGATGAGCTTATAGGACTTAAATGCAAAAATCAAAGTATATTATGGTGACAAGTTTTAAGACCCTTGTAGTAATTGTCCCGCTATAAACAAACAGCCGAATTTATACTCATAAAAAAATTCAGAAATAATCGTGTCAATAAGCCACCAATGTTTTTCAAGCTGCAAAAATATTGTCTGAATATATTATTACCTAAACAAGCGAAAACTTTTGCGGTTCAGTTGGTTGAGCAATTTTTGCATATTATTTCTTTAATGACAAGATTCGGTTCACTCCAGCACCTCTTCCTCAATGTCCAGTTCGATTTTCCAAAAACTAGAAGCTACATACGTTACTATTCAAAATCAGTACATTTCATTCCGCATAGACATATTCCTAAAGTAATTTTACAGTGGAATTATTAAAAAAAAAAATTAAGTGCGAGAATAGAAAACGGAAAATCAAGAAGAAAATAGCGACGTGCCTTCTTGATTTTGTATATTTTGAAATATTTTTCCAAAAGTGATAGTAATTGATGAAAAAACAAAAAAAAAATTAATGTAAA
Organism: Eucalyptus cladocalyx; assembly: GCA_017140615.1. Classification (NCBI taxonomy): domain Eukaryota; kingdom Viridiplantae; phylum Streptophyta; class Magnoliopsida; order Myrtales; family Myrtaceae; genus Eucalyptus; species Eucalyptus cladocalyx. Next base: position 25,290,440 of record CM029516.1, read on the forward strand.
TTCTTCGAGAAGTCGCATTATTTATATATTGCTAAGTCGACCACTTGACAATTTCCCAACAATGTCTATGGCATCTACAAAAAAAAAAAAAAAAAAAAAAAAAAAAAAAAAAAAAAAAAGGTCGATCTCACAAGCAGCTTAGCTTTTGGCAAATAATTAATTATCCTACACGTTAAGTCCAACGCATTTTCGATAAAATGCTTGTCTCAACCCGAATTCACATGGATCGAGTCCATGCTGAAGATGCAATGAGGGTGTCACCGATTAGGTGAAGGAGAATGTAATGGCTTGGAAGTCAACAATGAGAAATTGGTCATCAAGATCTTCCTAGGCAAAACTTTAAATAATCAATCTCTGGTGCATAGCTTAGCCTCCACATTTTTAGGAGAAAGGGAACTACAATATTTACTTAGGATGCATCCTCCAATGCTAAAGGTCAACTCTAAGACTATTCAGGACAGCAGAATTCCTAACACCCCGATCAAGTTTAACAAGAAGGAAGTTGTATAAGAACATATATATACATATATATAAAAGAAAAACCTTATGTTCACCAAATTTCTTAAACAAAGTATCCATTTTATGTAGGCAGGTACATCTAATAACAAAGGTGTCCATAACTCTCTAGATCTGGGGAAGAGATATTGAAAATCTCAAATTGACGCTAGTACAATCCATTTTATTTCCACCTTGCTTGACATCTTTTAATATGGAGTTAGATTTCGAGCATTCTTATTGACTAGCCTCCTAAAAGAAGGAAACAAGCACATGGATGTATTAAGGAAAAATGTGTCGCATTTAGATGAAACAGAGGAGGCCCAAAAAAGAGAGACAAAGAGAGTATATTCATACCCGTCATTCTTCAAGTCTCTGGATGAAGAGCCCCGAGGAAATTCTAGAGACCACCAACAAAAAAGGAAATATTCATCAAACCCATGAACATGAAATTGGAAAAAATAAAAAAATAAATAAAAACTGACAAAACGAAGCAACCGCATGAGAAAAACAGCACCTTTTTTTTTTTCCAGGGTTTGCGGGTCAACTATGATAAGCTTTGGTCCTATATAAGAAGCACGATATCCATGTCAATATGATGTACTCGATTCACATCAAAATTAACTATCCTAATCATCAGTATCATGCTAAGATTACCAATTTACCAGACAATGTGTTGGAAGATATGCAGGGTCTATTTTTGGTTATGATCGTGCATTAGATCAATTAGGGATTAGATTGATATTGATTCGATTGTAAAAATATTTCCTTTCCCTTTATTCATGTATCTACTGTATTATAATTACAGTGTAATGAACATTGAATGATATAGAGAAAATACAGAAAAATTCCCTAAAAGCTCTACATTTTCTTCTTCCCTTCGCCTTGCTCTTTGCTTCTCTACGCCTTCTGACATGGTATCAGAGCTTTGTTCTTGATTCCGCTTCCGCATACATTGATTGCCTATCGGAGCTTCTTGATCTGCAAAACCAGATCAAAGCAGAAAAGGAATCAAATATTTATTAGAGAAGAAAGAAGCAGAGGAGGATACTCACCATGAATCCACCAGAAAATTCATCCTCTGGCATGGATGTGCAACCTACAGGAGAGGCTACATATGCACAACAAATTCAAACCACAATTCCAGCAATTCAACAGCAAACTCAAGTTCCAATTCTGCCATGGCAGTATCACCCGACTCAGTCAAACATGGGGTTGCCTGTCTCTGGGCATCCTTACCATTGGGTACCATATCCTTGGTACGTTGGGGCAGCCCCAAATACATCATCGCCGGGGACTGGGAGCAGTCTGAGCAACCCCCAGTCCGATGGGAGTCCGCCAACCACGAATGGGGCAAACTCAGCCGTCGGTTCAGGACAAGTTAGCGGGTCAGGTGAACCGGGTTTAGGGTCGAATCCCTACCCAGGTATTTCCAATGCGACTTATGGGTCCGGATTTAGCGGATCGGGTACAGGGGCGAACCCTTACCAAAATTTCGCACCAGGCTTCCTTCCGTTTCCGATCGCTGCCGTCACTAGCTGACCGGAACCTGGCGACCCTTTATACGTATCAACCGCCGACAGTCCAGAAGTAAAATTAATCAGTCTACAACTTACCGGGTCGGAAAATTATTCCAAATGGTCGCAGGTTTTCCGGCGGGCCCTTGTGACGAAGGACAAAGACGGATTTCTCGACGGATCAATACCCATACCGTCGGACGAGCGGCTAGCCGAGGCCGGAGAAAATGCAACCACCTCATCCGAACATGGATCGGCAATTGCATTTCTCCGGAGGTGGCCGCCGGACTCCCTCCGACGGAAGATTCAAAGAAAATGTGGGATAGCATCAGAGAGATGTACGGGAAACTAGATCGGGCCAAGATCTTTTCCCTCATGCAAGAATTAAGCGATTTAAAACAGGGAAATATGACCGTCACGGCCTGCTACAACAAATTGTCATCTCTCTGGAACCAACTCGAAGCAACGGAGGAGAAGCTCGAGGGACCAGCAGAGACGCTCCAACAGTACGGATCTATGAAGGAGAGGGAGAAGGCGACGCGATTTCTTTTGATTTTGAATGAAAACTATCTAACCTTTCGATCTCAGATCTTGGCGATGGATCCGGTGCCTCCCCTCGAACGAATCTTCCAACTGGTCGTTCAAGAGGAAAACCAGAGGCTCGCGGTTCTGGAGCAAACGCGAGGAAGTGACAGCATCGCCCTCGCGATGCGCAGCGTCCGGCGAGACTCGGGACAAACCCTAGCCCGAGAGAGAGAGAATCGCGAATGGGGGCTAGGGTTCCAAGGAAATTTCGCACGCCCCCTTAAAAGAGAGGGGACGAGCGGCCCAGATCTTCCGCCGAAATCCGACGGTGCATAGGGGCTTCATCCGGTCGGTGAATTGGACGGCGGATATTATCCCTTGATGAAGGGATCCAACGGTCTGATTTATTCTCCATTAAAGGGATCGGATGGTCCGAATTATCCCTCATCAAAGGGATCGGACGGTCAAGTTTTTTTCGCATCTTTAAAGAATTTTGGTCAAAATTCAAAGGGGAGAGGTAAATTATATTGTGAATATTGCAAGCGTCCACATCATACCATAGATAATTGTTGGAAATTGCATGGTAAGCCGGAGAAAAGGGAAAGAAAAAGGAATACGCTGCAGCCTACCAAGTCACTTTGGACCTCTGGTCCCAATCATGATCAACCTATTACATATGGGCGTGTCGGTGACATGCGACTTTGCAGAAGGTCGATATTGGGAATAAAGGAGCAAGTTTTTCAGGTATTTCTTATTGCCTGATAAATTCTATTTCAAGAAAAGCTTGGATAATTGATTCAGGGGTGAGCGATCATATTGTTTGTGATAGAGGACTTTTTTCCAATATGCACAAGAAATTAGATACACCTATTTCTGTGCAATTGCCAAACGGGAACATTACTCATGTCACTTTGATAGGCACTGTCCAATTAAGTCATCAAATTACCCTTCAAAATGTTCTTTATGTCCCACAATTCCAATTCAATTTGATTTCTGTCTCCAAAGTCTGCAGAGAAAATTCATGTCAAATATTCTTTGATTCTGACATCTGTGTTTTCCAGGCCCGTTCGACTGGCAAACCGATGGGCTTGGGTAATCTATCTGAAGGGCTTTATTTTTGGATCAGTTACCCTAGTCATTTTGATTTATCTTCCCTGAATAAAACATCGTTGTGTAATCTGTCTACCAATGATAATAGTTTCCTTATGCATTCACGAATGGGTCATAGTGCATTCTTTCCTTACTCTAAATGTGAAATCTGCCCACTTGCAAAACAATCCGAAATTCATTTCCCTTACAAGACAACTCGTTCTACTGAAATTTTTCTCTCGATTCATATGGATGTTTGGGGACCTTATCACACCCCACATCGGGATGGTTCACGATATTTTCTCACAATTGTGGACGATTACTCTCGTGCCACATGGGTGTTCCTAATACAGTTGAAAGCACAGGTTATCTCTCATTTAAGGATGTTTCTAGTACTGACTAAAAATCAGTTCAAAAGGTCGATCCAACGGATTCGCACCGATAATGGGACAGAATTCTTCAATAATGATTGCCGGTCACTTTTTCTGTCCCATGGCATTCTTCATGAAAGCTCCTATGTTTATACCCCACAACAGAATGGAGTAGTAGAGCGAAAACATTGCCATCTATTGGAAGTCACCAGAGCACTGAAATTTCAGGGATCTATCCCAGACAATTATTGGGGAGATTGTGTTCTTACTGCAGCTTATTTGATAAACCGGATGCCAACACGGATACTGGATGGCAAATCGCCTTTCGAATTGCTTCATATAAAAAGGCCGACCTTAGATCATCTGAGGGTCTTCGGCTGCTTGTGTTATGCTGCAGTAATGGGGCCTCGGGACAAAATGAGTCCCCGTGCTAGGAGATGCATATTCATGGGTTATCCAAATTTGCAAAAGGGATATCGAGTTCTTGACATAAGAACAGGAGATTTTTTTATTAGTCGAGATGTTATTTTTCATGAAAATGTCCTTCCTTTTCGTGAAAAATCATCTTTTCAAGACGCCTTGAATGCTCCAACGAGTTCCCGCCAAATTCTAAATGAAGAAGAAGAATCGCCTGTCTTTATCTTCACCATGCCACCAGAAGCAGATCTTCCTCCCACTTTACCTAATTCTCCTCTAGAAGAATTTCCGGACAGTGCTCTTGAAAATCCAAACAATACGGAGGATACTCCTGAGACACATGCAAAGGAACAATCTTCACCACCAACAACTCATCCACGTCGCTCAGGACGAGCCACAAGACCGCCAACCTGACTAAAGATTATGTCTGTGCTTCACTTAACTCACCAGGTATTCGCTATCCAATATCTTCTTACGCATGCTTTGATAAGCTTTCGTCATATCATAGATGTTGCATTAGCCGTATTTCCGATGAAAAAGAACCCTCTAGTTATGATGAAGCATCTAGAGATCCAAGGTGGCAACAAGCCATGGCGGCAGAACTACAGGCCTTGACTGATAACCACACATGGGAATTAGTCACTCTTCCTGAAAATAGAAAATCCATAGGATGTAAATGGGTGTATAAGATCAAATATAGATCTGATGGATCAATTGAGCGTTACAAGGCTAGGTTGGTGGCTAAAGGATATACGCAACGGGAAGGTTTCGATTATCACGAGACTTTTTCCCCTGTTGCTAAGGACGTCACAGTTCGTTCTTTTTATCGATGTAGTTTGTTCATAATTGGTCCTTACATCGATGGATGTTCACAACGCCTTTCTTCATGGGGATTTAGACAAGGAGATTTATATGGATATTCCTCAGGGTTTACGGAGACAGGGGGAGAATAAAGTATGTCGTCTCCGCAAATCCCTTTATGGATTGAAACAAGCTTCAAGGCAATGGTATGCAAAGTTTGCGAATGCTCTCACAACTGCAGGCTTCAAACAATCCAAGTTTGATTACGCCCTGTTCACATAGACTAAAGGTATGTCATCTATCTACTTGATGATATATGTTGATGATATCCTCATCATGGGCAACGATGACACTGTAATAGGGAGTCTTAAGAAGTATTTGCATGCTACATTTCATATAAAGGACCTGGGAGCACCAAAATACTTCCTTGGTATTGAGATGCTCGATCCGACCAAGGGATTTCTCTTAGTCAGCGAAAGTTTGTATTGGAGATCATTTCGGAAGCTGGATTATCAAGCTGCAAACCAGCAGCTATTCCTATCGAGCAGAACACCAAATTAACCACAGCGGATTTTCTTGGAGGGATATCTCAGGATGATGATCCTATACTCAAAGATCCGACATGTTATCAAAGGCTCGTTGGAAAACTCATATATCTTACTATGACCAGACCTGATATTTCATATGCCGTGCAAACTCTCAGCCAATTTATGCATAGCCCGAAGGAGTCTCACATGAATACAGCCTTGAAAGTTGTGAAATATCTGAAGAAATGCCCAGGACTCGGAATACTTCTGTCTAGAAGGTGTAATATGGAATTGACGGGATACTGTGATGCAGATTATGTGACTTGCCTGATGAGTTGAAGATCGATTACTGGCTTCTGTATTAAATTTGGGGAATCTCTCCTTTCGTGGAAGACCAAGAAACAGGCGACAGTCTCCTTATCTTCAACTGAAGCAGAATATCGGGCCATGGCGAAAATCACATGTGAAATTGTTTGGCTACGGGGGTTACTTGGAGATCTTGGGATTAAGCTGAAAGGAGCAACGAAGTTGTTTTGCGACAATGATGCAGCTCTCAAACTTGCAGCAAATCCCGTGATGCATGAAAGAACAAAGCATATAGAAGTGGACTGCCACTTCACACTAGAGAAGATTCAAGAAGGAATCATTGAGACAAGAGGAATTGGAACCGCAGAACAACCTGCAGACATCTTCACCAAACCTCTATGTCAAAGACAGCATGCATATCTTCTAAGCAAGCTAGGAGTCTTGGATATCTACAAGCCACCAGCTTGAGGGGGAGTGTTGGAAGATATGCAGGGTCTATTTTTGGTTATGATCGTGCATTAGATCAATTAGGGATTAGATTGATATTGATTCGATTGTAAAAATATTTCCTTTCCCTTTATTCATGCATCTACTGTATTATAATTACAGTGTAATGAACATTGAATGACATAGAGAAAATACAGAAAAATTCCCTAAAAGCTCTACATTTTCTTCTTCCCTTCGCCTTGCTCTTTGCTTCTCTACGCCTTCTGACACAATGGTCTTGCACTTGATGGAAGGGTGAAATGGAAATGTGAAAAGTATAAGTATCGCAACTTCTTTCTTTGCTTTCTGAAGTGCCAATTCAGATGAGGATTCTCCATAAAGGAAGCAATATTTAACTCCCTCATAACACATATTCCTCAGAATGCCTACTAAACCACACACAGACAAACCAAACTCAACGATCGGTAATTCAAATCAACTCAACTAGAAATGAAAACAATGGGAACACCCATTTTCGCTGCTCACTATCCACCTCTTCCAACTCAAAGGAAGCAACTTCACGCCCCAAACCTATTGTGAGTTTGTGAATTCAAGAATACAGAGGATGAAGATGAAGAATGATGATGATGATGATAGAGGATCTGTACAAGAAGTATTCGATTCTCATTTCATTGTATCTGAGTTCTATGAACAAAGAGAAATCAAAGAAAATACAGCATATCAATTCTAAATCCTCTGTTCCTTTTTCACTGCCTCAACCGATCTCAATTCTCTCGCTATATACTAATAGAAGCCAGAAGACTAATAACCAACTAAAATGAACTAACTAACTCCAACTAACAAAATTTACAGCTGATTATAACAGAGTAGCAAATCCTGAGACTTGGCAATCCGCGTCTTCGACATTTGCATAATTTCCACCGTTGATAAGACTCGTTATCCATGTCTTCAGCTCATTTACTTCACGATAGTCTTCTGGTGATCTATATCTATCATAGTTGAGGATCTCCTGTGGCTGACTCTTGGGGTAGCAGAGTAAAACCGTCTTGATGTAGCAGAGTACGGTCTTGATCTTGATCCTCTAACGATCTTGATCTTGATCCTCTAACATTCCCCCTCAAATTGGGAAGGGTAAACGATCCCATTCCCAATTTGGTTCGGAGAGTAAGATGAGACAATCGGGATAGTGACTTAGTAAATATATCAGCTAATTGAAGATGAGTAGAGATATACTGAACACGAATAGATCCAGAAGAAACTTTCTCACGGACGAAGTGAAAGTCAACTTCAATGTGCTTGGTTCGAGCATGTAATATTGGATTGGTTGTGAGAGAAATTGCTGATCTGTTGTCACAGTATATGATTGTAGGTGATTGAAGGGAAATCCCAATATCTCGTAGCACAAACGTTATCCAGGTGAGTTCAGCAGTGGTCGAAGCAAGTGCACGATACTCTGCTTCTGTTGAGGATCTGGAAACAGTAGGTTGTTTCTTGGCAGACCAAGATAGTAGATTGGATCCAAGAAATGTGCAAAACCCCATTGTTGAACGTCGTGTAGTTGGACAACCAGCCCAATCCGCATCAAAGAAACCATAGAGGTTTACTGAACTTTGAGAATGGAGATAGATTCCAAGATGTATAGTACCTTTGACATATCGAAGTACTCTTTTTAATTGATGAAAATCTCCTACAGTAGGCTGTTGCATTTTTTGACAGAGAAGATTAGTAGCAAATGCCAGGTCTGGTCGAGTAATGGTTAAGTATTGAAGAGCACCAACCAAGCTTCTGTACTCCATAGGGTCTGTGAGTTGATATGCAGTGTCAGCCATGGAAATTGATCGAAGTGGCAGGGGCGTTGAGATTGGTTTACAATCGGCCATATGAGCTCGTTTCAGCAAGTCAGTAGCATATTTTGTTTGACACAGAAAGAGATTCTATGAAGTTCGTTTGGCCTCAATGCCCAAAAAATAGTGAAGATACCCAAGGTCCTTCATATGAAAATGAAGGCTAAGTTTCTGAATGAGGGTAGTTAAGAGATGTGGTGAACTGCCAGTCAAGATGATATCATCAACATATAGGAGCAATAGGACTGTATGTGAGTTTGTATGAAGAACAAATAATAATGGATCCGATGTGCTGCAGAAGAAACCACTTTCGAGTAAAAACTTGCTGAATTTATCAAACCAAGCTCTTGGTGCTTGTCGAAGACCATATAAAGACTTGTGAAGCAAACAGACATAGCTTGGCTGTTGAGGATTGATAAAGCCAGGTGGCTGTTCCATGTACACAGTCTCATTCAAATCTCCATGAAGAAAAGCATTCTTAACATCAAGCTGGTGTATTGGCCAGTGCTTTATCATAGCTAGAGATAGCACTATTCAAATTGTTGTGTGTTTCACAACTGGACTGAAAGTCTCAGTGAAGTCAAGTCCTTCTTCTTGGTGAAAGCCTTTGGCGACTAGACGAGCTTTGAGTTTGTCAAGGCCTCCATCTAGTGTGAGTTTGGTCTTATATACCCACTTGCAGCCTATCACATTCATCTGGTCAGTTCTAGGGATCAATGTTCATGTTTGGTTTTCAGCAAGAGCATCCATTTCTTCTTTCATAGCCCTGTACCAGGCTTCATTGGCTAAGGCTGATTTGATAGACCGTGGTTCCATAGGAACTTGATAGTCAGCTGAATAAGCATACTTTGGATTTGGTTTTCGAATCCCAGACTTTAGTCGAGTCTGCATATGATGATTATTAACAGTATCTTGAGAAGAAGACATAGTGGAATTGGAATTGCAGTGCCCTTCATTAGAACTGCTTTCAGCTAGTAGATCATTGTGTGAAGATGAAGAGCTGGTAGTATATTGTCCCTGAGAGGTAGATAGATCTGTAGGCATAGCATCTATTGATGCCATGACAGATTGTTCATCTGTCATTCTCTCATTATGCATAGTTCTCGAGGAAATGGTCTGAGATAGTTGTCTGTGACATAGATGATGATTATAGCAATCATGGAGATCAGGATGGATCTGGTTTTTGGCTAACTGATGAAAGGATCCATTGTCTTGTGACTTGGTTCTTGAAGGTTCGAGGAAATGTATTCCTTCAATCCATTGTTTGTATAGGTTTGTATACTGTCCATACTCATTGACCAGCTTCTTTATAAAAGGATACAAATGCTCATCAAAGACAACATGCCTACTGATGTATACACGATTACTAGTTGGGACCAGACATCGATATCCTTTGTGCTGATTGCTATAACCCAAGAAGATACCGGGGAGAGATCGAGGATCAAGTTTATGACTTGCATATGGTCTCAGACAAGGATAGCATGCACAGCCAAATACCCTTAAATGATCATACCTTGGCTGTCTATTATGAAGTTTGTTATAAGGTGTGTCCATCTTCAGCTTTGGTGTGGGAAGAATGTTTATGATGTAATTAGCTGTCACAAATGCATCCACCCAAAATTTTAGTGGAACTTTTGAGTGATATAACATAGCTAATCCCAGTTCAACGATGTGTCGATGCTTCCTTTCGGAGACCCCATTCTGTTCTGGTGTGTGAGGACATGATATAAGCTGTCTTATTCCATGGTGTCTCAGAAATTTTTGGAATCTATTGCTTACGAACTCTCCTCCTCCGTCACTCTGGAAGATTTTAATCTGATGATTATACTGTCGTTCAACTAACTTCTGGAATTGAACAAATATGTCATAAAACTCAGACTTCAACTTCATGGGATATAGCCAGCAATATCGAGAGAAATTGTCAACAAAAATCACATAGTATCTAAACTTTTGAAAGGAACAGACTGGTGATGGTCCCCATATGTCACAATGAATTCTTTCTAATGGAAAACTTGATGTAGAATCCGATAAAGGAAACGATAGAGCTGTACTTTTAGCTATTTGACAGCTGCTGCAAACAATCTGAGATGATGAAACAAATTGTATAAGCTTCTGTTTTTGTAAATGCTTAACTACTTGAGCATTTGTGTGAGCCAAACGCTGGTGCCATATGTCTTCATCGACTGTCTTTTGCTGCTGAGTAAAGAAGGCCTCTGTGGTCTGTGGATTAGCTTGATAAAGCCCTCTAGTTTTCCTTCCGAGCTTCACCATTGTGTTGGTATTGTTGTCCTTTACATAAACACCAGTTTTATCAAAGATAAAGGAACAAGGGTAGTCATCTGTGAGTTTAGATACTGAAAGAAGATTCTTCTTTATCTCTGGGACAATTAGGACATCATTAAGAGGTAATGTACTGTTCTTTGTTTTCAGCCAGGTGTTGCCAATGTGAGTTACAGGTAAACATGATCCATTGCCTATCATAACGGTATCATGTCCTTGATATTTAGAAAGGGTATGGAGCATACCAGGATTGGCACTGATGTGAGCTGTAGCTCCAGAGTCAACGTACCACTCACTTCCTGTTGAGTCTTCAATATGCATTGCTGTCAATGCTGCTGGAATATCCTCTGCTTGATAGGAATTGTCAAATCGATACCAGCAGCGAAGAGCATCATGTCCAGACCTTTTACATATTTGACATTCTAGCCAAATGCTACTTGTTTCTTTTTCATCCTGCAAGTTCTTACTTGAGTTTGCAGATGGATAAGTCTTGACATTTTGATACCTTTGTGAGTAAGTCGTATAGGGTCTAAACCCTTGATTTGTTGTAGAGATAACATTTCTCTGTCTGGGGTGTTGATTTCCTTGTCCTGGACTGGAGACATCTGTTCTGTAATTCTGATATCTTTCAAAACCACGACCCCTATTGTTACCAGTTCTACCACGACCATAGCTTCGACCACCTTTGTAACCTCCTCTTTGAGATATAAATCCAGAAGCTTGAGAAAAGTAGTCTTCATTTGTAATATCTTTAGACTGTATATGAAACTGTCTTTGTCTGAAATAGGCCAAATTCGGGTTGAACTGACTCCTAGAAAGGGTCTTGAGTCTTGATTCAAACCTTTCTAATTGAGCAATAACCTCATCATACTCAGGCTGAGGCTTTAAACAATATATGGTAGTCCGAAAGTTTTCATACTCAGGACCTAAACCTTCCAATACACCAAACATTTTGGTTATTTCATCCACAGGTTTGCCTATTGCATTCAACTGATCACATATGGATTTATATTCCCTGAGATAATCAGCAAGGGTTTGTTCATGCTTTTGACATGTTTGCAGTTTCCCCCTTAATTCGAACTCTCTAGCAATTGACTTCTGTGTAAACCTTTTCAGAAGGGTTTGCCATACTTCGGATGATGTTTCTAATCCAATTATCAGGCTCATAATGTTTTCAGTAACAGCTCCAGAGATCCATGATGAAATCAACTGATCTGTTCTAGTCCAATCAGTGTAATCTGGATTAATAAGATCAGTTTCGCAACCGTCATCTTCTGTTTGCAGCATTCGAGAAGGTGAAGGAATATCTCCATTAACAAAACCAAACAGATCCTGACTTTTAAAAAACCTTTGGATTTGAGCTTGCCACAATAGGAAGTTGTCCTCAGCAAGTTTGATTGTGACGAAGTTTGTGATATTCACATGTATCGGGAAAGAGTACTTTGGAGTTCTAATTGCCATTATTACGATCCTTTGGCTTGAAGAAGATGATAACAGTAATGCTATGAGCCCTTACGTGTTTACCTTGATCCAGAGAGCTTCATTGTTCGTTCATCTCTTCTGACTTGATGCACGAACTGATTACTGGATGGATTTCTTCATTCTGATGCACGAGGAACTCCTACTCTGATACCATGTGAGTTTGTGAATTCAAGAATACAAAGGATGAAGATGAAGAATGATGATGATGATAGCGGATCTGTACAAGAAGTATTCGATTCTCATTTCATTGTATCTGAGTTCTATGAACAAAGAGAAATCAAAGAAAATACAGCATATCAATTCTAAATCCTCTGTTCCTTTTTCACTGCCTCAACCGATCTCAATTCTCTCGCTATATACTAATAGAAGCCAGAAGACTAATAACCAACTAAAACGAACTAACTAACTCCAACTAACAAACTTTACAGCTGATTATAACAGAGTAGCAAATCCTGAGACTTGGCAATCCGCGTCTTCGACATTTGCATAATTTCCACCGTTGATAAGACTCGTTATCCATGTCTTCAGCTCATTTACTTCACGATAGTCTTCTGGTGATCTATATCTATCATAGTTGAGGATCTCCTGTGGCTGACTCTTGGGGTAGCAGAGTAAAACCATCTTGATGTAGCAGAGTACAGTCTTGATCTTGATCCTCTAACGATCTTGATCTTGATCCTCTAACACCTATCACAAAATAAATTGGGACCAGCTGACAGAAAAAAAACCCAAATTTTCTTATTGCATATAAAAGAGGTCAAGCCACGACGTCCTCAAACCACCCAATTAACTAAACCGACACCGCCGCGCTCAAGACAAATGTAAAACGGGGACAAAGAAAGGAACTTGAAATATGAACTCACGTCAAATCAAACAATGCACAACATTATGAACACATTGCAAAGCGTAGGATGCGAGTGAGCGAGAGAAACCTTGAGAAATGAATGTTACCATGATTGTCGAGAGGTGGTTCACCATGTTTGCTTGTGTCGTTGTGGTGCGCAATATGGCAGTCTAGAGCTCATCGACCTTTGGGGGAGCGGTGGAGGCGGCTCGGAGGCAAGCCACCAAGGAGAGCGGCGGAGGTGGTGCAGAGGAGGCAAGCGGCCGGTTGACAACTTTAGGTCACTGGAGTGGAATATGGGTATTAGTTGTTCCGTTCGTAAGAGCTACAAAGATTAAGTGAGTCATGGGTGGATCACGTAAATGGGTCAAAAATGAGTCATAAGTTCCCACCCATTTAAATTAGACTCATTTTTTTGACCCACTTTTAGTTGGGTCTTTTAAAATCTCTGACCTATATATGCGACTCATATTGAGAAAATATGAGTCCAAAAATGGGTCTATGATCCATTTTGACACCCCTTAAATTAACATATCCATTGGAATATGAAAGGATATAAATATTATACTACCATAATTTTAGCAAAGAAGAGCTAAGCAACTTAACCATTGGAAGATGTTATGCAGATTAAAAAAAATTGGACTTACTTGTGATGCAGAGAACTTCTTATTGGTCAGCGCTTTAATCTGGATAAGAGGTGAAATGGTGATGTTACAATGAGCAGTTAATAAGACATGCTCTATTTTGAAAACCTTAGACGAAATGTTACAAGGTAATTAGCTTTTTCTTCACATAGCAATCACGGTGACCAGAGCAGAGGGATGATTTATCAATTACGAGTGCCTTGAGGAGCATCAATGCAATTTAAAGTCCACGGTGAAAATACGACGAATCAAATTCAAAACATATCAAGTGACCAACTTCAGAAAGACAGAGAAACTACGCATCCAGGAAACATTAGAAGCTAATAAGAAGAAATTAAAAACCTCGAAAAGCTGGAATCCAGAGACGGACTTCTGAGAACTGCCTCAAGACTATTCACACTGTTGACACCTAAATTTTGGGCAACCCATTTAGTCATTTATTGCATAAAAATTAGAGATTAATTTTTAATCCCTAAGAAAAAATATTATTATTCAATTGCATAGTATATAATTTTTTTAAGTGCATTTTATTGTTAATTTACATGTTTTGCATTTATTATTATTATTATTTATTTTATTTTTTATTTTAGGATTGGTGGTGGATGGGCTCGAATGAATATTTTTGAGCTCTAGTTCAGCAGGCCGGGCTAAGCCCACGAAAGGAGAAAATTAACCCAAACCCGTCGTTATGCTTAATTAATTATCTTGTGAAAAAAATTAAGATTTGATGCGATATTATGATGTTTTTTTAAAAATTAAGAAAATCGCATTGTAATCTTATTTTTATCAATAGATGGTGAAATCGGAAGTGAATATTCGTGAGATAGGGATTTTTTGTAATCAAGAGGTTATAAGCAATATTCGTGAGGCGAAGATATTAAAAAAATTGATCACGTTTTGTTTTGCCTATAAAAGGAGGCGTACGGAGTTCAATCTGGGGAGTCTTTTTCGAGGTTTTTTTCTCTTCGTCGAAGTAAAAAGATAAACTTTCTTCCTCGTCCATCTTCAGCAAAGAGAGAGAGAGTTTTTGTTCTTCTTTTTTTCTGACAACTACTGCAGAGAGAAGAGTGACGTGAGAGAGACAAGTAAAAAAGAGAAAAAGCAACATAAAGGTAGAAAAGAAAAAGGTGGGGGGTTGATTTGACCCCTACTGTTCATTGTCTTCCAGATTTGCTGCCCACGTTGCTGCTCCATCCTCGACAAACCGGAGCCTTGACGCTCCACCCTCCGCGAGCAGGCTCGAGCCGTGCTACAGCCGAGCCGCCTTCCCCGCGCCGACGTAGCCGCCGGTCTCCGTGCACGAGCCCCGACAACCCGCGCCGCCACAACGCCGAGCCTCGCCGCGCCTCCTTCGCGAACAACTCGCTTGCTGCCGCTTGAACCGCCCCCTGACGAACCCACTCCAGTCGCAGCACTCGTCTCCCTCACGACGACCCAGGCGCCAACCGCCGCGACACCATCACCCGTTGCCCAACACCGCTCGTTACTCCCGACGCCCGCGATCTCCGGTGTCTGTTGCCCAGCAGCCGGACCCAAGCCGAATCGCGGTCCGACCCGGCACCCTTGTCCGTGAAGCTACCACCGATTCACCTCCTCGCCGATCGCTTGCTGCTGTTTTCCTCTCGCCGGAGCTCTGACGATCATCCCCTCACGCCGGTGACTCCTCACCGGACCGGCCACCACGTGCTGCCTTGCTCAGAAGGAAAGGAAAAAACAACAGAAAGAGCAAAATCAATTAGGTTGTTTTTTTATTTTTCACTTATCTTACTTTATTCTGTTTATATTCTTTAGTTTAGTTACTTAATTGGATCCCAGTGTTCACTTTATCAATCTTGTAGGCATTATCCGCAGGAGTTATCCCTAAACTTATTGTAATTATTAATTTGACCCGTAAGATGTCGGGTTATTTTTTTAATTACATAAATTTTTGGGGTTTGTTGATAGTTTTTAAGTACTGAATCAATATAATTATTAATTTGATTCGTAAGAATTCGGATCAGATTTTTAGTTATTTTGAACTCTTTGTCGTGATAATTAGGATTAGGATAATCGTTAATTTAACCTTGTGAGACAACAGGTTATTTTTTCAATTATTTTGATCCTTTATTTGATTGAATATCTTGATTGTTTAGATTTAATGTTTAGTTGATATTGTTTGTTTTTTTTTAAAACCACTAAAAAAAATATCTAAAAATATTTGAATTAAGATTCAGTTTGTTTTAAATAATATTTCTTATTATCTTGCGTATCTAGGATAGGGATTTTATTCCGAATTTAAAAAATATAAAAAAAAATGCATTAATTTAGGATTTTAGTTGCATGTTTAATTACGTGGTAATTTTAAATTTTAAATTTTAAATAAAAAATAAAAGATAAAAAATATCATGCATATGTCATGTAGAATTAGGGCTTGCTCCGCACGTCATTGCATATTAGATCAATTACATGTTAGATTAAGATAATATCTTAATTTAAATTAGGATTTAACGTGACTTAATCCTTAGTTTAAACTAGATAGAATTTTAATCTAGCTAGATTATTTTCGCATTTTTAAATAGAAATAGCAAATGCACGTCATTTAGTTTTTATTAGGTTCATTAGAACTTCTTCGTCATTAGACTAAATCATTTAATAAATGTCGCATGACATATAACTCGCGTGCTAAATCATATGCAGCATGTCATCTTAGTTTAAATAATTTTGTATGTCATTGCATCGCATTGCATGTCATTAGAATTAGGTCATTTAAATTGCATTTAATTATTGCATTTCGTCATGTCATATAGCTTAGGTCATGCTGCCATGTCATATTAGATTATTAGCATGCATCGCATGATTTTCATTAAATAAAGTGAAAACAAAAACAAAAATTGAAATTGTGTGTTAATTAGAAATCATATCTAGGGTTGCTAATGTGAATTCTGATTTAACAATGCAGACGCTTTCGTTACTTTGAGATAAGTCTTGCATTATTTAATTGCTTTCTTGAGTGTTAAATTGGTGGTATGCGCACACGTATGATCACCTCACATGTTAGGAAGTTAAATTAAAATCAATTCAATTGCCAAACATTTTTTTTTTAAATGAAATAAAAGGTACCAAAAGGGCACTAAGATAGTCTGGTGTAACCAAGTCCCCGAACTCATAAATCTCTGGTTCGTAGGAGTAAAGTAAATCTCCCGTTACTTTACTTGGGTTTCTAATCGACTCACCAAAAATAGATTAGTGGCGACTCCTGATTAAAAATCATTTGCATATCAAGAATTCAAACCTAAGTCGCGAATTGGTATGGGCTTGGGAGAGCCCGAGCTAAACTTAAAGACTTAGTAATCCATTAACCTAGTTTTAGGTGGTGAACCCGCGAAAATCTAGTCGCGACAGCTTGGCGACTCCGCTGAGGACTTGAGTTGAAACTCTTAGTGGACTTAGGCCAATTTTCTTTTTAAAAAAAAAAATTATTTTTGTTTGGCAGCGAGGATCTCAGGTACGTCTCTAACATCCTTAAGATGTTAAATGTTTTTGCAGATGGGAGGTATAAGGGGAGTAGTCTTTGCTAACCCCTGTCTTGCAGGTTGGAGTTAGGGATGAATGTTTGAATTAAAACTATAGAAGTGTTGTTTGCATTTAAACTGTTGTGTATGCTTTATTGCTTTAGCACCACACTATTTGCACACACAACCTGCGGTCGGACTTGGGCTGCGATAGAACTTCTAGGATGGTGTTGAGAAGGATACTTCCTCTAAAGCAAGATTGCTATGTATAGGTTGACCTTCTCTTTCCCGAAATTTCTTTTATGGTGTCGAATGTGTTTTTCCATATCCGCGAGACTGCGTGATTATTGGGTATTCCATTCGACTGAGCTGGGGTTAGGAGGACCTGACACGTTAATGCGAGACTACAACGGTCAGACCATCCTCTTAGCTCCACCTTGTTAAGCCATCTAGGTAGAAATCGAGCCTCACATTTCATGCGCATGTCTATGTGATTGTCGTCCATTTCCAGTGAAAGTAAGTTGTTTAAATTTTTCGCAATTTATTTACTTTATTGTAATTTTGTCGGTCCATGACAATTAGGTTTCGTCGTCGGTCTTGTTTTATATGCAATGGGGAAAACCGATGCACAATTCATTTCCACTCCAAAAAAAGAGCTCAAGAGGTGGTTGGATCAGTTGGATCAAGATGGTCAGAGATATGTGAAAGCGAGGATAGCCCGACTTTTTCCACTGTTAGAGATCAACGTCCACTCTGGTGTGATTCAGGCACTCCCTCATTTTTGGTGTCCACAAACTTCCACCTTCATATTTGGTAAGTTTGAATTGACTCCAACACTTGAAGAATATAGTGTTGCCATCGGAATGCCCCTGGAAATGGAACTTGTTAGACCGCCTATCGGTATAGATTCTATTTTTGAATTATCACAGTTTTTACAAATCGAAGCCGAAGGAGTAAGGAAAGTTGTCAAAGCCAATTGTTTTGCATGTCCATTTTCATTCTTAGAAAAGTGTTTTGCAAACCAATCAATGATTTCAAAAGCCAGGATTTTTATGTTAGCATTTTTTGGGCTAATCGTTTTTCCTTATCGAAAAAATGCCATTAATCCTTCAATTTCATGGGTGGTTAATCGTGTTTGCGACGGGTTGAATTATGTCAATATGGTTTTAGCCGAAACATTTTTATCATTGACCCGTTTCAAACAAAATGAGGAAAAAACTATGCGTGCCCTCCCTGAACTTTTGCAAATATGGTTTTTCTCCCACATAAGAGGATTTGGGCACCTTATGAAGCAATTTAAGATTGATGATTTTAGGCACCCCATACAAAAGTTTGCAATCTTAGAACGCTTTTCCCCAAATAAACAGTATGTCCGTTGGATTAATTTTTTGAAAAATCCTAATCCTAAGACATTCTTATGGCATACTAAATGGCTCCACATTGAAGAGGCTCGTTTGTCTCACAAACATGATGGACCAATCCCGCTGCTGGGCCTTTCCGGTGCTACTTCCTATTATCCACATAGAGTGGCCCGTCAGTACAAAGCTCTTCAAGAAATTCCCCCACCTCTCAAGATAGATTTGTTCCAAGTTCGTTTCGTTCGAAAGGATTACGACTACTTCAACGAGATCCAGATGATCATTACTACGTTGAGCAAATGTCATCCAGAAAAGATTTTGGTGCCCATGAGACTGAAGGGCGAGGAGGAGATTCACCATGCATCGGCGTTCTACATCCAACAATACCGGATTCATGCTGCTTTGCGTCCAGTAGTCCCTGATGTAACTGAGAAGCCAACCCAACGAGCACAAATTGAGCATCTTAAGCGAAAAGTGGAAATGATTGAAGTGGAAAATGAGAAGCTTCGCAAGGCGTTGAAATCCCGAAAGCATATAAAATGAGATGTCTTGAATTTTGATTCAATGTTTAGGGACTTTGATTTCTAGTTCAGTGTTTTCAGTTTTTAGATTCAATGTTTAGGGATTTTGAATTTCAATTCTTAGTTCGTTGTTAGGAAACTTGGTTAAAATTTCAAATAAAATCAGGCGATTAGACCATTGTCATGGGCCATTTTTCCTATCTTGTCATTGGTTCTTACATTACTTTTATCTAATTAGGTGATAACGGATCCTCCGCGTTCGCCCATCATTACACGATCGAGAGCTAAAATGGCTGACCAAAATGAAATGCGTGATCGTATGTCAGCTGTGGAGACTCAACTCCAACAAGTACTCGCCTCTTTACAACTTGTGACGGATCAACTCCAATTCCTCCAAGTGAATCCAACAGCTGCCCCTGCTCTTCCTGAAGTAATTATCCCAAAGCAAGCAAACAAAGTTCAAACAATTGACGACGACATGCCCGGGCTGGAAGATGACCCAGTCATTGTTGGAAAGGCCAAGCTTGACGGCGTTCCCAAGACAGATCAGGATGAGCGTGTTGCAAAATTGGAAGAGAAAATGAGACAACTGCAGGAGTCACAAAGGTCCCTCCCGTTCGACCTCTCGGTCTATAAGAAGGTCAAAATGCCGAGCAAGTTCAAAATGCCAGAGTTTGAGAAGTATGATGGCACATCCTGCCCAAAATCTCATCTGCAGATGTACCACGTGCACATGGCCCAGCACGTCAAAAATGAGCCCCTCATGATCCAATCATTCCATGCAAGTTTGACTGGACCCGCACTAAACTGGTACGTGATGAAGAATGTGAACCCGCTCGACACTGAACGAAGTGGCCGAGGCGTTCCTCAAACAATACAAGTTCAACATGGACATCGCACCTTCCCAAGAGGACCTGGAGCGGATGGAAAAGAAAAGGAGCGAATCATTTAAAGAATATGCTGTAAGATGGAGAAACATGGTAGCTCAAATCACTCCTGAGCCTACAAACAAGGAGCTGATGAAGATGTTTGTGAAGACCCTCCCATCTGAGTTTCGTAACCGAATGGCCAGTACGTACATTGAAAGCTTCAATCAGCTTATTCCTGTGGGAGAACAAATCAAGATGGGGATACGGGAATGATGGTTTACTGAGCCATCTAGTAGAAGATTCACTGCCAAGAAAGAGAAGGAAATGGCTGTGGATGTGAATGTGACTTATAGCCAA
Source organism: Eucalyptus cladocalyx (assembly GCA_017140615.1). NCBI lineage: Eukaryota > Viridiplantae > Streptophyta > Magnoliopsida > Myrtales > Myrtaceae > Eucalyptus > Eucalyptus cladocalyx. The sequence continues at coordinate 25,310,625 of CM029516.1, forward strand.
GAAAATGTCAAACGTGCCCCGGCCATCCAAATGAATCCAAGACAACCACAAACCACTGGCCGCCAATCATTTGCCCAAGCAAATAATAGAAGGCAATTTTCTCCTCTCCCTAGGTCTCCATCCCAAGTGCTAACGGTCCTCCGAAAGAAAGGTTTGCTTACTAATGAACCAAAGCGTCCCAATCGCGAAAGCATTCGCGATTATGACCCGGCAAAAAAGTGTGACTACCATAACGGTGAGTTGGGGCATTCAACTGATGAATGTTTCACCCTCAAGCACAAGATCCAAAATCTCTTGGACACAAAGGCCTTCTCATTTCAAACTGCTCGGCCAAATGTCCAAAAGAATCCGCTACCAGAGCATGAAGGTACAATGAATGCTATCCTAGAACCTGAAGTTAGACGGATCAAGAACTCGAAGGTGAATGTGGCAGATGCCTACAATGGACTGGTGAGAGCTGGTTATTATCCAAATCAAGAGGATGTTCCCTTATCGTTGATGAAGGAAAGAATTGCCAAAATGATGGATGACGGCATCATCGTGTATGCTGACCGTAACTGCGTGGTTTCCATCATTTCCCACATCATCATCGATTGGGAGGAGGAGCAAGCTGCTCTCGATGATGGCAAGGAAGAAGTAGATCAGTCACTTGCAGATATGCCCCCGCTAGAAGATGCAACTGATGAGGAGGTTGTGATTGAAATACCACAACCGTATGAGTATGTTAATAATAAAGCGGTGCCTTGGTCTTATGACCTAGATGTTAACCTCGTTACAAAGTCCGGTCGAACTTATACTCAAAATAATGCTCAACCTACAAAGCCCGTCACTGATGAAGAGGCTAAGGAATTTCTGGCTGTGATTAAAGCAAGTGAGTATAATATTGTCGATCAATTGCGAAAAATGCCTACCCAGGTTTCTTTGCTCGAGCTCATCCAAACCTCCCCTGTGCATCAAAAGTCGTTCATGAAGGTGCTAAGCGAAATTCGTGTACCCGAAACAGTTGAAGCAGATAAGCTGGAGGATTTTGTGGGATCAGTCCTTCTCAAGGACATGATTGCTTTTTCTGATGAGGAATTCCCCCTTGAGGGTAGGGGCATAATAAAGCACTCTACATATCTGTCAAGCACAAGGTTTCTCATGTGTCCCGAGTGCTCATTGATAATGGGTCTGCCCTAAACATATGTCCATTGGCCACTCTTCACCGCCTCAAGGTAGATCCGTCAAAGATACATGCTTTGCGAAGACTTCGTGAGAGCTTTTGATGGGACAAAAAGGAGGTAATCGGGGAAATCCATCTTGACGTGCAAATAGGGCCGGTCATCTTCAACATTCCTTTCCAGGTGCTGGATATCCCTACCGCATTCAATTTTCTGCTAGGTCGTCCATGGATACATACTGCTGGTGCAGTCCCTTCAAGTCTACATCAAGCTGTAAAATTTGTGATCGAAAGGAAGCTGGTCACTGTGTATGGTGAAGAAGACCACCGGATTTATCACGTGACAGCTATCCCCTATGTAGAGCCGGATTCTGAGCTTGAATCAAGTTACCACTCATTTGAGTTAGTTTCTACCATACATGCTTCTCGAGGTTCATCGCCGCCCACTCCTGAGGTTTCAGATGCTGCCCTCATGGTAGGAAGGGTAATGGTTAGGAATGGTTTTGTCCCTGGCAATGGGCTTGGAAGAAATGATCAGGGTATTCGAAGCCCCATTGAAGCCCCTCAAAGCACCCGATCTGCCGGGTTAGGGTACCATGGAAGAGGTGAAGGAAGTTCTGGAAGGCAAAGACAGGGAAGGCATAACTCGTCACCTGAGCAAGGGTGAGGGAGGCAAAATTTACCACCTCCAAACATTCATGAGACGTTCCATGGTCCTCCAATTATGATGCAAGATGAAGCTGAAGTGATGGATACTCTCGGACAGCTAAGTGGGAAGTTCGACTATATGGTGAAGTATTCAGCTCCTCCCAGCTTTTACTTTGATGCTCGCAATATAGTTCCAAGTGGATGGGATGGCATGGATGATCCGGCGCCTTCAAAGAAGGAAAACTCTGACGACACCCTGGAAGGAATTTCAAGTTTGTTCGATGACCTTTCCATTGGAGCCATTGATGGAGAACCTCTGGAGGAAACGGGCCCTCGCCCACAAGAGTAACCCGTTTATCACTTTTGCACATTCCCCTGCGCGGGAATTTTTATCGCTTTTTAGGAGTTATTATCGCTATCTAGCGATTGTTTTTCATTTTCTTCTTAGGACTTGAATTGCATTTTCCATTCAATAAATTGTAATTGATTGATGAATTTCAATGAAATTGCAAGTTTAATTTTGAGGGCATGATGAGGTACACCAAACCAGCCCGGTGATGATATCCAGCCGATAAAACAAAATCAAAATCCAAGGAGAACTCTGAGGCCTGGGCTTCATCATGCTTCCTCATGTCAAAATGTTTCGAAAAATGCTTTTGCAAAAGAGTTTCAAAAAAATTCACAAATAAAATAAAATATGATTGACCCTATTTGTCTTTTTGACCTTTCTATTTCATGTTTCAGGGACGATCATATAACATGCAAATGTGTGGAAAAGGTCCAATCCAATACAACAAGTGTTGATAATGATAATCCAGAAGATTCGATCCAGGATTCCATTGAAGATTCCATTGAGGTGCAACGAAGCTGGGAACAACATGAAAAAGTCAAGGTTTTCACATCCGAGCAAACTGTCACTATTAATTTAAGTGACACTGAAGAAGCCAAGGAGGTGAAAATAGGGGCGCATCTCCCCAAAGACGAGGCTAAGCGCCTAGTTCAGTTACTGAAGGAATATAAGGACATCTTCGCATGGACCTATGCCGACATGCCTGGGTTAGACCCGTCAATCGTGGAGCATTGTTTGCCTACTAACCCAGATGTGCCTCCTAAGAAGCAAAGCCTGCGGAGAACTAAGCCTGAGCTCTCGAAGAAGATAGAGGAAGAGGTGATGAAGCTTTTAAAGGTCGAATTTATTGAAGTCTCGCAATACCCTGAATGGGTAGCAAACATCGTGCCGGTGATGAAGAAGGATGGTCGAGTTCGAGTTTGTGTCGATTATCGGGATTTGAACAAGGCTAGCCCAAAAGATGACTTCCCTCTACCTCACATAGATGTCCTTGTTGATAGTACCGCCGGATTTGAACTATTCTCATTTATGGATGGTTTTTCTGGGTACAATCAAATAAGGATGAAGGAGGAAGACAAGGAGAAAACTACATTTATCACCCCGTGGGGGACCTTTCATTACAAGGTTATGCCGTTCGGGCTCAAGAACGCAGGGGCAACTTATCAGCGAGCCATGGTAGCATTATTCCACCATATGATGCATCAAGAGATCGAGGTCTATGTTGATGATATGATCGCAAAGACTCGACCTGGGAAAAGCCACATTGAAACCTTGAAAAAGTTGTTCAATCGACTCTGTGAATTCAAGCTCCGTCTAAACCCCACCAAGTGCGTGTTTGGAGCGACATCTGGTAAATTACTTGGATTCATTGTGAACAGTAAAGGGATTGAGATCGACCCAGCTAAAGCTAAAGCCATATGTGAGTTGCAACCTCCATCAACAGTGAAAGATGTCCGAAGTCTTTTGGGCAGATTGAATTACATTGCTCGATTTATTTCCCAACTTTCTGAAACTGCTAAGCCGTTTTTCAAGCTCTTGAAAAAGAATGCACGAGTCAACTGGGACGATGAATGTCAAGAAGCGTTCAACAAGTTGAAACAGTACTTGATGAATCCACCAGTCCTTGTCCCGCCCTCGCCGGGGCATCCTTTGATTCTCTACCTCACCATTCATAGTGAGTCATTGGGTGCGATGTTGGTGCAGGGAAGTCCTATCGACAAAAAAGAACGAGCCATTTATTACCTGAGTAAAAAATTCACCATGTCAGAGCTGAAATTTTCTGATGTGGAAAAGACTTGTGTTGCACTAGTGTGGGTGTTACATAGATTGAGACAGTACACACTACATTTCCAGACATTCCTTGTAACTGAGAACGATCCTATCAAGTACCTACTTGATCGGCCAGCTTTGATGGGTAGGTTGGCTAAATGGCAAATTTTGATATCATAATTTGATGTGCAATATATGCCACAGAAGTCTGTTAAGGGTCGAGTGGTTGCCGATCTATTGGCTGAGAATCCAAAAGCCTCAAATAATGATGATCGTTCCCTAGATGACCGTATCTTGACTGTAAATGAAGACTCATGGACAATGTTCTTTGATGGAGCTGTGAACTTGTCTGGTTCTGGCACTGGAGCAGTTTTGATATCCCCAGACAGGCAGCATCATCCAGTAGCTGCGAAATTGATATTCCCGTGCACTAACAATACAACCGAGTATGAAGCTTGCATCCTCCGACTTCAAGCTGCAATTGAGATGGGTGTGGCCAAATTAAAAGTGTTCGGGGATTTTGCGTTAATCATACTGCAGACCGTAGGTGAATGGAAGACTAAAGATGCTAAATTGCTCCCATATCACAAGTACCTAGAAGAATTAATCAAGGGATTCGACGAAGTTTCATTTGAATACTTACCGAGGTCTCACAATCAATTTGCAGATGCGCTCGCAACTTTATCATCCATGTTGCAAGTCACTGACGGATTAGAAGTCGAGCCATTGAAAATAGAGGTTTTGCCAAGGCCGGCTTATTGTATGGTAGTGGCTGAAGAATCTGACAAAAAACCATGGTATTACGATATCATGAACTACATCCAAAAAAAAGGATTCCCCAAGAAAAGTACTTCAGCTAATAGGAAGTACATTATGAAGATGCCCTCAAAGTTCTTCGTCAGTGGTGAGAATTTATACAGGAGATCCTATGATTCAATCTTGTTGCGATGTGTGGATGCAGCTGAAGCCACTCAAATTATGCAAGAAGTTCATGAAGGAGTGTATGGCCCTCATATGAATGGGCACATGTTGGCTAAAAAGATTATGAGATTAGGCTATTATTGGCTCACGCTAGAAGGTGACTGTATTCAGCATGTTCGAAGTTGTCATCGTTGCCGGTTCATGGTGACAAAATAAATGTTCCTCCAACGAGCTGCACCAATTTTCTGAGCCATGGCCTTTCTCAATGTGGGGCATTGATGTGATCGGCCCGATAAATCCTAAGGCTTCAAATGGACATCGTTTCATTTTGGTGGCGATAGATTATTTTTCCAAATGGATTGAAGCTATGTCATTTGCAAGTGTCACTGCTCGCAATGTCGTGAAGTTCTCGCAATGTCGTGAAGTTCATCAAATGTGACATAATTGCTCGCTATGGTGTCCCTGAAACGATTATCACTGACAATGGGACAAATTTGAACAACAAGCTCATTAATGAGTTGTTCAACGAGCTCAAGATCAAGCATCTGAATTCATCCCCTTATCGCCCTCAAATGAATGGGGCTCATGAAGCGGCCAATAAGAATATTGAGAAGATCTTGGCTAAGACAGCCGAGAATTATCGAGACTGGCATGACAGACTACCCTTCGCACTGATGGCGTATCGGACATCGATTCGTACTTCTACCGGGGCAACTCCTTTTGCTCTGGTATATGGCATGGAGGCGCTTTTGCCTGTGGAAGTGGAGATTCCTTCCCTGAGAGTATTATCACAAGTGGAGTTATCTGAGGCAGAATGGTCGCAACAAAGATTTGAATAGTTAAACTTGATTGATGAGAAAAGACTGAAGGCCCTCTGCCATGGCCAAGCATATCAACAGAGAGTAGCCAGATCTTTCAACCGAAAGGTGCGACCGATACGTTTTGAGGTAAATGATCTTGTTCTAAGGAAACTGTTACCAATTTTTCCAGATCCTAGGGGGAAGTTCGCTCCAAACTACAATGGCCCATCTGTGGTAAAGAAGGTACTTCATGGCGGTGCTTTGATCTTGGCAAAAATGGATGGTCGTGTGTTTTCCACTCCAGTTAATTCAGATGCTGTCAAGAAGTATTACCCATGATAGAGTTTGCCATGTCATGTGTTGAATTGCAAACATTTTATGATGAATAAATTGCCTCAGTGAATTGAATTGTTCAAATTTGTTGCAAATATTGCATTTTTCTTCCTTGATGAATTATGTGAGATAGATTGAATGTGTCAAATGGGATACTTCGGAATGACAAAAGGCAAGCCTTATTCCATACACTGTTTCATACACTAACCCCTAATGAGTTGTGTGGAAAATTCAATGCTTATGAGGAAAAGGGTGATCTTGCAAAGGGTACGTCAACCAAGGTGATGAGAGGCAGTTTCTTCTGCTATCCAAAACACTACAGATATATCCATTGTTCAGCCCTTTGAGCCCACACACATGAAGAGATTTTTAAATTATCCCTGTCAAGAATCGTCTCATACCGAGACAAGATTTGAAATGAATGATAGAAATTTTCTTACTCGTACTTGCATTAATCTTCGAGTATTGCTTTTACAGTGTGACTTGTACGATAATTTAAAGTGCCTTAGGACGACGAAGAGCAGTTCTTTCTCTATCCTATACATTTTATCCATTGCGTAGCCCCATTGAGCCTATAAATTCATTTCACATTAAACCCAGTTGGTGATCATCCCCCACACTGGGGCAAAGTAAGCCACTCAAGTAGCATGATTTACAATGCTGATAAAAATGAAGATTTTGTCCAAAAAGAGTGCAAAAATGGGGCATGAAAAAGCAGTGTGCCTGGTAAAAGCAAGGCCAATGCCCAAAGAAAAAATCAAACACTTGATGAAGTGAGTCGTAACTCCAACAAGGTGGTACTCAATAAAAAAAAAAAAAACTCAAATGTTGAGATGTTGCAATCAGTGGAGTTGTGATATGAAGAAAATCTTCGATGATGGGGAGGAAAATTATTGGAAATGTCAAGGTGATCACCAATTTTGACCTCATAAACACTTTTTGAGCCAAATGATCCTTTCGATTCTTAACCTATGAACCCAACCTACATTACGTCCCTTACAAAGTCTCTTCAGATTAGGGCACTTGAATTAACGTAAAAGTTCATATGTTTGAAAGTATCGCTTGAAGAAGTGTGAGTAAAATAATTTCTACTTCATTTTTCATGTTTCTTGGCTTGTAAACCCCAAGATGATTGTGAAATGTCATTCATTTTTTAATAGCCTCGACTCAAAGAGTCTCTTTTTGTTAAGCCATTGACCAAGCCCACATTACGGTCCCTCTTAAAAACCTCTCAGATTGGTGAGACCGTATCACTTGCGAGATTGCTCAGACCCTTATTTGGCATGATGATGGTGAGATAAAGTGATTGACAAAATCCTACATCAAAGGTCAGGATGAAATGGCCATTTTAATGAGGATGAGAGAAAAGTCCTTTCAGACCAAAGGATCCCTCATTTGACACATTCATGACACTCATGTGTTCATAATGGAAATTAGGTGATGCAAGATTAATGGAAATCATCACGAACCTCCATTAAATTGATGCATGTTTATGATTACCAATGCATGTTGCCTCTCCTACGACCATGTTTTGCAGGAGACGTATCCCCGAAGATCGGAGATATTACCAGGTAAGTATATCTCTATCCCTACCTTGAATATTTGTCATTGCACAGATATCCATTTTAAGCATATCGACACTCAATTGAGTTGTCCCCCAAAGATTTCTCCCCAGATTCAATCTGATTAAGGCGACCAAAGAATGGTTCAAGTCCTGGTCAGATGATTTCTGTCACAAGGCTGGGCGACCAAAGAATGGTTCGGGTCCTAGCCAAGCAAAACCTTAGTCTAGGCGACCGTAAATGGTACGGGTCCTAGACAACATTTATTGCTCTAACAGGCGACCGTAGAATGGTACGGGTCCTGGGAAAAGCAATTTCCTCATTCAGGCGACCAAAGAATGGTTCAAGTCCTGGTCAGATGATTTCAAGGCTGGGCGACCGAAGAATGGTTCGGGTCCTAGCCAAGCAAAACCTCAGTTTAGGCGACCGTAGAATGGTACGGGTCCTGGGAAAAGCAATTTCCTCATTCAGGCGACCGTAGAATGGTACGAGTCCTGAAAAATCAATTTTCCGTCAAGGCGACCGTAGAATGGTACGGGTCCTCGACAACACCTATTCCCTATTTTAGGCGACCGTAGAATGGTACGGGTCCTAGATAAAACCTATTTTCCTATTCAGGCGACCGTAGAATGGTACGGGTCCTAGAAGGTAAATCCTCGTTTAGGCGACCGTAGAATGGTACGGGTCCTAAACACAACCAAATACTGTCTTACTGGGCGACCGTAGAATGGTACGAGTCTTGGGAAAGCAGTTTCTTTACAAAACCATGTTACTATTCTGGGTGATCGTAAAATGGTACGGATCCTGGACATGTAACACAAACTATCTTGAATCACTCTACCCTCTTTGAAGGTAAGTTATTCCAGGTAAGTTCCTTTATTGTTTGCATTAGCATTTCCATGCATCATATAAGTTGCATCAAAAAATGGAATTTATTTTCCAAAAAAAAAAAAAAAAATCGTCCATTGCATATGCATAACCAAAATTTAGGTTTCAATTTATTTTTGAAAGCAATCTCTACGAGCTCACCTTCAAAGAGGGGCAGCTTTTGACACCTAAATTTTGGGCAACCCATTTAGTCATTTATTGCATAAAAATTAGGGATTAATTTTTAATCCCTAAGAAAAAATATTATTATTCAATTGCATAGTATATAATTTTTTTTAAGTGCATTTTATTGTTAATTTACATGTTTTGCATTTTTTATTATTATTATTTATTTTATTTTTTATTTTAGGATTGGTGGTGGATGGGCTCGAATGAATATTTTTGAGCTCTAGTTCAGCAAGTCGGGCTAGGCCCACGAAAGGAGAAAATTAACCCAAGCCCGTCGTTATGCTTAATTAATTATCTTGTGAAAAAATTAAGATTTGATGCGATATTATGATGTTTTTTCAAAAATTAAGAAAATCGCATTGTAATCTTATTTTTATCAATAGATGGTGAAATCGGAGGTGAATATTCGTGAGATAGGGATTTTTTGTAATCAAGAGGTTATAAGCAATATTCGTGAGATGAAGATATTAAAAAAATTGATCACGTTTTGTTTTGCCTATAAAAGGAGGCGTACGGAGTTCAATCTGGGGAGTCTTTTTCGAGGTTTTTTTCTCTTCGTCGAAGTAAAAAGAGAAACTTTCTTGCTCGTCCATCTTCAGCAAAGAGAGAGAGTTTTTCTTCTTCTTCTTTTCTGACAACTACTGCAGAGAGAAGAGTGACGTGAGAGAGACAAGTAAAAAAGAGAAAAAGCAACATAAAGGCAGAAAAGAAAAAGGTGGGGGGTTGATTTGACCCCTACTGTTCATTGTCTTCCAGATTTGCTGCCCACGTTGCTGCTCCATCCTCGACAAACCGAAGCCTTGACGCTCCACCCTCCGCGAGCAGGCTCGAGCCGTGCTACAGCCGAGCCGCCTTCCCCCGCGCCGACGTAGCCGCCGGTCTCCGTCCACGAGCCCCAACGACCCGTGCCGCCACAACGCCGAGCCTCGCCGCGCCTCCTTCGCGAACAACTCGCTTGCTGCCGCCTGAACCGCCCCCTGACGAACCCACTCCAGTCGCAGCACTCGTCTCCCTCACGACGACCCAGGCGCCAACCGCCGCGACACCATCACCCGTTGCCCAACACCGCTCGTTACTCCCGACGCCCGCGATCTCCGGTGTCTGTTGCCCAGCAGCCGGACCCAAGCCGAATCGCAGTCCGACCCGGCACCCTTGTCCGTGAAGCTACCACCGATTCACCTCCTCGCCGATCGCTTGCTGCTGTTTTCCTCTCGCCGGAGCTCTGACGATCATCCCCTCACGCCGGCGACTCCTCACCGGACCGGCCACCACGTGCTGCCTTGCTCAGAAGGAAAGGAAAAAACAATAGAAAGAGCAAAATCAATTAGGTTGTTTTTTTATTTTTCACTTATTTTACTTTATTCTGTTTATATTCTTTAGTTTAGTTACTTAATTGGATCCCAGTGTTCACTTTATCAATCTTGTAGGCATTATCCGCAGGAGTTATCCCTAAACTTATTGTAATTATTAATTTGACCCGTAAGATGACGGGTTATTTTTTTAATTACATTAATTTTTGGGGTTTGTTGATAGTTTTTAAGTACTGAATCAATATAATTATTAATTTGATCCGTAAGAATTCGGATCAGATTTTTAGTTATTTTGAACTCTTTGTCGTGATAATTAGGATTAGGATAATCGTTAATTTGACTTGTGAGACAACATGTTATTTTTTCGATTATTTTGATTGTTTAGATTTAATGTTTAGTTGATATTGTTTGTTTTTTTGAAAACCACTAAAAAAATATCTAAAAATATTTGAATTAAGATTCAGTTTGTTTTAAATAATATTTCTTATTATCTTGCGTATCTAGGATAGGGATTTTATTCCGAATTTAAAAAATATAAAAAAAAAATGCATTAATTTAGGATTTTAGTTGCATGTTTAATTACGTGGTAATTTTAAATTTTAAATTTTAAATAAAAAATAAAAAAGATAAAAAATATCATGCATATGTCATGTAGAATTAGGGCTTGCTCCGCACGTCATTGCATATTAGATCAATTACATGTTAGATTAAGATAATATCTTAATTTAAATTAGGATTTAACGTGACTTAATCCTTAGTTTAAACTAGATAGAATTTTAATCTAGCTAGATTATTTTCGCATTTTTAAATAGAAATAGCAAATGCACGTCATTTAGTTTTTATTAGGTTCGTTAGAACTTCTTCGTCATTAGACTAAATCATTTAATAAATGTCGCATGACATATAACTCGCGTGCTAAATCATATGCAGCATGTCATCTTAGTTTAAATAATTTTGTATGTCATTGCATCGCATTGCATGTCATTAGAATTAGGTCATTTAAATTGCATTTAATTATTGCATTTCGTCATGTCATATAGCTTAGGTCATGCTGCCATGTCATATTAGATTATTAGCATGCATCGCATGATTTTCATTAAATAAAGTGAAAACAAAAACAAAAATTGAAATTGCGTGTTAATTAGAAATCATATCTAGGGTTGCTGATGTGAATTCTGATTTAACAATGCAAACGCTTTCGTTACTTTGAGATAAGTCTTGCATTATTTAATTGCTTTCTTGAGTGTTAAATTGGTGGTATGCGCACACGTATGATCACCTCACATGTTAGGAAGTTAAATTAAAATCAATTCAATTGCCAAACATTTTTTTTTAAATGAAATAAAAGGTACCGAAAGGGCACTAGGATAGTCTGGTGTAACCAAGTCCCCGAACTCATAAATCTCTGGTTTGTAGGAGTAAAGTAAATCTCCCGTTACTTTACTTGGGTTTCTAATCGACCCACCAAAAATAGATTAGTGGCGACTCCTGATTAAAAATCATTTGCATGTCAAGAATTCAAACCTAAGTCGCGAATTGGTATGGGCTTGGGAGAGCCCGAGCTAAGCTTAAAGACTTAGTAATCCATTAACCTAGTTTTAGGTGGTGAACCCGCGAAAATCTGGTCGTGACACACACCGAGCAAAAAGAATACACATCCACCTCGCCACTCTAACTTCGAAGATGCACTCAGCTCGGTGCTTTCTACACATCCTTACAACGCAAAGTGCTCATTTAAGATATCTAGCAATCCTTCTATCTATAACACTTAAAACCTGCATATAATTTTTACAATAAAAAAAGATCATCATAATTGTAATCATTAAAGCAGAAACAAAAGAACACTTCAAGTGCCAAAAATTGACACAGAGACATTTAAGTGTCAAAACTTACGAAAGTGCTACTTTTTATGAAAAATGATATACTTGAGTTCTACACCTGGCGAATCCTACTAGAAATCCTACGTGACATTTTTTTTTTATTATAAATTTTCTCGCTTACGTGGCTTGCCGGAAGGCTGACTCATCAAAACACACACCAAAACGACGTTATTTTGGTATAATTTGAATTTAAATATAAAAATTAATCAAATTAAGTTTAAAACAAAATAATAAAAAAATTATTTTAAAAAAAAGGTGGAGGAGGAGGAGGAAGAAGGCAATCAGCGGCTGAGGGCTTAGCCCTCTCCACTACTGCCACCTCCGTCATCGCTGGAAGGTAGGGGAAGGTCAACCAAGGCCGTCAACCGTCGCTGCTACCTTCACCGTCATTGGAAGGTGGGAGAGGGTCGGCTAGGGCCGCCAAGCCTTGGTCGAGGGCCGGCGCCTAGATTTGGGGTGAGGGTCACTGGCCCTTGCCTAGCTAGGCCAAGGGCCACCGCCCGCTTGGGGTCGCCTCAGCGAGCGGCAACCCTTGGCTTGGCTGGGCGAGGGTTGCCGACCCTCGAGAGATCTAGGCAAGGGCTTGTGGACCCTTGCTACATGTCGACCGGCGACCCCAGCCAACCCTCCCCCTCTGTCGCGAGCCCTTCCTAGTGGCGACAAGGAGGTGGCGGGGGCAAAGGCTATATATATATATATATATATATATATATATATATATATTTTTAAAATGTTTTAAATGAATTTAGTTTTAAATTTAATTTAATTTTTATATTAATTTTTATCACTTTAGCACTAAAGCAACGTCGTTTTTGCATTGTCTAGCCACGTCAGCGTGCAAAATGACACCGTTTTGCTTTTACTTCGCCAGAAAATCGCCATGTTAGCATTTTGACTAGATTTTGGCTAGATTGACATTTATGTGATTCATTTTGCTCCAATTTTGGCATTTAAGTGTCACTTTCGTAACTTTTGGCAATTTTTGGCATTTAAGTGTCTATTTGTGCCAACTTTTGGCACTCCAGGGGTTCGGGTGTCTAGAAATTAATAAGCGGTAGTGCTCTTCCTTAAGATGGCTGATTCAGTGATGGTTTTGAGTAAATAAGAGATACAAATAATCATATGCACCTAAGAAAAGGTGTGAGCTGTCAAAAACCCAAATCCTCAGCAAGTAAGCACGTTATCCATGCCCTGAAGCAATGGGGTGAACCTCTAAGATTCTCAATGAAAACAACTTTGATAGCACCAAAGAGTGGATCAAAGAACTTCCAGTCTGCCAAAATTATCGACATCTACAGCGCACCAAAGAAGGGTAGAAACCCCACTATCAAATCCATATGCGGCTTGCCTTGAGATTTTTCTCAGATTATCTCTCGTTATGTAGAGTTCTCTCTACCCTCTGGTAGTTTACTAAACCCTAACGCTTTGATTAATCCCATTTCTGCTTGAAAATTGGTCGCGTTCTCAGCACCTTTCACCTCATCGGTCTCCGTTGACAGGTTGGCACTTGCTTTTCTTTAGCGATCCTTCATGGTTTGCTTTGCATGTCTCTGATTGTTACCAAATTAACCTGCACTTGTGGATATGTTCCTAGTTGAGGGATAGTCGTTCTCAATCTCTTATCGTCTCGACTCTATTTTGTTTTGAAATCCTCTGAATTGGATACTTGAGCACAATGTCCAGCTTTCATAAGGGTTAGCAAGTACCTTTTTCCCACCTATTTTTGTTATCTTGGATGTCGTCGCCATACTCTTATCAAATTGACCTACAATTGGCAATATGGTATTAGTCAAGGGGTAGTCGTTTCTACATCTCTTATCGTCTCAGCTCTATTTTGTTTTGTACTTCTCTGAATTGGATATATGGGCACAATGTTCAGCTTTCACAAGAGTTAGCAAGTACCTTTTCCCACATGTTTTTGTTATCTTGGATGGCGTCGAAAGATATTGCAGATTTATCACGTCTGGCAGCTCTTTGTAATAGACTGGGTAGTCTCACCACCGAACATATCATAGATGATTGGGATGAGGAACCTTCGCCTGAAAAATTACAGGAATGTAGGTTTTCCCTTATTGGTACAATCCTTTCTAATCCATCCATCAATTTTCCAGCCTTCCAAAACATACTGAAAAAAGCCTAGAGAACTGATCTAGTGGATATCTCACATCGAGAGGAAGGGATATACATTGTAAAATTTCATTCACGAGCTGACAAACAGAGAATTCTGGAAGGTGGCCCTTGGCTTTTCTCGGGCAATTTAGTTATTTTCAAACCTTAGATTCCAAACACATCCTTACATTGTTATGACTTTTCTAAATGTGCTTTTTGGGTCCAAGTGTTTGGATTACCTTTAGAATGTTATTCTGAGCGGATGCTGATCAAGGCAGTGCAGCAAGTTGGCCGTGTACTAGAAGTCAAAGTTGATTCAAAGGATGGAACATCGTCAAGAGTAGGACGAGTTCGGGTTGAATTAGATCTACAAGAACCTCTTAAAACAGGAAAGTTAATAAGGCTAGTTGGCAAACCTTTTTGGCTCGATTTTCGCTATGAAAGGCTAGTGCACTTTTGTTACTCATGTGGCAAACTTGGTCACTATGCAACGTACTGCAAAGACATACCATATAATGAGGCAAAACATGAGGGCAGAGAGAAGATGGCGTATGGCCAGTGGCTTCGTGCCGAAGTAAAGGAAAACAGTCCATATTGGCATACATTTTATGACGCACATGACAAGTCAGATCAAACAGAAGTTGTCATACTTGAGACTCTACCTTCACAGCTTCCTACGATTCCCTTATTGCCCCCACCACCAACGGTTTCAGCAGCAACTACATCTAATGCATGTTTAAGATCCAAAGACCCTGTAGTTGAATCCAAACAGCACTTTCTTCAACACTAGCAGTGGACCAGCCCCCTGTCCAAACAGCACTTGTCCAAACGGACACAAAATTGAAAGGCATTCAGACTGAGTCGATGGATATTTAAGCAATAAAGAGGGGCAAGAATATTAGGTCGAAACCAGCTTTGGGTTCGGCAAAGAAACAATGCAGATATAACCCATATGAAACAAAAGGTGTGACGATAGAGGAACATACTGATTCACATCTCATGGACACTCCCATATTTACAGCAAACGGAGCAGAAGTCTAGGCATTGGTGGCTGGCCCCAAACAGCCACCGGTACACAAATGAGAATACTATCTGGGAACTGTCAGGATTTTGGCAATCCCCTCACAGTTCAGACTCTAAAGGGCATAACAGCCAAAGATAAGCCCGATGTAGTGTTTTTAATGGAAACAAAGCAACCTGAAGTAAAGCTTCAATGTATTCAACACAGTTTAAAGTTCCAAAATGCTCACGTCCTCAACCCAGTTGGCTTTTCTAGTGGTTTAGCATTGTTTTGGAATGAGCCGGTTTATTTACAGGTTCTCTTTTCCAATCCATACCTGTTTCATATCAGCGGTAGTCAGGGGAAGAGAGGTAGACCTATTAGTATTACTTTTATTCACGCTCTTACAAACTATCACTAGCGTCAACTTTTGTGGGATGAGCTTAGACAGACACATGTTAGCAACAATTTACCTTGGATATGTGCTGGAGATTTTAATGAGATCATGTATCCTTGGGAAAAGATGGGGTCACCAATCTAGAATGCTGTCCTTCGGAGTTGTTATTAATGATTGTGAGTTCACTGTGCTAGAAAGTCATGGCTGCAAATATACATGGATGAATAATAGAGAGGGAGAGGAGCTTGTGAAAGAAAAATTAGATCGAGTGATGTGTACTATGGAATGGCGCCTCTTGTTTCCAGGGGCAGGAGTGTATGCACTTCCAATTATGGGGTCTGACCATAGCCCAATACTAATTTATACCTTAGCAGGCTATTGTCGCACAAAGAAACCTTTTCTTTTTGAGAGTTATTGGAACGAGGATGAGGAATGCCATGACGTTATCTCTTGGGCGTGGAATTTACATGGTCAATCATATCCCAATTTCCTTACAAAAGTGGAGCGGGTCATAAAAGCTCTGACTGCATGGAACCGGAACAAATTTTCTAATCAACACAACAAGGTGCTAAGTTTACAAAACAAGTTAAAGAACCTGACAAACCAGCCATATCTCAATTATGACAGGGTTGAGGTATCCAAAATCAAAGAGGAAATTTCTCGAACTTGGAAACAGGTTGAACGGCATTGGGCATTACGCTCCAAAATTCAATAGCTGAAATGGGGCGAAAAAACTCACGTTTCTTCCATGCCACTACAATCCAGCGCAGGTAACAAAACCGAATTACGATGTTGCAAACCGAGGAACAACAATGGGTTTGTGATATCCCTACTCTTAGGGAGATGGCCACCACTTTCTTTTCACGCCTATATACAACTAATGGTTATAGGAATTATGAACCTTTACTTGATCAATGTAACCAGGTGGTCACCAATGAAATGAATGATCAACTAACTGCTTCACTTATAATGGAAGAGGTTCGGCAAGCTACCTTTCAGCTGGGAACAAATAAAGCACCTGGTCCTGATGGATTGAATGGATTATTTTATTAGAAGCACTGGGACATTGTTAAAGAAGATATTTTCCTCCTAGTTCAAAATTTTTTGACGTCCGGGGTATTGCCTACAGGTCTGAATCATACTATTATAACGTTAATCCCCATGACAACTCAACCGGAGAAGCTCGAGCAATATCGCCCCATTAGCCTATGCAATTTTGCATACAAGATCATCTCCAAGGTACTTGCGAATCGACTCAAACCTTGTTTACCTACTCTTATTTCTAAAGAACAATCAGCTTTTGTGCAAGGAAGACAGATTCAGGATAATATTCTTATCGTCCAAGAGGTTCTTCATCACTTTAGAATGAGAAAGAAGACATGTAAATTCAATGCAATTTTAAAAAACGGACATGACAAAGGCGTATGACAGAGTGGAATGGGATTTTCTCAATCTCCTTAAATTGGGCTTCCATTCAATATGGGTTAGTTGGATTATGCAGTGTATTACTACAGTAGCTTTCAGTGTGAAGTTAAATGGGGAAACATTGGCTTATTTCCATCCATCTTGTGGCCTTCGCCAGGGAGATCCATTATCACCATATCTCTTCATTATGATGGCTAATGTTCTATCGTCTCTAATTACACAAGCTATCAGTATAGGACATCTCAAAGGAATCCGGTTGAATAGATGGTGTCCTACTCTGTCTGATCTTTTTTTTGCTGACGATGCAATCTTCTTCTTAAATGGTAGTTACTTTGAATGTCAGAACTTAGACAACATTTTAAACCTATACTGCTCAGCAACTGGACAGCTAGTTAATCGCAATAAATCAGTTATGATTTTCAGCAAATACTGCCCTATTACTCTTCAGGACAATATGTCTCAAGAACTTAGAACTCCTATCTTGCAATGCTATGGCAAATATCTGGGCATACCATCAGATTGGGGCCGATCAAAGAAGGAAATGTTTTCTTGGTTATTGGCTAGAGTCAACTCAAAATTGAAGGGATGGAAGGAGAAATTTATATCAAAAGGGGGTAAGGAAACTCTCATTAAATATGTCGTTAAGGCTCTTCCACACTATGCAATGTCTATATTCAAATTGCCTCTTTCTATTTGTAAATCTATCTAACAACGGATTGCTCGTTTATGGTGGAGGAATGATCTGAGTAGAGTAGGTATAC
The DNA here is from genome assembly GCA_017140615.1 of Eucalyptus cladocalyx. Lineage (NCBI taxonomy): Eukaryota > Viridiplantae > Streptophyta > Magnoliopsida > Myrtales > Myrtaceae > Eucalyptus > Eucalyptus cladocalyx. The sequence continues at coordinate 25,328,105 of CM029516.1, forward strand.
ATTGGTTGCAGTGGGAACTCATGAAAGATAGAAAAGAGCAGGGAGGAATGGGATTCCGAGACTTGATCGCTTTTAATAAAGTGATGCTTGGAAAACAGGCTTGGCACTTACTACAACAGCCTCAGTCATTATGGAGTAAATTATTCAAAGGTTTATATTTCCATTCAATAGATTTCCTCTTTGCTAGTCGATGCACTAGGACATCTTGGGGATGGCAAAGCATACTGATGGGTAGAGAAGCTATTCTACCTCAGATTCACTGGTTAGTTGGGAATGGTAACAGCATTATAATCCGAGTAGATTGTTGGTTACCAATGGGCATTCTCCATGGACCTAAATCTAGGGAAGAACCTCTTATGGTGGCAGATCTTATTGACCCCATCCATCATAATTCGAATCTTTCTTTGCTACAACAATTTTTCAGAGAACAGATCATTGCAGAGGTTCTTACTATCCCAGTAAGACCTCTTTATCTAGAAGACAAACTGATTTGGTCGGCCACCACTGATGGCAACCATACTGTGCACAACAATTATCATTCTATCATGCAGTCAAGCAGCATTCAAAAACACAACAGAGCCTCTACATCTAACCAACACTCCTCGGTATTATGGAAAGGTATCTAGGCCATGAAAACAAAACCGAAAATTAAACTATTCCTATGGTCTGCTTGTCATAACGCCCTGGCATCCCGAGCCAATCTCTTTCACCGTCATATCATTACAGATCCTTTATGATGTCTATGTTAACAGCATGTTCTAGAAACCATAGAGCATATATTCTTACAATGTACATGGACTCGTGCTATTTGGACTAACCCCCATATCAATATATGCACGACGACACTGACAAGTAATCATTTTGATGTCTGGCTTACAGAAAGGGCGAAACTACCTTAGAACTCACCTAGCCTAGCTCTTGTGGCCAACATCCTTTGGCAGATCTGGCGATTGCGGAACAATTTTATATTTTGAAATCAACCCTCAAAGCCCTCTCTTGTCGTACAAACCATTGTGGCTCACATGACTGTGTATCAGCTTTACTCAAATTCATCTCAACCTAGATCTGGTCTGCCTTCCACCGATCGGGCACACCTCTGGCGTCCTCCTGCAAACGGTACCCTAAAATGTAATATCAATGCAAGCTATCAGTCGGGCAGCACTGAAGGCTCAATAGCCTGTATTAGTAGAGATGATCAAGGGTGCCTTACCGAGATTTACACGAACAGAGTTTTGGCACACTTTGTGTTTGAAGTAGAGATTCAAGCTTTGACAGCTTCCCTTCAACATCTGCTTCGACGAGATCTTCATGAAGCATCTCTGGAGGTGGAAATTGATTGTCTAAATCTTGTTGAGGTCGCACAAGGTTGCTGATCGTCGCCGTGGGAGCTCCGATTTGTGATTGACGAAGCCGTCGCTTTGCTTTCCAAGTTCTCGAATCTGAAGCTGCAGCATTGCTACCATGATGCTAACCTAGTTGCTTACTAGGCTGCGAAGGCCCACACATCAGTTTCGGCCCATAACTGCTTACACTTTCCCCCGTTGGTTTTACTTAATCTCGTTAACGTTGATGCTTTACTTTCAGGTTGTAAACTTATGTTATTTTGAATGCAAAGTATGTTTTCGACCAAAAAAAAAAAAAAAATCCATATGCGGCAGAAATTTATGGTTTCATAAATAAGATCGTTTCAGGATGCTGATTTTAAAATTAGCAACAACAACAAGAAAACACTTTTCAAGACCCATTAGCATTTGAAAAAATTACACATTTCAATAATACACAAGTGGCCTAGCATAAATTATTTAGTATAATAAATTTTAGAAATTTGGAACTAAGCCTATGATATATGCAGAGAAGAGCAATAATGTACAGTTAATAAAGTTCCAGTGGAACAGTTACGAACAAATACTATGCTGCAACAAAAGAGATAGCTTTATTTAAGAATATGCCAGAAGCATCATTGCTGAGGAAAAGGTTGGACAAATAATGACAAGACCTACAGATAAACAGTGAGTAACAGATATGCTTCCAAATCTCAAACTAATTCTAGATCATGGAGACTAGTTTATGCGAATATGAGTGACCATTTAAATAAATGCCGTCCATTATTGGGCATCAGGAGATACGATCAACAAGTCACATCACCTTGCTTGTCCTTGCTTCTTCAACACATAATCAAACGCAAGCAGCCAAGCCACAAGACGAAGAACCCAAAAATGCCAAAAAAAGAAAAAAAAAAGAAAAAGAAAAGAAAGATGGACAAAACAAAAGGGGAACCTCATAACACAAAATCCTAAAATATTCCCAAACAGAATGAATAAAGAAGGACGACACGAAGAACTTCAAAAGAAAAATCAAACCCAAAATCGGCTCGAAACGGAATGAAATTGATCTAAATCGCAGAGCGAGGAGATGGCGGGTCGAGGGTGCTGGGCAGGTTTATAAGCAGGCCCCACCCAATTCTAATAAATCCCAAACAAAAAACCCTTACCCAAAAAAAGAAAAAGAAAAAAAGAATGCTAGCCCTAAAATACTCGAAATTTTTGGGTAGGGTCGGTCCAAGCCTTGTTGGGCTTTTTCGACTCCCTCACCTAACAAATAGAGATAGGGAGAGAAAGAGAGCATGAATTTAGGACATTTCACTTGGTATCCTATCTTGGACTTGCACATGTCTCGAGAAAGTTAAAAAGGTTTTTTTTTTTTGAAGTTTTTTTTTATAGTTGTTTGAAGTTTTTTTTTTTTTTTGGTCGAAACACATGTTGCATTCAATATAACGAAAGTTTACAACCTGAAGATAAGGCATCAGCATACTAGATCAAGCAAAACATACAGGGGAAATAGGATCCAGTTATGGGCCGAAACCGAGTTACGGGCCTTCGCAGCCCAATCGGCTACTAGGTTAGCTTCACACCGGCAGTATTGCATCGTTAGGTTAGAAAACCTAGATAGTAGAACGATAGCTTCATCGAATAGTGGTCGGAGGTCCCATGGCGGTGGTTGCTTGCCTTGCAGTGCTTCAACAAGAGTAAGACAGTCGGATTCCACCTCCAGATGAGCTTCATGGAGCCGTTGCCTGAGCAGATGCTAAAGAGAATAGGTAAGAGCTAAAACCTCTGCTTCGAAAGTGGATCGCGCCAAGATTTGACTAGAGTACAAATCCGTAAGTCTCCCATTATAATCTCTACAAACATAGGTGATTGAACCTTGTGTACTACCCGACTTATGACTTGCGTCGATATTGCATTTCAGGGTACCCAATTCCGGAGGACACTAGAGGTGCGTCGGATCAAGAGAATGAATAGTAGATCTTGGTCACGACGCAACAGAATAGAGCTGATAGGAATTCGTTTGAGCCACCGCTGTCTATACTGCAATGGAGGAATCCAGAAGCTGATTTCGAAAGGTGAAGTTGTTCCGCATCTGCCATATATGCCAAAGGATGTTAGTAATAAGAGGGAGACTAGGTGAGTGCTGAGGTAATTTCGCCCTTGCTGTAAGCCATGAATAGAAACGATTGATTGTGAGTGTTAGAGTTCGTATATTGATATGGGGATCAGACCAAATAGCACGAGTCCATGTGCAATGGAAAAATATATGCTCGATGGTTATAGGAGTTTGCTGTTGACATAGGTGGCATAGAGGATCTGTGATAATATGACGTTGAACTAAATTTGCTTTGGATGCTAGGGCATTTTGACAAGCAGACCATAGAAAGGTTTTTAGTTTCGATTCTGTCTTCATGGCCCAGATACTTTTCCATAATACCTTCGAGTTTTGATGAGATGTTGATGTGCTGTGTCTATGTTGACTGCTGAGTGACTACAAGATAGTATGATAGTTGCTTTTGACAATATGTTTTCCATCGGTTGTGGCTGACCAAATCAGTTTGTCATCTAAGTGAAGAGGTCTTATTGGGATAGTAAGAACTTCGGCCGTAATCTGTTCTCCAAAGAATTGTTGGAGCAGAGTTTGGTTCCAATTGTGGTGGATTGGATCAATAAGATTGGCCACCATGAGAGGTTCTTCTCTAGATTTAGGTCCATGGAGAATACCCATAGGTAACCACCGATCTCCTCTTATTCTGATAATTTTACCATTACCAATTGACCAATGTGTATGTGGTAAGATTGCAACTCTACCCATAAGTAAGCTCTGCCATCCCAGGATTGCCGAGAGCCTTTGACAGCAGATAGGAAATCCGTCGAGTGGAAATATAAGCCTTTAAATAATTTACTCCATAATGATTGGGGCTGTTGTAGCAAGCGCCAAGCCTATTTTCCAAGCATCGCTCTATTAAACGCAATAAGATCTCGAAATCCCATTCCTCCTTCATCCTTTCTATCTTTCAGCATTTCCCATTTTTGCCAATGGATACCGACTCTATTCTAATCATTTCTCCACAAAAACCAAGCAATTCATTGTTCAATAGCTTTACAAGCAGAAATAGGTAACTTAAATATAGACATTGTGTAATGTGGCATAGCCTGAATAACAGACTTGATGAGAATTCCCTTACCCTCCTTTGAAATAAATTTCTCTTTCCACCCCGCCAATTTTGCATTGACTCTTGATAATATCCACGAAAACATTTCCTTCTTCGAGCCGCCCTATTATGATGGTATGCCTAAATATTTGCCACAACTTTTCAAAATAGGAGTCCTAAGCTCCATAGACATATTTTCCTAAAGAGTAATAGGGCGGTTTTTGCTAAAAATCATACTTGATTTGTTGCGATTGACTAGTTGTCCTGTAGCCAAACAATACAAGTTTAAAATGTTGGCTAGGTTCTAGCATTCTTGAACACAACCATTTAGGAAAAATATTGCATCATCAGCGAAAAAGAGATGGGACAGGGTAGGACACTATCTATTGAACCGAATGCCTTTGAGATGTCATATACTGATAGCTTGTGTAATAAGAGTTGATAAAATATTAGCCAGCAGGATAAAAATATATGGCAAGGGTCACCCTGACAGAGGCCACAAGAGGGATAAAAATAAGGTAACTACTCACCATTAAACTTCATGATGTAAGCTACTATGGTGATACAATGCATAATCCAACGAACCCATCGTTGATGGAAACCCAATTTCAGGAGGTAATCATGGAGGAAATCCCATTCCACTCTGTCGTACGCCTTTGTCATATCCGTTTTTAGAATTGCATTGAATTTGCATTGCCTCTTTCTCGATCTAAAATGATGAAAAACCTCTTGGACAATAAGAATATTATCATGTATCTGTCGTCCCTTCACAAAAGCTGACTGCTCTTTAGAGAACAGAATATTCAACCAAGAGTTGTTCGAAGTTGTAAATGCTTTAAAAAGACAAAAACAAAGGTTATTATTTTTATTATTATTATCTAAACCAAAATTTGAATAGAATTGAAATACACGAAATTTCGATTTAATTCTAACACCTAACATCCCTAATGTCGACACTTATATGTCATGGTATGTCATGGACACAAAAGATAAAGCCAAGGGTAGATCGATCACTTAAAGAGAAGCATTGAAGAATATATATGAAGGAGAGAGCTTCTAATTTATGCAAGAGTTGCTCTCATTATAATCGTAGAATGCTTTTCAATTTAACAGTGAAGATTGCATCTTTCTATCTACCAATTATTGATATTTGTGACAATAATACTCTAGAACTTGCAACATTTATAGTATTGCCCATTCTTGAAAATAGGCAGAAGTACATCTAAAGTACTATAACTTGGCACAAAGGAACACTTAAGTGCTACATTCGAAGAAAAATTGATCACTTAAGTGTCACTTCGGCAAAAAATGATCACTTTAAGTGTCACTTGGATCAACATAGGAATTCATATGTCCATAAGCATTGCTAAAAAAAAGTGCTAGCAAGACTATTTCTTTCTCATTTTGTAGGGTTCTTGATGTGTAAATCAGGAGATGTTTGCAGATTATCGTTTTTACAATAGACTTGAATCGAAAAGTCCCCATTGTTAAGTCGTTGACCAAACTCGCATTACAATCCTTGACAAAAACCCGTCAGATTCGTAAAATAGTATCATTTACGAGAAAACTTGGACCCTTGTCAACATGATGATGGTAAGATTGAGCGATCTTGATATTCTCACTTTAATGGTCGAGACAAATAGTCATTTTGAATGAAAGTGAGTGAAAGCCTTTTCTAACTAAAAGTATCTTATTTTGCATTTTTTTTTTTAAGAAATCCACATTATAAGTGAAAATTGTCTTGATTGCTGATTCTCACTAATGAAAATTTGGAGATGCAAAAATGGTGAACCATTATGCATAAACCTCAAATGAAACGTGTATTTCCTTGAAAAATGCTTGCATATTTGCTTTAGCCACGTCTGATGGGTAATGTTCCTCGAAGACTAAAGAGTACCTAACATTCGAGTTGCTCTCCAAATAGAAGAGAGTTAGTCAAAACCGATATGCAATCTCTATCTATATTTTAATCTAATTGAATCTTTACTTTAATAGAAGACTTTTAACAACTAATCTGCGAATTAGATATAGATTAGATCAACAACGGACATGCGACTCTCCTTCTTTAAAGCCAATTGAGGAGACTTTGAGTCTTAGACTAAGAAAGAGAAAAGGAAACTAGCTACCATGCTAAGATGCCTTCAGGGATGATAAGCACTATAGCTATAAAAGAAGGAAAATAAAGGGGAAAGGGAAGAGTGTCTTTAAATCTTCATTGCCCTTTGTCTAAGATTGGACTAAAGGTACCAAAGCAGGCATCCTTTTTTGTTCTTTTTGTTTTAGCTAAGAAGCCCGTAGGTTGTACGCCAGCCATACGTAGGATTCATCTTAAGTTTTAAGAAGCTTTGCTGAGGAGGAACCACCTGGTAATTCATCAAACCTTCAAGTGAAGAATTGTGGACTGTGTTTAACAAATATATACCCTCAAGAATTAGAAATGTTTGTCAGGTAAGTGCATCGTCACCTGAGTTCATTTCAAGAGTAAGTACTCGTGATCAATCAAGTATTCCCATTAGTTGAGTACTGGTAATCATCCAAGTATTTACCTTTTGAGTGATGTGAAAATCTAGGTATTCTAGTGCTCTTGAGTGCTTGTGATCGTCTAGGTATTCTTTGACTATTGATTCATTTGAGTTGTCTCCATAGTTTGCTAATATGATAATTATTTGAGTGTAAGTCTAGCTATTCCCTTTGAGAAGTTTTATTGCCATGTGGTGTGTCTAGAGGTACATCCGAGTACTAATCAAGCCACCTTCCATCGTCTTATGGTGTGTCGAAGAAAGGCGCAAGCATTAAACAGACATTCACCATCACCCTATCATGCGTTTGGACAAAGGTCCAAGCAAACATTTAAGCCCTTTCAGACCAAAGACTCTCATTCATCATGTTCAAGACATTTGCATCCAGAGTTTGGATTATCTCTCTGTGATTCTCCCTAGTGGAAGACAAGAGACACACCTTCAAGGATCAAAGTTACCACCAGACATTTCTAGGGCATGAATACTTATGACTGTCCAACTATTCCATTCTTTTACGTGCTTGTGATTGTCCAAGCAATTCAAAATCCACCATTTCATCGACTTAGCATACTTTTGTAGCTCGGAATCCCCCCTATTTTCAAAGAACAATAAGAGTTGGGTCCTTTAAGGATTGAAGAAGTTTGCACATTAGCCGATTAAGTACATTACTACCTAGACTAATATTCCTTAACACTCGGCCCTACTCAAGTTGTCCCTTTATCTCAGGTATCTTGCCCTACTCAAGTCGTCCCTATATATTTGCAAATAATTCTAAGTGCCTAAGGCAAAATCCAAGTATTTTATCCAAGTGTCTGAGGCAAAATCCAGGTATCTCACCAGGATTTTTTTTCAAGTTTTTGAGGTAAAATCTGAATGTCCATATTTTATTCAAGCATCTGAGGTGAAACCCAAGTATCTCATAAAGACTTCCTCCGAGTGCCTGAGACGAAATCAAGGTATCTCATCCGAGTGTCTGAGATAAAATCTAGATATCCTAATACAATTTTTCAACATGTCCAAGGTGAAATCCGAATATCTTACCCCACTTTTTCCGAGTATCTAAAGGGAAATCTAGATATCTCACAATGACATTTTCTGAGTGCCTAAGGTGAAATCCAAGTATCTCATCCAAGTGTCCAACGGGAAATGTTAAAATCTCACAATGACTTTTTCCGAGTGCGAAAGGTGAAATCCATGTATCTCGTTCGAGTGTCCAAGACAAAATCTATATATCTAGCCCAAAATCTTACAACAAATTATTGACATTTCAGTTTGGATCTGAATATCTCAAATCTTTTCGTTAAACATTTCATTCTCGATATAATGTTTTCCGGTCTTTCTCGTTGTACTTTAGTTTGAATCTAGGTATTTCAAATTGTCTTAATCCAATATTTGACTCACCTAACATTTATCATCTATTGGTCAAGCTTTCTTAATTGAATATTCATCTCACCTAACATTGAGTATCTATTGGTTAATTTCCTCAATTCTTGACATTTCAGTTTAGATCTAAATGTCTCAAATCAATTGTCGTGACCAATTTTTTTCGGGGGTGAACCACCTAAAAATTGGCTAATGGATTATTAAGCCTAGACTTAACTCGGGCTCTCCCAGGCCCATATCAATTCGCGACTTAAGTTCAAGTTCTTAGCATACAATTGATTTTTTAATCAGGAGTCGTTACTAATCTATTTTTTGGTGGATCGATTAGAAACCCAAGTAAAGTAATAGGAGTTTCACTTTACTCCTACGAACTAGAGACTATGGGTACGGGGACTTGGTTACACTAGATTTCTCTAATGCCCTTTCGGTACCATTTCTTTTTAATTTTCAAAAATGTTTTTGCAGGCAGCTTAAATTGATTTTAAATCTATTTTCCTAACATGTGAGGTGATCGTGCGGGTGTGCAATCCACCAATTTAACACCCAGATAAATAATAAATAAATTGCAAAAACTTACCTCAAAGCAACGACAGTATCTGCAATGTTAAGTTAAAAACCGCATCAACAACCCTAGATATGGTTTCTAATTACCATGCAATTTCTTTTTTGTTTTCACTTAATTAATGAAAATCATGCAATATGCAATGCAATATTAACTAAATGACCTAATTCTAATGACATGCAATTTCTAATTAAATAGGCCTAGCAAAAATACTAAATGACATGCATCTCAGTGAATCTAGCCCTAATGACGTGCATATGACATTTTTTCTTTTTCCTAAAAGAATGCATTTTATCATAAATAATAAAACTAATTTAGCCTATGACATTTTTTTGTATTTTTCAGGTGAAGTGTGAAAATTACCTAATTAGATTAAGATCCTATTTAATTTATATTAGGAATTAGGTTGAGCCAAATCCTAATTTAAACTAAAACATTATTTTAACCTAGATAATCCTAAAATGCAATATATCTAAAAAGTACCTAAACTTATAACAAATTAAGAAAAAATATTATCTAGAATTAAACTAAGTGCAATTTAGTCCTGATATGCAATGACATGCAAAATATGCTTTAACACTACATGACATGTATATGATGAATTTTTTTGTTTTCGTTTAATTTCGAAATTAATAATTGCCAAATAATTAAACACATAATCCAAATTAAAAATCTAGCAACCTAAATTGATTGATTTGATTTTTTTTATTTTTGATTTTAAAATTCGAAATAAGATTCCTATTCTAAATGTGTAAACCCTAAAATATGCAATATTATAACCCAAACACAATTCAAGATAAACAAAGCGATCATGACAAGCTAAACCAAGGATATCACACATCATTCAGATCAAGAGATAATATTTCACTGATAAAATCAATAAATTGATCTTAAGTCTTAAAGATCAAAATATCAATTTATTCCCGCTTAATTAATTATTTCATCTAAGGCCTTATAGATGAAATAAAAAAATCCCGGTGCGGTTGCGAATTAGGTGATATGTTGAAATTTCCATTATATGCATCAACAAATATCTCAAATGAGGTAATGGAGTTTTCGAAAATCAAAATAGTTAAGATTTTCACCTAATTCGAATATTGGTTTCCGAATTCCAATCCTCGAATGACTACTCGCGATGCAACGTGGCGGTGCTCGGTTGCTTGAAAGTCATGGGCTCCACGAGTCCAGCGAAACAAAAATTTGTAAGCTCGACAAGGGACGCGTCGGTGATTGGGCGCAGGCACAAACAATTTTTTTTTCTTTTCAATAGGTTTGTTCTTCACTGTTGGCTCCGTGGGATCCTTTAATCCTTTGATGATCCCACTAAATTTCCAACCTTTGACCACAGATTCTCCACTTGCAAAGAAAGACCTGTATGCGTCGTTGGGGATTCTGCGGATGAGCTAATGGGCCACACGGATGCGGCTTGCGTCGGGGGTGGCAGCCCAAACTTGGAGAAATCGTCAGGACTCTGAAAACACTCGCGGGAGTGGAACTTGACTTTGGAGCAGTGCGGGCAGGCGATGTTGTCGTTGTGGGACACGGGCAACAGCTCCTCGATGGTGATCACCAGTACCGAGTCGTCACCGAAGGGTCGCGGCGCGGTGCAACAAACGTGCACCGACGGCATGGAATCAGCAGGGGCAGCACATCGAGATGGGGGAACAGCAGCTTCGTTGTCCGCACGGTGAGACCAAAAAAAAAAAAAAAACGCCGTCGTGTGGCAAGGCCACAACAACAGCGTGATCGCCCGGTGCAAGGGGCTTGCGGTGACCGAATTTGGCTGTTTTAGCCATAGAACCTCAACGTCAGAGCTGGCTTGAATGGACTGAGGTGTCACGGAGGAATGGGACGTGGGGATGATAAGTGGACCCCTTTTGAAGCCTGGTGTTGAATACGATGATGGGTGGTCGGCACCGGATTGACGGCTTGTTGCGGTAGCAGCGAAGTCACAGCAGCAAGTCTGTCGTTGCTGCTAGGGGCGATGCGGCAAGGACGGTGCGGCGGCAACACGGGCGGCTCAGGTGCGGCACCGCAACAAGGGGTCTTGCATAACGTGGGGTCTCCTTGGTTCAGCCGAGAGAGGATTCTCTCTCTCTTCTCTCTCGCTCTCTCTCTAGGCTGAAGCTCCTTTTTTTCTCAATTGCGGCCATATGTTTTCAATTGAGTGGCCTCCCTTTCTCTCCTAAAACCGAAGAAAACCCTCACTTTTGCTCTCCATTTTTTCGGATTTCTCCTCCCAACAAAAAGCCTCCCCCCATTTTTTCACACCCTGTAGCCCTTTCATAGTGAAAACCTCTATTGATCTTTAGAAAGTTGTGCTTCCTTGATTGCGGAAATTTCAGAATTTCAGCCCCGATTTGCCATCGCAAATTTACATTTCGGTTTTTCATTCACGTTACCAAAAACGCATCCAAGTTCGTTTTGATTTTTGCAAACAGCTCATCTGATGAGTATAATTTTTGATACTTTCCTTTTGATTTATCAATCTGATCATTATCCTCACCGATTTTGGGTTTGGCTTCCATTTTATTAAAATCCTTGCCCTTTGTTCGCCTGATTTTTCAATTGTTTCTACATTTATCAAAATCTAAATACTCATCAAAATTTCAAGCTTCTATGCATAATCAATCAAATCAATCTTTCCCATTTTTATTTTTTCTTTTCAAAATGCAATTTTATTTTTCCAAAATTAGGTGTCAACATCATTTCATTGAACATTTTATTCTGGATATGAATGTTTTCCAATTTTTCTTGTTATGCCTCAGTTTGGATGAAGGTATTTCGAATTATCTTAATCCAATACTTGACTCATCTAACATTGAGCATCTATTGTTTAAGCTGTCTTAATCCAATATTCATCCCGTGGTTAAGTTCCCCAATTCTTAACATCTCAGTTTGGAGATAGATGTCTCAAATATTTTTGTTAAATATTTCATTTTGGATAGAATGATTTTCGATCTTTCTGGTTACACCTTAGTCTAGATCTAGATATTTCGAACTATCTTAACCCAATATTTGACTCACCTAACATCGGGCATTTATTGGTTAATCTCTTTTAATCCAACATCCATCTCACTTGAAATTGAGTGTCTATTGGTTAAGTTCCCCAAATCTTGACATTTGAGTTTGGATATGAATGTCTCGCATCCTATCACTAAGCATTTCATTCTAGGTATGAATGTTTTTTAATCTACTTCATTATACCTTTGTTGGATTTGGGTATTTAGCATTATCTTAACCCGATACCTAACCTAACACTGAGAATGTACTGGTTAAGCCATCTTAATTGGATAGCTACCTTACTTAACATTGAGCATCTATTAGTTAAATTCACCAAATTCTAAATATCAATTTGGATCTAGATGTCTTGAATCCTTGTGTTGAAAGTTTCATTTTGATATGAATGTTTCTCTCAACCTCTTTTGTTATGCCTTAGTTTGAATCTAGGCATTTCATTGAGTGTCAGTTGGTTAAAATCACACCATAAATGTAAACTAAGCGAGACAACACTAAAATTTGTCGTTTTGGCGTGATTCATTAAGCAACATCGTTTAACGTGCAACACCAATAACAAACACAATCCACAGCTTGCCATTCTTTCCCATGCTAGCCCTTCACGCTCGGTCGCCATTCTTGCTGATATTCCTTCTCGTGCTCGCCTTTCACGCTCGGTCGCCGTTCACCATTCACTGAGGCTCTGTCACTGTCACGCCCCGATCATCGGGCACGTACACATTCTTCTCTTTTGATTGATTTTATAATGCGATATCCCAAGACAATGTATCGCCGACCTTTTCATTTCTTAAGCATATGCGGAAGAAGTTAAAATCCCAAAACAATAAAACGATGGAATAGAAAAGCAGGGCCATATTTTTCATATTGAAATTTATAACCAAACTTTTATACAAAACACAAACCGCTTCATAACTATTCACTTCAAAAGGAATTCTCAAAAGAAGATAGACTCTCAGTCCATCTAGGCCCTACTCAGGGCCCCTCTCGGGATTATCTTCTTCTTCCAAAATCATTCTCCTCAGGTTTTACCTCCGAGTCCTCCTTCCCAGACTTCTCCTCATCAGCTCCTCATCGGGGTCCTAAAATGTTTTCCCCAAACTGGGATGAGACTATGTCTCAGCGAGTTCTACCTCACTAAGCCCGATTAGTAAACTATTATACTATAGGCTGTCTAAACACGCACAGGGCAGAGGACTTACCTTGGTCTCAGATCCCACCTGCAAGTCAGTACAATTCACAATAGGCACCCATTTACTCCAAACAAATCGAACCAGTCGATTACATATCACACAAATCAATTTCCACTGAGGAGTATCTAAAAGCTAGGTCACATGCATTCTTCAGGATGACCTTCCAAGTCTCCGAGCCACGTGCCTCAAACCTTGGGCCCACGTGCAGTCTCTAAGGCAACCTCTTCGCCAAGGTGGTACATCAAGTCACCGAGCCACGTGCCCTTTTAGATGATATTTCCGAATACTTGACCCATGTGCATTCTCTAAAGCACTCGCTTGCCAAGGTGACGCATCAAATCACCGAGCCACGTGTCCTTTTAGATGCCGTTCTCAAACACTGGACCCACATGCATTCTCTAAGATACTCGCTTACCAAAGTGACGCATTAGATCACTGAGCCACGTGTCCTTTTAGATGCATTGGCCCACGTGCATTCTCTTAGGTGCTATCTCACCAAAGTGATGCATCAATTCACCGAGCCACGTGCCCTTTTAGATGCCAAACTCTGTCATCGAGCCACGTGCATTCTCCAGGACGACATACCGAGTCTCCGAGCCACGTGCATTCTCTCAGGCGACCTTTTCGCCAAGGTGACATATTCAACCACTGAATTCACGTGCATTCTCCAGATGATATTCCAATTCACCGAACCCACGTGTCCTCTTTCAAGTGATTACCAATCTACTTTCAATACCGACAACCAATGCCCAACGATTTCTCAATCAAATAATGAAATCAACTCAACAAAGCATTATAGGGCGTGCATGGAAATGTTTCTTAGAAACGTTTCCGGAACACTTCTGTACGGAAAGTGTTCCCGGGAACAAAAAAAGAACAGAAACGCGTTTGGTTGCGTTTTTGTTCTTTTTTTGTTTTTTTGTTTCTGGAACGAAATAAGTACAAAAAAAAAAACAACAATTTGTTGTTTCTTGCTCCAAAACATTTCTTGAAGAAACATTTCTCTTCTCTCTCTTCTTCTTCTCTTCTTCTTTTCTTCTTTTTTTTCTTCTTTTTTCTTTGGCCGGTCGCCGGCCTCGGCCATGGCCGGCGACCGGCCGTCGAGGCTCGACCTCGCCCAAATCCGGCGAGGCCGAGCTTTGCCGGCCCCCGGCGAGGCTCGGCGTCGCCAGCGCGGGCAAGGCCGAGCCTCGCCGGATCTGGGCGAGCCCGAGGTCGCCCGCCAAGGCGAGGCTCGGCCTCACCCGCGCCGGCGACGCCGAGCCTCGCCTCGGCTGGGCGACCTCGGGCTCGCCCAGATCCGGCGAGGCCGAGCCTCACCATGGCTGGGCGAGCACGAGCTCGCCCGGATCCGGCGAGGCCGAGCCTCACCGGGGCGGCGACGCTTGGCCTCGCCGGATCGGGCAAGCCCGAGCTCGCCCAGCCAAGGTGAGGCCGAGCCTCGCCCAACCACGGCGAGGCTCGGCCTCACCGAGGGCCGGCGAGCCTCGCCGTGGCTGGGCAAGGCTGCCGGCCCCATCGGCCGGTCGCCGGAGGCGGGGACCGGCCAAAAAAAGAAAAAATAAATAATAAAATAAAAAATGTTTAAAAAATTAAAAGAAACAAAAAAAGAATAAAAATTATCAAACGTGTTTCCATTCATTTTTTATTCCCGGACCAAACGTTACCAAACGTGTTCTTTTGTTCAAAAATTGTTCTCCGGAACAGAAACACTTTTTTTTTTGTTTCTGTTCTCAAGAACAAAAAAAGAAACAGAATTGTTTCCATGCGCAGCCATAAATGCTGAATAACATACTTGGCCATTTACCAATCAACAATTCAATCTCAATCAATTTCAATCAATTTAGGGTAAATCCCAAAAATATCACAATTTATTCAATTGCATACAACGTGGAGCTCAAATAAATAAACGGACTGCGCCACGACGATCAACACGAGATTTCGGTCGTCGGCCATCAAAATCTTAATTTCCGAAAAATAATTTATTAATTTATTAATTTCGAAAATTAAATAATTAATATTAAAATTTTGATTTAGCTCAAAATAAAGCCTGATTAAATAAACAGACTTCACCACGGTCATCAGCATAACTTTCTGGTTCCGGACCATCTCATTTGAATTTTCGGAAAATAAATAATTATTTAATTTAATTCCGAAAATTAATATTTAAATACTAAAAAATCCACTTAGGCCCGAAAAGCCTAATTGGAGCCCACTAAGGGTCGGGAAAAATCCCGAGGCACTTCCAATAATTAGTAGACCACGTCTACTTGCTAATTGCGCAATCAATTTATCTAAATCGCATCACAATTGACTAATAATTGCTAATCTATTCTAATCTAACAACCTAAACATAATTAATTAAAACTAAACCAACCTTAAGCATAATTAGCCAACTAATCCTGGATTAGTGAGATTACTCACCAAATCGCGCGCAAATCGGATTAATCCGACGGGGGCGACGCGATGAACGATTCTTCCCAAAGCGACTCACGGATCTGGGGCCTGGAAACGGCCCAAAAGCGGGCCCGAAGTCACTGGATACCCACTTCGTGGGTCGCTGGTCAGGGCTGGCCGAGGCTAATCGAGCGGCCAAAACGGCAAAGGGAGGCCGATGGAGGGTGAGGGGGAAGCCGGGGAGGTCCGGCGGGGTCGAACGGCGGCCGGAGGTGGCCGGATGGGGGCTGGTCAGGGCGGAACCAAGCTGAGCAGGGGCTGATTCGCGCAGAGGAGAAGTGGCAGCGGCAACGGACGCGGGCGGAGCGCACGGTGTGCGCGGGCGGGCATCGCGGGTGTGGGCGGCGGGACGGGCGGCGAGCAGCGGCTTCAACAAACGGCGCCTTCTGCTCGAGCTTCCTGCTGCTGGTTCGCTTGCACAAAGAAGAAAGAAGAAGAGAGAGTGCGAGAGAGAGAGAGGGAGAGAAGAAGATGATGATTGACCGGTCAAAAAGTAAAAAGGAGAGAGAGTGAGAGAGAGAAGAGAAGCCAACTTCAAATTGGCAAGGCAAGTGTTTGGTGGGGGGTTTCGCACGAGGAGGAGGGGAGAGGAGAGAGAAAGAAAAGACAAGAGAGGGGGAGAGAGAAAAAGTAAAATAAAAATAACACAATTATTCTTATTTTCTTTTCTTTTCTCTTTCCCTTTTTAATTCCTTTCGGTCTTCAATTTTCTTCCAACAATTTCTTTATTGAAATTTCGGACTCGTCAACAATTTGACGGATAATGAGATAGGATCCTAAAAATAAGAATTATGACGTGCTTAAAATTCGATTCCCGAAATCGAGTTCAATTTCATGGTTAAAAATCGATCGATGTGATTTTAGCCTAATCCAACAAATTAGGTAGCTTTTAGGGATTTTACAAATAATACATCCCTTAACGGCTTTACCCAATAGGTTAGTTAACTCGTGAGTGATCGGCTCAGAGAAAAAGGGCCATAGGCACGTTGACGAAATGTCCATTTCACTTTATCGAAACGGGGTCGAATTTCAGGATGTCACAACAAGCATGCATCAAGGCTTCATCAGCGCCAATCTTCCAATAGAGGCAGAACAAAGCTGAATTCCATCTTAGGAAGTTTCTTTATTTGGAAATTGGGCATCACCATCACTAGATTGTTTTTTTACGAGTTTTATCAAGAGCCGCATCATATGTTACTAAAAGGATAACATTAGGGCTCTTGCACATTTTGGCAATTAAAGCATTTAAACATTTGGCTAGAAGAACTTTCTGCAATCAAAATTAGAGATTCGTGTCGCAAAATGTTACTTTGTTATATGCTTTATCGCGAGGAAATGACACAAATGCTTTAGGTGCCAAAATAGCCCATCAATCTCATTCACTTTGCATGATGAGACAAATGAAGGGAGTTGTCAAGTATCCAAAAGGGCGAATTCGAATGAAGAATAAACTGTATCGATTCTAATTATCCATTTTTGATACCGTTTCTGACATGATTTTCTTTCCATTGTTAAAGAGACATCATGGGTACCAAGTTTTGTAACGTTCCAACAAGTGCAATGGAGCATTATTGAGTCATGTTCATCTTAAACAAAGAAAGATTCAAATAATGAAACTGAGGGGCAATATTATCCCTCCCTCCATGAGAGATACGTTGGGATGTTGATCGCTCGACTTTGAAAATGATGTATCTCGTTCCTAAACTTGATTTTCTTCAGCATAAAAAATGACATGTCCTTTTCTTTGGTATAGGACAGACTCAAACAGAACAAAGGTTTGTCATATAAAGAGTGGGAGAACAACGTTTGATTTAGAGAAAAACTTCTCCTACCCACCAATGAAGTGTGCTAGAACAACATTGCCAAATTCATCAAGAAGGATGTATCATTCTTCAGTTGAACCTAACTAAGAATGGAGAGAACTCGTTTCATCTCCCCTTCTTATAGGATGATAAATGAAAAAAGTTGCGCATTAACTGTAAAAGCGGCGCCTTCTACCAAGAAATCAGGAAAATGTCAAACACTTAAAGGTGAATGCAAGGCAAGGGTATTGTCGAGTTACCAAATATCCACAAAGATGAATCCAAGAAATGTTAGCGCCCAAAGGATGAAAGCGAATGAAGGGTAATAATGTATCATTTCCAACATTTCAATCCCTAAATGTTTTTGTACTAACATATTATTTCACATTCTTCACAGGGTTACTGAGTCACCATGCCGCAGGTAAGTACCCTTCTTCTCATTTTTTTTCTACTTTAAAAAAAGAAAAAAAAACGGAGAATTTCCATTACAAAAAAGAACTTTTGGCACTTTCCTAGAGAAGCACAAAATAAGTAATTGAGAAAAAAAAATTCTACAAATTTTTTTAGCATCCTTTTTATCTCAAAATTGTTTTCTCATTTTGTGAGTTATTCATTTCGAATCAAATTTCCTTATGGAGATAGATCTACTCAGATGATCTCGATAGAGTAAAATGGAGACATTAACCATGTCAAACAAGGAGTGCTTAGGACGAAGAAAGGCAAGCCATTCCCAAACACATCCTTCAAACACTTTTGAGAGTTGAGTGAAAAACAACATTCTCTTAGGATTTATGATTCATTCACATTGAGCGCAAAGATCGAAATGATAAAGGTGTTTCCTTCATCAATCCCAAGCATTGCACTAATCTCTTCCTACCCCTTTGGCCAGAATAAAGATGATCCTTCAAAGTACCCCTATCAAGAATGACCATACATTGGGGCAGCATAAGAGGTTACGGTCGTGTTGTAAAGCGAAAAGTTGAGAAAGATTCTATTACTTTCACTTGCATTAATCTTCTAGTGATAGCTTCAAAGGAATTCTCATTAGATCTTGACTCATCTCAATGTGAAGAAGAGCATTTCTTTCTCTACCCAAACACTAATATCCATTGCTTTAACCAACTTGGGCCTGATTATTCATTTCTGAACCATGAGTGATAATCATCTCCCTTCACTGGGGCAAGGCATAAGAATTGACCAAATATAATTGATAGTTAAGAGAATGTGAAAAGCATCTCGAAATTCATAAGAGCTACAAAAGGTTAAAGAGCAAAAAGTTCGACAAACTAGGGAGCATGATAAAAGCAGTGTGCTTGGTAAAAACAAGGCCAATGCCCGTTAAAAAAAAAAAAAATCATCGCAAGAGCAAAGGACATTAGAGAAAGGAGCAAAGCTCACATGCATAAATGATTAGTCAATGGACTTTCAAGATATGCCATGTTTCAAAAGCCAAATGCTTTCGAAAGGTTGAGTGACCTAGTTACGATGCCATAATGATCACTGACTCTTAAATACCCTACTGAAAATTTTAAGCCTTCCGAGCCTCTCCCAAGCCAACATTATAACCCTCTTCCGAAGTCTTTTCTGATTGGGATGGTTTGAGTGAAAATGAGAATGCCACAAAGAAGCTACTACTTGAAGGAGTTGAAGCAATTATATCTTGTCTTATCTTCCAAGTTCTCGACTTATGAACCTGATGATGATAGCGACAAATGTTTATTTCTTGGCCTCAAAGCAATAATTCCTTTGTGTAAGCTCTAACCGAGCCTATATTGCGGTCCTTTCAAAAGACCTTTTTGATCGATCATATTGTGCTCATTGTGAATGTTTCTGAAAGCCTTTGACATGGGTTATGTGAGATACCCTCACAAATCAGTTATTTCACACACTAAAAGATGGGATCAATTATCAATTTTATCGAGAGTGTGTGAGAAACCCTTTCTAACTAAGAAGCTTTAGTTTAGCATGCTTAATGAGCCTTTTTCATGAGTCGTAGCCATTTGGATAAGAACTTGACTCCTGAAGAATTTGATGATTAATGATACATCCCTAAGCAAGATGACAATTTTGCGCCAAATGATGCTGGTTGACATCGAATGTTTTTCTAGGTTATCAAACTTAGCTCGATCAACTTGTTCTCAATTAATGCTACAATATTACCAATACGTCTCTTGATGACATCCTAATGACATTTGCTCAAGTTGAGTTTAACGGGATTCCTCAATGAAGCCATGCAGTTTTCAAGGGGTTAGTGAATGCTTCCCTAAAAACCAAAGGTTCATGGTCAGCCTTAAACCATGTCATCTACATGGTTCGTGGGTCAATCTTTAAACCACACGGTTCGTGGGTCTATCCTTAAACCACGCGGTTCGTGGGTTTATCCTTAAACCACATGGTTCATGGGTCAATCCTTAAATTACAAAATTCGTGGGTCTACCCTTAAACCATACTTTTAAAATGTTTATGAGTCTATCTTTGAACTGCAATTTTCAAGGATTATGATCAATCTTAAACCATGCCATCTACGAAGGTTCATTGCTTTTCCTCAAATCAAGTATTTTCAGCCAGGTCGAAATCCGTTGTTACACGGTGAGACTTTGTCCCTATCTTTCTCCTTATGACCCGGTAGACTTCTGTAGCCCAGAGTCTTTCCCTTCTTCTTATGACACGGAGTGCTTCTGTAGCCCGGGGTCTCTTCTTTCTTCTTATAACATAGAGAGCTTTGTAGCCCGAAGGCCTTTTTCTATAACATGGCGTGCTTTTGTAGCCCAGAATCCTTCTTATGACACGAAGAGCTTTATAGCCCGAAGAGCTTTTGTAGCCCTGAGTCATTCTTCTTATGACACGTAGAGCTTTTGTAGCTCAGAGTCCTTCTTATGACATGGAGAGCTTTGTAGCCCGAAGAGCTTTTGTAGTCCGGAGTGCTTTGTAGCCCGGAGAGCTTTTGTAGTCCGGAGTGCTTTGTAGTCAAGAGAGCTTTGTAGCCCAGAGTCCTTCTTTTTATGACATCGAGCGCTTTGTAGCCCGGAGAGCTTTTGTAGCCCGAAGTGCTTTGTAACCCGGAGTCCTTCTTTCTATGACACAAAGAGCTTTGTAGCCTGGAGTGCTTTGTAGCCCGAAGTCCTCCTTTTTATGACATAGAGAGCTTTGTAGCTTGGAGAGCTTTTGTAGCCCAGAGTGCTTTGTAGCCTAGAGTCCTTCCTATGACACGGAGAGCTTAGCCCGAAGAGCTTTTGTAAACCGAAGTCCTTCTTCCTATGACATGGAGAGCTTTGTAGCTCGAAGTACTTTGTAGCCCGGAGTCCTTTTTCTTTTTATGACCCGGTGGGCTTTTGTAGCCCGGAGTCTTTTTTCCTCTTATTGACAAGATGCGTTTCCATAATTATGAGTCTTTTCCGTCGACCGAATACGTGCCTATGCACTTACGGTCTCTCTATCGCCAAAATAATTTAGGTATCTTTTATCTTTGAATGGAACCTTTTCAAGCTCCCATTCAAAGAGGGGTAGCTATTGACACCTAAATTTTACAATTTTTTTTTATGACTTAATCGTGTACAAAATTAGGAATTAGTCACTAAAAAAACAAAACAACAAAAAAAAAAAAGAAAAAGAAAAACATGGAAGGGGCCGGGCCGGATCTCACCTTGGCCCGACCCATGCCACCTTCTCCCTCCTCCATCTTCACCTGTGAAACCCTAGAAGGAGGGGCATGGAGGAAAAAGCAAGGATCGGCACCAAAGAAGAGGGGCAGCATGAGAGAAAAAAAAACAAAACAAAAAAGAGGGAGAAACACAGAGAGAGCAACCGCAGGGAGAGTGGGAGCCCCTCCGCCGCCCGGGGGGGGCTCCTGCGCCACACCGCCTCCGTCCCGACCGAACCGCCTCTGCCACCACCCACTCTGCCACGCCGAAACGCCGATCCCAAGCCCACTGCTCATGACCTCGCCCGCCTCGCCACTACTGCAACCCAACACTAACAGCCCGAGCTGGTCACCAAGCCCCCTTGCCGCGCAACCTACAACACCCATTGGCTTGCCTTTACCCGACGCCTGCGACCCACAGCGCCGCACCTCCACTCGTCTCCGCAACTGCCCATCGCCTTCCACCCTACCGTCACTACACCTTCGCGCCACCAGCTACTGTAGCCAAGCTGAAGTCGATGTCCCCAAGCAGCGGCCAAGAGAGAATCCACACGAGTATGCTAGATCTGGAGGGAGGAGACTTGCCGCCACCATTCCTATAACCACCGCCGCCTCCTCAGCCACTGTCAACACCGCTAGTTCGCGCCACCTCCCGCTAAGTGCCCCTTTAGCCAAGTTGATGCCCCGCCCATCGCCGCGCCTCTACCCAACGCCTGCGACCCGTGATGCAAGACCACCACCGCAACGTGGCCGCCCAATGCCGCCCTTCGCTGCTGCAACGCCCCCAATCAAGCCATTCTATCCACCGCTATTCACCACTTCATCGACACGCGGCCATCCCTACTATTTATGCCGCCTTGCCGTCGTCCGCATCGCCGCCACCACCCACCATGGCACCAAGCCGTTCCAACCATCCTCCTTCGGCACCGTGAAAAGTAGGGGAGAGAGGAGGCACGAACCGAGTCGTGCGAGCCAGGCCGAGTCTAGTTAACCGGGTAGAGTTTTGGGCGAGTGTGGGTCGATTTTAGGCTTTTGGGCTTTTAGGTTCATGGGCTTGTCAGCTTATTTCTTTTTTCTTTTTAAAAGCATTTAAACTGGACTAGGCCTACACATCAGGCCCAGCCTGGCTAAGTTTCTGCCGGCCTTAGGTTCCGCGACCCTGCCTAGTCCGGGTTCGAGCCGTCTAGCCCAATCCTGGGCCCTTTTCACCGAACCAAGCCGAACCCAACTCGAGGACCGGACCCAGTTTGTTTCAAATATATTATAATATTAAAATAATATTTAAAAATTTAAGAAATTAACAAAATTAAGAAAAAATTATTATTTTTTTAAAATTAAAAAATTTCGAAAATTAAAAAATATGGGATTTGATCGGAATTGTCATATCTTGCCTTCTTAGCATAATTAGACCTTTATTTGCTCATATTTTGATTATATCGTATATTTAATTTGCATATATTAATTATTTTTAATTACGTGTATTTAATTTTACCGCAATTAGGATCTTCATAGCTATGATTGTTACTTTAATTATTGTGCACCCGCATGATCACCTCACCTGTTAGTGGATAAGTATAAAATCAATCCAAACTGCTTGATAAAAATCATTTCTTTTAAAATGAACAAGATTAGGTATTAAAAGAGCATTAATTGGTTGATTAGTGTAATCAAGTCCCTAACCCTAGATTCTTTGGTTGCATAGGAAGTGAGGTATACTCTCATGCCTCACTTGGTTTCTAGCCAATCCCAATAGGCTAGTGGGGACTCCTCATTGTAAAAATCTTTTAAAATATCCCAATGTTACGCGAGGTATGGGCTTGGGAGAGCCTGCGCCTAATCATAGGCCATGAACCCGTTTTTTAGGCAATGCCCCTAGTAAATCTATTCCCTCCCCTCGAGGGTAGGTCGCAACATCTTTCCCTCACGTCCCCATTCCCCTTCCTTCTGCCAGCGCCATCTTCATTCATCGCCTCATCCCATCATCATTTCATCATCACCACCCACACTTACCCACAGCCACCATCCCTATCCATCTCACGCCATCACCACCGCCAGAACAACCCCCTCCACCTCTAGCTTCTTTCTTTTGACAGCTGCCGCACCACCACCTGAATTCCACCACAAGCTCACCCTCACGCCTTTAGCAGCTCACCATTCAACTGTCCAACACCCAGCTCCGCCTAGCTCCTTCATCACCTCAACGCCACCACCGAAGCTCCGCACCACCACCAACTCAACCCGCGAGCAGCCACCAACCAGCCTTCCAGCAAACAAGCTCCCCCTTGGCCATGAGCTTGTAGGGCCGCCGCAACCTCCGTTCGAGACGCGGTAGTCTCAAGTTATCATCCCCGTTGTGTTGCCGTCGTCGTGAGCTCGCCGCCGTCGAAAACCGTGACTTAACTCCCTAATCCTTAATTAAGCTGTTAATTGTGCTTATGGGGTGTTTAGATTAATGCTAACAATGGTTAGATTAGTGCTAATGAGGATTAGTTTAATTAATCCTTGATCAGTGGTAATTAACCTTGGTTAGGTTAGTTAACCTTAGTTAGATTAATTATGTCACGCCCCAAACCTCGAGCGCATGTCCATCCTCGGTGGTCGATACAATTGCGACGTCCCAAGACACATTGCCGACCCATTCATTTTATTGCACATGTGGAAATGAACAAACAAATCCCCTGACATCAAACAACATGGGATAGAAAAGCAAGAAAACAAATTCATAAACAAAACACGCTTTTATATACACACTGAGTCATATATAAAAGGCAACAAAAAAAAGTCTATCTCCAAAAGGTGTCCTAACCGACCTACACCTCAAATCCCCTCAGCACAGCTCCAGATCCTCCACTCTACGGTGCTGAACAGAATTGAGCCCACGACAAAGTGAAATATAAATCTTAGTAAGTTCACGCTCTAAACCCCGATTAGGAGGATAATACACCTAGAGGTGTCCTAACCACACAACCATACAACCATACAACCATATCGACTTACCTCACCTTAGATCCTCCCTACATGTCAGCACAATTCATATCACACATGCATATAACAGATGCGCACATTAATTGGAACGTCTCATTTGATTTCAAACAATCACAAGGGTCCTGATAGGGCCAAATCGTTATGACACGTCCCATACCGTGCCACACAATTTTGTCCCGTAATCCAACACATTTAACTCAATTAATCATGTGTTTCTAATTTTGATCTCGACTCAATGGCACGGCCTACTCGATGTTCGGCGATTTTCTAGCATAGCCAAGCATCATCTTACCTCATTGAGCACGACTATGTCTTTCCTAAACAGTTTTCCTAAATGAGCATAAGTCCAAAATCTACTATGACACGCTTCTATTGTCCAAGGGCATCCCATATAAGGGTACGTCCGACGGGTTCTCTTAACCAACAAACGATCACTCGATTATGGCCAAGGACATCGTGCATTGCACTCAAATGTCTCGATTAAGATAATGCACTTGGTCCATTTTCTTTGTATTAAAAACACTCGGTGAAAATAATCGTGTGTGGGTATAAGGTCAAATCGAACCCGAAAATTTGATATCCTCCTTTTTAAAATTCCACTATTTTATATAATATATAAAATCATTTTCGTGTCAAAACCCGACACCCAAGATTTTCTAATTAAATATTAAAAATTCACAATTTTGGAATAAATAACCAAAAATCCAACCACTCAATTTACATAAATTAACATTCAATTGCAGAAACTAATCACATCATTGCAATCAACTCAAAATTCCGGTCATTGGCTATCCCGATAAAATTTCCGAAAAATATTAAATAATTAAATAAATTTCAAAAATAATTAAATAATTCAATTTAAATTCCATAAATACTAACTTATGCTAGAAATGCTAATTTAATCACCTAAACAAGCCTAGAAAATTTCCGAACCTATCTAGATAAATAGTACGTCCTATCTAGTCCTTAATTAATCTAATCTAACCACTTAACATACATAAATGAATAATTAAATCACTAATCTAATCTTACTAACCACATAATCCCTAATTAGCCTAAACTAATCACCCATTAAGCATAATTAATTCCCTAAGTAGAGTTTCGCAAGTAAACTCATTGGTTTTGCAATCCGGTGAGTCCACAGCAATAGCGATGTGGAGGCGAGCGATAAACAAGCTTGCGGCAACACCAAGCGAGGTTTGGAAGGGCTCAAAAAAGCCACACAAAGCTCTCAGTTGGGTTGAGAGGTTTGGTTCTGTCCAAGGTCGAACCAGAGGGGCTTCACGGCTGACACGGGTTGGAACGGCGAGGAGGTGGACCGACGGCTGCAGCTGGCGACGGAAGCTACTGGACGGTGATGGAGACGACTTAGGCAACCTTGACGGCGACCAAGGAGGCTCAGGAACAGCAAAGAGGCACAGGACCATGGGACGAGTTGGAATAGACGAACGGCGACCAACAACTCAAGCGCGAGCAAGCTGCTCCGAAGGGCAAACGGCGATCAGACGGTGAGCAAGGGGCTGCCGACGGGCAAGGGACTGGTTCTCTGAAGTTTTTTTAGCTTAAAACACTTTAAACATGGAGAAAGTGAAGCCAAGGAAGAAGAAAAAGTGAGCTGAAGAGAGAGGGACCCATTTGGCCACAAAAGTCTTCAAATCCTATCCAAAGCACTTTAGTTCATGCCCCACCACCTTGGCTACCATCCACGGCCTCTTTTCCCTAAAAAAACTTCCCCAACAAGCCTTAGTTGAGGCTGAAATGTTGCACCCCATTTGTGCCTACGAATTTTGTACATTTAGCCCTTCAATTTCATCCAATTCCCCTCCAATTGAGTTCAATTGAAGCCCCGAAAATTCAGCCAATGTGTCATCGTCCCTCTTATGATTTTTCCTCGTCAATTCATCCACCTTGAATCCCAAAAACGAGACCAAAAATGGCCCTCTAATTTTCTCGATCTAAATCGGCCCTACTTTGACTTTTCTCCAAAAATCTTGATTTGCCGAAAAATCTTCGAATGATGAGTCAATGTTCCTAAAATGAATCGTGACATGATAGAATTTTGAATTTCTGAAATCGGGTTCAAATTCGCAGTTAATTTCAATTGAGACGATTTTAGCATGACTTAACCTATCGAGTAGCTTTTATGAATTTTTATCGTATTTGACCCGTGGTCGATTATTTTCGATCCACATTGTGCATCTTCGACACATTGGCGACTCTCGGTTGTCGTGAAAATATCAAAATTTTAAATACGGACACAGGGTATAGAATTGACAAAAAAATCGGTCTAATGCTGTTCGACCGAAATTATGCAATTAGGTGGAATCACCCACACACTAATCACATGGCTCTGTCGAATCGACTTATCTCCGGTCTCCAATTGATTTTGACTATGTCCTAATGACCCTTACAAATTAGCACGGCCAAGCAATTGATTCATAGTCGAATTCTCAAGTCTATTGTGTTTAAATTCTTTAAAGGATTTACCCGATAAACTAATTATCCTGTGAGTGATCAGCTCAAGGAAAAGAACTATAGGTGCGTCAATGAAAAACCCAACTTATTTAATAAAAAACAGAACGTGAAAATCAAGATGTCATAACTCTTCCCTTTTTATAAAAATTTCGTCCTCTAAATTTAAACAATTACAAATCTTTAAACAAAAATGTGGAGGTATAGTCATCTCATCAAATCCTCACTTTCCCAAGTTGCTCCTTTAGTGTCGTGGTGTTGCTAGACCTTTTTAACCAACGAGATCGTCTTGGTGCACAGAATCTATTTTTTCTGATCCACAATCTGAATTGGTCTTTCCACATACAACACTCTGTTGTCCACGTCTAATTCCTCAAAATTTAGCACGTACTTCCTTAACATTGACACGTGAAAAACGTCATCTCACTCTTCGAAAGCAATGACTTGAATAGGACACTGTTTCTCAAAGATCACACATTCGTCTGCAATCATAATCCCAGATCAACAATTCAAATGCCCAAATCGATACCAATTCAACTCAAACTACAAAAACAAAAGGGTAGAGTAAGAGCAATTACACACTGAGTTGATGTGTGAACTCGGAGAGGGAGAGCGAGTCTCAATTCGGCAAGCAAGAAGTGGGACTCCGAAGCCTTAGCAGTGAGAGGGGAAGAGAAGACAGAGTATGAATTTACGGTTTGGTCCTCGGTCCTCGACATAGCCCTCGTGAGAGAAAGAGAGGGCTGGAGACTTTCTTTTTTCTGGTGGATTTATAATAAAGTATCAAAATAACATAAGATAATTTTATGTAAATATATGTTTTAGATTATCTATTTCATTCCCTCTTTTTAAATTAGTACGATATCCCATTTCAACAATTTTATTTTTTATTTTCACGGGAATTTTGATTAAGAATGTAATTGTTAAATGCAACCTATTCACATAATCAAATAAAGTGCTTTAAAATTATGGATTTAAGTCATTTGAATTTTCGTTCAATTTACTAAATTACATTTTTTATTTATTCAAAAGTTAATTTTATTATACTATTTTAAATACATGTGAAATTTAATTATATTACGTGAAACTTACTCATGCTATGAAGTAAGGAATATTACTAATAAAAGGGATAAGCTATAATTCAAACTACAATAATAGACCTATCATTATATTCTATTTTATATTTTAATTTCATTGTAATTTCAATATAACCTCTTAATTTTATTATGATAAACTATTTTTCTCATTCCCAATAAGCAAATATGGCCTTAGTTCCTAGGAAAAGCTCATTGTCATTACTAATTTATAAGTGTGTTCTTTTGCATTACTTAATTTAAGTGCATAACCGTGCTTTTTCTTCTTCTTTTTTTTGGCTCTTAGCAATTAGGGTTGTCTACGAGTCAGTTTTTGGGCATTTCGACAAGTCCACCACTCCCAACATCAATATGGTGCATTCAAGTTTTTACTTCTAGAGTGCTGTCAAATAAGCCCGAGACCATACGGAAATGAACAAAGTCCTTTCCCGTCTTAATCAACACCTTGTTGGATATAACCATGCTTTAAGAATGAGAGTAAGCATGTCAGACTCTTGGGATAAATTGGTATCAAAGCTTTGTTTATATATTTTGTTATATGTTAAATACATGATACAAATCATAACTTTTCAATTGACTAGTTGAATACCTTGATTTTTTTAAAAAGTTCACTGGAATGATACAACATTTTAATCAGATCACTTAAGGGGTATAACTCTTAAAAAACATTTGCCACAGGTGTCATGCCGCGTTGAATTTTCAAACACTTTTTAAAAATATACCCAACACCATATGATTACATAAATTCTAGAAATTTTCTAACGCTTTTTGAACCCTCCATCGGCCGGACCCTCCTCGTCTATAAATGGGTGGGCTGTGAGCTCGGTTAAGACAGGCAGCGAGCTTAGAGGACTTCCGCGGGGAGACGTCAGGGAAGGTCCGAGAGTGATCACACGAAGAGAGAGAGATCTGAGGGTTTCTTCAGAGAGACGTCCAAGAAGCCTGAGATATCTGAGCGAGCGAGAGAGGGAGATCGAAGAGAGATCTGTGAGGGGTCGAGTAGAGAGATAGATCTGCGAGAGGAGAGCTCAAGAGAGAGAAAAAATCGTGAGAAAGGGGGCAGAAACCAGCAGAGAGAGAGAGAGAGAGAGCTTGTGGGAGTGAGCTCCGAGAAAGTGGCCGAGAGAAAGCGAGCTGAGAGCGAGGGAGTTCCCCACCACAACCAATACCTCGGCCGCCCGCCGACTTGTCCGAAGCCCTCGAGCCAACCCCGTAAACCTTCGACCACTTTTGCCCTGTTACGGGCATGCCGGGCCGGAGCTCGCCGACCATCTCACGCCAGCTCCGGCCCTCGTCCGTCCGTTCCTTGGTCTCTGTTGTGTGTTGTAGTTTGCTGGGCGAAAGCCTCGGCCCCGGTTTGAGTCTCGACGGTGCCAAAATCGCTCGCCTCGGTCGCGTACTCCACATGTTCGATGAAATGCCCAAACGAGAGCTGGCTTCGTGTAGCTGCTTCTGGCCAAAACCGAATGTCCTTCGGTTGATCCGCGCTGTTAGGGCGATGTTGCTGTGATTGGCTTGCCGGGTGTTGCTAGTTTCGCCGAGTCCCGGCCAAGGTCCTCGCTGTCGTACTTCCTCTAGTTGTCTATTGCTTGATTACAGGGGAAGGGACCCTTAGCCGGCGGTGTCACAGCCGCCCCTGAGACGAAGGCCCGAATTGAGACGACGCTCGGAGGTGCCCTTGACCCGACGGAGACAGGCGGCATCCCTCTCCGTGGCCGTCTTCGTCGCGGCAGATAAGCCGCTGGCCGGAGGACCGCGGGGAGCAGGGAAAGAGGCACGAGTCGGGTGGACCGGGTTGGTTCGCGGGTTTGACCGACCCGGTTCTTTTTTGTTTCGGGCTAGGGTGTTTCTCTGATGGGCCAGATTCGGTTTAGTTTGAATTGTGGGCTGCTGGATGGGTTTTCCCTTTTTTTGATTTCTCATTGGGCCTCTATTTTGGGGGAGGGAAGACCGGTTTGGGCCCGCACTTTAAGCCCAGTAAGGAGGTGGACTGGCTATCCGGGTGTGGAACCGGTTCAGCCCCGACCCGGGCCGGACCGGAGATCCGAACCTTTTCCGCTTATTATAATACAATAATAAATTATTATTTTAATATTATAAAAATATTTTAATAAAAAAATCTATTATAAGAAAAATCTAAGAATATTTTATATTATCTAAAAAAATCAGAAAAAGCTTAACAATAGCATTGGAGTGGTTTTCCCTTAAAACGTATGAAAATCCTTAAAAGAAAAAAAGAAAAAAAAACATGTTTACCTTCTTGGAAGCAAATAACCACTTATTTTCCTTATTCCAATTGTGCATTTGTGATGGATGGACTTCTTTTTCCTCAGTAGGAATTGAATCTAAAACTTGTAATTGGTATAAAATGCAACATAAATGCTTTATTGGAAAACAAGATTATGTACCAAAAGGGCATTGGTAATCAACTAATATAATCAAGTCTCCAATTCTAATTTCTCTAATTGCGTAGTAAAATATTTCTCTTAATATTTTACTTGGGTTTATAATTAACCCACCTCAAATCAATTAGTAGCTACTCTTATTTGAAATTAACTTGCAAGTTAAGAAACTTGAATCATAAGTTGTGAATTGATGGGCTTGAAAGAACTCTAACACTTAATCGAACCATTAGTGGAGATTAGGCCTGCACATAAGGGCTCCTAAAGGGAGGTCGTGACGACCACACAATAATTTATAATTATTTTTATTTGATTTTTTGCTGTCAAGAACCAACTATTATTCCTATAGTAGATTAAAGATTGTTACAAAATCACTTCTGTTAATATTTTTTTTTAATCTGCATCGATCTCCAAACAAATTTATTGTAATCATTTGACCATATCTTACCATTTGATTATCGATTTGCGTATTCTTGAATTCACGATTCGGGCTCGACAACTATGGTTAGAGACAGAGAGGGAAATATCAAAGCTATAATCCATTTTGTTACTTAAATATAATTATTGTCTATGAATCCGAAAAAATAATATTTACTAATTTATTAGTATAAAATTTCTAACTTTCTTTATTTGAAAAATAATTAGTCAAAGAAAATTGTCTATGACACTGAAAAAAAAAATTAAATTACCTTTGAAGCAATCTATAATTTGAGTCAATCTCTAATAAGTTCATGACTCCACAAATAACGGGGCAAACAATATATGATCGGGGTAATCAAAGTTTACAGCTAATCAATTCTTTCCACAGTATATATGGAGTGTCGTGCCTATCCTCAAGTGATTATTTAGCATGATAAATTACTAAATTAGCAGCACTTTAGTACTTTTTAGGTCTTCTTCTTCTGAATTGTTTTGGTAATATCTTACGGAATTTTATAATACCTTGCAATCACATGGTTAAAGTTAAAATTCTTCACATTATTTTTTTGTTAAAAAATCTTTCTTGTCTTTTACCCAAAATAGAATCATCCTGACCTTGTACTTGTTATGGCTAAAATATCACCTACAATGGGGTGAATAGGTGATTCTACATAAACAAAGTAATTTAAACAGATATTGCAATGAGACTTCTAACGAAGTGTTCAGATTTTATAAGTGCATAATTCTATTAGAAAATTAAAAGAGTGAGGGATAGAGAATTGCACACTCAAAATTATAGTAATTCAACTTTTGCAAGTCTACGTCCACTCTCCCGTGTTATAGCCAATTGGCTAGAATCCACTAATAAGAACCGATTAGTGGTTACACAATCTAAATACCGAACACTCAGGCTCGTGGGTAAAACTCCTCACACCCTTCGACCTCTAAAAGTTTACACAATTTTGCTCAATGAATCAAATGTAAATGATTACAAACACCCCTCAAACTTTAGAATTAAAAGCTCCAATACTCGTGAAAGTGAATTATTTTCCTTCTGCTTTGAGACCTCCTCTTATACCCTTCTAGTCCAAGCTGACCGTTGGACATATTTCCAAAAGGATTATACAGTCGATCCACTTGTTGGTCTTGAATCTGGTTGAGAAGATCTAATGGTGTGAGGATTGCCGAGGTTGAAGCTTCCTGCAAAATTTGCTACCCATACAGCAAGTCGGTTTCCAAAAGTTGACTGTTTATGTTTATAAAGAATAGCTTGCCTTCAAAGTTTGAGGAGAGTTTAGAAACTTGAAGATTTTTATAAAAACTTTCCATTTAAAGCTCCTCCAAAATGTAGCAAGTAATCCAGTCAATTTTCCACTAGCCATTGCACGAGAGATTTATTCCTTCCTAACTGGTTGATTAAATATCTGAATAAAAAAATATCATCCACGACTTTGATTCTGATTGCAATCATTAGACTTTCCTTTCTGAAAAATACTTTTAATCAAAATCCAAAGTCAGTAAGTTTTATCAACCATCGAAATGTTTTCTCAACAATCTCCCCATTTTTTATGATGACAAAACTTTGTTCAAGCAGAACTTTTAAGAAAAATTACAAGAGATGAAAATTAAATAGCTTCTTAAACTTTTTCAAGAAGAAGGACCTCAGGATCTACTAATTGTGAATAAATAAAAGAGTGCTGAGGAGAGTCCAAGTTATCAAAGTTTTGTTCATTTTGATCTTGTTGATAAATAGGCCTAGGAATTCCAAACCGATTATCAAGACCACTAATACTAGGATTATTAGGTTGGTTTGAAGTTGTAGCCCTATCATGATTTTTTGGTGGAAGAGTAATTATAGATGGGAGGCTTGGATGGAGATCAATTGATCTCCTAGAAGAAGAGGAATAAGTAGATCTTATATCAAATGATCTTCTTGGGAATTGAATGATTACTTTTCCTTCAAGATGTTGAACTATGTTTGTTGGTTCATTATTATGAACAACCTTTGGAGGAGTTTGGTCTTCTAACTCCCATTGTTCATGTAAAACGATATCATTCCAATTTATAGATCTAGGAATAATAATATTAGCTCTAGTGATATAGGCTTGGAGTAAAAGAGTATCTCCTTTTGGACTATGTTTAAAAGCATTAATCCCAAAAAGTGATATCATTGCTTTATAATGGATTCTGTAAACAAGAGCTAAAGGAATTGATCTTTCAGCTATTTTGTAATTATGTGTTTGACTCGGAGAGTTAGAGATTTAATAATATTAAGATCTTTGAGTGATACTAAAAAATTTGGATAACAGTCAAAATGAATTAGGCCATTACAAAGGCTTGTTTCAACTGTTCCTAAAAGAGAATTTTCGAAATTTAATAATCTAGCATCATGTAAGGCTAGTAAAATAGAAGTATTTAAGCCTTCTTTGGTAAGAGGCTTAATACCTACTCATACTAACCCTATGTGAATATAATTACATTTTTGCATGTGTTTGTTAAGAAAATTTTGATTTAATAGTTTAATAGTTTCAAAAGATATGGAAAGGGGTAAATCACTTTCTTCAGTGGTGATAACGTAATATGATCTTTTCAAAAATCTAAACTTTGATTGTTTATAAATTTGATCAAGTTGTAATTTAGGAAATTTCCAATTTTCTATAGATTATTGAAATCTTCTATGTTTATTTCTTCCCCATGTATAGGACCTTAATCTGAAGACATGTGATATAGAATTAGACGAAGATGTTGATCTTCTTAATAAATCCATTTTAATAAGTTTGTTTTCACACTTCCTAAACTACCAACCAGAGCTTACCGATGGACTAACTACCCTACTAGGTTTTATTGCTTAGACCACTACTGGTTCAACACACCTCACCTAAAGAAAGTTCCAACCGAACTGGACAAACCTATTAAAAGAAAATATTAAGATAAATAATATATCTCCCCCTGGCTCTATTACCAGATAGCCCTCAAGATCTGGGGTTTTATAAAAAGGATAAGAAATAATGAAATGATATGGAAAGTAATTAAAATTATAATGTGACCTCATGCAAGGGCCGTAGTCCGCACTCAAGAGAAGATCTCACTTATATGTGTAAACAGTAATTAAAATAACTATGTGACCTCACATAGGGGCGGTAGTCTGCATTCGAGCATAAATCTCACTGATATGCATAATAAAGGAAGATGTGACCTTCTACAAGGGCAGTAGTCCGCTCACAAGTGGAGATCCCACTTAAAATAAAAGTGAAAGAAGGCTAATAATATGAAGTGATAATGCCAACCAAAACTTGGTTGGTTATATTATTTAGTAATAGAAGACTTACTGATTACAAGTGATCGGAGATATCTTGAATGAAGTGATTACAAGTGATCGGGAGTGATTACAAGTGTCTAAAATGTGATTACAAGTGGATACAAGTGATGGATAGATGAAAGTGAAGGATTGTAATCAAAAGAGGCTATTATAAGTAAGGAGGCAAGAGCACAAGAGAGCAAGTAAGCTAAAGGCAAGCTATGCCCCTCCTCTTCTTTTGCTTTTCCTTTTATAAGCAAAATTTGGACAATTTTTTTTTTTACTATATATATGTCCAAGCGGTTTGATTCTACACCTAGAACTGGGAACTAGAGGACTATTAGTTTCAAATTTTGGGAACTTAATTGGTTCCTAGATATCGATGCTCATCCCTAATATTTGCTACCTAGGAATACGAGGATTATTGTTAAGGTTAGATTGATCTCCTCATCCAAGTAAAATTTCCTTAATAGTTACTCAACCTCTATATGAATATCTTGTGGACAGGTGTTCATTTTGATCCGTATAGTTTTACCCTAATCTCAATTTCTCCTGTTCTTTGCTCGTCCAAGTATCTATTCGAAGGTTCCGCCCAAATTCTCTCGCTTTCAACTACGGGAAGGATTTTTAAACTAGATTGATTCTTCATTAGTGCTTAAATTGCTTGCCGGAGCTAATTGACGAGGCTCCAGGGGTTTAACTTGATTGAAAAG
This sequence comes from Eucalyptus cladocalyx, assembly GCA_017140615.1. Classification (NCBI taxonomy): domain Eukaryota; kingdom Viridiplantae; phylum Streptophyta; class Magnoliopsida; order Myrtales; family Myrtaceae; genus Eucalyptus; species Eucalyptus cladocalyx. Next base: position 25,362,543 of record CM029516.1, read on the forward strand.
AAGGTCTATCTAATTGTTCGTTTTATCGTCTCTACTATATATGAAGCAAATTCAATACAAGATTTTAGCTTTAAACTTTTACTCGACAATTCTGTTAAAATGTCTGTCTTTTGAAAAGATGCATTTAGAAAACATGACATAGTAGAGTGACTAAAATAACAATTTAAATAGTACAACTAGTTATTTTATAACTAATTTCATATTATTCAGTTTTTTCGCAAAAAATAAATAATTTAAAAAATATTTTCATAGAAATGATCATTTGTATCGATTAATATAATTAGCTAATGAATAATATTTTTATGATCGATAACAATTTATATCTAAATAATTTTACAAACAATGAAAATATTTTTCATTCATTCATTTTAGTAAGTGATTTGAGCAATTTTTTTTAATATATTCTAAATCATTCATTTTCAGCTTAATAAACACACCTAAAACTTAAAATTTTTCTAAATTGAATTTAAGTCTATCTCATCAAGAAACCATCTCCCATACTAATTAAAAATTTTAAAGTTAGATCTCTCTCTCTCTCTCTCTCTCTCTCTCTCTCTCTCTCTCTCTCTCTCTCTCTCTCTCTCTCTCTCTCTCTACAATCCACCAACATTTGATTCATTGATTCATTTTCTCCTTTTATATTTTCACCATACTGCGTGTGCTCTTCAGCTAGAATTTAGAAAACAGTTCCTTCTCAAGCCAAGTTTCCACCAACATTTGATTCATTTTCTCCTTTTATATTTTCACGATACCGCGTGTGCTCTTCAGCTAGAATTTAGAAAACAGTTCCTTCTCAAGCCAAGTTTCCAGACCATTCGATCATCTCCACTCATTATCTCTAGTTCCATCCATTACACCATTGAAAACTTAAAGGACAGTGATTCGGCTTTCTCCATCAGAAAACGCTGTGCTTGACACTTGATCCCTAAACTGTGTAATGAACCTCAGCTTTCATTTATGTCCTTGATCTATTTATGTCTCTTTCCAACGTGACTCCATTCAACTCTAGTGGGTGGTTGCCACACCTAACAGCACCGGCGAAACATCTGTCTATTCACTTTTTTTTTTTTTTTTAATGGTGGCGAGGTGGTCCAGCACTCCCATACTTGAGATTACGTTTGCTTCCGAAATTCCATCAATTGCAGAACGTTCACTTAGTGATTCGGAGATTTGTCAAATAGTACTTTCTTCTGAAGGATCGGGGACTTGCTTTTTGAAGCCCGCACCAATTGACAAATAAGCAAATGCGATGGCTATATAGAGAACTTCGGTATGGTATGTAGGCTGTAAAGATTGGTTTCCACTGGACACATTTTTTATTAGTAAATTTATATGATTATAATTACTCGTTTCAATGGTGATGAAGATGACTTGTGTGAAAAGGAATCTTCAATAATTTATGTCCCAAAGATTGATGCAGTCGAAAAAGTTCGATCCGTGTTTGTGACCTCGGACGGCCTCAGCCGACCCTAGACTGGAGGTTACCTTCAGATTCAGCGGTTGACTAATTTCACGGCGGAGGGAGGGAGGGAGGGGGGAGGGTGGTTGAGGCGGCTGTGCAAGGCAAGCGACGTTGTGCAGAGTAGAGGGGAGAGAGAGAGAAAGAGCACAGAGAGGAAAGAGGAGATGTGGACTGATGCCATAGGCATTGCTAGGGTTAGGTTTTTATTGTTATTATTCATCTTTTTCGTTTTTTTTTTATCATGCCATTGGCTGAGCATGTAAGTAGCAACGAAAAGTCTAGTCAAAGGATATTTCCTCCAATAGGGATGAAACATGACCCTCTCCTAGATATCATCAGTTTGTGAAATTATTCACTGAACGTATATGCAAGATATAGAGAACGAGATTTGGCTCATACATGTACATCCGCTTTACTTTCTTTTATGAGCTCATCAAGTCACTTGCCTGCAGTTACAACTAACAAATTTCGCCTCCATGTACAATTTTGGCTTCATAGAAAGTGTTCCGTAGCTCCTATTTGACCAAAGTTTTTTTAGTCAAAATGCCTTCTCTATGATTGTCGAAATAGAAAAGGGTTTGGGTCGCAAAGTCATCAAAGATTTGTTAAGAAGTATTGGGAGGTCTCTCCCGTGATAGTAGTAATAAATTATCTACTCATTTTACTAGACTCAATGAACATGATGTCTAGCAACAATAAAATAAAATAAAATAAATAATAACAACAATAATAATAATAATTTGTTTCATGTCTACTGTCACATTATGAGATTTTATGAGACTATTATTAATTATTTTAAAGGCTTGCGTTGTTAAGTGAAAGCATGATTTATTTATATATTCTAACATACATACACGTGCATCAACACTAATCTATATGGGGTAATTAGCAAAGGGACAAAAGAGAAGATTATAAACCATGACAATGGTCGTGAAACATTGATTCCATTACAGATTTGCAAGTGCGTTATAGTCCTTCCTTCTTCTCACTGGGCCTGACATTTCTGTTTAGTTGAGAAGATGGTTAAGTGTCACCATCAAGCCAAATGACATTGAAATTAGGGTTTTGGTGCTAAAAAGGGCATTACAACCCAGACCCCCAACATAACATTCTGGCTTACAACCCCGCTCTCTTCAGATTGCAGTTCATCCACAACTGGTTTGCATCTCCTCACTCTGCTCAAGTTTTTGCCAGCACAACCCATCCACCATTAAAATGGCTCCTCCCATCGTCGGCCACCACCGCATCCCTCTCACCGTCCAGCACCTCGAATCTCCACCGTTGCCTTTTCCAACTCACAATAACCTCAATGAGTTCTTCGCGTTCAAAAAATGCCTCCAGCTCCTCGGGCCACCGCCCGCCTTACAAAGGAGTGCGCTGCCGCAGCAGCGGGAAATGGGTTTCAGAGATCCGTGAGCCCAGGAAGCCCACTAGGATATGGCTCGGGACCTTCCCAACTCCCGAGATGGCGGCGATAGCCTACGACGTTGCCGCCCTAGCGCTCAAGGGCCAAGACGCCGAGCTGAACTTTCCTAACTGCGCGGCTTCGCTGCCGGTCCCCGCCTCTGCCTCATCCCGCGACATCCAGGCGGCAGCTGCTAGTGCCGCCGCTGCGGCCGGGGCTGCTGGGGACGGTTTGCTTTGGAGCAGAGCGGGCGAGAGGAGTGGGAATAATCATGCGTTTGTGGAAGGGGTCGATTCGGGGGCGGTTGATGATGATGGTTTTGTTGACGAGGAAATGCTATTCAACATGCCTAGTGTTATCGCTAACATGGCGGAGGGGATGCTTCTTAGCCCCCCGCATTTGGATGATTCCAAGGACGACGGCGGCTCCGACGGCAGCGGCTCTCACAACCTGTGGAAGTTCCCTTGATTAATATCCAAAAAAAAGAAATGCTTTATTATCTATGCTTTTCCATGGAAAGAATTAGTCGGTTCAAAAGTAATATTGATAGAGCGACAGATCGCGCAAGATAACAATGCGTGCATGTTATGCTATTGGTATTGCTTGTGGAAACTAATTTTTCCATGGGAAACATATGAAAATAAAGGAAACACCAATTACTTGTCTCCATAAAAATATATAATATAACTAAAAACTTATAACGATAAGAATAATAGAAGTAAAATGGAACCTATAGCTATCCCTCTATTGAAAAGTCGAATGCAGGAGAAGCTTTGCCTCTCTGAATCGCTTGTCCATAGACGTTTCTTCGCTCGGTGTGGGGAATGGCTCTTTTTAGTATCTTAATTTCTTCATATCTTGAAATGTTGTGGGGAAAAGGGGGAAAATATCGCGATGTAAATATAAGTACCTGAATTGCTATTATTGAACACTTTGTGGTATAAATATGTATTTTGTGTTGTCAACCCTCTATGATGTACAATGATACATGCATATATAGTTATTATGTTAATTGCCATTGATGTTATTTTATCCTTTACTTTGGAAAAGACTGTAAGGTGGAATATAAGAGCCTTCAGCATCAATCTTATCTAAGCCTTAAGCAACCATTATATTTAGGGTTTACTTAAAGTGGAAACATAAGGTAGTGGTACGATTCTTAGGTGTGCGAAAAGGAAGGCAACGGACTTTAGCCCCGAAATTAGTCAAGGATCTATAATCGAAGCGTTGAAGTTAGGGTTTGACAGTTTCCTTATGAAGCTGTGGCGCAAATTCATTCTTAGCTTAAGCAAATTGACTGGCCCTAATCCCATTAGCAATTTCATCGGTGAATACACTCTCGTTTGCCAATTTCTTCGTGGCGTTTCAGCAAATTCTTGGGCCATGTATTGTTACGAGGATATGATAGATTAGACCCAGAAAATTATGAAGGGACATTTCCCCCTGGTCCTTCGATATTAAGCAATTGTGGTATATTTTGGAGTCGAGATACTGTTTGCTTCAGACCCTAATTTCTTTTTGCCATCGGATTTTGGTAGTATGGTATTATCGCAACAAAAACCGGTGACCAAGAGTATGAGAACTGAAAGATATCGACTTGAAATGTACCAAATTTTTCACCGCGATGTAAATTAGCATCATTCTTTTGAGATTTCCTCCATCAGCAGTAAGTCACTGGGATCATATATAAAAATTAAAATGAAGATCTGAGCTTTCCTGGGCTTAGAAAATAGATCAGGTCAATGGTATGTCCTGATGATACGAAGGAGGTAGGCCACTAAAAGAGAAAAAAACAGAACCTCCAAATTCTAGAAGCGAATCATTGTCTCAACAGAGAAAACTCTCAGTACCACAAAATCTGATTTTATTTTTTGTTTCATGTGTGATCCTCACGGAAAATTGGGATGGCTATATACTATCGCAAGTCCAAAAAAGCGGAAGTGTGTCCCGTGTCGGTAGAGCTCTAGAGAAGTTGATAAGTGCAAAAAACCTGTTGACAAAAATAGTAACCATCTAGTTTCTTTCTGATAATAGTAAATCATTGAAACTTTTACAAACTTACCAAACTCTCTCTGACGGTTTACAAGTTGCGCGAAAAATCAAAATAAGTTGGTAACTCAATTGGAAAAAGTTGACAAATCAGTTAAATTGAAGTTGGTAATTTCATGCAGGAATTGATAAATTTAAGGCATGGTTGGAAATGTAAATAAAAGAGAAAAATTGTAAATTTAGTCCTAAATCCGTACATATTCAAATCAATTCTTAAATCTTTTAATTGGACTAATATAGTTCTAAGCATTTGAGTAAAAATTGTAACCAAATCAACTTGGCCAAGCCCTGTTGGAAAAATTTCTAACTTGACGTTCCAGTCATCATTGGTCGTACAACCGTAACATATAAGTTGGTCATTTGCTGTTTGTCGGCAATGTATCGTGGACAAATTTGCTAGAAATGACACCACTTTCTTTCTGTCTCTTGCAAAGTGCGTAGGGATCTTTAACTGCTTCGTGTGAGCCGGAGGGGGAGACGTGACGGATGAAGACCTCTTCTTGATCGTCAAGCGGCGATGAGGGAAGAGAAAGCAACCTTCCTAGCCACTTCCTCAAACTAAAAACCATATGTCTCTCTCTCTCTCTCGCTCTCTCTCTCTCTCTCTCTCTCAAACCAAATCCAATTGCAGAATCCGTAATCGCCACCGAAGAAATCCCCTCAACCGATCTCGACAATCAACAATCTAGACCTAGGCCAGACGGCCCGCAATCCATCCAGATTTAGGCTTGACGGCAAGCCGTTGAACCTCCCGATGTGGGACCTCGGCCCTTGGCCCTCGAGTTCATCGAAATTTTGATGGCCCCTGAGATCTGGGGGCTCAACCCATGGCCGTCGAGCTCTCAGACCATCTTCATTGTCAAGCAACGGAGGGTAGAGAAAAGACAGGTGTAAGCACAAAAAAGAAGGAAAGAAGAAGAAAAAAAACTGAGAATTTAACATGGCATTCTAATCGCATCATTGCCATTACACGTGGCATAACTAGAAATGAGTGGATCATCACGTTATAAATTTCAGGCAAGACTTGATTGCTTTTTTTACTAAAAGATTTAAAACTGCACTAGTTCAATTGAAAAGTTTAGTACCAAATTTGAACTATACAACAAGTTTACAACCAAATTTACAATTCTCCCTAAAATAGAAGTTAGTAAAAGGAAATAAATTTTGGTGACTGAAGAAATATAAACTCGATAAATAACTTAAATAGGAGTTGATAATCCAAAACAAGTCAATAATTTTGTTTATACCAAAAAATGAGCAACTTTTGGTTATTATGAACAAGTGATAGTCTTAATCATGAGAGCAGAATGTGGCAAATAACAAAAGTCATCGATAAAAAGAGCATAGTTTAATGAATAGCAAAAGTAATTGATGAAAAGAACAGTCAACAACTTGCTAAGCAGTGATAATTTCAGATATTTAAGCTTATTTAGATAAATGTTAACATCTTGAAGAGCATCGATAACCAAGGAAGCCATTGATAGCAAAGGTCAATTATCTGGGGTAAAATCATGGATATCAATATTAACATGTGGCTGCCCAATAGCTATACTTTCAAATATTTGAGCTTCTTGCAAATAAGTGTTGTTATAACTTCTTGTCCCACATATGATGAAGTTATTGATCTGAATTTTAATAACCACCTAGAGATGAGAAGTCTTTGAGACAAGAAGATGTGGAACCGGAAGCTCTAGAGATGTGAAGGCATGACTAAAAATGATGAAGAGCATATTTTGTGAACACAATAAATACTAGTGTTTGTGTACAATAGAAGCCCCCAATCAATCAATAAAAATTACTTGTAATTTCTATATATCTCACCGTCAATTAAATTCTAGTGTATATCTAAATTATAGTTTTTAGATACATCGTTGTCGATTAAATATCAACGTGTGTCTCTACTGTAATTTCTGAATATTTTATTGTCAATTAAATTCCATTAAAGTATACATATTGATTTCCTTGTGCATATAATGTCTTTTGTTTGAAGTCACCATAGAGCCCATCTCCTTTAATGAAAAACTTAAGTATGACTTTTGGTGAAAAGAATTTTGTTATTGAGGTAAATTCCAACGAAACAAATTTATTCTAACAAAAGTCAGCAAATTACTCTAAATTAAGTCGATAAGTTATTTAATTTAAGAGCTAGTAAGCTTGAAGGGCCCAATCCCCTAAAAAATATCTCTAACTTTAGCTTAAGTTATAATTATATTATAAACTTTTTTCCGTCTCATAAAAATCTCCCAACTTTTGTTTTAGTCCCAGTTCTACCCTAAACTTTTTTTGTCTCATAAAAAAGTAGATTTAGGTGTAGCCTGAATTCTATCCCAAACTTTTTTTTGACTCATAAAAATTACCAACTTTTGGTCGAGTTCCATATCTCCCTCCATCTAAAATTGCCATTAATGATGTTGTATTTCCACGTCATTGCTTTCGTTTTTTTCCCAAATTTCATATCCAAGAAGACGTCTTTTGGAGATGAATTTCCATATTAGTGAAAACAAATTCTTATTGAATCTAAAATTTGGGTAAAAGCTAAAGTAATTATAGTTGGCTTTCTTCAATTGCTCTCACTCTTAAGAAAGTTTTCCTTCTATCCCACTCAAGGATCTTCAATTTTGCGCTTAGTCTTCAACCTCTTGTGCTCGAGAGTCTTTCATCTCTTGCAATCGAAGAGCTTTGCTTGACACTCAGCTTGGGATGCTAGAATAGCTAGCACTTAGGTGATTTCCATCTCTTGGTTATGAATAGTAATTTTGGATGGAAAGTTAATAAGGGCATATTTGACTCAAAAATAAGCTCGTGGTTTTATGAGATAAACAATTTTATAATAGAGTTGGGACAATACTAAAAGTTAAGAGCTTTTTATGAGACTAAAAAAGGTTTATAATAGAATTGGAATTAGAGCGAAAATTGTGCTTTTGTGTGAAACAAAAATTTTTAAATAGATTTGGGATTGGAGCTAAAGTTGAGGTTGTTTAGGGTATTGGGCCAAATTTGAAGCTCCATATGTTGTGCAAATAAAGAGTGATGAGTTTATACAAAATTAGTACTCTGCAAATTATAAAATAAGTTGGCAATTTTCCAAAAGTGTCCCTAGTAACTTTTAAACAAGTTACCTGCCAAAAAAAAAAAAATCGTCGGTCACTGTTTTGCCAACAATTGTTTGACAGTTACAAAAATACATTGAAATATACAGCACTTAAAAATCGGTACGTTTTACCCTGTTGAATGTGGAAAAATCGACTTCTATTGTCACCTAAAAAAAAGTCGTCTTTTGCCAACAATTGTTTGACACTTATCAAAGTACACTAAAGACGTCTTTTGAAGATAAATTTCCATGTCAACTTGGACCTGCAATTTGGGTAGAATTTAGAAAAATAAGGGTTGGTTTTCGTCAATTACTTACTCTTAAGATAGCCTTCCTTCTATCTCACTTGGGGATATTTAATTTTGTGCTCAGTTTTCAAACTTTAGTGCTCGAGAGTCTTCCATCTCTCACAGCCAAAATGCTCATGCTTAAAACACTCGATTTGAGATGCTCAAATAGCCTGAGCTCGCATGCCATCTCTTGGTTGTCAAGAGTAATTTTTGAGAGTGAGATAATGAGAGCAGATTTGACTCAAATAAAAGCTTTTGATTTTTATGAGACAAAAAAAAAGTTTAGGGTAGAGTTGACACGAGACCAAAAGTTGGATTTTTTTTATGAGATGGAAAAAATTTAGAATAAAATTGAGACTAGAGCTAAAGTTATGGATTTTTAATGAGACGCAAAAAAATTAAAATAGACTAAGGACTGGCGTTTTTTAGGAAATAGGCCAAATCCGAAGCGTCCATATGTTATGCAAATAAAGGGTGGTGAGTTTATAGAAATTTGGTATTCTGCAAATTATAAATACCTTGGCAATTTCACAAAAGCGTGAGTAGTAACTTAAACAAGTTACCTGAAAAAAAAAAATCATTTCTTATATTTTTGCCAGCAATTGTTTGACACTAATTATAATACATTGAAATTTACAGCACGAAAAAATCAGTCCGTTTTACCACGGATCACTAGAATATCTGCTAAAACCTGATGCTGATCGTAGAAAAATCAACTTCTATTGTGGATCGATGATTTCGAAATTCTTCTCCAACGCGTGTCAAAGGGGATTTTGGTTTTCCTCCCTTTGCTTTGAAACTCGCTCTGGGTTCCTAATTCCTTCGCAGCGTGTCCTGCGCGAGGATGAGATTGTCGGAAATCATCCAAGTGATTGTTAGAAGCTTAAACTTATTCGAGTGACAAAAAGAGCAGAAGCTGAACAGTGTTGCAGAAGCACTCCATTCTGCACCTTTTCACGCAAGTGAGAAACGATGAGCGATTGCATTCGTGAAAAGCAAGCAGCCAACCGACAACCATGCCAACCTGGACTATATACATATAAGGCTTTCATGAACGCTGGAGCTTCAAATTTGAAGAGCCGGGTCTTTCACCATTGAAATAGCAATCCAAAAGTGTACTAGGCAAAATTCACGGGTTGAGTCTCACATTGGAGGTTGATGAGATTGTGGGACCAAAGCCTGTCTTGTATAAAAGATCTTGTTGATATCCCAGGCTGAGGAAAAGATCTGCATGTGTTTTACGAAGAATTCGACAATAATATTTTGGTGGAGCGACAGAAGTGATACAAGTTGATCTGCTGAACAATGACGTTGGACATACGTCAAAAGCATAACGAATTGGAAATTTGAGAGAGGTTTCGAGTAACGCAATTTGCAACTGGACCATATCTTATTTACCGTGAATCACCGTCTAGTTTGAGCTTGTTATTTCAATTGTAAACGCGCGAAAGAATGCACTTTGTACTTAGACACATTAAGCTTTCGTCTGGCGATAGACAGTTTGTGCGAGGGACCCTCTGCAAATACACGATAGGTTTGGTTCTGTAGATTGGAACAGTGATGCGATTTTGATTTGGGTGGAGGATGTGCTTAATTTGTTGCAAGGGTTCAGCAGGTTTAGTTTCTCTGTCATGGGGTAAATGCTAAACAAGCAAAGAAGGCCAAATATCGATGATGAGTTCTGTACCGAAACCCAAGGGATGATATATACATGTGTGTACAGAACAACCTGAATTACTGCATGTCATGCCTCTCAGCATTCATATCACATTCTCCATTGCTTAACTATTAATATATATACATAGATGGCCCAAAAAGGTACATACGTACACATACTACACCAATTTAAGATCCTCTCATTTCAGTAAATGTCTCTCTTTTCTTTCTTGTTTCCTTCTGTTTTCTTTTTCAGATGATCTCTCCTCGGTTAATCTCTATCCCTCCAAAGGCGCGCAAGTTAGGCTACACCCCTCCAAACCAGATGCTTCAGTTTTCGAATCCTCTTCAAGTGAATGCCAACCAGGATTCAACTCAACAAGGCGGGTGGGATTTACCTGCAGCATTTCAAATAAAGTTTCCACCTTTCCTAGAACTTGATGCCCAAACCACATGATAGTTCCTCTGTCAGTTCTTGTACCAAGGACCCAAAAATGGCAAGCTCTATCTCTACTGCAGTTTCCCCCACCTGGGCCTTGTTATTGCTTCTCTTCCACAACCCATCAGCCTCATCTCTAACAAAATCTTGATCCACCATCGTATCAATGGTACTAAAATCCACCCCTTTCCATGACCCCACCACATAAACCTGCTTCCCTTGCTCATCCTCATTGATGATTAGCCTTCTCATCTCGCTTGGGACCCTCACATTCCTCAGAACACAAAGGTTTGGCCTGATCAGCGATCGTTCGGCACTGCCTTTTTCTATTATATTCATGGGTTCAAAATCGTCATCACGATCCTCAGACATCACCTCTTCTGGGCCATGTTCCTCATCGCTGATCTGTTCCAGCATTCGCTTCTCCAGCTCAAATGGGTCTAGCTCCGCGAGCCTCTCAAATCTGTAAAGCTTCTGCAGGAGCTGCTGCTTTGTTCCTGAAATTTAATTAGTTTGTTAATTTCACATGATTTAGAAATAATCGACTCTCTGGGTTTAGGAAGATTCTGAACACGATTCCCAGTACAGGGTCCTAACATGAGTGGCCCTCTACAATTAAGACTGACAACTTTGGAAAATTCCTTCAATTTTTAGAGTACAGCACAGGATTCAATAGGATTCAAGTGCAGAGTAAATCAAATCCACCACACATGAGGCCCGTCTCTAAATTTGAATCTTCCTGTGAAGTCCAAACCAACCCAATGCACACCAAAGGTATAATAATAATAATAATAATAATCACTATTGTTGTTGTTATCCAGTACTTTCATTTTTCAAAAAAAGGGACACGAAAATTAGCAAAACGGGTTCCACTATATTTATGTGCTTCTGACAGATGATCAGAATTAAAGCAGAGCACCACCAATTATGCGGTGAGGACCACTCCTCATTTTGAGGATATGTTTCCGAAGAGATGAGAAATAATGATTGCAGGGTTGCATGTCCATACAATGTAACTGGAAATGATTAATAAAAGATTTGCTCTTCCCACCCATCAGGGCTTGTGGGACTGGCACGGTAATGATTATAACTAAGGACATCAGAATCATTCAAGGATTTCTTCGGCTACAACTTTGGCTTTTGGAGCTGAAAGGGAAGCAAAAGCCTGGTGTAAAAGTGAGATAGGCTAGGATGTAAAGATGATACGTGTGATAAAAAATGAATGATGTTCTGAAGGATGCAACTTTAGAAGAATTCCACAGGAAAATTGAAAAGGAATCGGCTCATTTTCTTTCTTATGACTGTCAAGGCATTTCAATCTCAGTATTCTAATCAAGAAAAATGGAAGACACAGTTTCACGCTAACACACGGACTCAAAATTCTCGAATTTTCTCCAATTAACAAAAATGGAGCTATGTCCGATGATCATGCGGCAGGGCTTGATGCTCTTGTCCGATTCATGCGTGCACATAGTAGTCCAAATTCGATCCGAAACGCAAGACGACGACCGAAAGGCTCACGACCCCGAAGAGACAACAATCCGCACGTCAGACCCCACCCCAGATACGGCGGTTCAAACATCAACTCAGTCGTATGAAAATGACCCGCCAATGCAGCGCAAGGCGACAATCAGATGAACCCAAAAGAACCCGAAAAAAGAGCACCCAGTTTGCTCCTCACGTACCAACGCCTAGAGGTTGACGGATGGTGACCACACAACCAATTCGCGAAACGTACAAAACTTGATAAGATTAATGTTACTGATTATTAGAATTGTACGTGTGACAGAGAGACAGAGAACCCCAGAGAAAGAGAGAGAGAGAGAGTGCTTTGATACGTACTCTGTACCAGGGCGTAGCTGCTCTCGTAGTCGAAAACGTAATCTTCATCGCCATCGTAGTAATCCTCGGTGGTGTGCTCGTCATCGTCGTCATCCTCGAAGGGACGGTCCAACACAGACACCGGACTGCACTGTTCCTTCTCTTCCTCTTCCCCCGCCTCTGCCACCGCTTCTCGTGCTTCATATTTCTTCAAGCTCATCGCCTCGTGATCGTCCTTGTCCTGGTCGTACAAACAGTCGCTAGTTCGTGTTACTTTTCGTTCGCATCTAAATACAAACACTGTTCATGAAAAAAAACTAAAACTTTACACCAGATCCACCATCGAAGCAAGAAATAAAAGATTATAAACATAGCCCTTGCTCAACAGTTATTGCACGGTAATATAAAAAGTTGGGATGAATTTGTATGGCTGCATTTCGCATCAATTACACGAATCATATCTCGTACAAGCTTCAATGATTTATTACCGAAGTCATTAACTACGGTTTCTTCAGCTAGTGGACGAAGGACCCTTATGGATCGACACATGCATGTTCGATTCTCTGCGCCCAAAAGACATGGAGAAGACAAATTTGGCATCGCAGCTTCGACTCGATCAAGTAGTGGTTGGATCGGATGTTGACTATTCCTCTAATCATGCTCATCTGATTAACCTTGAAAAAACACTAGATCGAGAAAAACCTAATGACGTTATGGCAAGCGGATGTCGGAATCCGACAGAGGAAATAAGAATTCGAAACTAAAAAAAGAAAACAGCCGAACTTGTCGCTTTCAAGAAAACGAATTTCTAGACAAAACGGGGCTTTCAAATACCGTTTTGCATGGGCCGAGCACGATGCAAAGTACGATTTGCATCTAATCGCAAGCAAGAAGTATTCCCACTTTCGACCACCAAAGCAAATGCTCGTGCTCGACCGGAAAATTGAGTATTCACGATTTTCGTGTCCTGCAATCGGCAGAGCGCGATAGAAAAAAACCATCTGCCGACACTCCCAATTTTTTTTTTCTTTTCTGATTCGCTCCGTTAGAAAAGTCCAAACGCCTAGGATGCTTTGTCACCACTCGCGAGATGACTCGGCAGAGTCACGGGTCAACTCCGGCAGGCTCGAATTATAAATTCGTGTACAGTAAACGCAACTGAATTGCTGAGATAAAGCATGATTGATGTTATTGTAAATTAAAAGTAATGCGATGGTGTGACACGAACGCGAACCTTCGGGTGGTCGTGGAGTCTCGGCGATGCCGCCGGCGACCGGAACTCCGGAGTGCGGCGACCGGACGGCGGGCTCTTCCGGAACATAACGGGACGGGGGCTGTCGCTTTCGCTTGATGATAGATTATCAAAGCGCCGAGGAGACTGTGCATCTGCCCTTGATTTGGCGACAAAAGCGACCTGTTTTTCTGCTGATAATGTACCCGTGAACGCTCCGTCGTCTTCTTTGCTCGTGCGGAAAGATCTTCTCTGCCTCAGAATGTCCTTCACCGAGAGCTTCGACCCATGATCGCCGGCTTCCTCCCCCGCCTGTCCTCTGATCTTCCGCTGCTTCGACAGCCTCCTCAGTAGCGAGCTGAAGATCCCAACGCCTGGGGGTTTCGCGGAAGCAAGATTGTTCTTGAAGTTGTTCTTGCTTGCTTTGCTCTCGCTCTCGGTGTGGTTGTGAATTCTGAGGGCTGCTTCGAGAAGCAGAGCGGCTGTTTTAGCCGGTACGTGGAGAAAGATGGCATTTTTATCAGTCGGGCCTCGAGTCCGGGGATCGAAGAGCGGGGATTTTGTTGGGTCCGCAGAGGAGGCGAAGAAGCACGGGTTCTTGCAGAAGCTATGACCGAAGTTCGAGTTTTGCGAGATGGGTCCTCGTTTCTTGGGGCTCTTGAGCAGGCAATTCTTGCGCCTGTCCGAGACGTGGTTCTCGAGATGGAAGGGCTCTTGGTCCTCTCGGAGCAACTCGTGCAGGTGCTTCTCGGCCATCAATTTCGTCGTGGACATCACAGAGACTCTGCGAGAAATGCTTATGCAGAGACACACACAGAGAGAGAGAGAGGGGGTTTTGCAAGAAAGGAGGAACTGATATGGGGAAAGAGAGAAGGGATGGCTGGAAAGCTGTGGTGGAGGCGTATAAATTTCAGCACCGGAAAGGAAGAGGAGGTAGTTGCGACTGTGGGGCAAAAGGTGGGAAGCTGGAAAGGGGAGAATGAAGGCGAAAGGAGTTGCGTACATATATGGGAAGCTGCGAGAAGAGAGAGAGAGAGAGAGAGGAGGGAGGGAGTGACGGAGGGAGATGATGATTTCAAAAGACAAAAAGTAAAGTTCGAGTCGATCTGTAAAAATAATGCACGGTTGTAAGTGACATGATGATGTATTTGTAATTGAATATAGTAAAGTTGAGGTCTTCGGCTGTAGTTTTTTTCTGGAGGGACCAATCTGTCCTGTATCTGTAGTATTTCAAGTTCTTTTTTTGGTAATTTTCATATAATATCATTAATTAGTGCATTTGCTTCTAACTTTTCGATTATACGTTTCCAAATTTTGTACTAAAGTTACGAAAAGAAAGAATTTTGGAGGAACTATACAACAACTGGAGACAAAACAAATTGGTTATATTTAGTGCTGAGTTAAACTAACATCATTTTTGCTTGGTAATAGAAATTGCGAAATCTCATGGTTGGAAAATCAAGGGGGGAAAAGGGGTTGGTGATTAGGATGAAATTATTAAAGAACGAAGGGAGGCAGATTAATAAGTGCACGCATCTAAATTTTCGCACTAGAGTTATGGAAAAAAAAATTCTCGAGGTAGACGGATTGATTATATTTAATGCTAAATTAAGCTAACATTATTTTTTCACTTAATTATAGAAAATGCGAAATCTGATGGTTGGAAAAACAAGGGGGGAAAGGGGTTGGTGATTAGGATGAAATTATTAAAGAATTATGATGGGAGAAAAGATTAATTAAAGGGGACCGTGCGGGGGGTGTAGCGGACAAGACTAGTGGAGGATCCGGTACCGAATTGCAATGTCCATTGCCTGTCTCATGTCTATTCGCGTTGATTCGTCCGCGAGTTAAAGAAGCTCATGCACCGCCGAATTCGGAAGATGAAGAATATATATATTATAAAGAAATAAAATATTTAATGGGTGGATTCTAAATTTTTATGCTTTTTTTAATTTTAGAAGGGCGACTTAAGGTTTTGGCTTTGCCACTAGGTGGATGAGCTAGTAATTAGTTATAGGTAATAGCTAGTTTATACAAATATTGGGTTTTGTGCTTGCATAAGCATGTTTATAGGTTTTTTCTATTGTGGCCGTCCCATTAGTGATGCAAAAAAAAATAAAAATGGGAGAAGAGAATAGTTACTACCGTTTGATAAAGTGATCATGCTTTACCAACCATCAAAATATCTTTCTTGATTCACAAATCTTAAGTATCTGTGTCCGATGAATTCATTTAAACAGAAGAAAATTGCCCTTGTTTAGATCTATAATGCATTATTTTTGTTGAGCATAATTGCGGAAATAATTGGAAACACAATGTCAATTCTCAGCAAGAAATAATTACATAATTGGATTGGGCATGGAAAGTCTAGGTTCAAATGTCTTTAGATCTTAGTCGCAAAGTGAATTCAAGATCAAATAGGGATTTTTCCAAACATTAATACAAATCTCCACCTTAGCTCGAATTCAACTATAAGTTCATCAATTTTCAAAATTCTTGTCAACTCCAAGTAGAGCTTAAACTTGATTGAAGAAATATGATTCATCAAACGGATATGTACTTCACGGTAGGATATGCGCCCTTAGACCAATTTGTCAAAGCATCAAAACCTTCAGAATGTGTACTCATGACAACGTTGTAGACATATTCCTCCAATCTCTATACCGAGTTATCATCTTAGTTGTCCCAAATCTTTCATGATAACTTTTCATTTCAGCTTATCAATTTCTAAGTATACCTTTTGCTACAACCAACAAGCCATGAGCACGCATTAATATAAATAGACATCGGCACTATTTCCAACCTTAGGACCATGTTGACTGGTCATTACACCAGACCTTTCATGCGAACAACCAGATGTTTTAGTGCTTTTAAAGAAATTTCCTTCGCAAGAATTACCCGGCCTCCCTTGCTTGAACCGACAAATCCCTCTCGTTGCTTGATGTAGATACGCTTCTCCAACTTCTAGGGCAGAAAAGTTATCTCCATCCCAGTTCTCAAACCCTAAAAGTACTTGTATCAATCCATGTTTCACCGAAGAATAGAAGATCCCATTATAGTCTGGAAATTTTATATTGAAGTATTTCAATTGATACGATTAAGTTCTAAATCTTTTTCAAGAAGCTTATCAACTTATTTTTTTGAATGACTCCCGAAATTGTCTATGCGGCAATTAAAAAAAAATACACAATTGACTTATTAAAATGTACTATAAATATAGTTCTAGGATCCGACTGTACTTTAAAGTAATGGCTTGGGACTTGATAATGTTTAGAATTTGATTGAGGACGTTTCATGCAATTCTTCCAATCTTAGTCAAAGCCTTATGTTGCGTGCACCTTTGATCCTAATGCCATCTCTAAACTTACTAGTGTAGCAAATAACTAGACAAAAGCAACAAAGTGTAAAATGATCATCGTAGTTCACTGAATTAATCTATGCTACGGCATGTGGCTATGATGTATGGCGCCCATTGCACCCTTACCACCCGTATCCTCATTCTAGTTTTCCTAGGACCCTCATCTAAACTAGCACCCATATAGAAAAGTTAACTTGTTTCTTAACGCCCTAATCCATCTAATTTACTTGAGTATCCTTACTACCTCATGGCATCGCCGGCTTATCAAGTATGACACGTTCACTGACCTAGAATCCAGATGATTAGAGATCTTGCGGTCGACCATCGATAACCTTTCATTCCCGATGCAAATCTTGGGAATGTGCATTTCTTCGCCATTTACTCAGTTTGCAGAATTCGCATAAGCACACGCGGGACATGCAAACACTCGCTAGCTCGAGCAATCAGGAGGTTTATTTGTCCAAAGCTCCTGTAGATTACTCCACTCCATAGTTGAAGAAAATATGTCAACAAAACAACAAACCATATCCACCGCCTTGACCCAAAAGTATCATCACAAAGCAACATTTTGTGTAAACATCAGTGCATTTGTTTAATTGGGAAGAAACATTTACTTATTACGACAATTGAAAAGTTAATTGGTATATTTAATTTCAAACAAATTAAAGAAACATTATATATGTATCAATAATATGTAGATATTTTAAAAGACTTTTAGGGGTTTTATGCTAACTAAAATTGTAATCATGCCTGCTGTAAAATTTGTGAAAAGTAAAGAAATTTAAAAGCGGAAAAAAAAAAAAAAACCAAGTTTCCATAAATGCCATGTGACGCGAGCTGCAAAAAGAAGATATCTGACTCGAAAAATTAACTATTCAATTTTTATGTAGTCCTATGTTATTGAGAGACTTGCCAAGCAGCCTATTTATTGTCGTATCTTTTTTGACAGAGGAAACACTTCCTTCGGTTCACCTTTAAGACCCTCTCAGCCGGACGAATGAATGCAAATTATTACCATTTTGTCGAACAATAGAAATGTGAACATATGATTTTATGTTCGAGAAGAGAGATGGGTATGTTTCACGTGATTTTATTTTTGAATACCCTGAGAGAAATTGTTAAGCACCTGTTGACAAAAAAAAAAATATCCAAGTGTTCTGTCGCCAACTTGATCGGCGGAAAGCCAATTATGAGGGTGATAGAAGCAGAAAACCGCTAAAATGCTGGGAATAGTCAGTTGACATGAAAACCCAGTACGGAGGTATGGGTGAAAATGGCTAAGTATTGGAAAGAGTTGACAAATGAACACCACCTCGGTCGATTAAAGAGATGTTCATGATGTAACTTGTCAATGAAATAGAGACAATGTAACTGTCAAATAGTAAAGCTACAATCTCATGCGTAATTTTTTGTAGAGAAGGATTTTGAATTATAGGAGCCATCTACTGCACATTTTTCTCTTATTAATCGCTTATGTAACCATCTGTTGTAGGTATAAGTACTTGGATTGTAACCTCTACGAGAGACCGTCAATCTATCCAAGAGCACATGTTATTCATCATTATTTTCACCGTACTGTACATTTCAAGCATCATTTACATCGCTGGCTACAATTATTCCTAGTATTCTTACCTCTAAATTTCTTGTAATTTACATTTCCTGTTAAAACATCAACAGAGGACCTTTCAAACCCCTGTCGATCTAGTGAAATCATTTTATTTAAATGGTAATTCACCGATTTGGTGAAGAAGCACATGAATAAAGAAATATTGTCATTTTGAATACATATTTTTTTTGTGTTATGCGCAATTAATGCATTGGGAATGGCAACACTTTTTTATTGAATATGATCAACGAGTGCCATCCGAAGCACTCGGTAACATAACTCTAAAAGAAACTTCGATTTATTATATCAAAGAATAACATGGAACTACTACACGAAACCCCTTCATAAAGGTTGGGCTTAACCTCCAAAACTCTCTCTCCCCAACAATATAAATTCCACTGCCGGCTGACTGACGGGGGGTAGCTTCCCCCGTTGTTCACTCGAACATCTTCAAGTAAAATAATACGGAATAGACCTACCTACTCTTTGCATGCTGATTCTTCTGTCGAGGAGCTTTTATCAAGTTGACCAAAGCCCTCTTGCCCATCATCCGGAGATCATAACGGGTTAAACAAAGACTCACATGAACCAATATTTTTAAATTTGTTCGGAACAACACCGTTTGTCACCAAATAGATCATAGACAACATATTGTCCATTGGAATCAAAACAACGAATGTGCATGTCAAGGAACATGAAGCATTAGGTTATCGAATCAATTCTCCAAATCAGATAACTCTACAGAATCCTTATATACTCCGTCACCCCCACTTTATAAATCGATATTGGGAAACTGTTTTTGTTAGCATCATCACTCCGATTGAAATTCAAATCACTAGCACAGTAGCATCGCAGTGGAGAGAGAGGAGGGAGAGAGTGGGAAGGAACGGTTTAAATGTATGCAGGAGAAAACATCCTCGAGCTGTCCGTGGCCAACCTTGCCTAAGAGATCGGGAAGTGAATCCGTCCACGGCCAAAAGGCATTCAATGAACAAGATTACCTCTGTCGGTACATGCGCTGAAAGGTATATCGGAAGACCGAGAACCGGGCTCCCCAGGCATCTCAGGAAGTTTGACCCACCCCTGAGGGAGTCAGAGACGCACGAGAGACCACAGAATCAGACATTATACGAGACATTTATTTTTTCTGGCATCTTCCTTACATCTCTGCAAGTTTTGCTTTTGCAGGACCTTGGGCACTGTCATTTGCAGTTATTTGAAGGTTTATTTCTGTAGAGTAGCCAGCAGCATACCTCTAGCGACTCATGGGGCATGGAAATCATAACCCACCCTATCGAATTAAGCGCATTCAGTAGCCATTTTTGACAACAAAAAAGGAAAAAAAAAATCCAGGAAAGAAATACCCATGTTTTATATTTACAAAATCCTATAACTACGCATAACCATAGTCTATAGCAGGACAAAAAAGCGATTTATGACTCTTAAATTCAGAATAATTATGTAGCATTCCGTAAATCTCTCATCTTTCCTTTGACGACATAGAGATAATATTCCCGAATGCAATCAAACCTTTTCATACTTCTTTAATTTGAAATTTTTAAATTTTTCTTTACATATAAGGTGTGTGCTCTCTTTTTTTATTGTAGATAATTCATTTAGGAATTCATGAGGAATTGTTAACTTTCTTGACCAATTAGTGCATATTATTCTTTTGATATGCCTTTTGTTTGTAATTTCATTTGGATTAAATTTTGAACAAGAAAAGGTTGGCTTAGCTATAATTTCATCTATTTTTTATTTACTAGTCGGTTTCTCTTTTCATCCTTTTACATATAAGATTCTGGTCATTATCCTGTGGATCAAAAAGGGTCCCCAAGCATTTAATGCATACTTAATTTGAATGTCCACTTACCAACTGGGTTGAATCATTTAACAGATTAATTTAATGAACCAATCTTTATTTTTCTTCTTTAGGTAATTTAGTAATTGCTTCTAAGGACAGGCGTACAGGCGTTTACCTAACTATTTTTTATTTTAAATTTTGGTCACTGTTTGCTTGTTATAGGACGCGAAGTGCGGTCCACTGAAGGGTTCACTTTACAGCTGGAGCTACAGTTTCTAGTGTGCACGTAAGAGCACCTTTGAAGTCGGTAAAAAAAAAAATACCCGCTAGTCATTCTTCTGTCTTTTTGCTAGGCTGGTCCTTTTTATAAAATAAAATGATGAGAGTGATAATAATTGAAGGTCAACGAGTAACTGATTACTTAATTGAATATTATCTTTGATTAGTGACTGATCAATGCCCCTATAAAGGGCTTTGAGTTGCATTTGCCAGCTACCATTATAAACTTCTCATGATAAATTAGTTTTGTTTATGGCCAGCTTCTCATGATCGATTTCTCTTTTAGAACAAAATGAATCAATTTAATTTATTTAGACTTTGAGAATCCATATTTGAAACAAGTATCCAATATCCCTCATTTACATGCTCTCTATATTGATAAACTCTCTCTACCAATTAGTTTAACTTTTTAGGTTAGATATTCCAATAAAGCATGAGAGTCAGGTTTTGCCCAAAATTTATTTCTCGTCCATAGTCTCCTAATTCGCCAAATTTCATGTGTTATTCCTAACTCAGCTTGGACATGAGAGGGAGGGTTAAAGTTTTTCACGTCACTTTTCTATGGATTTATATGCTTTTCTGTGTTCATCTAATTTCTTTAACAAAAAGAAAAAAGGTCTGATGAAACTTAAAACTCGTACACATATATCTTGTCAAAATTAGAGGGAATCCCAATTCTAATTACCGTTCTATGAGTGATGATGTGACAGCGGGGGTCAACTCTTTTATTTCATCATTAAATTGCAAGTAGAATAACATTTGAGATCGTGATGAAATTCAACTAATCTTAGTCATTCTTGTGCTCTCTAGGTGGACTCAATTATTGAGAAAGGGTGTGGTGGGATCATCTTGGAATTTTGAAATGCTTGATGGTCCCAATAATTGCCGGGCGTGCATTAACTCCATATCAAATTAAAAGCTTTATCCAAGATCAGATTAATTGATCGCCGTACACAACTTTGCCTTTCGAAAAGCAATTGGAGCAATTTTTTTAGAGTGGATAATTTGGTCCCTCTTTTTAATTAGGCAAAACCCAACTTTAATTTATTATGTTCGCCGGCAGGACAACAATAAAAGTGGTCTTTCCGTATAAATTACCATCTTTTAACGTACAACTGAATTCCCTCTAATGATTAGTCCAGCTGCATTTAGCCATTGATGATGGGGTCCAATCTCAAAGAATTCCCTATATTGTCAATCAAATGTTGTTGATGCTCGAAGGTGGGGTTCGAGCTTCCACTAGCATGAAATTTCAATATACTAGTACAGTAATACCGGATGGGTTTGCAAAATAAAATTTGGTGAAATGATTATAGTACAGCAGGTATCTAAATAAGCAGGCTATATTCAAACACCTTCGTAAAATTTTGTCACTTTACTTTATAAGTCAATTTTGGGTGTGCTTGGTAACCACATTACTTTTTCAGCACTTAACATCACTAAAATGCGTTAAATGATACCTTAAGTCAAAAATAACTTAATACGTTAAGAGAGAGAGGGCTCATTTTATTGATTAAGCGGGTACAATATTCAATGGAAAATGAAAACGTACTAATTAAATTGTAAAAACCTTCTAATAATAGTCCCTATTTTTCATTTTCCATAATTGAAAACTTCAACCGTTAGTATTATGCACTTACTTTTCAATTTTATCAAGCCTTTATAGACACATTAAACATATCTTTGTGAATACTAGAATAAATCCTGTGCGATCCACAGGATGAATTAGGCTTTAAAGAAAGTCTAACTATCTTGTCGTCGCGAAAAACCAAATAATTTGTCGATAGAAGAGCGAATCCACCTATTGCCTCTTAAATTTTTATTTTTACTAAACTAAAGTCTGCATAATCCAACCAAATATAATTTTTACTTGTAATGTTTTAATTGTGTTTAAATTATCGTTCATATGACCTCTCATATACATAGTGCTAGATTGTAAAAGGACTCGGGATTGATCATGTTTTTGCATTGTATCTGAAACATGCAGAGGTCAATTATAAATATCGGTGGACAAAACTAGGTTGGGCAAGGTATCAAACTATCATGATATAGATATAATGTGACATTCTTTTTATGCAAGACATGAAGAGAATATATGTATAATTAAAAGAAATACTTTCCGATTCTAAATGAAAATATAAAAAGAGAATATTTAACCAATAACTAAAAAGTTACACCACCATATTGCATTCGAATTTTGTCATGGAAATTGAGAAAAAAGAAAATCAAGTTATATTTTTTTGAAGATTGCATCAAGAGAATGTGATTCATACTCCCCATCTCATCTTAATTGAATAAATTTTGTTTAATATGTGTTGGAATAGAAATTTTAGGTTAGAAATCTTGATTAATAGTGTAATTAAAAAAATCAAAATTTCATAAAATCCTCAAGAGGCAAGATAGTATTTTTACTGTTCAAATCCTCTCCATCTAATATATATTATGAATAGCAAAATAGTGGTATTAGGTTAGGTAAGAAGTAAGAATAAAGTAATAAATGATAACATGGTTGAAACCATTGGAAATTTATCCAAGAAGCCACATCACCCATTCCCTATTCACAATACATTTATATTAATATACATAGAATGAGCTTTTATTTGGTACATTAGTGGCACAAAGGGATAATTATACCTAGTAGGGTTTAGATGCTCCATTAGTAGAAGAGAGTTTTTTTTTCTCAAACTTTTGTCATGCCTCATTGCATGAGAGTTAAAACTTACACTTGAAACTAAATCATTCCCACCCCAAACCCCCAATAATATGAGGATTTGAACCTCCAACCTCCCCCTTCCATGTTGGAAGGGTGACCACTAGGATAAACCCCAGTGGTTGAAGAGAGTTTTCATTTCATGACTTTTCATATAAAGCCTATTTCATACTAGTGGTTTACCTTATATAGAATGACCTCAGGATTCAAGCCCCAACCAAAAAAAGAAAAAAAAAATGAGTATGACCTCAGGATGCTCCTTTAGGTATTGAAGGGATATATAACAAAAGGAATTGGCAAAAAAATCATCTCAAATGTCATGCGATGTTGCCTACAAAAACTAAAACATTTTTGCTTGTTATCAATGTCTACAATGAGGAGCATGCCTTTAGTAGATAAAGTTCAAACATATGAAATATGTCACTAATCTAATAAGATGCAAGATAAAAATAATTTAGATAAACAGCAAGAACATGAAATTATTTGTACTTGATGGCACAGAGATTCAATGCGCCTAATCCACAAATATAAATCTATTTCTCAACCACAAAATTATGGACCTTATTTGTTGTCATTCAAACATATGCGTCCGAAAAATAGCTTGGTTACTTAATAGAAAAAAAAAAAGACATTTTTATTTCAATAATGCAGTGCAGCCCATTACATGAAAGGGTTTTTTTTTTTAAGGGATAGCTAATAAGAATAATTTTGAGAAGACGCTAAAAAGAAGCCTTGTCGGCCAAAGTTTTCTCACAAAAAGTTAATAGGAGCGCAGTTTTGGCCCTCTAAATCGCTGGAGTAAATTAATGTTTTATAAGATTATTGCAAAGCTCCTTTAATCCCCTATTCTACCTTTTCAAAAGCAAAAACTTGAAACGACTACTCGGCTGCTTTCATTCATGGTCCAACACTACATTATGATTAAAGTTTTCCTAATTTCACACTATATCGCTTGCCTTCTAGAACTAATATTCCGTACAATAGAGACATTTCATTGTCATTATTGGTCATCACAGGAAGGAAAACCACATTGGCACGTTTGGTAGCCCCAGACCATATATAGTATGAATTACCTCATCCGATATGTATCGACATACCATGGATGGGACAAGGTTGAATAAACCCAAAAAATTTAAGGTCCTTGGATTACATACGAAAAAAGAAAACGAGAAAAAAGCTTCCAACTTCCAAAACAATGAAGTGTTGGGGAAGAGAGGAAGCGGGTGACACCGCTCCCGACCGTGGCACGGCGAGGGAGAGAGCAACGCAGGGAGAGCGACGTCAAGTGCTTGGTTACGAAAAAAAGTGAATTATCCTTTTTACATCGCCGGAAACTCCGAAAGATGGCTTTCCGTTCTATACAGAATTGGTCCCATATGGGTCCGCTAATGAATAGATCCGCTCCCTCCTCCTCTCTCTCTCCATCAAACTCAAAGCGAGTTAGATCTAGGGTTCCAACCATCTAATCTCAAGGTCGCCAGGGGACGCCACGAGCCAATCGCAGCTCCCGAACGACAATGTTCACCGTGTAGAGTAGTGTTCACAGTCCTCTCTCTCTGTCTTTATGAATAATCAGATCCGTGATGGTTCTTGAGCGACCACTAAAAATTGAGACAACCACCATTACAGTAATCATTGTACAAGCAAATAGGCAGTTATCGTACAAGTGAATACTGTTATGGTAGTTATCGTTGACAAGGGTGACAGTCGCGTAAGCAGCAATTGCGGCAATTGATGCCCCCATAGATCTAAGTTTGGTTAAATTCGTTTTTCTTTTCAATTTTTACGAGTCCATGAGTTATTTATCCGACCCACCTTATATTAGGTGATTTATCAAACCAACGACATGATAAAATGAAGCTCAAAAGATTTTTTTTTTTTTATCTCGTTCTATTATGTCCTTTCAAATTCTGTGTCCCCATGATCAAACACCGCATTCTATACTAACATACTTTTCCTATAAAAAAATAAAAAAAACTTCTAGTTAAAATGTGACCACCTTAAAGAACATACAAAAGTTAAAAATGATAAGAATCTATACTCTCGAGTTAATATGGTCGATGTAATCATCAAATGATAATGGATCATGTGATTAGATCGTTGATATATATTAAAATCTCACATTCTCAATATGAAATTCACTGAAATATTTAAATAATGAAAAATGCATCCAACTTTTTAGATATCGTAACATAATTACACAATCGCGACATCAGTATTTTCCAATAATATCAGCAAGATTCTAGACAAGGCGCATCAATTGTATACAGACAAAAGCTTATGATCAAGGCCCCAGGCCAAAATCCATCGAAAACCAGGAACGGACCGCGAGATTTATTTACGTCTCCCTCTCTCGGCGCGCCACGCTGGTGGTCGTGGCGATGACTCGAGCCTAGGATCCTGAGCTTTCCCCTCGGAACTTGTCTTCCCACCCAAATTAAAAATCCTCCAACCGCATCCCAAAGGGCTTGACGCTTTCTTCCGCTAGACTCCAAAACTGCGATGGAGGCAAAAAAAACACATGAGATGCGAGGCTTGTCGGATGCGAAATCCTACGGTAGACGGTGCACCGTCCGCCCCCCACCACGTACGACAAAACGCAGCGAATCGATCCGTAAAATTACCTTCGCACGTTTCGCTACGCAACAGCATCCGCGCGTCAGGAGCGGTCGGATCGCTGTCCGTCCCATGTTGCGGACTTCGGACCGAGCACTCCGATTTTTTTTGATGGTTTAGCCCCGTAAGGTCTTCTTCTAAATGAAAAATGTGTTTGTTAGCAGATAATGATTGCGGTCGGATCGCATCCACGCGTGTGGTCCGTTTTTTTCCGTCCAGGATCAATTCACTATTTTCAAGATAATGATTGACTGGAATAATCAATTTCAATCAATTTCAGAAGATATCTTCTTGTATAAAGAATATCTTCTTGTATAAAGTTTTTTATTCTCTTAATTTATATCCTATTTCGAAAGTGCTCACCATACTCTCCGTATACAAAAATGCTGTAGGGTTTGAAGTCGACCTCATGTCTTATTATGTGTTTGGCAAAGTAGTAGTAAAAATACAGAATCTTCTATTGCTACTTAGGGAAGGCTGACTATGCGTTATAATGTAGTGTAATCTTAGAAAATCTCTTCTCAAATGTAGAGGCATGTTAAGTCCGATGATAACTTCTGCATTGGAGTATGTTTCTTCTTGGTGTGATAGATGTCTTGAGGTTACTTGGAATAAGTTATTCTCAATATGGATAGATAGGTCAATCCGGATCGGACCCATTCCCACTCAAATCCACTCCAATTCACCCATTCGATAGGTCTAGAGAATTAAAAATATATATATTCCGAAACAGGAAATGATCTC
The DNA here is from genome assembly GCA_017140615.1 of Eucalyptus cladocalyx. Taxonomy (NCBI): domain Eukaryota; kingdom Viridiplantae; phylum Streptophyta; class Magnoliopsida; order Myrtales; family Myrtaceae; genus Eucalyptus; species Eucalyptus cladocalyx. The sequence goes on from CM029516.1 coordinate 25,389,104, forward strand.
CATTCAATGTACACAAGCGTATGATTTTATAATCTAAGAATAATCTACTTTGTGCACACCTCATGAGAATGTAAGGGAAATTCAATTTGGCCTCGTTGTCCTCATTCTCAAATTCTTTATTCTAGTAGTGACCTCACCTCAACGAGCAAAAAACAGATTCTCCTTGCCACAAAACAAAAAAATATGTCCATTTTATCTAACTTAGGATGCTACTAATGAGTGGACCGACAAGTTTGTTTATGCAGGAGTGGGACAAGGATGGTGATCATGTCACTGCATGTTCGTGCGGATCGAATCGAGTCCTTGTCTAGACCTTTCCAGCAAGCAATTAATCAAATCGTAGTTGTAAAGCCCTCGTTCACTGAACCTTCCTCCCGACAGAAAGGATTAATCTTTTGGATTAGTACTAATCTTCAGATTAACACGAGCATCGTCCGAGGAGGAAACCTCGTGGAAGTAGCATGAAACGTGGGTAAACGACGGATCGTCACATCGTCGACCTCAAGTACTTTTTGGCCATGTTTGACTGCTATTTGCTTTAACTCGTGCTTTCTAACTTTTTTACTTTCTCCTATTTTTGCTTTCTCCTATTTGCAAAGTGAAAATGGCTAAGTCTTGGGTGGAGGTGAAGTGACTACCCACCGCTTTACCAAATCATTTCATGAGTTGAACTTGGATTTATCGATTTACCTAAAAGTACTGACTTTCTCCATCGCCGTGAAAATCCACATGCGGCGTCAAGATCCGACCATCCGTGCAATTGTGCAATAATCCTTTGTGTATTACATTGTGCAGAGATTATCCAAAAAATTTCTCTTTTGCCAAAAATCAAATACGAGCTCAGATCGTAGACATGATCAAGAAGGAATGCAAGAAAAAGAAGATGTAAAATGGGACTCGACGAGAAGAGAAAGCAGACCGAACTGGATCCGGCGATGGGCCCAGTCGAGAATGAAGCCAAAATAACAAGTTCGTTGGCCCAATTCCTTTTGCACATGTCGGCCTTCAAAAGCCCACTGACAGGTTTATTACCGTTCGTTCGTTTAAGTTTTCCCTATGGTACACGTATACCCAATTTTATTTTATTTTTTCCTTCTCACTAATAATCCAAACTCGTACCAATGACCCAATAATACATCTCGTTAGACTTCCATCCGGCTCATCGGATTTTTACCAGCTATTATGGACGAAACTGTGATAGAAAATATTTTTGGATCACCGATACAATTTTGGGATATTGATGAGATGAAAGAAAAGTTTTGGGTATTGTTGTTATATCTCTAGGAAAATTTTAGGATTTTTGGTGGGATTTTCTCTATATACGATGTGGATTTTGACAGATTAATATTTTCTTCTTTTTAATTTATTTTATTTCGGAATAGTTTCGGAGTATCGCCGAAGTAATCTTAAAAGAAGTAGATAAGATGCTATCCCTCTTTATTCAAAGGGAAAAGTTGTAAGTTAAAGTTTACAGTTTCTACTTTAAGAATACTTCATCTGCTATGCGAGCTAAAAAGGAATTTTCTGAAAAACATATCCTCTTTAAGCTTTTATGTATCAAAAGTGAGACCAAGGCCGCTTCTTCTTATACCTTTACTTCTTCTTTTTTTCTCTTTTTAAATTTAGGTGGAACGATAAAGAGAAGAAATAAAGAAGAAAGAAATTCTTTTTTTTTTCTTTTTGTTAAAAGAAAAGAAAGAAGTCCAATCGTACATATTCTCGCACTATTAGTTCCTAATTTTATTTTATTTTTGGGTCGAATAGTTCCTTTTTAATTTACTCACTTACTTTTGGCTCACAGTTATGGTGGCAAAGTATAAAGATTCTACTTTTGCAAGAAGAGCATAAATTTGCATGTACATAAATAACGTTGAAACACAATGATGTTCTCGACACATTGGAGGTAAATATGAAATTGTTGCGCTGATAAATATGAAGTTTATAAGCATGCGTGATGAATGATTTGTGCTACCAAATGTAGAACTAAGCTATGAAACAATCTGAGTTTCTATTTTTGGTCTCACTAAAGGTTGCTTCATGTTTCATACATGACTATTGGCCATAAGGTACATATGATCGAAGAAATTTATAACTTTAGTGGGCAAATAACCAATTTTTAATGGCGATTTTGCCTGAAAACATTTTGTAATGAATTTAATTACACACTAATTAAACTATCGGTGCAAAAGCTTACTGGACAAAAACTAGTAGCATATGAATCTCCCCGAAAGACAAAAGGAGATATTTAAGCCACTGGCCCCTCCCTATTATTTTATTTGTAAAAGAAACATCGGAATAGAAAAACAAAATGGTCTACGTTTTCACGAAGGGAAAAATAGAATCGATTTAAAATTAAAGAGTTGCACATGGTTACCGGTGGATGCTACGAAAGCTGGTACTGGGGGAAAAGAGCAAATAAAGATATTTTAGGGAAAATTGCCATTTAAATTGCATTTATTTCGCCAAAACATCAATTCTATTGAGTTTCAGTAACAGAATAATAAATTACTTCAATGGTGATTATGACGTGCATTAATAAATTACTTACAATGTGTTTCTCGTGTGATTCATAAATATTGGGATCACATAAATCGGGGGCACAAGTTAAATTTTTAATTGGGTACCTTCATTTTTTGCATTTTATCTGGTCACAACTCTTCTTAGTTTCGTTTATAAACCAAAAAAAATAAATAAATCAAAGGTACATTCGTTTCGCAACAACATAATAATTAGAATTTTATTTTTTATAACTTTGGCCTTTTATATTGCTTAAGAAAATGGGTTAGTAAGAAAATCTTTTATTAACAATAATGATATGTTCAAGCATTTTTATTAATAATGACATTATTTTTTGCTAACTCATTTTCTCAAGTGATGTAAATGACAAGATTTAGAAATATCTTTTCTAAAGATTTTCTAGTGGAACAAAAGCACTTTTGCAGAAAATCAACAACTTGAGAAATATTTTTCTACAGTTATTGTTTGCATCGCTCATAAAAATAAGTAAAAAAAAAATACTTCCATCATCAAAAGAAATATTTAGGCCTATATTATTGTGCATAAAAAAAACCCCATTGATTAATTTTTTGAAAGCAATATAGATAAGGTACTTCACATCATTTATTTTTCGTGAATGAACGAACCCTAAATTTCAGTCAATATTAGGGGGCTAGGCTCCTCCTTTGGTCTCATATCCATCCTCGTATGGACCTAGGGGAGATATAAAATTCGAAGCAAAAATTCATAAATGTCTTTTTTTTTTCCTCATATTTTGAGTTATGGACAAAATATATCAATCCGTCTTTTGAATCTGAAATTCTGGCACCGATGAAATAAAGATCCATATATTTACTACAGGCTCACCTAACCCCACGTTCTCCTTATGTGTATGTGGAGACAATAATTGCTGCCAGCGCCCAGCAATAATTTCACTTTTGGCCAAATTCAATAACAATTATTAGAATAGTTCTCATTCACAAGTACAAAGAAAGTTGTGGACGATGGGGACCGGAACTGAGCTTTTGAAATAGTAACGGTCCACTTGGAATTTTGTCAAATGTATCCTCGAATGAGAAATATTCTTTTGAGCCGCCTCTTCGACTTGCGGTATTGCCTCTAAAATCCTAGTCATGAAACGCAAGTCCAGGCTATACGAATACCATTGCTCGATAATAGATCCATCCTTAAAGGTCATCGCTTAAAATACACATTCGGGAAGCCCGTCTTATGTGGATCGCGTGAAATTTTTGGAAAACATAGATCATTACGATGGTCGAAACTATCAAATCTGAATGTCATGCAAGAAGATGTGTGCAATGCTGGGGAAGCCATTTGCTGGAACTGTGGATTGCCTCCCCTGGGCTACTTTTTGTTTCTTCTATACTTCCCTTCATTGACAAGAAAGAATGATTCTTCTTGCTCGATATTCATCAAATCTTTACGCCAAGGAAAAAGCCCTTCTTCTCTTTAAATCTTTGCTCCACTGATTTTTGGCATCAAATGGTGCTTTTGGGGGCAGTTTCCTAAAGATTGCATGAGATCGAGTGCTTCTGGTTCAAGCTTCCTATGCACCATAATTTAAATTAATTCAAGAATTTGATCGTTATTATGTTGTTATCAGATAACATTTAATTCATCTCGTTCCCTAATAACTTAAACATTTATAATAAATAGGAAAAAAAAACTGTACATGACTCTTGCAACGGTCACCGGACTCGTCAATTTTCACGTGCGTGGAAAATGAATGCTCGTCCGCATTGTTCTCTGCTAATAATATATATCTTCTTAGAAAAACAGCTCTACATTTGGAGTTAAAAGTTTTTCTACGATTTCGAGAATACAATATTATTATTTAATCAGACCGATCATCACATGTCTAGTGTTTTTGAATTTCTTTATTTCTTTTCCAATCGATGAAATTAATGCTCGATTTTCTACTTCCTAGATATTTTCATATATTTTTTTGACTCGTCAGATTTTCTACCTCTTAATCACTATAAGTTGCCAATTATACTACGTATTATAAAATTATAGCAGAATTAAATATTTATCTATAGATTCATATTTCATTGGATTTTCTCTTAAAATTTTACTTCTGTCGGAAAAAAAATGAACTTTTATTTGGAAAGGAAAAAACTCATGCGTTGCAATGGTATCTTTCTTTCAGAATAATGAAAAATGTGAAATTAGAAAAAAAAAAATTCTTCCCATATATAATATACATCTTATGTAATAGATTTATATATTTATATTTAAATTAAGGTTTCCGAGATGTTTTACTGAATTTCTGTAGGAGAAAAGGGAGACTTTTTATTAATGAACACCCACATTCAATGTACTAAAGTCAATTTCAATAAGTTAGATTAGAGATTTAGATATCTGCTCTGGGGAATCTCTAGCAACTAAGGTCGTTGAGACTTTCTTTTCTTATTTCTTTGATGAGCTAAGGGTTGTTGAGATTTCATTACCACAAAGATTGCGACGATTCAACCCTAATTGCGCAGTAGTTTAACTCATTTCTCTAAGCAGAAAAGCCTACTCGAACACAACCACCACTGGCACTACCATCTTGAGAGCATAAACATTAGGAAGAGTGCATCTCTTCGAATCTCAACCTCAATATATCCAACAACTTCGGTATTTTATATCAATTTCAATGTCAATCACATAATATAAAAGGCTCAACATGGCGACGAAGATATCCTAATAAACACATTTTCTAAAAAGATAAAAGATGATAGTTTGTCGACCCTCACAAAATTGGCCAAGCAATAATTGTTATGTTTGGATGCGAAAAACTTCTCGTTGCACGATGTATTCCATTTAGATTAACCTCAAAGCACATATCTGCTATCTTGCAAGGCCGGAGCTTATTTTGCTAAAGTGAGTGAAGTAGTTTGCGCGCATTTATAAGAAAATAAAAAGGATAAATATATAAAAAAAATTTAAAATTTATCATGAAAGTATAATTAAGTCAAAAAACATTAAAAAAAATACAATCAAATCCTAAAACTTATCATAAAAGTGTAATTAAATCCTATAACTTTCAAAAAATGCAATCAAATGCAAAAATTTATGAAGTTAGTGTAATCAAGTCCTTTCATTAACTCCGTCCAACTTAAATGGCCAATAATTTCATATTTTATAACTATAAAATATTAGTGGAGGCGTGGTTCGAATGCCTGAGAAAAGCATGAACATTCTGATTGTTCTTTGTGTTTTATTTTATTTTTTGTACATACATGTGTTGTTTGGCAGTCACAGCATAGCCATACTGCCATAGGCCAATCCTTATTATCATTACCTGTATTGACGTGCTCCACACTGCCCCCTTTGCTTATCATGATTTTCAGAAATTTGCGCAGCAAGAGGGGCCGAGGGCACATGAGCCTCCGCACTAAATGCTTCTCCTCCTCATACCTTGAACAGAAAGGAAAGTTTGACAGGAGAGTCTCCTTCAAGGACGGCAACAAGCGGTCGCGACGGACCACGTCCTTCTCCACGGCTTCTCGAGAACGATGTATTTTTTTGACATTTACTTTGGTGCGATTGCGGTCATTCCCCGTGACAATCGTGCTGCTTTATTGCTTCCAATGTATTATTCTTCTGCAGTAAAATCCAAGCGCTTCGTGCGTTCCGAAAGGGAACTTTACGAGGTTGTCTTCTTCAACCCTTCTACCCTCCTTCCTTTTACCTGGTCCATCCTCGGCAGCGACGCCCTTCTTCAATGAACCAGTTTTTTTTCTTTTCTTTTTTTCCTGAAAAGATCACTCGTTCTCACGCTTTATGCATGCTAAAACGCATTAGTTTTGCGAACATAGTTTACAATATCCTATGCAAAGGCCTTTTTCTCTGACCCACAGCGTTGCCCGAGAGATTCTGATTTGGGTTGCTACCGACATGCTCTAGCCTCTAGGTTATCATGAGCAGCTGCACTAAATTATCTTGACAGATCATCAAATCCTCAGATGCTCTAGAATTGCAGTTTCCCCCTCTGTATATTACAGAGATAAGCATTCACCACTCTTGTGGATACTTATCCTAATAGCTTTTTCCCCATTTGGCTCTGTGCACTCCCTGACCAGAAGGAGAAAGAGACCCCTGCGTTGTATTCATCCTCCTAGTACACAGCACATAAAAGTGACAGAAGGTGGCCAAGAATGGCCTTCCTCAGAGAGATAAGCCAGGCTCGGCAACAGGTCGAAAAATAAGAAAGTAAAAAGACACCGCAGTGTTGATGATGGACAGTTCAGTTCTACGCATCTGTCTTCTTTTTTGGGGGGTTTATTCCCTTCCTAAATTAGTTAATTGTAGGCACATCAAATGCTAATGTAGAGAAAAAGCAAACAAAGACATCAGAAAAATCAATCATACAAACAAACCCAAAAGCACCCACCTAATGATTTGAAAATTAAACACCATTTTACATACATATCATCACAAGGAGACCTAATCAAATCAGTCATCAACGTCAAGGCTATGCCCTCATTGTAGGGTTTCTATGCTCTTAGCCAGCTCCTCCAGCTTCTTCATCCTCGACTTCTCACTTTCACCCACCAGCTGAGCAAAATGAAAACGCCCAAAGAAAAAACAAACGTTTTCTCAGATAGGCAAATATTGAAAAGAGCCCTCTGCTTTTCACATGCTTTACGGTATCAATCCATATAGATCTAAGTGCAGGACTAACCTCCATTAACTTGTTAACGAGCAGTACTTTCTCCTTGTTCTTTTCATTGTAGGCCTCAAGGGCTTCCTTGTACTCTCTCTCCTGGGACAAATCAGGACACCAAGGAGATTCAGCGACCCCATTTTGGATCCAGACAAGGATCGATTGCAAGAATGTGTAAGTTTCTCGAAAACGATGGTATGTGGATGGGCAGAGAGAGAGAGAGAGAATCACCTTCTTCTGGCAGGTGTGTCCCAGCGGTTTTAATTCCTTATTTACTGCATCGATCTTCTTTCGGACAACTGCAACTTCCTTCCTCATTGGATCTGACAATGCCTCTAGTTCCTGGCATATTGCCAATCGATTTTTAGCCACGGGGATGTTAGATTCGTACCAGCTCCAATTGAAAGACTCTAATTTTGCTTATTGTTTATAGCCAGGACCATAATTATTAAACCCAGATTCAGAGGCACAAGTTGACTGGAGTCAAGAGATGTGAAAGGATCTTCACGGGGTCTCTCAAAAGACTACCCCATTCCTTAATCAACTGCCTTAATGTATTAGTCAAACCATGTATATCTTGGCGTTGATTCCACATAAGAATGGAAAATACATTGCCCAAAAGTGGGGAAATATTACACTAAGCAGAGCCCCAAAAGGTGAAAAAAGAACGAAGAAAGAGAGAAGCGTCCTTGGTTTCAACAAACAAACAAAAAAACAGCATCATTGATGTTGAATTAAAGTAATTACTGGCAAAAAGGAGGGAGGACAAAGAAAAAAAATCGAAGAAATGAGAGATTTGTGGAAATCTGCATCTCAGTTCAGCCTAATCCAGCAATTCTTGACCTTTACTTTTCTCAAAGAAAACCAAAATTCACGAACAAAAAGCTCGATTTTTTATTAAAAAAACACAAACCCAAGTCTTCATCTTTCAAGAAGTATCAAGCTCAAATCCAAGATCGAGCTAATTCTGCAGAAAACTACCAGAAAAGAAAAATGAAAAAACCCCTCGAAGCTAAAGACTTCGTTTTTTCGTGCACTGACCTCTCGAATCGTGGCGAGCCTCTTGGTCTCCTCCTCGACGCGACCCAGATGCGACATGACCTTCTCCCTGACCTCCAGCTTCCTCCTCTCGATCTCCTCCTCCTTGGCCCTGAAGGTGGACAGGGCCGATCTCGACATCTCCTCGTCCTCGCCGGACATGGACAGGTTGCTGGCGAAGCTCAGGCTCCCCGACAGATGCTGCGCCAGCTGCTGCCGGGCGGGCTGCGGCTGCTGCTCCGGTGCCTCCATCGACATTATCTCGGCGAGCCTCTGGCCCCGCGGAACCCCTTCTGCTCCTTCCCCTATCTTCTCTCTCTCTCTCTCTCTCTCTCTAGCTAATACTCTCTTCTTCTGTCTTTTCTTTCTCGCTCTCTCTCTCTCTCTCGCTCTCTCTCTCTCTCTCTCTCTCTCGAAATGCGTAGCGTGTGGGTGTGCGAGGAGTCTCTGTCTCTCGCCGGTCGCGAAGTGGGTGTGAGAGAAGGACCAGGCTGGCTGGCCACGGAAGTTTTATAGAAAGTGTGAACGGGGAGCGAAGCGAACCCACCTTATCTCTCTCTCTCTCTCTCTGTCTCGCTCGCTGGGATCGAAGGGGAAAACAGGGGAAATTGGAGGAAAAAAAAAAGGATGAGAGGGAGGAAAATATAGGGGGAAAGTGAGGGTTGAAATGGCGCATTTGCCACTCCCTGTTGTGGAAAATTCTCTACAGCAGTTTTCCTGGGTAAATATTGGAGGCCTGCTTTGGGTCTCCATGATCAGGTTCGAGAACCCAAGATTGACTTTTCCTCTTTCTTTTTTTCTTTTTGTTTACTTCCCCAGTTAGGGAGTTTTCCTTTCAATTTAGTCCATAGGACGAGGGTAGTATTTTGTCTACATTGTGTAGATCGAGTCTTTTGCCAGCGGTGATTCTTCTAGATTACATGCAATTACAGGAAGGTATCAAAAGCCTTACAATACATATAGCATGAGTGAAAATTCGATTTTCACATGACATTTTTGTTCCTTGTCAGATCACCCTTTGACTCACCTTTTAAATAGCAAATGTGGATTCTTTCCTTTTAAAGTTGAATCTCATGATTTCTCTGATAGTATTGCAATGAATAGTGTCGTAATCATGTGTCAATTTTTTTTTTTTGGTCGAATGGTCATGTGTCATCAAGGCAAGCGTTTTTATGAGTTTTTTTTTTTTTTTTTTTTTTTTTGGTCAGTCATACTCTATTCCTACTCTACACTCACTCGCAGACTTGTGACATGCCTCTTGCAGGGCGTGGGAGTCACAACCCACTCTCGAAACTTACGTATCCATACCCCCATCTCCCTGAGAATGTGGGGATTTGAACCCTTCACATCTCCCTTCCATGTTGGAAGGGTGGCCACTAGGGCGAATCCCCAGTGGTTGTTTTATGAGAGTTGAAATAAGCAACTAGTGTACCGGGTTTTTATGACCTCTAAAATCTTATCATTAAGGTCATACGCGCCAAGTATCTCGGTGTTTACAAAATAATGATAATAACGTGTTAAACTCATAAAAAGGTCCATGTAAATTGGGAATAATCATTAGTATGATGTACTAGTTACTATCCGCTGAGCTTTTGGGTGTACTTTTAATGGCCTCATTTACATAGCATATCACAAGTATTAAAGTGGTTTTTTCTTTTTTCATTTTTGTTTTGGTATGTTTTTCAATAACACAACTCGTCGCTGCTGCTAGCTTATCGAGACATTATGAAAATGCAAACTGCGGCCAAATTAGCAAGTCACGCATAATCATTTGTCAAATCAACTCGAATTAAGTGTTCACCAACATAATTGTAATCAAAGTAGCGTGGTCATACGAAAGAGTGAGCACCGATTAGACCTTTGGTACTTTGACATGACAAATAATGATTCAACGAGCTTCTTTACCTATAAAAATAAATAAGAAATTGCAATCTCTTCTTTTAAGAGAATTTATTAAGAGTCCCGATGCACCTGCCAATTTGCAATTTTCTTAATTTTGGCAGACGCTTGACTTCTACCAACTCCGACATGAACGGCATCCACATGCGACGAGCGAGATGACCACTTTAATCTCTATCTATCGAAAAAATATATATGCAAATTGAATGCACAAATTAAACATATCAATTAATGGAATTTTATTGCCACTAAAAATTAAATCCACTCTATTTTTTGGCCTAAAAATAATTTAATATTATCAATGCCACATGTTGAGAGGAAATTAGATGGGAGTCACTATCGTCTAGAGATAAGCACACTTCCTTCTATTTAGTATTTTCGTTAGTGTCCTTGTCGATTAGGGTGAGTTTGGTGGGCTGTGTCAACTACCTCGACCCTAGTATTTTAGATTTCAATTCGGTATAATTTTTCTAGTATTCACGAAATTGGATAAGTAACGACTTGGAATCCATTCCGTCCTCCAGAAGGCAAAGAACGGAATGCACGTCAAACGTGCTGTCTTTCAACTAAAATTCAAGGTGCCAAATGAGGTTTTGGAGAGTAATTATAGCAAGCAAACATGGTCCAATTTTTTCTCCTTTTAACAAGTAGCTTTTGTAGAATGGAAATGTTTATGTGACTTTATGGAGTGCCGAACATGATAACGATCGAGATCTCTAGAAGTATCATTGAAATCTTCTATCAACCCCAAGATACTTTTGTTTTATTATGGTTACTATGCACATAAGAGAACTAGAATATAAGCATGGATGTAATTTATTCTATTTGGAATCTAAATACTTAAAGAATCTGATTTATGTTTGGCTGCACTAAGACAGAAGTATTCTCGGATCAGATAAGTTCTAAACAAAATGAAAAGATTAGAAAAGGGGAAAGAGAAATGGAATTGATGAAATTAGGTTTTAGCAACGTGCTTATTTGATTTTCCTATTATGAAACATTTTCAATTTTACATTTTCATCCACACGTAGATTTTAAACCAGGAAAAGTATAGCACTTTGAAATTAAAAAAAGAAAAAAAGAAAAAGAAAAAAGGGAAGCAGGTACCTAGAAAATACAAACTACTCCTACCCATTGTGCAATGATATATGATTGTTTATTCGATTTGGAAGACAATATTTTAAAGATAATGTAATCTTAGGTCTCGTTATATTAAAAACCTTTGTCGCCTCAATAATAATAATAATAATAAAAATTCAATAAAGAGAAAAGAAAAGGGGAAATAAATTAACCCTGATCTCCTTCTTTTTTTTCTTTTCTTTTGTCATCTCATGAGTTCACAACTTGTTCAATTTTCTAAGCATAAAAAATTTCAGTTTGATCATTTCGTAATAAATGGTAAAGGAAAAGGACATATCTGTAAATTCACACAAAGAGAGGTTTTGCTTAACTTTGACGTTTGGGGAGTGGAGTGGACGGAAAGGATCACCTGACCGTCTCACCACGCTCGCCCAAACATTAGACAAAACCAAAAGGAGAGCCGTGATAACGAAGGCATTTGCAGAAAGTAATTTAGTATTTTAAAAGATCGGCACAGAATCGAGGGCTGATCTGACTTTTTTGAACAAATTCGGCCAAACTTTAACCGAGTTCTTGCATTGTCGAAAGCCCTTTTGATCAATGATTGACCCCTTTTTCGCGTCATAAATTTTCACATTAAATTTAATATTTTGGAAGTCACATTACCATTATTAAGTCAATGGACGCTTCGGAAACTTATTGTAATTATCCTTTGGAATGACATGATCACTTGATAATTGCTATGGCCTTTTGTGGGATGTGAAGGGACCATTTGACACGTTCGAAAGGTTTTTTACAAGCGAACCCCAGCAAGAACTACCTAAAACTTGAATAATTTATGGTCATCAATCGAATCCATGATGGCCCTAAGAATCTTTTTGGTGGGTCCACTAATTCTTGTTCCTAAGTGCATAGCATAAAAAAAAAATGTGCATAGCATCAATATCGTTAGCATGGCATACCCAAAGCACTTGCTAATGACCATCTAATTTAGGGATTTCCACCCTATAAGAACCTGAATATTTCCAAATTGTTCCGTTTGATTTTCAATTAAGTACCTAACTTTTCAAGATTACTGGACAGAAACCTGAATATCATCTTGAGTGCCTTATCATTTTCTCGGTTTGAGCTAAAAAAATCGTCCTGCTTTAGGGGTATTGATGGGTTCAAATCAAATAGGTGAACCTGCAGTGCGGAGCTGATTAACAAGCCATGCTCAATGTACTTTCTCAATTAAATCGTTTGCCAGAGCACAAGTTTATTGCCGACATGCATTGTCAACTCAAACTCCAACTAGGCAAAAATTGCCACATCGAATGTGACGTTGCTTTATGTTTTCCAGCTCAGCCAGAAAAAAAAAATTCCCATTTCTTTATTTTTTTTTTTTCACTTTTTTTCCCATCCATGGTTGACTATCGCTATCATCGATGCCATTGTTGCGAAATCCGCGGGACCTTGCCGCAATTACGGTTGTCGCCACCACCTAGACTCAACTCCACCACACCTTCAACGTCTTGTCTAAGGTACCACTAGGTCAAGGTCGTACAGTGACCTGCCTGCTCAGAAAAAGATGATAAAGATATCGCAAATATCATAACTTTTGTATAATGTTTAGTTAAATGACATCATTTTTTTCTTATTCCTTTTTTACCCATTTGAGTGACATATTGATGTAAAATCCTTTGCTTGAGTGCTCATTCTAGCAACTCGTCTATGTGGCCTATTTACTTAAATTCTCACACCAGAATAGCCTTTTAAAAAGAAATTGAAGTCCAACGTCAAAATTCTTTGCCCAACATGGTAAAAGTAACAAATAAGTTATCATTTCTCTCTTTCTCTCTCTAAATGCTTTGTCCACAAAAATTAAGAAAAAAGTGTCAAAAAAGCGTTAAACCTATTACGTTTGTCAATTTAGTTCTATATGTTTGATTTAGTGTCGATTCATCATTTTTACTAATTTTGACTAGATATTGTTCGATGTTGACATTTTCAATAATATTTTAATAATTTTCTGATTTTATTATTATTATTTTGATTATTTTTCTTTTTCTTTTTTTTTTTTTTTTTTTCTCTCCTCCCTTTCTTCTTCCTTTTGTCGGCAGCAGGGCTCCCTTCACACGGGCCCTCACCAAGCATCACCCGCATGAAGGCGATGCTTGATGAGGTCACCTTTGTGGGGGCAAGGGTTGGGCTTGCCTTGTTAGGCCTCATCCAAGCCCAATATGGCGGAAGCCAACCCTCGCTGAGGCTCAGCATCACCATGGCTAGGCAAAGCCAACCCACCAGGCCACCTGAAGGAAGAACAAAGGAAGGAGAGAAAAAAGAAAAAAAAGTAGAAAGATAATAAAAAATTAAAAAATTATTAAAATTTGTTTACGTCGTGTTAACGGTATCACTCTAGTGTTCACGTCAATAATATCTAGCCAAAATTAGCTAGAATAACTGAATTGACATCAAATTAAAAAAATTATAGCTAAATTGATATCGTTAAAAAGTTTATAACTAAATTAGCATAAATGCAATAGATTTACAATCCTTCTGATACTTTTCTCAAAAAAATGACGACCTCTCTCATAGTATTTCTCTAATTGCTTCACGTATAGTGTTATTATTTATATATGGTGTGCTGAGTTCGATGCTGGAGTGCCATTGTTTGGAAAATGTAATCATGGTTGTGATCGAGGCGGTCGAAGCTGTGTGTGAGTATGCGTGGGGAAAACAATTATCGAGCGTCCATAGAGAATTTTTGGGCCGCCCAGGACTTTTCTTTTTCCTTTTTGTTAAAGTTATGTTCGCAAAAGGCTGCGCTATCATGGTATCCACCCATGTGCAAAACATTTTATCTTATTCCTGTTGCGCTCGCACTCACTGTTGCACTCGCACTCATGTTCTGGACACGGGAGTACTTGAGCACCCGACGTTTCGTGTGATGAGGTTGTTCAGATATGAAGTTTGCGACACGTCGTTCTCGATGAATTTAAGCTTTTGAGCGATCCATCATTGCCATCATATCAAATTTAGCTATTTTGAATTTAATTTTGCCCACATTATTTACGGAATAATTATCTAAAAATTCTTAAACCTATTGTATAATGATTAATTTAATTTTAAACATTTTACTTATAACAATTAAGTTATAAATTTGGACGATTTGCCAAAGTACTGATAACCCTTTTAAGAATGTAGTCTTTTCAACTAATTTCGATCGGAAATCGTTGACATGGTCGTCCAGGCATCTCCGGCCAACACTAGGATGATTTTTACAAATTTTTTTCAATTATGGTCAATGGAGGGAAATAGGGGAAAAGGAAAAAAGAGAAAAGGAAATAAAGAAAGAATTGAAAAAAAAAAGAAATAAATTGCAAAAATCATCTATATCAGTGCAAATCATATCATTTAGAACGGCGGAAGCTCACGTTAGCAATTTCCATCCAAAATTGGCCTAAAGAGCTACATTGAAGGTTTATGACTAAATTAACACAATTAAAATATTTAAAATTGAATTAGCCGTTGTATATAAGAGTAATCTATTCCCAGTTTGATCCGGTCCCACCTAAAAATCAGGATCTGGATCAGAGGGACCAGTCCAATGGATTGAAATGCCATTTTTGGGATTGAATTGGACCAACCAATCTAATCTGATCCTGGGCGGTCTAATGGAATAAATCATTCAAAGGCATACACTATTGGATTACAACATTTAGTAGGAAGAGCCACATTCCATTTTCTCATGAGCTTCATCTGTATCGCGTTCTATAGCCATACTATAATTATTAGCCACTCCCGTGACCTGTTGCCTCATTTTTTTCATAAGCTTCATCTGAATTGCAGATTCTATATTAAACATCTTCATTTACTAAACCTTCAAACATAAAATACTGAAATAGAACTCAGAAAAACAACATCATCATGGGCAAAATACCAAATCATCACACAACCTTAATCATTTAAAGGCAATGAAATATCATGGGCATTTAGGAAGAGCGTTAAACACCCATGCATGAGTCCACCTTGGCCCTCCAAAAATTTACGGGGGCGTCGCGTGAGCTAAAGTGAAGAGAGGACATCGGTGGCCGAGCGTTTGTAAATTAAGTTTACATTTTAAGAAATTAAAAAAATTAAAGATATACATAAATTGGTCCGCTCCGAGCAGTCCGATTGGTCCGGTTCATGCCCTAGAAATGGGAAGTGACCGAAAGCCACAACTTCCAATTTTATGGAATCGGGAACCGGACTGATGTCCCCTAACTAATCCAATCTCGTCTAGGCAAATCCTAGCTCAGTCGGTTTCTATTGCACACCTCTAGCTGTACAACAAATTTGAGACTTTTTGGATAATTTCCCATCACCCATTTTCATGATTTTCTTCTTTATACATTTTGGATTTCGATCTATAGCTTTATCTACTCTATCGAGTTTCGCACTTTTCAGGCTTCAGTCCTTCTACTAAACCTTGTTTGGGGATAACAATCAACTCCCAATGGTCCCCCATATCCTATCACCCATTTTCTTGATTTTCTTCTTTATACATTTTGAATTTCGACTTATAGCTTTATCTACTCTATCGAGTTTCGCACTTTTCAGGCTTCAGTCCTTCTACTAAACCTTGTCTGGGGATAACGATCAACTCCCAACGGTCCCCCATATCCTTTCAAGCAATTGAATATCATCCTGCCATGTCTTGGGGTCCCAACATAGGGCATTTAGAAAGAGGATTCGTCAGCAGAGCAGTTCTGTCTATGATTTCATCTTGATCCCACTTGTCTGATTCCCCAATCCTGCAGGGAGCCTTTGGAGCATCATGGCCTCTGGGATCTCTTAGGACTGAGCATATATATAGATATACACGACGATACATGATGGCCAAGCGAAGATTTCTTGACGACACTTGTATTATTGTAACTGATGAATCGGCTATTGCCGTCCCCATTCGACAGAATGTGCTTCTCCTGTTCTCTTCCCATTTATAATTTTTGCTGGTTTTAGTGCATTGCTTCAAATGGATGGCCCTCTTCCTCAAATAATTTATGCCATACTTACATTTTTCCATTTCATTCGTATATCATCATCGCCACAAACTTATAAAAGGTTTCTAGTTGCACTTTTAGTCTTAGAGTAACCAATAAAATCTACTATTTTGTTCTCAACTACTATTTTGGCTTGTTAGAATGCACACTATAAGTAGGCTATGACCTCCCCTCTAAGCCTCATTTCATCCATCGAGGCCGTCCATAAGGAAGAAGAAGAAGAGTAAGACCAAGTCACAAATTCATATGGCTTCGCATGTATTGAACGATGCAATGACAATGACTTAGCAAGGCCAAATAAGGTACATAATTTTGATTCAAACTAGTATTTCAAACTCTACATATGAGTATTAGATTGTTGATTAATAAAAAAAATACTTACAATCATAGCGCTTCAGTATTTAGATATTTTCTTGTGAATATGGTGTTCGGTATCTCACACAATAATTTGGTTCACATATGGTATATGGGAAATATTTTCTTTGAAACCTATGGTGGATTAATTTATATGAAAAAAGTATAGTTAGTCAATGGACAATCTAATACATAGATTAATTAAAAAAAAAAACAATACTTCTAATCATAGCGTAGACAATTTCTTGTGAATATGACATTCGGTATCTCACACAATAATTTATTTCGCATAAAGATACCAGAGTACCAATTCAAGTGCCATTTATTCTTTTTGGATATTTTCTTTGAAACCTATGGTGGATTAATTTATATGAAAAAAGTTTAGTTAATCAATGGACAAATGTAAACCCCTTCCCACTATTTTCTCCGGGAAAAAAAAAAGCAATTGCCTTGCTTGTTATTAAAGATCATGAAAATTGTTTTGAACTTGTAAAGAATAAGATTATCTGCATTGGGAACTATAAATTTGAATTGTTAAAATTTTAAAAAAATAAAAGGTTTATCAGAATATTTGACAATTATCTTAAATTCAAAGTTGGAAGGTCAGAGATTCGTGCACTTCTTAACAATTGTCTAGATTATTAAAAATTGTGAATTTTCTATCGATAGTTATTCAAAATTAATGTTAATTTTAGACCTAAGCATGGAACTTCTCATTAAAATAGTTGAGGTTGATGTTGCTATTGCGTTCGTGCTATTAAAAGTCGAGATGCATCTCATTCCCATAGATTAGATACCCAAAGTTCAAATACGAAAGCTTTTAAGTGCAAATTTATGTCAAGATTCTCGATCATCGTTACATCACAAAAATAGTATATTTCCATCCATTCATCAGAACTTTTTTGAAGTTTCTACATATTAAAATTATGACGTTTTGTATGGGAATAACAATAATTTGTAAGTCCAAAAAGTCATAATCCTTTTAATTTTACGAATTGAGTTCTAAATATTTTGTCAATTAAATTCATTCAATGGATTTTGACTAATGATTGCTTATGTGAATGTTGGCCGTTCTATATGGCATGACCAATACTAACGTGAACAATTTTTAGTAATATTTTAATTTTTTTAAGAATTTTTACTGCCTTTTCTTTTCTTTTCATATTCCTTTTCTTCTTTTTCTTTTTATTTTTTACTTGTGGCTAGTGAGGATCGCCAAATCCTTGTTGGCCATAGAGCAATGGTAGTCAAGCCCTCGTCGGCCTTGCCTAGATCTGGGCGAGGCCATTGTGGTCACAAGCTAGGCTATCCTTGCCCATGGATGCCAAATCTCAAGCTTGTAGCTACCATTGCCACTCGAGTTCAAGCTTGAGACTAGTAACCATGGCTGTGAGTGGAGCTCAAGCAACCTCACCATTTCGTGGACACCATGGCCATGAACCAAAGCTTGAGCTTGAGCAGCCATGGTCAGTTCAAGCTTGAGATCTAGCAGCCAAGGGCATGGTAGCCTTGCCCATAGCCGAGAGGTCAGGCGAGGGCGTCATGACCCTTGCCGGCCACAAAAAAAAAAAAAAAGATTGAAGGGAGGCAGTTGCAAGCTTGAGATTTGGTGGCTAGAGCTTGAGCTTGAGTGGCCATGGCAATTGTAAGCTCAAGATTTGGCAACCATTGCGGCAAGTCAAGCTCAAGCAGCCTCATCGATTCGTGGCTACCATGCCATGAACCTAGAGCTCAAGCTTGAGCGGTCATAGCAACTGCAAGCTCAATATTTTGGCCACAAGGCCATGCAAGGGCATCATGACTCTTGTTAGCCATAAATTATTTAAAAAAAAAAAAAGCTAGAAAGATTAGAGGGAGAGGGTGTTGTGACCCTCACCAGTGGTTAGCGAGGGCTTTGTTGCCCTCATCCAATGGCTAGTGAGGGTTCCCATGTAAAAGAAAGAAAGAAAAGAGGAAAAAGAGAAGGAAAATAAAATAAAAAATTAATAAAAAAAATTCGAAAATTTAATAAAATATTATTAAAAATTATTCATATCGGGGCCATGTGAAACAACCGGCGTCTACATTAGTGATTTTCAGCCAAAATCAACTAGTTAATTTTGTCAAGTTTAGAACATTTAATTGACAAAACTCAAAAAGGTTGAGGATTGAATTATTAAAAGTGTAATAAATTTAGGACTTTTTGACAATTTTCCCCAAGGACCACTCAATACTTCTATGACATGACATTGGACCCACCTTATTAAAACTCACAAAATTCCACGATGCAAAATAGAGAATGTGATAGATTACTTATATCGCCGCCAAAATAGTCTTAATTCATACTTTTTAGAGGTGTTAAAATGGATCATTGACTCATTTATGGACCCATTTATGTTTAAATGGGTTGTTAATAGGCCAAGCCTTATTTTTTAAAGCACCCATAATGGGTTTTAAAATTAAAGAAAGTGAGATATATGGGTCTTAAATAGGTCAGCTCTACACCCATTTAAGACCCATTTATCAACCCATTTATTTTCATCAAAAGCCAAAACCTCACAATCTCTCTCTTCTCTATTTAACTTTACAATTTTTTTTAAACTGAAATTATAATTACTTTTTTTTTTTTTTTTTTTTTTTTTTCTTTCTTCTTCCTCCGGTCGCCGGCACGGGCGAGGCGATGGCCGGCCAGGCGAGCCTCGAGCTCGTCGGCATCAAGCGAGCTCGAGCTCGTCGGATCCGGGTAGGCCGCCGACGCCGAGCGAGCTCAAGGCTCACCGGATCTGCGAGCTCAAGCTCGCCCGACGCCGGCGAGCCTCGAGCTTGCCAGATCTAGTGAGGCAGAGGCCTCGCCGACGTCCAACGAAGCTCAAGCCTCGCCGATCTGGCAAGACTCGAGCTCACCGACGTCGGGCGAGCTCGAGGCAATGGCCGACGACCGGCCAAAGAAGAAGAAGAATAATAATAAAAAAATAATTAAAATTCGATTTTATAAAATAATTATTTTAAAAATTATAGAAATTGTCCATTAAATTTGTGTTGTATAAAATTATTTTAGCAATACCATTTATATATATATAATAAATTAAGTTTAGTTAAATGGGTAGGGTATGGGTTTGGTATGGGTCGGATTGGGTATGGGTCAAAAATTTTGCATTACAATAAACGGGTCATAAACAGTTTAAATGGGTCGATTTGGGTCGGACCATTTATGACCCGACCCACCCGTTTAACTGGTCTACTACTTTTCCCATAAATTCTAAAATGATTCTAAATTTCGCAAAACTAAATATGCAGATTTCTTGTATTTTCTTTACTTTTTTCTTTACTTTTTTTTTAATAGAGGAGAAAGGCCGTAAGGATCTAAAGCTAAATCTGCGGATCGACAATTTGGCTATCGTCATCGATCGCTTTCACCAAGACAAGAATCTGAACAGGATTGGCAAGCATTCTGTTGTCATTTAGCACGAGATTTTGTCCATTGGGGTGGGATTGGACCGATTGGAGTAGGTCGTGCCTTCTTGTCGAGAAAGGGATATGTAAGGTAGGCAAAGTTGTTTGTTGTTACCGAGGGTTTCGTCACGTTTTGTAAATTTTGCTTGGCTCTTTCTCAATCCATTCGAAGGGAACTAAACGTTGTTGTAGCTAATTTAAGTTACAAGAAAGGTGAGACGTTTGAAATGCACTTAACTTCGATGAGTTCCAAGCGTGATTTAAGACGAAGAAAGTCATTCTTATATAGGCATCTTTCAATATATATATATACATCGTCGAGCAAAAACAAGGGCAGCATCTTCCTCCGTCCCCAATTAGTCCAGTTGTGTCTATGATTAGAGGGTTACAAATACGAATAATCGAAGATGTTATTCAAGGCCATATTCCTTTGTACATCAAGAAAATTGTCCAAAAAAACCTAAATTATTAGTACGGTGATGGAAAAGTATCAAAAAAGCTCTAAACTTATTGCTTTGGTACAAATACAATTTTAAACAATTCAATTTGATCAATTTAGTCATAAATATTTTCACATTGTACCAATTCAGTTCATTCAATCAAGTTTGATCAAAAATAGCTAACATGGACACCAGTCATCCTATATGACAAGGCCAATGCTAATATGGATAATTTTTACAATTTTTTAGAAAAATTTTGAATTATTTTTTCTTTCTTTCCTTTCGTTAATTTTGGCCAACGAAGGCTTGCCGATGGGGCAACAAAGGCCCTAGGCAAGGCAACCCTTGCAAGTGGTTGGCGAGGGTTTCCTGGCCTTGCCCAATGATTGTCAAGGGTCACTGATCAAAATGAAGGGAAAAAAGAAAAGAAAAGAAATGAACAAAATATTATTAAAAAAAAAAAAAAAAAAAAAAAAAAACTCAAACTATAATTTAGTAATATCCACATTAGTACTAGTCGTACCACATAAAATGTCTAACATCCAAGGCAATGATTTCTAGCTAAAATTAGTTAGAAGACTCAATTGGCAAAATATGAAAATGCTTAGAGCTAAATTGGTTCAATTGAAAAGTATGAAATTACCACCAAAACAATAATAGGTTTAGTTATTTTTTGATACTTTCCTCGTATGGTGCATAATTCAGTTATAGACTTTCAAATTTGCCAATTTAGTCTTAATTTTTTTCTTTTTTATAATTTGCCAATGTAATTATTTCGGTCACCATTTTGTCATTATCCCTTAAAAATT
Source organism: Eucalyptus cladocalyx (assembly GCA_017140615.1). Lineage (NCBI taxonomy): Eukaryota > Viridiplantae > Streptophyta > Magnoliopsida > Myrtales > Myrtaceae > Eucalyptus > Eucalyptus cladocalyx. The sequence goes on from CM029516.1 coordinate 25,410,351, forward strand.
TCAAACTCTACTAGCTTCGGTGCGCCTTTGAAATAGAAGTTACAGAGTAATCTACAAAAAGGAATTGAACTTTGACCTAATGTATAATGTGGTTTTTGAACTTTAATTTGTTTAATATAATTCCTAAATTTTACCCCACGGTGCAATATGAATCCTGAATCTTTAATTTGTTTAATGTGATCATAAAATTATATGAAAATATTTAATGTTATCCTTTTATTAATTCACGTTCAAGAACAATATCGAACGTTTTCATATAATCTATGAACTAAATTGTCCAATGACTAAATTGAATATGTAACAAAAATCCATGGACCACGTTGAACAAATAAAAAATTCAAGAACCACATAAAATATTCGACCAAAGTTTAAAGACCGTTTGTATAAAACGGAAAATGCAAATTGAGAGGACAAAACATTCTACTTTGCATTTTGTTGGCACGGCATTTATTTGTAAGGAATTGATAACGGTACCTTCAACCAACAGATTCATGAAACAAGAGCCCGATGAAGACTCGCCAAACCACGGCAATGCATGTAAGCGAAGTAACATAGAAAACATACTCGATAGGTTCTTCGGCAATGAATTGATGTTCGGAGGTGCGCGAAGCCAGATTCAACCAAAAAGCAGGGAGGCGAACGAAGCCGAGACCGATGAGTTCGGCTGCTCAGAGAGCCACTGGAGATGGGCGGTGGCAAAGCTAGAGATAGGTGGTGCTGGCAGTAACGCGGATCAGTCGAGATCAAAGACAGGGAGAATAACTCGCGAGTCACGATTGGTGGAATCGAAGAAGGGGAGAGAGAGAAGAGATTAGTGAAGAACCAAGATGGACCATACCTGCTTTCTTTTTAACTTTTAAATCAGTTAAAAGTGCGTTATAATAAACCCAGAGTCAAAATTTGGGATTGTGATCCATTTTAACCGCCCCACTCGTCAGTAATCACCAATCCGATTTCATCTAGCCCTTTACACAGTATGTTCTCTATCGCATAAATGCTCAATCGACAGCGGGTTCATCACTGTGCATTAGGCTCAACACAAGCATGTTCTGTCTCCACGACAAGCACCAGCACACGATGAAACTAGAGATCACGAGGCACAAGACACTGGCCATTTCGGACAAAGGCTGAGAGACGCAGAAACTCAGAAGCAGCTTGTTTCTATTCTAGCGCCATGTCAAACGACATGGACACCACATATAGGGCCAAAACTCGGCCTCGACTGGCTTTCTGATAAGGACATGGCTTAACCTAGCCAGACTCTGTGACTTTCTGATCTACGGCAGGGGAGGCAGGAAAAATGCCAGCTTCCATGGGAGACCCAGGATTCGATTCTTCTTGAGTCGAGTCATTAAGAAGCACCACAAGCATATGATCCAAACCCATTCTTGCGTGCGCCTGGAGTGTGTATGCCCAGTCAATCTCAACCGTTAAATTATGTGAGTCTTATGCGACACTCGCATGCTATGACGGTTGAGATCGATTGGTCTGGCATGCTCCACGTGCAAATCCCATAGGGTTTTTGGCCCGGTCATGATTGTATGGACTCCACTCTTCTGAGTAATGAGCAAACCTTATCATTTGAGTGATGCTGCATAAACATCATTGGACCAGGGTAAAACAAAGTCGCGAGTATACCGATTCAAGGTGACGACCACAGATGATTATCTTTCCTTCAAGCTTTGTAGAGATTAAAATTAGCAATGGAAGTCATATACATCAGCTTGATCATCTTTGCAGGTTTTGCCATAGGCACATCACTACTTTCAACTTCTCGCTTTAAAAATGACCGACAATCGTTCTAAGGACAAATGTCTCTGAAAAAAGTGGTGCTACATGGACCGACTTTCGAATCCCACTCCAAGAGGCCGGCTAAGTGTCATTTTCGGAAAATTAATTTAAGAAAAATTCTTCCACTCAAACAAACACACCCTTATTTCGTTTTGAACTCGTGAGTCTTCAGCGTCGTGCAAGGACGGTGCCACCACCCCCTAGACAGCAATCCGGTGGTTGTCTTCGGGCCTCTTCTGATTTAGATTTCAGCTTTACCCTTTCGGTAATACGGGTTGAAAACGGGTACGTCGCATAACCATTAAAACAGTTGCGCTTTGCTACTCCAGATCCACAACAACCCGTTTTTTAAACTATTGACTAACTCACGTACAATCCACTCCACCAAATACGAGTCTTCTACCCATTTCGCCATTTCTAAAAGTCAGGTCCAAGGATCCAACAAGCCCTATCTAAGACTAAGTTCTAAGCCATTGGACTGACGATCCAATCATAAAATAACAATGTTGGGATTGATGGGCCGGATCGAGCTTGTAAAGGGAGCCATGCCCAAGCCCTTTTGCCCTGGGAACACAATGAAGAATTCAAAGGATCATTGTTTGACAAGTACCCAATTGCAATGGAAAGAGCAATGAACATCAAAACCATGCATTCTCTTTTTCAAGTTCTGAACTTTGAGAACCTCACTTAGTTGAGATGAATTCATCCTTCTTCTCCTTGTTTCGTAGGTATAATCATGCCATAATCATGCAAGAATTTCACTAGCATGAGGAGGGTCGGGTTTTTTTATGTTGTACCAAGGCGCCATTCATCGCAAAGCACACCCACCTAGAAATTTGATAAAAGAAAATCAATGTGAAGAATTGTGCATTACTTGGAATAACATACGTTGAAAACGCATTTGTCATATTTGATCCTACCATTACGTGCTATCACTTGTCCAAACTTGTGTAATTTAGTAATCATTTACATGTCGGGCGGAGCATAAAATAAATATTATAAAACTAGGAAAAAGAACTTGTGTCCTAAGAAGCTTGAACCAGCGAAAAGAAACAACCATGTTTTTTATCGATGGGTTGCAACTGTTGGACATCACTTCTATGCAAAATCAACTAAAAATAGATTTGTGATGTCTATTGATTGGAGGGAGTTTCATTTTTGTCAGAAATGGAGAAAAATATGGCTCGATTCTAAACACGAGTTTCATACTTGAATTATGATTGAGTAGCTCCAAAATTCCGCCTTATCTATGAAATCGTTATCTGAAAAATAAGGTTTTCCTATGAGTTCCGGTCCAAAAGGTCAATTGTGCTGTCTCTCATCACGTAAGATTCGGAAAATGATCGACAAGCGTGTTATTAGGATATGGTTGGGTCAAAAAGAAAAGAGACCGATAAGTTTTGACCAAAATAATATATCGAGGATTGCTCCGACAGCAGTATTTCACCATCCAATACATCATAAACAAATGACATGGTATTTGAATATGATAGATACGAATAATGTGGCAATTATGTTATGTCTTGTGCATATGACACCGTAATAATGTGAAAATCGAATATGTTGCGCATGTAGGATATACTAGGAGTGAGTGCGGTTTTCGGGTAAAACCGGGAACCGGAGAACCCGAATTGTTCCGGTTCGGTTCCCGGTTCTAAAAGGACCGGTTCCAGTTCCCGATTCTTTTTCTCCGGGAACCGGCGATTTCGGAACCGGTTTCGGAACCAAGATCAGGACCGGAACTAGTTTCAGAACAGGAAGAAGCCCCAAATCAGATCTCTCAACCGATTCAATGTTCACAATTTCCCTTCACTCTGATGTGACCTTAGGAAATCTATGTATTTTTTTCTGAAACTCTTTTATGCATGCCAATGAGATTGTTTGAATGATATTTTACTAGACATTATATAGACATATATTTTCAACAAGTATGAGTAATTTCATTGGATTTGCTCTCCTGCTTATTGGAATTTGACATGCACTTGTTGATCCTGATCTACACCCTTCACGATAGGATTCTTTGGAGCTCACTTGGTCCACAGGGGATTACAAGAACACCTTGATTAAATCCAAATTCCCATTCCGTTGCATCTAATAACCTGAGAAACAGAGGATGGATGAGATATCTTAACGCAACAAAGAACTTCCTAGGCTCGCCACGTCCTATCGTGATGACAGAGAAGTATATGTCTTTAATTTTGGCCATTCTATCATTTCCCTTGATGGTGTTGCAGTATCTTAAGGCCATTTGCAGAGACAGAGGAAAACCTTATGGAGTTGTTTCACTGCCTTTTCTAGACCGAGAAAAGAGCTATTTTTCCTCTAAAGCTTTGCTCTCTTCCTTGTGATCGATGTGCATTTTTTTCCCCATCTTTCACCAACCATGCTAGATCTTGGCACTAGTATGTTTTGTTAAGATGTGGGAAGTTACCGTAGAGTATGCGCGTACGTTATAGTTCAAATCTGAAAAAGAAACAAAAAAAAAAAAAAAAAAAAAAAAACCTGTTGGAACGTGGAATCGATCCTGGAATCTGTAATAGGGTAGGTTCTAGGTTCCAAAAAATGAGGAACCTTATCTAAGGATAGATTCCAGATTTTTTACGGAACCGAACCGGAACTTTGAACTGCTCACCTCTAAAATATATAAATGATGTGGCAATTAAATATGACAAGTGCGTACGACATGTGAATGACATGACAATTGAATATGATATGTGCAAATCATACAGATGATGATGTGCCAATTGAATATATGCATATCATGCATTTGTGACATGGCAATTGAATACAACCTGTATGTATGGACATGCATTTGTGATATAAACATTGAATATGACATAAGTTAATTTGATATGTGTAACGTGTCAAATGATTACTTGGAAGATGTTAAAGATGCATGGACGCAATTTTAAAATCCATGTGTAGTCACCTTTTTAGATTGAATTTTTGAACAATAATGATTCCTACTAGGGATGAGCAAGACAGACTCGAATTGGAAATCATCCGGACCGAACCAACTAATTATGGGCGGTTCCAAGGGATGCTAGTTTAGTTCTTGTTTCCATGAAAACGGAACCAATGATTTTTCATCAGATTTCCTATTCCAGTGTGGCAATTAGACCGATGAGCTATATTTATTTAAATTTCTTTTAAAAAAAAACAAATAAACCCTAATCAGCCTTTAGTCTTTCCCTCTTGCACCCTCTTGCTCTTCATTTTAGTCTCTCCCTCACGCCTCGCTCTTCACTCTCTAGTCTTTCGGCTCTCACTCGACAAATAGATCTCACCGATCAATAGCTTGGTTTCCACTCTTCAGTCTCAAACTGCCTCTCCCTCTAACAAAGTAGTCCTTCATCAAGAAACATCCAATTTTTTTACCTATTCCAAGTTTCCTATTTCGCTCTTTACTCTTTGGTCTCTTGGCTCTTGCTCTTACTTCAGCCTATTTCACTCTCGAGGTCTCTCTCTTCACTCTTAGGTAATGCTCTAAATGACCACTTTTTCAAATGATGCCAATAATTTAGCAGTTTAGCTTTAAGTGCGAAAGCGGCCGTATGTTTGTTTGTACACATGAAGATTATATGTTGGATCTCTAATTCATATATCCCTTCCTTAGTAGAGCCTCTCATTGCAAGCAGTCCTTAATTCTTTTTGCACCCTTGAGGAAGAGAAGCACCTGTGTCATTACATGTTCATCAGATGATTGCTAAGTGACTAGTTTCACCGGACCGAACTAGTTGGGTCCGATTCCCAATTCTTAGTTAAGATCAGATGGAATAAAAAATAATCACCCTTAATTCCCACACAATGGGCCTTAATTCATGAACTTGGTACAAATGGCTACTAATCTTTGACCTATTAATATAACCTAACCATACACCTAAGACTAATCCCTTTGATAATGGTAGGCTTGAAAATAAGGGGTTTATTCGCACCAATGCCTATCTCATTGCATGGTCATCAGATGATTACTAAGTGACTAGTTCCATCATACTGGACCAGTTCGGTCTAATTTGTGATTCCTAGCTAGGATTGGACGGAACCAAGAACAATCACCCCTAATTCCCACGCATTGGGCCTTCATTTGTGAACTTGGTATGAATGGCTGCTAATCTTTGACCTGTTAATGTAACCTAACCACACACCTAAGACTAATCCCTTTAATAATGGCAGCCTTGAAAATAAGGATTTTATTCTAATGCTTCACATCAAACACCTTATTATTTTTGCACCCTTGAGGAAGAGGAGTGTCAATGCCCATCTCATTGCATGGTCATCCAATAATTGCCAAGTAACTAGTTCCATCGGACCAATTTGGTCTGATTCTTGATTCCTAGATAGAATTAGACAAAACTATGAATGATAATCCCTAATTCCCATGCAATGGGCCTTAATTCCTGAACTTGGTAGAAATGGCTACCAATCTTTCACCTGTCAATAATACTAACCATACACTTAAGACTAATCCCTTTGATAATAGTAGGCTTGAAAATAAGGGGTTTATTTTAACACTTCACGTATCAAACACCTTATGTATGCATTTAAGAGAGTAGTTGCCCAAAATCTTTGCATTGATTTAGACCAAAGATTCTCACGAAATTATAACTAGTGTTTGGTAAACACTATTTGCATATCAATCATAAAGAACTTTAGTGCCATTTTTCAAAGGAATTAAATATGAGCTCAGTTGACCCTTGACATCTTAAGCAACAGCTTGTCCTCAAGGTCACGTGACCATAGGTGAAGTGAAAGTCTCGCAACCCTAGACGAGGCAACACCAAGGTTGTGGAACCTCAAACGACCCTAATATGGACAACCTATGTGATTGTCATCATGGTCACACTATGCCAATCGAGCAAACATTAGGGTTGCTCAACCTCTAAGCAACATAGATTTGGAGATTAAGCATAGGAGGATAACATGAGCAAGGGTAGCTAAGGTTGCACAACCCTAGGTAAGTTGTCGCTGAGGTCACAATCCCGAACAAGCCGATGTCAAGGTCGCACGCCCTTTATTGACCCAAATTTCATCTTATCTATTAAGTCATAAATTTTAAAAAAAAAATTTGATAAAAACATAATTTTCATAGAACGCTCAATTAAATGTTATTACTATTTTTTACCATTTGATACCATAACTTTTCTAAAAAACAACATTCTCTTTAGTGTTATAATTTCATTTTATCACTTAGATGCTATAACTTTTTAATATCATTTATTCAAGTGCTATAAATTTGACATGACATAACACTTATCATAAACATTTTTGAAAACTTGTGACATTTAAGTGATTGAAAAAGCTATATGATACTTAAATGAGTTTTGTATGCAAGTTATGATACTTAGATAAACGATAAAAATATTATGTTATTCGAATGGGTATTATGTAAAAGTTAGGATTAATATCCTAAAAAACTTCTAAATATGTACATGTGTGACAAATTTATTTAAAACTATTTTTTTTACTATGAAAAATTCCAAACTAGTACACCTATGATAAATTTATCTCGATTAACCATAAAAAAATCCTAAACTATATTTATGACAAATTCACCTCAAACTAATTTATTAAACTATAAAAACCCCAAATTAATACATTTATGACAAATATACCCCATGTTAAATTGGATTAATATTACAAAAAAAATCAAAAAAATATAAACTATGAAAAATGGAGAATAAAATCTCAAATTTGTATACTTGGTCAACTATCACGTGTCATTTAACTTAATAATTTGATAGAAAATTTAACAAAAACTAATAGATGGTAAATTTATTACAAATGTATAAATTTAGAGTAAATTTATCAAAAATGTACCAATTTGATGTTTTTGATAGTTAAAAAATAATTTGAGATAAATTTATAATAAATGTATCATTTTTGGATTTTTCAAAATTAATCCTAAAAGCTATGATACTTATGGTGCCTATTTTTCCGAATAAGGGAGGAGAGAGAGGGTGAGGGTAAACCTCGAGAAGAGAGGAGTCATGTGAAGGCACGTGAGGGAGGGGGGGGGTGCAATAGGCATCGCGTGCCGGCGTGCTCTCAACCGAAAAACGTTAAAGAAAAAGGAACAGGGAAGGAGGGGCCCACGTGAGCGACCTGTCCGCTTCTGACCGTCTTTTACTGACACCCCCCCGCTCCCCGCCGTACCTTGTCAGTTGACGTGTGTGTGGTGTGGTGGTCACCCCCACATGTGACCCCTCTCTCTCTCTCTTCTTTTTCACCCAAATTTATTTTTTATTACCCTGCCAAGATAAAGACGAACTAGCTGACGTGTACTCTAGGCCAGGTGGGCCCCCACCAGTCCCCCAAATCCGTACCGAGCATCATTTGATCCGAGATCCATATGTGTCTCCTCTGGCTTTGGTCTTGGTCCTTGATGCTTTTGAGGGCTCTTCTTCTTGCCTTTGCCTCCCCCACCCTTCCTTCCCCACTTTGTCCCTTTCGGCTTTCTTGCAAGTTGCCACATTTTACTAAATCTTGAAAAAAAGATTGCATGCGGTTCTCTCTTCTTCTTCCTTCTTTCGGTTTTTTTTTTAATGTTTTTCTCGCTTTGTAGGTTCATAGCTCAGAGAAAGTTGGTCAAACTAGAAAGTTTGGGTCGAAAGGATCTCGCGCAAGTTGGTGGGAGCATCTCCTTTTACAGCCTGGGGGGGGTTAAGTTGGTGCTTTGCTTGTCTCTGTGTTTTCCATGTGGGTGAATAAAGAATTAGGGTCTTATGCGTCCTAACTTGATAAATCTTGCGATCACGTGCCATGTGAGTCCAAATTTAAGTGAGATGTCTTCCTTTCCAATCAAAGAATGTATATTTAGTTGCGCTCACTAGGAATGAGCATGATTTTAGAATAGAATCAGAACCAGAGAACTAGACTGATAAAAATCGATACAATTCCATGTTCTAAGATATGTATTGTAGATTTCAAGTTCTAAAAATTAAAGAACATGTTATAACGAACAGGTAGAACCGAGACCCTAGAATCTAAAATAAGTTTTTGTGTTTTTCTTATTATATGTCTTTATAATGAGTGTAATTTAGAATCACTATTGAATTTTTATTTCTAGCAACATTCATGATTAAGACTTTTACTTTGTTAATAGTTTATAATCTTCATGTATTTAGATATAAGTTGTGATAAGTGGATTGTAATAAATAGTAGTTATTAGAGATGATAATTCACAGTAATCGCTCAATTAAGACAGATAACACTTGGGTAGATCCTGAAACCCATAACAAGGTAAATTCTAAGTTCTTGACTATGTATAGTAGATTATAAGTTACAAAAATTAGGGAACTTGTTTAGACGGACAAGTTCCTAATGGAACCTAGAATAATTTTTTGTTTTTTTTATTGTTCTATATCTTCACATGATCAAGCGATATTCCATGATGTCCAACAATGAGTGTATAATCCAAAACCACTATATTAAATTTCTATTTCCAATAATATCCATGATTTGCCAATATTTCCTAATTTTTCATGCATCTAAAAATGAGTTGTTGTTAGTAAATTATCGCAAATGGTAGTCATTAGAGATGATGATTTACTACAATCGCTTAATTAAGAGTTGGGTGGAATCGGAGTAGACTCTGTAACCAGTAACAAGATAGGTCCAGATCTTGAATATGCATAATAGTTTTAGGTTAAAAAAATTAGGGAATTTGTCCAATGGATAAGTTTCAGGTGGAATCTTAGGGTGCGTTTGGTAACATTTCTATTATTGGAAAATTATTCTTTTTTATTTTGTTTTCGGGAATGATTTCTAAACATTTTAAGCCGTTTGGTAACTGTCCAAAATTTCATTTCCCAAAATAGAATTGCGTTTGGCATCATCCTAAAAATTTCTACTTCAAATCATTTTCTTTTAATTTTTAAATTATTTTATTTCTTTTTTCTTTTTCTTTTTTCTTTTTTCCTTTATTATGTTTTTCTCCTCCTCTTCTTCTTCAAGGGCTGTCGATCGCCGGCCTTGGGATAACCGTGACCGGCTAGACGAGGGTCGATGACCTCGCCGAGCATCATCGGTCCTCACTAAGGCCGCGTCTCGTCGGTCAAGCCTTGCTAGCCGATTGGGCGAGGCTTGGGCGAGCCTTGGCTAGGTAAGTGGCCTCATTGAATTTGGGTGACGTCGAGCCTCGCCACTGTCAGGCAAGGCTAGCCGGACTAGTCATCGGCAACTAGCGATGGCGGCAACGCGACGGTTGAAGAAGAGAAGAGAGGGAAGAAGAACAAGAAGAAAGAAAAAAAAAGGGTTAATTTGATTATGAAATTATTCTCGGGAACAAAGAATTAACTTTTTTTTTACTTTTCAATTCTCTTCAAAATCTACTTCCGAGAAATAAAAAAATATAAATTTCTTTTCGAGAATAAAAGTTTTATCAAACGGATTTCTATTTTAAATCTACTCCCGGAACAAAATAACATAAAATTGTTACTTGTTTGACAAGTTGCCAAACACACCTTTAATAAAATCCGAAACCGCTTACCTTTAGCATTCGTTAATTGTTCTAAAGAATGCAAAAGTCCACTTTTTTAAAACAATTTCTATGCGCTTACTAGTGATCCAGACGACAAGATGACCGCAAGAGAAAATTTAATGTAGTGTAGGAGGCTGCAAACGACTTTTATCTATATGCTATAAAAGCTTTTGTCATTAGTGTTGCAAGAATGAAACGTGGATTATACATACTAAGTGCCTTTGGCGAATCATTATTAAAACTCTCGACAGGAGCATGAAATATATTTCACAATACAAATTAACTCTGAAAAATGCTAGAACGATATGTGAAGTCTTTTTACAAAATCACGAAATCCAATCTACTAAATGGCACGATTTTACGATTTTTTTTCTCGCGAGAAAGTACATATCGGATGAATTGAATTTCGAGCTATACAAATAATCAGTATACATGCATTTGATATTGGGGAGATCGAAGTCGTGTCGGATGGTGGGGAGCTAGGGCTCTTCGCTGGTGGGCACGACCAGAAAAGACGAAATTGCCTTATGCAAAAAGGAAATTACGACAACAGTCATAAAGTACCGAAAATATATTGCTTGAGGCCCAAAATATATAAGGCTTTGTCTGATAATTCCCAATTCCGTTGAATATGAATAGCAATTTTTGCAGTAGGTCAACCAGACTTACAAATGAGATGCATTATCATACTTCAAATTAATTCGGAAATATAATTAGAATTTATATCTTGTCCCTGAATTATTATTTGCAAAAGAGTCATCGACAAAGTAAAGTAAAAAAAAAAAAATCATGTCACATCGAGTTTGATCACAAGTTAATTGTACTTGCTAACATTTATGAAAGGATACAAATTGGAATATTGGAACAAATTTACCCTAAATTAATTTTATAATAATGAAAAATTTCAGTCCATCCACGCTAAGACGCGTTTTTGCATTGAAGCAACCAAGTTTCGAACTCTTCCTCTTGCGAAAATGGTACCAAGCTCTTAACTCAAAATGCGCCAGGGCATATACGCAAATTAATTTTATAATCAAGAAAAATTTCAAATCGGTACTAGTTTACATGTATGATAAATTTACTCCCAACTTATTTTTTGACAACCAAAAAATCCAAATTAATATATTTGTGACAAATATGTCATTCGTTAATTGGTTTAATATCACAAAAATTACAAAATTAGTACATTTGTGTTGTACACTTATGTTATCCAACTCAGCAATTTAATAGTAAAATTTGACAGAAAATAATAAACAATAAATTTATCACAAATGTACTGATTTGAAATTTTTAGTGGTGGTCTAAATTTGTCACAAATATATAAGTTGAGATTTTTCATGGTCAAAAAATTAATTTTGAGTAAATTTATTATATATATTCTAGTTTGTGGTTTTTTTTTTTATTTATAGTATAATGTTAGCAAAAAGTAAAAAACTTGGTTATGATTTTTAGTTATTGCACACAAAAACGCACAAAGTTGTCACTATAAAATAAATATACATATTGGGGATAATGACACATGATTTCTGAATTTAGGCTAAATATGTAATATGATCCTTAAAATTTTAATTTTTTTTAATATGATCCATGAAATTTAGCTCAATATGCATTATGGTTCCTAAACTTTTTCGGTATATATTTAATGCAGTCCATGAATTAATTTAAATAGGAATTTGGACAAATTATAAGTTTAGAAATGATATTACAAATTGAATTAAAATTTAAAAATTACGTTAAATAAATTAAAAACTTAAAGATCGTATGATATATAAAGCTAAAATTCAGCCGTCGTTTATGTCATTTTTTTCCTTAAAAAAAAAAAAAAACCTGATTATCCAAATGATGATAAGGGAGAGAGGCAAAGCGTAAGGAAAAGTGAGCCCCGGCGGGGCAAAGAGTAGTCAAGTCACATCATCTTCTCACACGCAAAACGACAGGCAGTTCTAGTTAGTCATATCTACTTTGTCTTCTTCTTCTCCTCTCCTCTTCATCTCGCCCTCCCAGCATCGTGCATATTTCGAAAAAGCCCTGTCAAACTAGGTAAAAAAACGAAATAAAATTTTCAGAAACCCAGCCATATGGTTGGCTGGGGCCTCTGCCCGATGCTCTGACAACACTTCCATGGAAATGTCTGATCGTCCTTCGCTTCCGCTTCCGCCATCGCCCTGTTCATCCCGACTTTTGCTCCCTTTGTCCCCTCCCCTCCCCAGAAGATCTTCGTGGCACTGCCCTTCCGGTAAATACGTCTATGAACGGATGGTGTACCTGTCACTTTGGGCTTCCCCAGCATAGTTGGAATGCACAGTGCGTGCGTGCGTGCGTGCGTGCTTGTGCGCTCACTCGTCTGCAACCTCCTGTCGACCCCCAGTTTTTCGAAGTACTTAGATAATCTTTTCTGTGTAGCGGCTGTAGAAAGAAAGAATTTTACATTAGATGGATAGTTAGAAAGAGGAAATCTCACAAACAACTTCGATCTTGCCATAAACTAAAAGTTAAAGTTTATTACGGTCATTGAATGAACCATGAAAATAAGAAGAGCAATGGACATGAATTAAGTAAGGATATGATAAAAGGTATCGGGGTGTGATTGTCATAGTCGCTCTAAGTGAAAAATTTTGTGATCAAAGCAGAAGATCGATATATTCAAAGAAAACTTTTAACTATGATGTATATGTGTATTTCAAGTTTGGATTGTAAAGCAATGGACATAACTCTAATTTATCCTATACAATTATTGAAGCCATCCATATGGTCATACCGATCATTTTTTCTTAGTTCATTGTTGCGTTACTTGTGTACTTATTGGAAAAGTTAACACAACAATTCTTCATATATGACATTGCTAAAGTATAATATGGAGTATTTCTCGATGCAGGCAACTAATTATTTTAATCATTCAATTGACTATATAATCTTTCAGAATCTCAATGCACACAAATATTCAAAGCTCAAAAAATTCATGGATGAATTCCAATTTAATAAATACGTTAAGAGTAACACTTAAAAAAAAAATGCATAAAACTTGCAAATGATGTAGTCACGTGATACAATCACGTTCCACCAATAGCTACTTGACTTATGTACTATATGGACTAATGCCATTATCTTGAGTTTGTTGACTCAATATTCCCTTATGTGCTTTTAGAATTTTTTTTTTTCCTTGGAAAGATTTCCACTACGAAGAATGCATTGTTTTCATATTATTATAGAGTTACTGGATTAAAACTTAAGCTCTATTTCACAGAAAATTTTAAATCTATAAAATATTTTCTTAAAATGATTGGTTATATTGCTCAGAAAAATTACTGAATGGAAAATGTTCTTATTATCAATAACAATTTATATCTAACTATTTTTGTGGTAATGAAAATATTTTACACTAAATCTTGAATTTTTCGTAAAATAAATACACCATTAAAAAGGAAATACTTGAGCATCTCTCTCTTTGAACTTGGCTAGCAAAAGGCAACGTCCTGGGGTCACGCCAAGTGTTCGTCTAATAAATTACCTAGTTAAGAAGAAAGAAATGTCTGGCTCTCATTAGTCATGAGCTGTGAGAAGCCCGCGTACTTACCGAGAAAAAAAAAATGTTACATTTCGTAAGTCAAGTTTTCAAAGTATGGGACGACGTCATTGGTGGGTTATCACTCTCTCGCTCTCTCCCCCCTTCTCTCCTTCCACATTTTCAGCGTCTGCTGAGAGTCGAAGCTTTTGCCTAGAATCAATTGGAGTTCTTCTTCCTCTTTCACTTTCCCTAGACATCTTCAACTTCAAAATCTGGAGCGGATCCTCAAACAAGCTCAATGTCCTCTCATTTGCAGCAATGGCTGCTGAATTCCGAGTCTCATGACCAAGAACTCGGAACCTATCTAATCAGAGAATCGAGTCATGAGTTTTATTTTCCCCATCCATAAGATATGTTAAACTCATTTTGAACTCAATCGACACATTATATTACCTCAATAGAGATGATGTAGCACTTCAAAGCTCCTTGGTCCTCATAGGAGCAAATCTCTTTCTCAATTCTATATATACTTGTTACATTAGATGAAAGCCAATTAAAAGCTGTTTGGCCTTGATAGAGTAGTTTGCAAGTAGAACCAACGTTTTAGAGCATTAATCCAGACTAAATCGGCCTTTGCCAGTTCTTAGGATTAATTTAACCTGGTGGGTTCACTTAAAAAGCATAATTGAATTGGCTAATTTAATTAGATTCAACCAGATTCCAGATAGCACTTCCTTCGCACCTCAAGTCAATAAAAGAAAGTGAAAATTAATACAAAAGAATGCTATGAAAATTTATAGTCAAAAAACAACTAGAGCGCGAATGATAACCGTTCTCTTTTGGGAAATAATTTATGTCTCTATTCTCTAAATGGGTTTATGAGTAAAAGACAAGCGTTTGATAATAATATATACTTTATATTATTGTAATAGAAATTTGTTTGATACATCTTTAAAATTTTGGATTGCCAAGGCAAAGGGTGGGTAGTGAGGGTGGGCACTAAGAGAAGTCTTTATTTTTGTTTCTATTGCAACAATAAAAAAGTAGAAGATTTCTACTCCTCATTTATTTATAGGTTAAAAACTTGTCTCAAAAATAGAAATATAAAATTATATTACTAAATGAATTTCTATTGTAAATTTTTTTTTCTGGAAATAGAAAAAGAAAAAAAAAAAAAAAAATATGGTGGTTATTATTCGTGCCCTAAAAAGCTCATGTGAATGATTGCACAAGCGAACATTATGATAACATATTTTAACATTGCTAAGATGATTATCCTTTTCCTTTTGGCTTTGAGAATATGGAGGCTCAAAATTCGTTTCCTTTGGCAGCACTCATGTATGCCCAAACTCAAAACCTTCTCACTGGCTTTGCCGAAGAGATCATTATTTTCTGGCCAAGGCACTTGAATTCGGTTTGGGAACAAAACGGAGCAAAAGAAACACGAACGGGTTCTTCGTAATTTCCATCCACATTTCCTCAGCAGCAGCGGTACGGTACAGGAATTAGAGATCCTGCAAAAAAAAACAAACATATTCTTTCGGTGCAATGGCTGATATAAAAATGCGATGTCCTGACCCTTCTTCCCCCTGATGGCAAGTTGGCAAACCGGCTGAAAAAAGAACCAGAAAAAGAGAATGATAAAAGCCTGAGTCGCCACTGAAATGGAACTGTGCCGTGTCAGCTCGAGCCTCCTCCTCCTCCCTCCCCTCTGATCTGACCCCTACCCAATGTAAATGCCCCCTGGATTTTCACATAATCGAAAAACGCGAAGCCCAAAAGAAAAAAATGGATTCGAGAAAATACACACGCCAAGAGATCAAAGCGTATTTATGCTGTCTCTCTCTCTCTCTCGTTCTTGCTCAGAGCCCCATGCATACTGCCTGATTCTTTTCCTTTTATATTTCCAAAGCAAGAAACGCTAGAGAGAGAGAGAGAGAGAGAGAGAGAGAGGGTAGTAGCTCTGCAGGTTGTTTCTTGTTCTCCCTTAATCTAATCTACTCGTTAATTTGTCGTCTTTTTCTCTCTCTGATTTTCTTTCTTTGGCTGGGGTTTGTCTTTAAGTTTATTATATTCTTAGGCCTCTTTGTTTTATTTATTTTTACCTCTTCTCAACTGTCTTGTCTGAGAGTGTCTTTTTCTCAAGTGCCCTAGCCCTTCCCCCACTAGCCCTCGGAAAAAAAACAAAACTTTGCAGGCTTTTCATGTCAGAAACCATCCCCCCCCTCTCCTCTCTCTCTCTCTCTCTCCTGCGTGAGGGGAGGTTGCTGCTTGAGAAATAAAAGAACCTACAGAAACAGAAGTCACTGCAAAAGCCTTTTAGTTGCATCCTTTTCCCCTCTATACCACTCCACTCGCATACCAACTCACCCAGCAGAACGAGGACCTTCAGACCAGAAAAAGAAAAGCAAAACAAAACAAGGAGCTTTTAGCTATTAAAACCCAACAAAACAAAAACCCCCGTTAAAAGCAAACCCCAACCAATCTCTGTCTGTCTGTCTCTCTCTCTCCATGGACTTGCAACTGAAGCAATGGAGGAAGCAGCAGGACGGGTCAGAACCACTATCAGAAGCAGCAGCGGCAGCAGAAGCGCCCTCTGCAAAGTTGCCAAGGCTCGTTCTTGACGAGCCCCATCACCCGCAATCCCAATCACAATCACAATCGCAACCAATGCAATCTCTCGCTGCTGCCTCCTCCACTCTCCCTCTGTTTGTTCCCGATAAACTCAGCAGCAACATGACAGCAGCCGGGTTCCCAGATTCTGCTCCTGCTGCCCCCAGATCCTTCCCCAGTAAGCTGCTTCTTTTCCCTCTCCTCCTCCCGCGCTCTCTCTTCGTAACCGCCCCAAACATAAGAAAATGAGGAAAAATAGAAACAATGATGTTTTATTGCAATAAAGCTCCGAGCTTTGATTGGATCTGTTCTTGGTTCCTGCTTGATTGAGTTTTATGTTTGTGTGGTTTTGGTTATTTGCTTTCTTGGTGGGTCATTTGATTCCCTTCTCTTTTCTTTATTTGCGAAACAAGCAAAAGCTAAATTTGCTTCTTCTGGGCAGGGATGGGGAGCTATTTCAGCTTGGCTCAGTGGCAGGAGCTGGAACTTCAGGCTCTGATCTACAGATACATGTTAGCTGGAGCCACCGTCCCGGCCGAGCTGCTCCAGCCGATCAAGAAGAGCCTCCTTCAGGCCCCTTATTTCCTCCACCACCCTCTTGGCCATTTGCAACATTACACTCAATATCAGCCTGCTTGTAAGATTTCTTTTGACACTCCATCAACTAAGCCTGTTGTTTCTGCTTTTCTGGGTTCTGTTTTCTTTTCCATCTGGTGAAGATGATCAAGCATCGGTTTCCCACCGTCTCATATTTTGGTTGTTGTGACTGTTGTATTATCACCCTTGCCTTGCTGATACAGTGAATAAGCGGTCTTCTTGATTACTAAAATGACATGTTTCTTGAAACGTTTTGTTGCGGGCGCTGTTATTGTTGTGTAGACTCGGATCTTTCAAAATTGTCTTGGACTCCTTGATATTTGATCTCCTCTTATGTCCCTTTTCGGGTTTCTCGCCAGTGTTGCAGGCTGGGTACTGGGGCAGAGCCTCCATGGATCCGGAGCCCGGGAGGTGCCGCCGCACCGACGGCAAGAAGTGGCGGTGCTCGAGGGATGTGGTGCCCGGCCAGAAGTACTGCGAGCGCCACATGCACCGCGGACGTAACCGTTCAAGAAAGCCTGTGGAAATCCCCACGCCTGCCGCCGCCGCCAATGGTGGCGGCACCGCCAGGGGCTTTAGTGGGACTAGTCTCAAATCTGCCGATCCCGCCGTGGTCGCCGCCGCTGCCGCCCCTCTAGCGGCGGTGGCCGGGGGCGGCGGCCATTTCTCGCTCTCGGGGCCTTCGTCCTCGATCGATCTCTTCCAAAGGTAAAACTTTCCCAACACCCCTTTTACTAAATAAATGAAGAGAAGGTACTAATTATAGACGTGCTTGGCTTAGAGAAGAAAAATAGTCATCACTGGCATGTTTTGCTTGGTACTAATTGGTGGGGCATCTTTCCATATGGTCATTGATGTTACAAAAGAGGGTAACTCTGGATATGGTGGGATCTGAATGGGGTCTCTGCTCAAGGTCAGATTGATATTTTTAACTGGGTAGGTCCCAAATAAAGCTATCTTCCCCATTTATATGCCTCAAATTTGGAACGGAGCTCTTAGATTCTGCATTAGCTGATCCCAACCGTTTCCTTTTTGAAGCATTGGACCCCATGAAGATTTTGCTTGCGTTCGATTGTTTTCAAACTTATTCTTTGCTTAATACTCTTGCTTTTTCCTGTGTCTTTCCTGTGCCTCTGTGCTTTTCTCTTTTCGACAGTTACTCCGAGCCCAAGAGCGACGGTAACAAGCACCTCTTTGAATCCCAGGGCGAGGCGAACGGCGGCAGCAGATCTGACGGGCACATATTGAGGCACTTCTTCGATGACTGGCCGCGGTCGCTCCAGGATTCTGATAACTCCTCGAGCAACGCCAGCCCGATGAGCTCGTCAACCTGCCTGTCCATCTCCATCCCTGGCAACCCCTCATCTGACGTGTCACTGAAGCTGTCCACAGGCCACGGCGACGAGCCCAGCACGAACGACAGGGACGCCGCCGCCGAGAGGGACCACCCGCCCCAGCTCGGCAACTGGGGCACTGGCTGGTCGCCGAACCAGGTGGCTTCGATGGGGGGTCCGTTGGCCGAGGCGCTGAGGTCGTCCACGAGCCACTCATCATCCCCCACGAGCGTCCTGCATCAGGTGCCCCGCGGTTTGGCCTCGGAAGCTAGCTACGTTAGCACCTAATCCGGGGTCATTGGTGGTCTTAAAACAAAGTAAGGGGTGACAAAAGATATAGTGGGGTCCTGTCTTCTTTGCTGGTTTTGTTTGGTAACTCTTCCCTTACTCACATCACTCAGATGATATTTCTCTCTGTAAATCGGGCGTGTTTGTGTGGTCCTACGCCATATTATATTTTTCTGAACTGATCTATGCATTAACCCCAAAGTGTTCATTGGGAAACAAGAAAGGGAGAGAATGTACTATGCACCTGAAGGTGCTGATTTCATGCATCGAGATCTGATGCGGCCAATCGATGAGATTTCTCTAATACCCTTTAGCGTTTTTTTTTCTCTTTTCGGGCGGGAGAATATATTCTCGTGCCTAAGCCAAACTGAAAATGTGGCGTTCATGAAAAATACCGATGCGGTCGCAAAGAGCGCATGCAATGGCTCTGCAGCGTGCGTCGATTCTGTGCAGAACTCCAAGACCGCATTGACCGTACCATGATGGGGGGGCATATATTCCTGTTGTCTCGCGTTCGCGATGAAGCTTTTTCCGCATGTTGTTCAATGTAAGAGAGCGCTTCGTTGCAGAGAATACAGTTCGCCTCGGAAGGGTCAAAAGCAAAGCATAATCGTACTGCTGCTGCAACTCAAAGAATGCCGTGGGACATCTCGCTCCAAAGATTTCATATGCCTGTGGGTACTTTTAGCAAATGCCAATTTCTCATTGGCCAACCTTTCCCCTTCCTTTTTTCAAGAGTAGCCGTGATTTTAGCTCTTGAACTTAATTAGAGTCTTCAATATTTCGTAATGCTGTAACCACTTAAATTAGCTGAACAAATAAGCAAATCGCATTCGAAGTTCTTAGTGTATTTTGTTCAAAAGTACATGTAGAAAACTAATTCCATGGTTGAGGGATTGGTATCTCAGCACCTAACTTGAATCTCCCGTGCCAATTAAAGTCCAAAGTTGGGCTATCCTCCCCAGAGTCCATCGGGGCCTAGTTTTCTTGGAGTAAAAGCTTTTACGTTCATCATGCGAAAAATACTTGCATCTCCCGTGCCAATTAAAGTCCTAAGTCAGGCTATCATCCCCAGAGTCCATCGCGGCCTAGTTTTCTTGGAGTAAAAGCTTTTACGTTCATTATGCGAAAAATCCGAACGACGCAGTAATTTTTATGTGTTTTCACTTCGTTATAATCCATCACATAATGTACACTCTGTGGAAAGACTCGTGCATGTGTAATGGATCGCTAAGATTAACTCGCTACAGTGCTGCAGTCGTGAACCGTGGCTGCAAGGGTCGATATTTAACTCAATGTCCATCCAGACATTGGGAAGGTACATTCTGCTGCTCCCATGCTGTTCTTGGGAAGTAAATGGAACGGAATTCTTCAAGCCAAATTACCTCGTCGCGTTATTTCCGAAGAAACGACTCAACTATAGCAGGATCATCCCTGTGGCTGTCACGCTAAGGGGTTCCACTCCATTCTCTCAGAAAAAGGATTGAGAGAGAGAGAGAGAGAGAGAGAGAGAGAGAGAGAGAGAGAGAAACGACTACTGCAGAGCTTTCTGGATCAGCATTACTCATGCCTGCACCATGATACGGTTGGTTATGGAGTCGAATTTGGGACATAATCAGGCAGGAAAAGGAACATTAGTCAAAGGCTGAAAAAATCAAGTAGAGAATTGAAGAGCTTGCGATGATAAACTATAATCACTGTCAACTGTACATCATTGATATCTATCCCATATACAGAGCCATTACGCCTGTCGAGCACTAGTCATCTGCTATTGCATTAAAATACTTCCCACATACTTTACAAAAAGGTTGTTTCTCGACGCCGCGCATAACCTCGAAAAGTATCACACTTCATTCAGCGATCGTTCTATTCCTCTCATCTGTTGTCTCTAGAATGGTGGACCTTTGACGGTATGACCACAAGGGCTCCTGCACCTCTTTTTGCCTAGATGCACTCTGCATGGACTTGCCCATGTACATGTCGGTTGTACATCAGACTGAGCATTTCAAGATTTATCCATGGCTTTGACAGGTAGCTGCTCATCCTCCACAAGGGCGTAGACTATGGCTGTTCTAGAAGGTGCATACACCAAGAAGGAAGAGGGCCGGTCGTCATACCACTCTTCCTGCATTCCACAGACCAGAAATTAAGATTGCTTAATTCAAATTAATGAGCTCCTGAGGGGAAAAGAGAAAAAAAAACAAAACAAAAGCTGTTGTGCGAAGCTTGAGTGGAATTCTTACAAAGGTGAAGTACTCCGCCGATGGATCAATCCTACTATACCCTCCAAACAAGGCATCATCTGAATTTAAGACAATCTGAATGAAGAAACAACATAGTTTAGACACACTCAAGCAAACTTATCCAGAGGGGAAGATCAAAAGTCCAGTTTAATATGGGAGAAGAAAAAGAAAGAGCAATGAAAAAAATAGATTGGTGAAATTCCTTCGGTTGATCTTTTAGCGTTCTGGAGGAAATTGGATATCTGAGAACACTATAATGTGAGGGCATGCTGATGACAGAAGTAGAGTCAAAGCTCAAAGCAGAGGGT
Source organism: Eucalyptus cladocalyx (assembly GCA_017140615.1). NCBI lineage: Eukaryota > Viridiplantae > Streptophyta > Magnoliopsida > Myrtales > Myrtaceae > Eucalyptus > Eucalyptus cladocalyx. Next base: position 25,431,509 of record CM029516.1, read on the forward strand.
AGAACAATCTGAGGTATCTATATTGAGAATTAAGAATGAAACACAAAATACAGGAGATATAAAATCACAGGTACATGCAGGACAAGACAGCCTAACATATCAGTGAAATCACCAACATGCAAGCAGAGATTTAGCATGTGTTGGAACCGCCATAGGAAATTTACAAGGAAATACCTTATACTTTCCATGCTTCAAGCAGCCTACACGGTAGTCTGTGTAGCTATTATTCCAATGGAAATTGAAGACAAACACAAGATTTCCCCTTTCAAAGACGATGACCCTGTCTCCTTCATCTTTTCTGGATATGTATTGGTGCTCAGAAGTCATGAACTGCAGCACATCAAAATTAGTGTTCATTGTTTTTTCTAGATGATAAGTGTCACGGCCACAAGAAAATATTGGAGGATCAAAAACAAAAGCATAGAAAGTGGAAGCATACTCTTTTATTGAACAAACAGAAGAATATCAGCTCTATCCCAAAAAGGGCATTGTCCTTATGAAAACAGAACCTCCTAAAACGGGCAAAATTGGTTTAAAGTTTTATACTTTTGGTGAATGGATGTAAATGCTTTCATTGAGCTCTTTCTGTTACTAGTTTGGCACCCCCTTGGTAACAGTGAAATTCTCTTATCAAATGAAAAACATACTCACGCAGACAAATTGCAAAAAGCCATTATTTAATCCAAGATTGGCCTTCTCTTACTGTTGAAAATTCTTAATGGAACTCTAGGTTCTGGTGAGAATTGATGTACAAGGTCACAGAGGTGAATATATCCTTCAGAAGAGCCTGAGGAATGAAAGCTAGAGCAGTGTCTTATCATCTCTTCAACTAGAAAATAATCTACAGAAAAATCAGTGATGCATTCGCAAATGGAAATTCTTAAGTTCCTTCATATCACACACTATTCCTCCATACCCCTGGGCCAATTCTCTAATCATATTTCACATATCTCAATGATATCCAAAAAGTAAATTGTGACTGCAGCATTTTACATAATATAGAACAACCTCACAAAAGTAATGGAATATTAAAAACTTACGCCATAAGCTTCTTCAACATGCTGCATAGCCTGATCAAATTCTTGCATTCCCCGGTATCTTAGATACTCAGCATCTCCCTACACAAGTAGGGACATTAGTTTGCAAGAATAACAGCAAAACAAGGGGCAATATCAATGGCCCTAAGTTAGTCAACAAAAGAAGAATAAAAATAGAACAACAGATAAGATAAAATATGTACATGAACAGAAACTTAGACGCAAGTCAGGCAAGTTAAGCAAAGTGTTTATGCCCCCAGTAGATCAGGAATTACTGTTTCAAGTTCAAAATGATCCAAATGGATAGTAGCTTGAACGTTCAAAAATCTATAGCCAGCTTGTACTTTTGATAGAAATGCGATAATCAGCATGCAGAGCTGACTCCATGAAGCCAATAGAGATGCAGCAAAGAAACTAGCTTCATTCTCTGGAACATTCATGATTTCTTTTTCCAGACTGTGTTTGCCTTCTATAATGGTTTTGCAGTGCTTGCACAAAGTAAATCCTCTCCCTTGTGCTATGTTGCCCATTTAAGTCCACAAGAGCTCCATGCAAAATTTTGTGATGGAACAGGGACAAGAAACAGAAGGGTGATGTAAAAAGTGATTGGGCACCTATGTCCATATTAAGCAGTTAAATGGAGCTGATACAGATGGTTTGGATGCTAAAGAGTGAAGACAGGTTTAAAAATGCTACAAACATGTTGGTAGACAGGATCTAACAAGAGAAAGGTGCATTAGAACACTGGTATTTTTAGAATCTTCTCTGGACACTAAAACAAAGCTTGTTGAATTACCTACATGTCATAAAGAAGTGAGGCTGACATATGAAGTGTAGAATTTACAGCAAGACTTTCTAACTACCAAAAACACAAAATATCAGGCACCTGCTATTCTTGGCTTATTTCTGTTCTGTAGTCTATCTACACTATTTTGAGCCTAATTGATGACTGGAGTTGAATAACAAGTTGTTCTACTTGAAATCGCGTATATATCTTCTTGATTTTGAAAACAAGCATGGCTATATTGGTTTGGAGGCTGATAAAAAACTTACGAGATCAAATCTTCGCCGGCATTTATCATAACTGAAACCGTTCCCTTCCCTTGGAAAGTCCATCCATTCTACTCAAGAAAAAGTAACAAGCAGCCCTTGTTATTGCAGAACCATCAAGAGGTGTAGCAGGCAACATTAGAAAGAGAATCCTTGAACATGATTCTCAAATATATGAAAAAGAAAGACAACTCACCAGGATGTCCAAATTCATTTCCCATGAAATTTAAATATCCCTCCCCCCCTAATCCCATAGTAATGAGCCTGATCATCTTGTGTAATGCTATTCCGCGATCTATAACAGGAGTTGACGGTCTATCCAGTGCCATGAAATCATACATATCCTGAAACAAAACCATGAGAATGATGAATTATCGGAAGATGTAATTGTTCATTCATAACTGTCAATCATGTACATTCAAGTTTCCACTACAATGAAAAATGATGTTCATAAGAAGCTATCTAATTAACGTCCAAACGCAGTAATTTTAACCACAAATCATTTGCACAGTTATACACACATTTTTAGCACCCAATCCCTCTGAACTTGCAGCAGATGCACACGTGGCGACATTTAATTGGTAAATGTCTCTAGACACTGCATAACTTACATAAGATCAAGTTGAATCAGAATACTAGATGACATAAGTATCAATCAAACCATTTAGACAATAAAGGAAAAGTATTATATAGGAATTTTAATGTCCAAGCAAAATAAACAGAAGTAGCAGACCCAACACCGGAGTAAATGTAGGCTAGCTTAGATAAGATTTTGTCTGACCTTGTCCATCAACCAGAAAGCAATGGTTTTATCACCAACCAGAGCTTGATCATGACTCTCTGCATAGGAAACACACTTTTCCAACCACCTTCTGTTGGTAAGTGTGTGAGTAATGTCACTCATTCTCCAGTCTTCATCTCTCTTTCTGCAAGAAGTTCTTGATCAGACGTATCCAAAGCAAAGACGATAATTCTTATTCATGTTATGAATATCTTTCAGTACGAATTTGTTTATCAGGACATTCGATACAAGGAAAGAGCATTCATTGTCCAGTTGCACAATATAAATCGGGAATGTGGTGCTGGTAATTAAAAAAAATCACGAACAGGCTGTGGCAAGGTTCTGTGTTTGCCAACACCCCTACCCCCCACCCAAAAAATAAAAATAAATAAATAAATAAATAATTGCCTCACTTACGTTTTTCCCAAAAGTAGACGTGAGCCTAACTTCTTATAGAGAATATATTGTATCAAAAGCAAAATTTTGGCTAAGTAACATTGGTGCTCCAAAATCTAAGAAATATAGCCATTTGGATAACATTTTCTCAAAGTAAACGCAAAAGTTTAGCTTTCAGGACATTTTTGAAATGAGTAACCAATAAGATCACGAAACACTAGGTTTAACTTGTTTAAAATTGAAAACAGGGGAACCAACAAAACAAAATGTATGTGGGGCAGGGCTAGGGATAGAGTCCCCATTCGAACCTCACCCGATCACAAAGATTATTCCCTACCAAGAACCCCCCACCCAACAAAAGAATAAAATAAAAGAAATAGCAATAACACCCTATGATGAATAGCGCAGGGGAGAGCCAGCAGGGACATTTTTAATTGACCACCATAGCAGAACTGGATGCCGGCAGTTAATAATCCAACAGCATGATCCATGTCCTTATCATTTTTTAACCTGATAAAGAAAACACTAAGAATACATGCTCATGTCATTTTTTTCTCCTTCACTTACTTTATCTTGACCTTGAGATGTCTCGGACAGATTCTTTCTTAATGTTTTGTAAGATACAAACCACCATGGAGAGAAATGTGAAATATTTCATTCTTATTCACCAATTTTTCTACTAGGATCACTGATAATGAAAAATTTTGCCCCCATTTAATTCTACCTCGTGTCGGATGAATCCAAAAGTTTTTGAATCGATGTCATCCTCATTAGAAACTAAAGAATGGGACATGCATAAAGATTGGCAGTCAATTTCTCCTTCACTTACTTTATCTTGACCTTGAATTGTCTCGGACAGATTCTTTGTTAATGTTATGTAAGATAACAACCACCGTGGAGAGAAATACGGAATATTTCGTTCTTATTCACCAATTTTTCTACTAGGATGACTGATAATGGAAAAGTATACCGCCATTTAATTCTGCCTTGTGTTGGATGAATCCAAAATTTTTTGGATCAATGTCATCCTCATTAGAAACTAAAGAATGGGACATGAATAAAGATTGGCAGTCAATTGACCCTCTATAGTTCAAAAACTACAGCGCATTCCTTAGTTAATATTTTTTAGTGTTATGCATTATGTCCTGTTCTTCTTCAGATGCTTTAATTTGCTTCCTTGCATGGATATGCAAACTCTACGCCATGAATAAGAAATCTATCTGAGAGACTGAATTTATCTTTCATTGTGGATCCTTATCCTACATATTTGTTGAGCAAATTCAACTACCATCTTGTCGAAATTTTTCTACTTCCCATGCATGGACTAGATACTCATGCAAATGACTTCAGCATCTACATGCACATTATTGTGCGCACATGCAATTAGAGGTTCGAAAAGAAGATAGCAACATACTTGAGCATTTCAATCCATTTATCAGCTATTGCCATATGCAAGCGATAATCAAATCCAACACCCCCATCCTGGACAGGAATGCAAAAAGTTGGCATTCCACTGACCTGTAAGGACAGTCAACCAAAGATGAGTTAAAAAAAATTTAGAAACTCAGTGCCTCATTGACCAATTAACTAATTAAAGCCAAGTAAAAGCTGAAGATAGTTTCTCACAATGATATTCCAGTATAGAAGAAACAAAGTAGAACCACCGCTTTGAAGAGTTTTTCAATGTTAAACTTGGATGCAAAACTCTTAAAGTGCGACTAACATTCATACAAACTATGATGAGTTTTTCATGCAAACCTTTCTTTTTATCATAAAAAAAAGATGCACAAAGAAAAACTGTGATTTCAGTCTGCAAATTCAAAGAGGTAAAGTTATCATCATCTTTTATATTCATCTCACAAAACTGTGATAAATGGAACAGAAAGCTAAGCTTCCACAGAGAATTTCTTCAGCAAATAATTTAACCCATCACTCTCAATCCTCTAAGCACTTGATGAGAAGGTTAAAACTCTTTGGAATTAGGATAAACATACCCAATGCTTAGCAACTGCATCTTAAGAACTGCCAACAACTACCGCCTATAATTTAATTCTTTTTTTATATCAATGTTTTTGACAGTCAGTCATTCAATAACAGTTGCACGTTTAAGAAATATTTCTCACACTGCCTCACCGTCTCAAGAGAAGCCTCCTGCCTAAGGATGGTCCTAACATTGCACATTAGTATATGTTGAGGGAGGTAGAACCAATTACTTGGAATAGATTCCACAGTCAAATTCAACAATAAATATCTCATATGTGGTTTGCATATAATAAACCGTTGGAGAAAATAATTTAGTCAGGCAATTAGATTGCTAAGAAGCTTTCACCAGCTGAATCTAATTAGTATAAGTTTTGCACTTTCTTAACAGACTATATTTCACTGGTGATACATAAGCTAGATTAGGTTCACAATCATGCAAGAATATATAAGAGTTAGAACTGACTTCGAGATACCAGATTGATGTGAACATTATACCGTTTTTACTTTTTAGGTTCACAATTCCTTGGAGCAATGCATTTAAAAAAGTGGGTTCCATACCATGGATGCATTACAATATTGATTGGAGCACCACAACTAAATGGCAGTTTTGATCCAATGGCGACTAAAAGAAAGGAAGATAAAGGGGAGGAGAATGTAACATATACAAATCGTCTCAGTCTTCAGGTTGCATGGATCAGACGGTAGTTCCGAGATGAATCAGAATCCAAACCAGTCAACAACAATGATTTCATATTGCTTATGCTAAGCCGCGAAAGTGTCAGTTGAGAGATAACAAAATTGTAGAGCAAGAGAATTTACATACATCTTCTCCAATAGTAACAGCCTCGGGGAAAAGCCCATGAATGAGATCATTCACAAGCATTAGATAAATCACAGCATCCACATCAGTGGCAAATCCAAAGTACTCGTTGTAATTTCCAGTAAATGCTACCTGAAAAATACCAAGTCATTAGTAAATTGTGCTTCACTACAAGGAAGCAAGAGTGAAGTGAACTGAATGGCAAAAAACAAACTGTTATGACAAATCAAAGTAAATATAAACGGCAAACGTGCAAGATACATTTCAGTAAATGGAAAATAATTTCAATGAAACCATAAAAGGAAACATTAGCATCATGCTTGTTACATTTGATTTATAGCTGAGGTTCAAAATAATGCAGCGCACTTAAGAAATTTGGCCTGAACAGTTTCAGTCATGTGGCCCTCAACCTTCAAAAAAGAGTGTATCATCAAGAAATGGAGGAAATATTTTCAGGTGATTTTTAAAATTTATTTTTCCTATGGTAGTGAGGCCGGCAACATACAATCTATGATATCACCTTGTCATATTTTTGGTTAAACAGTGAGTCCTTCAAAAACCCAAGATTGGATCCCTATTATGGGCTGCCTCGCAATGGAAAATCTTAAGTCATTTGCAATCAAGCTATACTTAATTTTTTTTTTTTTAAATCCTAAGTTTGGCTAAGTAACTCTACGATGATTTAGACTCACAGTATTTTTGCAATAAACAATTTTCCAGCTTGAGATGAACTTTCCCATGCCCACACCCACACCACACCAATGTCATACCCATAAACATCCGTCTGTTGCTTAGATACAGAATAACGTAGGTCAAAGTGGTGCAAGTTGGAAATCACCAGTCATATAAAAGTCCGACCTTTGGTAGTCACTTAAAAAAATAGGGTTGTCCTAGGTTTCCATTCAACTTGTGGGTCCTTTTGGAGTGACCTTTTTTTTTTTTTTTTAAAGAACATTTTGCGCTTGTGTTTGTTCTGGTCGCATTAAAAATTTTCGAATCCCTAAAACTTCTCAAATTGTTCAAGTATTGAAATGTAGGATTTATTTACCAAAAACTCTGTCAATCAACCAGATCTTAATAGGCTATCTATCAATCAGTATGAAATATTATGATCCAAACAGTTGTCCTATCCATAAAACAAATAGGTACAATCTTCTCAGTCGGCTATTGGACCGCTCGATATAATTCGTTTTTAAAATTCTGGAGGGTACAAAAGCCAGAAGAAACAGATTTGAAGGTAACTTTAACAGGAGATTGTTTGATACATGTCTCAAAAGCATTTTGCAACTCCAATTTTACATTTTAAGACTCGAGTTTAAGCTTTAATTAATTCTTGACTCATACTTCAGCACAGTTATTGATACTAGATTGAGCTTAAGTTGAGCTTTGAGCATGAGTTTTTGAGTCAAGTCAAGCTCGTCTGGAGGTAAAGCAGCTCAACTGAAGTTGATGGTGCTCCTGTCAACACCACAAATTCTCCAAGGAACCATACAGGAATGCTTAGTGAAAAAGAGAGTAGCCTTAACTTTCAAACTAGATTTTTAGCTTTAGTTGCGTGTAGAATGCAAGTAGCTTGCGTATTCTTAAAGCACATATAACACGCAAATATGCAGTTTCAACTTGCCTTATGTGCATATAGCTTTTCTCTGCCTAATGTATGTTTTGGGGTTGAAATTTTCACCTAGTCGCTGTAAATAATTAAGTAAATACGTTGCGCACACAAACACATGCACATATAATTACCTAACAGTGCCAATACTGATTACTGTAAATCTGGATGTTACCTGCAAACCATGGTGAGTATACATCATTGATGTCACACCATCAAACCTAAATCCATCAAATCTGTATTCCTCAAGCCACCACCTTGCATTTGAAAGGAGATACCTCAATACCTGGATCAAAAAGGATTTAACATTATTAGGCACAAGTCTTCTTCTAAGAAGATGTCTCTTATGAGGCAAAGGAAAATGGGTGAGGGAAGGGAGGAGAAGAAGGGAGAAGGGAGGGGGAGAAGAACTAATGCAACACATTCCAGAGTCAGAGAGAAATCAATTCTGTACAAATTTAGTTACAAATAATACTAATTCGCTAGAAGATCGCACAGGAGAACATACCTCCCAACTTCCATAATTGAAAAGGCGAGAATCCCACATCCAATGATAACCTCGTGACCCAGAGTGGAAATAGTGACTGTCGGTTCCATCAAACATATTCAACCCATCTAACACGTTATTTGATGCATGGCTGTAGGCAATAAAACAAGCAATCAGAGAGAGTATAAAAGGAGCAGTATTAAAGTATATTACAAAGTAAATAGACATTTTATAAGACGAATGTGAGACAACTGGCAGATGATATGAAGAGGATAATGAAGAGATTAATGTCGCAAAAACAAGTGGATTCAGAAATGACGACATCATTACTGTAGAGCAGATTCACTTGCAATGCTAAGGGTGTCAACAATGTACAGATTTGTCTCGTATTCAACAATAAAGATCAACTAACCACTCTCTCTTATTCAATACCACAAAGATTCAACTACAGTAATTGATATTGGCCTATTCATTTCATGCAAATGAAAATCTGATGGACTTCAACATTACTCAAAAATATAAGTAACGAAACGATGCCCCAGTACAGTCAAATCAAATTGCACAGTTATTGAGACAGATTCACCTAGTACTAACTTTCTTCTAGAAAGCAGCTCTTGCATGCTTCATGTTTTGTCGAGTTTTGAATTTGACTTACAAAATAACAAAATTAACAAGAATCCCAGCCAATGCAATAAAACTGAAATTCACCAGATACCTGTGGACAATGTCCATGAGAACAAGGAGACCCAGCTCATGGGCTTTATCTATTAGAGATTTGAGATCATCAGGGGTTCCAAAACGGCTGCTGGGAGCAAAGAAGTTTGTGACATGATACCTGCAACAGAAAGAGTTGGAATGACAGTGAACAAAATTCAAACATGATTGGCAACCTGCCACTTATGTACCACATGGTAGATTTCATTCAGAAATAACCATAAAAATCAGAATATACATGGCAATTCCAGGAGAAAAGCAATTTACCCAAAACTTGCATAATATGAATGTTCTTGAATCGCCATGATCTGAACTGCATTGTAACCAAGTCTTTTAATACGAGGAAGAACTTCATCTCTGAAGTTGGCATAAGTATTAATTACTGGCTCCTGCATCAAACCACAGAACTGATCATCAGTGAAGAGCGGTAAAGGAAAAGGAAATGGTCTCGACTTGGAAAACAAGAAAAAACCCAAGAAGGATTAAGATAATCACTACATATACGCAACATTGAATTGTATTCTCAAAGAAGAAACCGAACAAATCTTTAAAGTTAAGAAAATTGGCATGTCTATGATAGAAATAGGGCAATGTGGATTTTCTTAATAAGGAACCAAACAAAACATTGTTTGCTACAAAGAATATAGCCATTGAAAGCAATTACCATGCATAAATTTTACTCTTAAGTCCATAAGCCATAGATATAAAACAAAACGACTGAAAGAACTGGCCTCAGGGTCATGCAATAAGAAATGACATTAAATATAAATTGTCATGACTCCACATAGCTAGCGAGGAGAAAAAAGTACAACTCAGAAAGTAAAAAAGGCACTCTAGGCTCAAGAAAGAGATTGCAAGAAGAAATTCACCGTGCTGCTCATTCCGACATGTGTTTCATAGATCCTAAGTGAATTTGGCCTTTTTGGTCTGGAATGCTTGAAAACATACTTCATCTGTAAAGATAATCACAAATTTAGTGTTACCTCTGCAGATAAACACAAACTAGTAATGACTTGACTTCGCAAGTATCACATCAACCCAATACATTGTACTGAATCCTGCATTATTTTTGTTTATATCGAGAGCCATATCCAGCATTATCGATTTTGCATTTGCTAGTCACATACGGATTCACAACAATCATCTCATTCACATGACCCTTCAGGTATTCAAGCATCAGTCAGATGTAAATGAGATATTCCAAAGAATAAAATTGTTTTAGTCTACCATACTCAAACTATATTCCATATAGGGAACTGAATCAGTATCAGTGGTGAGTTATCCAGATATACTCATCATTGCAAGAAATAAAGATGTTCTCATCCCCCCAAGCATGAATAACAAGGGAGTTGTAAGATAGAATATGCTATTTGACAGGGCCTGCAGAGTGGGATGGAACATAAGTATCAATAAAAAGTTGCTTCAGTATGCAACACAAAGTATCCTTCAATTATCTCAGACCTGAAAACCTCTAGTGCTCTTGGCAAGAGATTTATGAACGATTATATGATTATTTCATCACAGCATTCTAAAGATTTTTTACAGGAAGCAGACAGCTTTCCACTAAAAATCTAAAGATGGAAAATCAAGTCCCTGAACTGGCTATTCTAGGCGTGGAAGTTTCTATGACAGAATGATTTGACTCTGAATAATCTGCAAAATGAGAAGCAAAGAATACCCTAGGGAATAAAGCTTCAGTCCAGGATAAAATACGTGTTATGTTCCAGCCAGAGGCAACTAGGACAGACTGTCAGACTCAGGTTGTGCAAAGTCGGGCTATTGTACTTCTGCAACCTAAGTATGTTGTCCCTACTGCTTATTCAACAACCAGTAGGTCAAGAGTGGTCACTGGTTTTCACAGATAGTAACATGGAATGTTCCAAAGACGGGCTAACATAAGAAAAGTCATCTGAATCATCCAAAGATACCTATATCTATATGGAAAGAAAACAATATTAGAGCTTTGGAGGAGAAAAGGCATTTACTACAAAGCTAGATTGGTTAACACTGTATAATTTGGTCTAAAAAGAGCTAGTTCATTGCAAGATGCATTACATTTACATGATAGTCATGCTAGCATTGATTATTCTTTTCATGAAAGAGGGAAAAAAAGACATGAAATGTTACTGAAGTCATGCAAAGTAGTAGAATACTCAAATTCTATTAGTGAGATTGGCATGCCACAAGTTATTCCACCAAACAGAAAATGAAGACTACCAAAGGCCAGGAGAAAGGGCCATTCATCCCTTTGATTTGATATAAATTACTTCAATAAACGAATTGGATGCATCAACAAAAGTAACTAACATTCCCACCACAGAAAGAGAGCCCCCCTCATACAAGTAGTGAAAAATTATATGACATACCTCATCTGGGGGATCGTAGTATATCCCATTGTATGGAATTTCACCTGGAGCTTGTACAGAGAACTTGATCCAAGCAGGAATTGAATCTTTGAGACCAGATGGTGTATCCATTCGAATCTACATCTCCATTAAAGAAATAATAATTACTGGAATGCACTTTGATGGAGAATCTATATTTTGCATTGAGCTGAATATTTAATGAACAACTGCAAAAAATTGAGCTTTAATTCATTTTTATAAATTCTTGACCAAATAGGTTATTCAGAATATGAAACAATAGGAGAATGGCCTCATGCTTCCAAAAAGACAATCTAACGAAAAAAGTTGATTTCGTTGTAATATTCATAGTTAAATAAAGTGGTACTGCATGGCACATTTGTCTCATTAGGTAGCTCACAGCCTTATAACCGCTGTCGATATAGGTAATATCTACTCCACTAAAATGAGAGGATGTTTCCCGAAAGCAGCATTAGAAATTATTCATTCCATCAAACGGCACAAATTTGAGGTTGCTCTGATCTAACCAATGGACTACACTAGGAGTACAAGCATAGTCCAAAAGTTAAAAAGAGAAGTTCAAATGAAGATTAGAAAGTTGGACACATTAATATCTTCCGAAGGGAAGTACTTTAATCTTATCCTGATACTTTCTCAAGTTCAGCTGTATCGAATGTGTTCAAGCAATTCTTTCCTTTCCCCTTCTGAAAGAGATGAAGCACTTATCCTTTAAATGAAAATAAACCAACTTGCAGGGCACTCGTGTCAGATGATTTATCTTCCTTAACAGTCATTGACAACTACATGGCCCTGAAAGGATTTACCGAACATCATGGTGGAAATTACTCAAGTCGAGAGTCTTAATGGAACAAAACGATAGAATACAGCCAAGAAAGGGAACCACAGTTGGCGTGCGGAAGTAAATAAGCCATAAGCAGGACAGCACACACTTGCTTATTTACGTAATAAATTTGTCCACAAGTTGAAGGTGCATCCTACTAAATGAAGAGCTCAACTTATATCAAGTTTCCACTGTCTATATTAAACACATGAGCAGGAGGAGTACAATGATGATACATTAAAAGTGAGTAGTATGTAGATCTAACATGGGGCTAACTCATTCAGGTAATTATAAACTTTCTTTCTTTTTTTTTTTTTTGGGCAATTTAAAGGAGCGACAGTGATTATGAACTTCAATCTCCAAATATCGCAATGGCGCTTTGAGCCATAGGAGATGGAGTTTGAATGGAATAATGAAAGCCTTCTAGGAGTATATAACTAATATATGCAGCCTTTTTGCTGTGACTTGTTTTAGTTTTAGCTATTGCTTTACTGTTTGGAACTTGCAACTTAGATTATTCCAGTTTAAGGCAATATTTCAATAATTTAATAGACAATTTTTCTCAAAAACCATAAGCACAACAAATCTTGAACAACTTCTGCTTCAGACTTCTACATATCAGACTTGGACGAAATTATCATGTAAAACCAGTAATTGATTGAATACCCAAAGGCAGAAGAGAAAGTTTGCCTACCAGTAATTGTTGGAACCAGTTTTTGGCAACAAAGCATTTTAAAAGATAAGTCAAGCATGGTAGAAGACTAAAGAGATATGTATAAGTTTCATAAGAAGTAGCACTTTCATTATATGTGTATTAGTTCCAGGACTGTGATTGCAAAAACAAGTCATATAATTCGAAATTGAAGAACAATATATGCTAACTTCAAAAAATAAAAATAAAAAACTCAATCTTCCCATATGAAGCAAAAAATAAGTCATTATTTACAGAACTAACTTTGTCATAATCAACTTTCATTAGAAGTAACTATTAACTAACAATTCATCTACCAAATCACTATAATTAATCATGGACTATCTTCACTGGTGATGCTTGAAGAATCACTGAGTCTATGTGAAACGATATGGTTTCTTAATATGTATTCTGAGCATTCTTAATCAACCCACATATCAATCCTACATCAAACAATTCCTCTAGGAGTGACTCTACTTATTTCATAATAAACGGCATCAACAACTTGGATGTATTGAATGGAATATGACCTACTTCAGATAGCACAGGAGCCCATTCCGATCGTTCCTTCACAGCCTGAAACTACTCTTAAAAATTTGTGTATACCACATAATTCTTAAGCAAGAGTTTTGCTGTAAGATCAATAATTATATCCTATTAAAGAATCTCACATCCCAAGTTCCTAAACTCCAAATTAAACTGAGAGGATTGGGTAAAGATCAACTATATGATCTGAATTGAAATCCTTTTAACAAAGCTGACCCATCCTTGTATCTATTATAAGGGTGGAAATTCAATTAGCTAAATGGCATTCGCTGCTGAGACTTGATTACATCTAGATATCCATTTCCAGGAAATAAGGTCATGCTACTCTCATGAATCACCCAACTTGATGAAGGCAGATAAAGAGTTCATGCGAAAGGAGACTACCTTTACTCGAGAACCATGAGGAATTGCTGGGGAACCATCTGCATTGTTAGGTAAAAAGATCTCCCAGATGCCAAATTCGTTCTGTTTGCAAATTAGTAATGCATTTAAGCATCAGATTAGATGACTATTAGCATAAAATTGAAAAACAAATATGTTCTATTACAACTAAGTTATAGTACCATCAAGATTCTTACACAAATATCTTAACAAAGCAAAATGACCTATATCACCCATTTATCAGATCATGTCTACTTCACACAATACAACACAGTGCATCCATGAAAAAAAATCATTCATTACTAGCAAGAGTAAATTATCATTGTCATAAGAAAGCCCTTAAAACATTCTCGTGAAACGAAGATAGTATATAAACAAAAGCAAATTTGAAGTTCATAATTTCTATCACAAAAGAATCCAAAAGACAATTTGTCTATTTTATGCACATGCTATCAGACAGATATGGTCATGCATCCTCTAATACATTAAACAGCAAGAAATATGCTGTGCTTCCTACATATCATCAAGTGAAAAGCTTCAGTTACTCGAAAGCCTTGCCTCACATCTTTTCTGCATTAAATACCACTGTCCTCAAGAACATGAAGAAGCTACATATAAACATAACACAAAGGAAGTACAGAAACAAACAAGATGATGTGATGCATGAAGTCATTTCCCTTGCAGCAAAAGAAAATCTGTAACACTCTTAACATCCTCGTCCCTTCACTTAAATTTGACAGAGCAATCCTTATTCACCAGCATCAGCTGAGAGAGAAAACAATTTATATCCATAACATATGACAATGCAATAAAAAAGCACAAAGAGCATACCCGAGTCATAACATCTGCGTTTGGATTCCAATTGTTAAAATCTCCAATCAATGCCGCCCACTGAAAATATAAGAACCAACATGCTTCAGAATTACAGCAAAAAAGGTGATCAACATTTCAGCCAAAAACACACAATCAAAGTGCACATCTAAGATCAGAGAGGGAGCATTCATTGAAAGTAGAATACACAATGGGTGACTCAAGGTTTGGTGTTGTCGTCAAGCCATAAAAAGGACTAAGTAGTTCTAGAGATAAAAGGAAGTCGAACTTGGTCTTTTAGAATATTTCAGCTAGTCTGGGAGAGAAACAAATAGTAGAGTCTCGAGGGAGAGGGCATCTTGATATCCTGCAACTATAAGTATGGAGTTGCATTTTGGAACTTTTAACATTGATACGAAAATAATGCATAGCTATTCCTTGATTGTGTCATACATAGTATGTAATTCGTTATTCATTATAATTTATTAAAGAACAGTGAAGAGAAGGGACAAGCAGAAACAAACCTTGGCTCCAGGTGCCCACTCCCTATATGTTATGCCATCAGCACTGGAAAATTTTAATGTACCATGTTAAATTACTGCCAGATCCTCTTGTAGATGAAGCATGTAGATGCATACAATATAAGTACATACATACATAAATGATCAGGGACAACATGAATGCTGTGAACAATATAAATGCTTACCAATTGCACAGATAATAAGTTTATGAATACGCATGCAATATCTTACTCTTTGGTACTTTCTATTGAGTCAATATTTCCTTTATGCTCTATTACATATAGTTCATACAAAGCCACTGAGGGTCATGAGAAAGAATAAGACATTGGTGAATCCAGGTATCAAAATGCCTGAGAGCTGCATATGCAGAACATATTGCACCAAAACAAAAACTGAGACCTGCGAGTAAAGCCAAACTTTTCGTAACCCCGAGAGAATGCCTCCAGCCCACCTTCATATTTGTCAATTGCTTCACGCATTTTTCGATATTGTCCAAAACTGAAATTATGAAATGCAAAATTTAGAATTGACAGAAGAGTGCTTACTATGAACTTAACCTGAATCAACATAACCAAATATGTATGTACTATGGAATTCATGAGTGAAGACTGCAACACTGCAAGTGATTTGTTTCTTTCCTTAAGCACTCCCTTTCGACATGAGAAATGAGCTTCATAAGAAGAAAAAGTCGCCAACTCCATTTATTGGAGACAAACACTGATTTGTCCAGAAGTGACTGTCGTCACAAGATTCAAACGATCCATAAACGCAAAGTGTAAGCTGTTACTTTTTCCAGTAAAGATCCATTCATTATGATCATTGAATGCTAAATCAAACTAAGCAATGAAAGAATAATAATATTTCCAAATAAAATAAGTTATCCTGCTTTCTATCCCAAGTCAAGTCAATGATGAAGATGCTGTGATAGATTTAACAGGTGCAAATTCACAAAAAAATAATTTTTTTCTGTACATTGAAATTATTTTTGAATCATTAATCACTCTTCAAACATCCTATCTATTGAAATTTTTATTGAGTTTATCATCTTGACTCTTTACTTATTTTTTTCCTATAACCCTCTCTACTTCTCCATTCTTCCATCTAAATGACTTCTGCCTGGCCAATCGTTTCAGTTACAAAATACAATTACAGACTCAAAATACAATTACAGACTCGAAATAAAGAATTAGATAGAGTTACAGCTAGTTGGTAGTCAGCACGGGAACGTCCAAAAATACCACTTACAGGAAAAAATGGTGAAGAGGGTAATGAAAATCCGCAATTAACCTCACATAACAATTAATGGGAGATAAGTCATTGCCAAGTGGGTCAAGTATGCCCGGTGGCACATGGGAATTATGAGTTATTTTAACTTCAATGCAACAAAAATAAAAAGTAAATGCATACTTTAGGATGAGGATATTGCGTATTACATAATTATAGGTAGAGAGCCAGAGCATCTCACCGGTAGTCCAGATGCTCACGATAACCCAGCAAAAGTGAGTCTATTTCATATATTCTTTGGCCAGAGCCAGGCGGAGGGATTGTCCTTTTCCTTACTTCCTCTTTCTCAATTACTGCAGCATCTTGTAAGGGAGCAGATTTCTCTGAAGCGTCTCCATCACCTATAACTGATGAAGAAACAGAATCTTGCTCCTCTTTCACCTCAATCTCCTCTTCAGCTTCCATAGTTAGATCATTGGAATCATGAATCACCTAAAACAACAGCATAGAGGGGAGAAAAGGGTATTTAAACACCTCAAAATCAAAGCCAAAATTTAATTTTAGTTCAAGCACAATCAAAGACTGAGACATGAGGTTATCTTTGGTTTTGGATGTCATAATGAGTATAAGATATACCGATCACTAGCCATGTCTGCAAGAAAAATTAAGCATGATGGTTCACCTGGCATCACAGATTTCAATCTACAAATCCATAATTATATAATTCTTTCATCAAAATTCATACAATGGTTGCATCTCAATTGTGAGCCCATAAACATAGGGGGAAAGCTATTTGCCTATCTGTAGTAATTTTGACTGTGAGCCTATAGAAAGTGCAGTAGTTCCACTGTAAAGAACTTTCTAAACACATAAATGACAATCTGACCCGTGGAATAGCGCCTTTGGCCGTTGTTATGAGAAGATGCGACTCTAGGATGGAATGTGGGTTAAAAGAGGTTAAGAAAAGGCTACAAGGACGTACAAAGGAGAATAAAAGGAAAGATCTTGAGTTTGGGAGCTTGTGGAAAATTTCACACGGAACATAGAACATGTACATATAAAGTTCCATAAAATCAACCTGGTGGGAAAGGCTTGGTTTTTCTGTTGTACAATGACTGGCATTCCATACATGTCATGCACCAGTTAAAGTAATATTATTCTAGTGAAAGAACATATTTGAGGATCAGCCTTCACTACTAAATATGACAGGTAAAAACTCTGAAAAACCATATTATCAATTTTCCCTAAACAGCAGAGTATGCTGTAGGTCCTAAAAAAAATGTAATGTGCTCACATGTCCCCCTCCCCCCTCCTTCTCTCCTTTTTCTCCCCTCAAAGGGAAAAAAAACCCAACCCAACCCCACCCCCAACAAACAGACACATACACAAAACCAAAGAGAAGACGCCCATAGATGGACGACAAACACATGGTCCTGCCCATGCAATTACATGGGAGAATGAACACATTTACATCTATGCAATTACACCTGCCCACCTATACCCACAGACACAAACCTGCACCAAGACACATGTACAGCTTGCAGGAGTGACAGCAAGTTCACCATGCATGACAAAAACTCAGTTTATACAGAGATGTAAATGGTAACTTTTAGTGAGATATTATGATTTTTTAACTTTGAAATGGCAGAGGGCATTCTTAATCAATTCAGAATTCTGAAGTGCACACCTCTCATTTGTTTTTCTTTTAAAAATGTCTAATATCCATATGCATTCAGATGCATGGCAAAAAAAAAAAAAAAGCATTCAGATTGAGGCAGTCTTGAGCAGAAAATTATCTACATAGAAATTTTAGATAGTTGAACCAACACATGAGGTCTTAAGAATTAAGTAGTCTAGACTCTAGATTGATCATTAGGCAACATATACTCAACAGCTTTTCATAGTCTCCCTCTGTAACATCACTATGAACCCTCCAAATTTGGCCTTGTAGTCCAAATTGCTATCTCACGTTGTTCTTTATAAGTGCCAAATTACTTTTCGACCCCAAAAAACAAAAAAAAGTGCCAACTTACTACCATATTCTCACCACAAAACAATATATACATGATGGAAGAAGAATGACATTCCAGCAATGTCACTTAAACGAGGCTCCATTACTCAATACATTCAACATGGACTAGCATGTTGATCACGAACCTGGGAATCAGCAACTGCTTCTGAAGTTTCCACTTGATCTGTTGAGGAAGCAGGGACATCACTGTAGCCACCAGGAACAAGTACTCTCTCAGATGCAGCTAAGGATAAGGATGAGGTGTCAGAATCATAAGAAGACTTTCCAGCGAATATCTTCCCTACAAATAGGCACCAGGTTAGCTTCATATGTAAGCTAAGAAACCAGTCATCACTCATAGATGGAAGACTATGTTTGGGAAATAGTAGAGCTCCTGATAAGAAAATCAGCCTTCACAATTTAGAAAGTTATTGATCTGCGAATACAGACCGTAAGGTCGAAGCACCATTGCTTGAGAACTAGACTCGAGAATCTTCATCATTATATATAATCACGATACAATCAGTATCCACATATCATGAGGAAGTTTTAGCATGCAATCTAAGTCATCTAGCCCGACCTTTTCTAATTATATTCTTTGGCCAAACTTTTTCTTTTCCTTTTCGAACCACCGCCAACGTACCTACAATGAATCACGTTCGATTCCATTCCATTCCCAATATGCAGAGACAGAGAGTCCATCTCTGCAGACCGTGGTCCAGTAAATCTATGACGTCGAGCTCTAAAATCGTATCTAAAGAAGTTTCAAGCAATGGTTCTCCAGGAAAGATGATTTGAGCCGAGTCGAGAGAAGCTAAAGGTTCGAATAAAACCGCCCGAGATCCAAACTACCCGCACGCTAAGCTCTCCGGCAATGGCACGCCACTCAGCACTAAGGACAGAAGAGAGCGATACAAAAAATCACTCCCGCAGCTGATGATCCCGCACAACACGTACGCGTTGCAAAATTAAGCAGGCAGAGCAGGGGCGGTTAAGCATTCGATCAGACGAACCATTCCATTTCACTTCACTCGCGCTACATTCTCGATCGACTTCGGGCAGATTGCAATAACAACCGCAACCAAAAAAAAAAAAAAAAAATCACTTCCAAAGCAAAGCGAGGAGCTTCATCACGCCACCGCGAAGGAAACACGAGGAAAAGGCGATCCCGAATCAGCTAAAAGTAAAAAAAAAAAAGAAACCGTCGAGCGAGAGAGAGAGAGAGAGAGAGAGTATACGTGAGAGAGGGGCCTTGTTGTTGAGCAAGAGCGAGACGCCGCCGGAGCTCCGGCGGAGGTCGCCATTGAAGCCGGAGGGAGAGGGGGAGACGCAGACCGACGGTGCGGAGGGGAACCGTATCCCCGAGAGCGTATACACCATCTCCTCTTCCCCCTTAATCCTCTCGTGACAGGCTGAAAACGGAGCGACCAGAACGCAGCGAGCGAGAGAGAGAGAGAGAGAGAGAGAGAAAGAGGGAGGGAGTGAACAGATCTAGAAACCGAAAGACTGCTTAGAGAAGACGACTCCAGCTGAGGGAGAGAGAGAGAGAGAGGGAGGGAGGGAGGGTGAAGAAACGGAAAAAGAGACGATTTTTAACGATTCTTGAAGAAACTGTGTGAATGACTAGGCGACAAGAACCGAGCAATAGCAGAAGCGCGCAGAGAGAGATTTTCTCGAGAGAAGAGGGTAAGGAAGGGAAGGGGTGGAGTACGTGTGCAGTCAGGAGTTGCATGGAGATCGCTGCTGCGTTCTTCGGTCGAGAAACGATGGTACATCTCGGCTTTGATCCCACGGTTAATTAATATCATCCCATGATTATCAAATTAACATTCCGAGTCCAACACGGATTATGATTTAAATAACATGCTTCCTTTCTATTTATCTCGCGAAAAAAAATAAATAATTATGATTTTTTTTTATCAATCTTACTACATTCCTACTATAATACTTCGCACTGCGGGATGTGAAAATCGAAACCAACTCCTGAATCTAAATCATCTCCACCTCTTACTTAAAAAGGTAGAGATTTAAAACCCCCCTCCCATTTCAAATTGGAATGGTGATCATAATAAATAATTATGATATTTGCTTTAAAATAATCACTTGTAATAATTAATTAATAAAAAATATCTACATTATTGATAATGGTTTGTTTTTAAATATTTTGTGAAGCAGGGATTCATTTTTTTAAGCATTTTTTCTGAACCTTAGCAAGTCCCTCGTACGTTAATTCATCGTAGCGGTGGGACCCAGCTCGGGGGGTCAAGGATCTTTCTGCGCCGTTGATTTTTTTACCCCCCAATTTTTATGGCTTTCGGGGGATGAGAGCGACGGCGGGGCGGGGGGGGGGGGGGGGGGGGCCGCCGTGGGGCGCCACGTGGCGAGGGGGGATGGGAGATCCCCGTGTGTGGTTGACATTATCGGGGATAGCTATAATTTCCTCCCTTTTTTCCCTTCCTTTTTCTCATTTTTTATGGACCTTTTCTGCTAAGGCTTTGGTTGCCCTCTTTTCTATCTTGTCATGTCACGGAAAATGCAAGTTGAGAGAGAGAGAGAGAGAGAGGGGCCCTTCCCTTTTTGTGGTGGCTGACTATGATATAAATCATATAACATATGGTATTGGCCTTCATGTCATTATTTATCACCCAACTGGCCACATGATTGATCCCCCCGTCGTCGTAACGATGAACAAATTATAATTCATTTTAATGGAAGCAACTTTTCAACAATTCTAGATTCCTATTCAAGATGATATGACAACCTTACAATCTAGACCATTAGCTTAAGAGTATGAATGTCAATCATTGACTCGATTCAAAGATGTCATTTTGTAAATATTTTAAAAAAAAAAAAAAAATTGCCCATAGCATAATTATCTATTTTGTTGTTGGTTAATTGAAAAATGAATGTCATGATTATTAAGACAAGTTAAGAGCGGGGGAAAATCGATTAAATATAAGTTGTTTACCATATTTCATGGGAAATTTATGAACATAAGTTCAGCCTCACAGGAGTTTATGATAACTTACTATTTTCTTAAGGATAATTACTAACTTCTCATTTACAAGGATTTACATTCTAATTACAGTTAATGAGGAAGATTACTAAGTACACAAGCTATCATCAATCACAATTTGTGGTATTCTGTCATCAACGGCCATTTGTGGTATTATGCTATTGAATAATTACCAAGTGTTGACATTGCCATGTTACAAACTACGACAATTTGTGGCATTATGCTATTGAACAACTACTAGGTGTTAACATTGCCATGTTACGAACTCTATAGTGCAAATACCGTCTGTAAAGATGAATTGCTAATGATAACTAAAAATGACTTACTATCCATAAATTTCTATTACAAATCGGTGATGTTTTCCAATAAATCATGGCAAATTTAGGAATTTATGGCTCATGGACTAAATCCCACTTTTTTTTCCCATCAAGCATGACAAGATTAATTATATTAACTCCTATTTGTTTCGTGAAATGATTTGAAAAATATATTCATAAAGATGACTACTTGAAAGTCAATAAAAAGTTATTCATTATCGACAACAATTTATGTCTAATATTTTCGGGTCATTTTTTTAAGTGATATGATTTGACTTTTTTAGGAAAGATTTTTTAAATTATCCATTTTTTTTTATCGAAAGAAACGCACCATTAATAAGAAAAGCTTATGGAATCTTTGATCAAAGGCAGAAGAAGCTTAATTCAGATTGCCCCAAGACTACCATCATTCTGTTAATGATTCTACTAATCCTGTGCCTCAATAGAGCACATCTATTTAATGAATTCTTCACAAGGACTTGTGAAGAATTTTGGTAGGATGAATGTTCATTTTCATATTTGCGTTTAGTGAAAATTCTAGTTTACTTTGAGATAAAATATGCATAGACTCAAATCAAAAAATGAAATTCTTTCTCCAATGGCAAGTAAATACCTACGAGACTGCCAAGGTATTAATAGGCCTTTTGGTAAAGAGGTCATGAGTTTGATTTAAGTGGTACGAATCCCAAACAGCTCGCTTACATAGCCTAACTGCAATATGGCTTATGAAGAAATTTATTGGAAGCAAGCATCTAATCAAATAAGATACCTGGAAATCGGATTAAATAAAGAGGTTTTTCCTACATTACTGACTAGGACTATTTCACATAACAAAGAATAATACATTCATGGCTAGAGCTCTTACTCAAGTTAAATGACACTGCCCTTTCGCAGGCAGGCAGGGAGACTAGAACACACTACATTAGAGAGGTTAACCAGGCTCAATCACTAGCCTTACCGCCGAGAATAGACCGACATACTCTTATTACTTTATTTCGCCCATCATAAAAATCGGACAAGTTTAACCCATCCCTTGCAAAAATTAGGCATAAATTTGGGTCCCTAACTTTGGACTACAAGAATGCAATTAGACCAAAAGAGAGACACACTTGATAGAATAGGCTCGCCAATCTCAAACTTTTGAATCATAGGCAAAATAACCGTGCCTCAATTCAAACATTCCATAATATATGTCATTATCTTAAGATGAGTTTTAGATGGGGTCACTAGCCTGCATTAGTAACTCTCCATTCACTATTTTACAAATATTGCTCGAATTATTTTCTGACAACCAAGAAACGAAGCTGGAGATGCTCTTTTTTTCTCCTCAAATTCATTTTCTAGTTCACTCCATCGCATCAAAGGAATATGCTTTAAAAAGCCAAATGAATCCCAAAGGCACCTTGTTCTTTTGGGAAGCAGAGATAGTTCACCCAATCTGGACAGACAGCATCATGCATCATGGTTCACACACGGACCCGGACCAAAACAAAGTGCGAAACGACAACACCGATTGATGGGGAGGAGTCCTTGGCCTGAAAAATCAATGACAAGATATTTCCTCCTCTCCTGCTGGCCAGGTCCACCCCCAAAACTGGACATTTTCTAGCGGACACGACCCACAAATGATGTTGGTATTTTAAATGGGTCATTCCCTGACGAAAATCCGGGACTCGACATACAATGAAACATATTTTGTACAATTGTACTTAAAGGAATTCACATCTTAAACGTATTAATCGCGCCACGTCACTCACGAGATTTCACAGTTGTTATGTGAGTAATAAACCCACCATGTCCGAATCAGATCTAAATGTAATGCGATGCCGATATGATACAGCACAGTTTCGACAAGAAGACACGATTTACCATATCACAATTTTTCTAAAAGATTGAATGGATACCCCAAGCTAATCATTTGCAAATTCTTCCTTTTGGCCAAAATAATTAACAGAAGTTTTTATATTGATGTAAATAATTGGAAGTATGAATCACACATTTGGGAGTCTGGTTAAATTTTTAGCGCAGTTCTAGCTCAACCTTTCCAAATACTCTCTTAAATCCCAAACAGTGTGTCCAGGTACATACGTTACAACTACTCCTTACTATACTTAATCATCGTATATAATTACCGGAACCAATTACTGTTAATCCGATCACTCTATCAAAAGAACGTCAGTGTTGCGTATGATCTTCAGTGAAGGGAGCACAACGGCCGCCAAAGGTTTATCCGGAGACCCATCACCTTTGTCGATTATCAGCTGAAGACCTTGAATGTGAAGCTTTTCCGTGATGACCACTCACCACAATCGTTGGAGGTCCGATTAGCTCCCAATCAAGACCACAAAACAAGCATCGGAAGTGCATCACGAGATTCATCACCTCCTCAGCAATGTTCTAATCATTTTTCCTTCCAGCGATGGCCAGTATCTTTGCGATCCGACCGTCCTGGGCTTGCAGCGATTTCAGCATTTGAACAGCAGCCGGTGACCCTTGCCGACCACAAGTGGGGGCTGCAACCCTCTGCCGGATTTGGGCAAGTTTGGCCAAGGGTTGCCGGCCATGGCTGGCGTCCCACCGGCAACAGGCAGCTGGAGGGCTGGGCCGCTTGTATTTATTTATTTATTTTGTTTCTAAAAACTAGTTTATTATTTTTAATCTAGTTTAACTATCCTGACAAAAACAAATCTAAATTTAACTAAAATTTAGGTTAAAAAATTGATATTTTGATCAAAATGACGTCTAATAAAGTGTTTTAGTTAACCTTAATGTCACACAGGAGAGAAAATTTTTTTAAGACTTATTTTTACTTTCGAAAAAATTTTAAGACTTATTTTTTCATATTCAGCATGATTCAATCATAACTTTAAGGTCCATCTCTGCGGGTCTCAGGGTGATAAATTTCCGAATTTTTACTGCATATATCCCGTGCAGTAAAGACAACAAGCTACTGAACTACATACTGAATCAAATGAACTGCACAAAATTTTCATATTCAGCATGATTCAATCATAACTGAAACTCTGCTAAGGCCCATCTCCGCGGGTCTCTGCCTCCGAATTGAGCAGCCAATCCTCTTTCTATTTTGTTGGTCCTTCTAGTTTGCAATAGCTGCAGGATGTAAAATTTCCTTATATTGAATGCAGTTTTCCTTTGTCCAAAAAAAAAAAAAAATCATAACTGAAACTCCACATTCAAATCACCATCACAATCCCTTTCCTCAAAAAAAAAAAAAAAATGTCCCTTCGGCCTTGTTGAACCTCGCTTTGATCTTCCCGGCCCACCTCCTCGCCCGCAAGTGCATCGCCCCTCGCCTCTACCAGCCCTTGCTCTCCTCGCACAACTCCCACATGTTCCACCCCTCCCTGAAAGTCTCTGGCGTCGCCAGGGACGGTGCTGACGAAGGTGGCAAAGGCGAAGTCATGGATGCAGGCAAGGAAACTTGGCGGGTGACGAGGCCATGGTCGCAATAGTCGCCTAGGAAGATGACAAGGGTGGTGCGGAAGTCAAGGTTGGCCCAAAGGGCACGGAGCTCGGTGAAGTGGCCATGGACGTCGCCAATGTAGATGACGGTTTGCGTCAACGCCATGGCTGGGTTCGGATCGGGGAGTTTCATTATTCCATGCCGTCAATTAGCTCGACCAACATCTTAAGTGCCGAACTAGTTCAATTAGTACAATTGTCGCCCCATGATTTTCAACCTTAGTCAGCCTAGAGGATGATGATGCCTAGTCCAACTCCAACTCCAGCTTCAACATCAATAATACTCAAAGCGAGCTCCGCGTGATGGTTTTGGTTGTGGACTTTTACTCCAGTCGCAATCTTTGCACGAGAGTATTCAATGAACATGACTTTTGCAGTCACTAGACTCCTGTAGCAAACCGCATGGCCCATGGCGTGCGCCGTTGTGACTGTCTAATTCAACGCAGCTACCACTTACTATAGTTTGATTCTCTCACGGGTAGAAGACGGTGCAGAGAAGTCAGGGGGGCTAGAATGATGACCAATATGACATTGCCTAAATGAAAATGATGATACGGAGATCGGCACATGGCGTTGGTGAAAGCCGTAGATTAGACAGTGTCAACCCGGTCTAGCAACTTCTGTCAGATAGGCTTTCAGCGGAAGCTGGAACCGTTCGTTAACCAAAACCATTCGTTACTGCATAATCCTAGATCAAGAGGAGTCAGCAGAATTCGTCAAATCCAAATCCCAAATTGACTCTACGGCCACAAGGTCTCGATCACATGTGCCGAATAGAAAAGGAAAATATGCTAGTCCTATTATCAAACACTGACTCGCACTCGCATGCGTGTGCTGCAGTCAGCTGCACCCGATAACTTGGATCATGACAGCAAGATTAATGGAAGAAAGCATGCCATGAATAAGACAAATAGTGGAAGGGCGATTCCATATCAATCTTATTATGCCTCAAAATGGAACAAAAAAACCATCTCACATTCAATACTACCATGTACCGCCAGAGGAACCAAAATCCAAGTCAGTAGCTCTGTACACAGGCCATCATATATGCTACAAAACTACCGAACCAAGAAGGAACAGTGAAATGATACTTACTATTTGCTTAGCGGGATTGCTCGATAAGACCATATGTAGCCGGATTCTAGATTTATAGCAGAAAGCATCACTTTGTTCTACTTGAATATTTGTATTTTGTGCTGATAATTTAAGTAGCAGCGCCTCTGCTATGTAGCTGACTGAAAGACTCGAATGTGCACAAACATCACAGAATTTCTAAAAATTCTGTCCACCCATGTCAATGCATCTTTAAAATATGAAGAATCCAAGGAAGCATCAATGCCATTTATTAGTATAAAGATTAATAAAATAAAAGATTTAAGGTGTCCCCAGTACGACTGCTTACAAAATAGATGTAAAAGATTACAATCAAATACGGATACCATCTCACGCCACCTTCAAGAAGAGAAATTATTATTATTTTATTCCTTGCTATTCCTAATCACTGTAAATAATTATGCAAACCATTTACTGTTAATTCAGTTACTCTGTTGGCAGAATGTCAGTGTCACGTATGATCTTCAGTGAAGGGAGCACAACAGCTGCCACAGGTTTATCCGGATACCCACCGCCTTCATCAATTATCAGTCTAAGACCTTGAATGTGAAGCTTTCCATGATGCCCACTCATCACAATCGTTGGAGGTTCAATTAGCTCCTGAAGAAGATTACAAACCAAGCATCAGACCAACTGATACATTACTTGTAACAACCTCAAACAAACTTCAGCTGGTGAAAGCAAATTTCTACTCTACAATATTCAAGAAAATGCATGTTCAGAAACAAAATTTCATGAAGAAGGGTTGCTAAAATTCTAATTCTTAAGCCTGGAATGCTATGCTAGAATGCTTCATCATAAGTTATAAAATTCATCACCTCTGGAATGTCCCAGACATTTTTCCTTCCAGCAATAGCCTCTATCTTCGCCATCCGAGTGTCCTTGGCTTTCAGCAATCTCAGTTGCTCCCCAACATCTTTTCCCTCTAGCCCAGCATGGGCAGCAATTAATCTACAGTGCTTAGTTCCTTCCGGAGTTGTTATACAAACATCATCCTGTCTAAAGAAAGAGCACTTAAGCTTGGTTTTCAACAGTAATATTATGTACATTAAGAAACTCATGACAAAGAAAAGAAAAACCCAGTGACTAATCCTTGTAATTCTGCACAAGCAGAGAAAACAAAATTGAATCGATCCTGACCTCTTCATGGACCAAAACCATATTGGCAAGAAACTTTTTATGTTCTTCTGGAACCGCCTTAATCAAATCTGTCAAGAAAACCAACTTAGTCTTTAACATTTTAACAATCAAATGAAGAAAACCATGGCCTCATTACCATAAAGCAACACAGATCACCCTTGCTAGTCCCTAGCCACAAAACCAGGACATAGAGTACAATCAAAGCATCCGAAACTGGTCTATCTTAATAATGCACTAAACACAACATCCATGACCAGCTGCACCCTAATTACTAACCGATATGAACTGCCAAGAACTGAATCGAGCAACACTCGAGTTTCACACTCAAGATGCAACAACCCCTTTGAACGGCAACAAGCATTTCTTTACAGATCAAACAGTGAACACCATCAGGTCCATTTCCCCAACCAGCAGCGGTCAAGAAGCACAAATCACTCAAGCAATCCAGCTAAAACATATCGAATCAATCGATTTTAACGGTGCACTGAACACAACAAAGACAACCAGCTGCATATCGAATCAAACGAACAGCACAAGATATCCAATTTCAGCATGAATCCAGCATCACTGATACTCCCCTTCAATTCCCCATCCGGGCACCCGGGAGTCATACCTGCAGATCCATGCGCCACGCCATACGATTCGAAAGTCGGGGCGGCGTCGAAGATCGAGCCCTTGTACTCCGTCCCTTTGGCCTCGTTGAACCTGGCCTTAATCTTCCCGGCCCACCGCCTGGCCTGCAGGTGCATGTTCTCGAACCCTTCCCCCCGGTACCACCCCTCGCTCTCCTCGTACGACTCGTACACCTTCCACCCCTCCCGGAACGACGCGGCGTCGCCGGGGACGGCGCCGACGAAGGCCGCGAAGGCGAAGTCGTGGTTGCCGGCGAGGAAGACGTGGGTCTGGCCCGGGTAGGCGGAGGGGAGGGAGAGGAAGAAGTCGATGACGCGGCGGGTGTCGGGGCCGCGGTCGCAGTAGTCGCCCAGGAAGATGACGAGGGCGGCGCGGAAGGCGTGGGGCGGGATGGAGGACTCGAGGTTGGCCCAGAGGGCGCGGAGCTTGGTGAAGTGTCCGTGGACGTCGCCGACGCAGACGACGGTCCGCGGCGGCGGCGGCGCCGCGGCCGGGTTCGGATCCGGGTCGGGAGCGCTCGTCGCTGTTTCCGGGTTCCCGCTGGCCATTGATGAGACGATGAGATGGATGGGAGACACTCCGAGTGGGGCGATTTTCGAACTCGTTACGAAGCCTATTTGTCTTTTTTTGAGAAATCATAGGCCCTGCATGTTTTTATTTCTCAAAACTGTTTATAAATATTTTTTCTATTTTTTTCTAAGGAACAAAAAAGAACAGAAACGCATTTATTTGCGTTTCTGTTCTTTTTTTGTTTTTTTTATTTCTGGAACAAAATTGAAACAGAAATCAGAAACAACTTTTTGTTGTTTCTCTTCTCCAGAAACACTTCTGGCAAATCGAAAAAGAACAAAAACAAAGAACAAAATTGGAACAAAACGGGAACAAAAATTGTAGGCCCTTCTCGTTCGTGCCCGTGCGAAGCTTCTCCCCCGACGTCTCCCCTCTCCGGCGCCTCCCACTCGGGCGGACTCTCCGGCGACTCCCCCCTCCGGCGACTCTCCGGCGCCTCCCCACTCCACTCACTCTCCGGCGCCGACAGGTGGTGCTCCGTCAACCGGTTGAAGCTTCCGAGTCCAGGTAATTGCTGCTGCTCCTCCATCTCCGTTCGAAGAGGGCTTCGGCGACAGCAACCTTCGCCGACCACCGCCGGACGCTCGCTCGATTTTTCGAAGGTAAAATATTACCCTCCCTCTCCCTCCTGCGCTGACTAGAGTTGAGTTCGGTTCACGCCGAGTTGGGTCGTCGTCTTCTCCAATCCACCCTCTGCAAAACGAGCCGAAAAACCCCCGTCGAAAAACCCTTGGGTCCTCGGCGAGCTCCGACAATAGAGGCAGCGAGCAGGGCGCTGGCCGCGCTCACGAAAGTCGCGAACAACAACATCGTCATCGACGTCTGCTTGGTGGGCGCCTTCGCGGCCCTGTGCGTGAGGTCGGTGAACCAGCAGAAGTACATCGAGGCCCTCGAGGCCGAGAAGGACTCCCTCGTCAGGTCGAACAAGGCCACGAAGAAGGCCATGTGGGATTGGAAGCAGCAGCTGTTCGCGGAAGCCGCCTCCGACTCTGCTCTCCTCCCTCTCGCCAGGCTCAAAGTCATCTACGGCGAAGCCCCGGCTGCGCAGCCCGGTACTCTCTCTCTCTCTCTCTCTATGAAGTTTCTCGATGTTGTCGATCCACGAGTACTAGATTGCAGAAAACCGGGGTGCTCTAACCGTCTGTTCGAAGTCGTGAACATCTCGGGCACGAGTTGAGAAGAGACATTTCGTGGAAAACCCAATCAGCGCCGCTTCATTGATCTTTTTGCATGAAAGTGGCTGTGGATTGTTTAATTGGCTACTCTTATAATGTGGCCACAAACGTGCATATGGAATTACGTAAACAGTTTTGAAGAACAACAGTGTAGAGTTTAGACTATGAGGCATATCTTGTTTTGGGCTGCCGTAAGTGTGATTTGATTGGTTAGGGAGCTTTTGATGCTAAGATGGGTGCTAATCCTAGACCATCCACAGGGTTCTTTGATTAGGGTAATGTAATTGGTTAGAAGGGTATCCTGTCAAATTTTGCGCTTAATTATCCAGCAAATTTCTTGAAGTGGCAATCACGGAACGTTTGATCATGTTTTTTTCTGTTTTACTACTAGTTTTCTTGAATACATTTCTGTTGTAGGCTCATTGTGTGCTTGTGCCCTGTAAATTTTGTCTCCATAGGACACTTAGGAGGAATACTGCTCCCATTCTTGCTTCAGTCTCTCTTTTTTCTGTAATAATAAACCTTGAACCGAGTAAAGGCTATAGGAATGTGGCCTGTGGGGCATTTGAATAACCCTGGGAGGGAAGCTGATGAAGCACATACAGAATCCTTATTGAAGATGCCTTACGACTTAGGTTTCGAAGTCCTTTAACGATGGTGCAGTTATTAAATGCTGATATTGTTTGGGTTGGAGAAGCGTGGGCTATCCCTTTTGCAGCTCAATTTGAACCCTGGATGTGATGTACTTGGTGATCTTTCTCTTTCCAAAGTTTTTGAAGAGTTAATTTTCCGGAAGCAAATGAGGACATGGGGTGTGAATAGTTAAATTATACCCGAGAAGTGAGTTAGATTTTTTAGAACCTGTGTTATTAGGCAATTATATCTCTCTGCAGTCTGCAGGGAAGGGGGTCAGTCTACATTTCTGAATTAAAAAGGACATATCTCATGACCTAGAACTGGTTTCTTAATGATGAAGCAATGCATTAGTGCCTCTAAACCAGTAGAACTGAATTAGGAAAACAATCTTTTTCCCTTTTCACTTTGTGAGTCCTAATATCAGTAAGATGTCATATGAGAAAAAGATTCTTGCAAGGTAAGAGAATGAGGTACAAGTGATTTTAAGTAATTATGTCTGACAAAATAATTGGATATACCAGTTCTAGGTCACAGTACGCTTTTTTCCAGGTTTGAAGAGTATTCCGACATTTGTTTGTGCTGCTATCGATTGTCAATTAGTTGAGCAAGGGAAGAGTATTGGCAGTGTAACCACCCATTTTTGCTCTTAATGATTGGAAATCTTGCATCCTTTATGTTTCCCAATCGTGTGTGTCAGAAGAGAGAGAGGGGGTGGGGTTGATCAGTTCCTTTACTAGTGCCCAGACTTTATCATCTGTCTACATGTATAAGTGCATGTATTGGCTGGGATATAGATCTGTCTAGAGGAACATCGTTGAGACTTAAAGAGCGTTTCTTTTTAAGCAGCTCTAGCATCTTTGTGGCCTTCCATTTCATGGCAGGGTAGTTTTCTAATGCATTATAAGAATTGCCATTGGGTATAGCTTATGTAGATCTTCATAAGGGAATACTCATATCACACTTTCAGAGATAGATAAACAGGTAGATGGTTGTCGATGTACACATATGTAGATCTTCTTCATACATATTCTATGACAAGCTGTTGTGTGATGTATGTGCCTTTTTTGGTCATGGTTCCGGGTATACCAAGTATCAGTTACTATCTGAAATTAATTGCTAATGTATCTAATTGGCCGTCTTTTTCGTGTGTACCAGGAAATAAAGTGGGAGAAGATGCAAAATCCCCTGCCTCCAAGTTTGTCATCTGAACTCTTCTTTGCCGGTGTTCTTATTAGTTGGAAATGCTGCCGATACTTGAGTACTGAGAGGTTTCATAATTTCTTACTCGTCTGATGTATAAACTGGAGATTAGGCATAGAAACAGTGCCTAGAAATTTGGAGCTTCCTTGGATGGACCAAAAATGTAACTATCCATGTGCGGAAGGCCCATCTGCAATATGAAGACGGAGTTTTGTTTGTTGAGCCCTGTTATGGACTTTCCAAATTAACCATGTTTCCCCCCAATGTGATGGTTTCTCTTTCTTGGTCACATGACATCGTTATGAATCCAACAATTCCAGTCCTCTTACAACAATAAAAGGAATTCGACTCTCTCCGTGACCAACGGTGAACGGTGGCAATAGTCACTGATGCCCGCGATTAATGATATGCGATTGAAAGCCACTGACCAATGGCAAAGAAGAAGAAGCTGTTTTGAACCCCAGCTCCTCTGACGATTTTACGATAAAAAAATCGTGTCTTATAAGTTAATCGAATCGAAACCTTCTCTCCCCTTTTTGGGGATTTTTTTCCCGGCCCTTTCATGAGACGCGGGTCTAGAAAGTTTAGAAGCAAATGCGGAAATAAGACAGCGGAGGATCGAGTGATTGCCCGAGCCTCTTTCGGGCCAGAAGTAAATGTGTCGACTTTAGCAGTCGAAGTGTTTTTTTTCCTCGGTGGGTGCTTTGATTATGCATTCTTGTCTTGTATGATGATGAAAATGGAAGTTATTTTATCAGAATGGTACGGTAAATTTTAAAAAAAAAATTAAAAACAGAAATTTTGTACAGTTTACCAAACGGTTCTTTTTTCTATTCTAGGAACAAAAATTAACTGCGCTACTAAACGTGTTTTTACTGTTTTTTTTTATTTCAAGAACAGTTTTTTTTTACATTTACGCAGCCATAGATACCGCATATACTATTTTAAGAAAAATTTCAAATAAAAGCGTGAATCACCTTTATTTTTTCTTTATTTTTCCAAATAAGAGTTCGAAAATGATTTGAAATGAACATGACAATTTCAATTAAGAGTTTGACCTTGCTGGTCAGCTAAATGTTCTGGACGATCAAGGCAAAAAAAATTTTTAATCTAAATTTTAGTTAAATTAGATTAAAAATTAAGAAAGCTAAAAGTCTTTGAAAAAGAAAAAAAAAATCGGCTAGCCCTCCTACTTGTGGCCACTGCCTCAACACTGGTGGGATTAGGGGTGTCCAAAAACCCGACTCAACTCGACTCAACCTGATCCGACCTGAACACGAACCAAACACGAACCAAACACGAAACAAGTTGAGTACATGCTTTGGGTCTTAAAATTGTTCGGGTAATTATTATGAAACAA
The DNA here is from genome assembly GCA_017140615.1 of Eucalyptus cladocalyx. Classification (NCBI taxonomy): domain Eukaryota; kingdom Viridiplantae; phylum Streptophyta; class Magnoliopsida; order Myrtales; family Myrtaceae; genus Eucalyptus; species Eucalyptus cladocalyx. The sequence goes on from CM029516.1 coordinate 25,464,417, forward strand.
GAAAATAAACATGTTTTGGGTCAAGTTAGGATCAAAACATTGTTCGGCCGAAACACATTATTAGCCTCTCACCCAAAGTCCCAAACCCAAACACTCTTCACTCTTCAGTCTTCACTTCACGCAAACCATCGCCGACTCTTCACTTCTTTGGTCGTTGACTCCGCCGCCGCGGTCATCCCCCACAGCTAGCCTTCCTCTTCCTTCTTCATCCACGGTGATTCCCCCTGCCCTCTAAGTTTTGGATTTGGATTTGGTTTTGATTAGGGCCTTGTCTTCTTCGATTTCATTGAGAGGGATCTGCGGTGTGCAATTGCGATTCCTCTGTTTCATTTGCTTGAGCCGTTCGAAGGTTTTGTCATTCTCCTCGCTCATCATTATCGTTGTTCCATGTGGATGTGATTGTCACAGGCACGCTTCCGTCTGCTTATCCTGAGGAAGCTTTGCAGACGCCGGATGCCGAATCTCAGTCTGAGGATGAGGAAGGGTGAAGCTACTACATCGCCGCTTTTGATGCTCGCACTGTGGGTGACGCAGCCTCTTCTCTCTCCGGGTTGGTTTTCGTGTATCACTAACCTTTTCATGATTAGGAACCTATTTGGAGCAACATTTGCATGTCGAATTTGTTCTTTTTAATCTTTGGTGAAATCTAGTCCAATAGAACTGATGCGGATTTTAGATGTGACTGGCATTGTATTGAATGATTCTTTTCTCTGTGTTGCTCAACTGAATCTCAATCAAGTGAGGTTTCTGGGTCTTTAAAGGTGCGTTTGTTTGTGTTTCTGTTTAAAATTGTTCTAGGGAACAGAAATAGAAAAAAACTATTTCTATTCCGAGAAATAATTTTTTACTAGAAAAACACGTTTGATAAACTTGTTCCGGGAATTAAAAAAAAAACGAAACACGTTTGGTAAATTTGTGTTCTTTTTTTGTTTCTTTTAATTTTTTAATATTTTTATTTTATTTTTCCTTTTTTTCTTTATTTTTTCTTTTGGCTGGTTGTTGGCCTCGGCCATGGTAGGCGACCGGCCAATGAGGGCCAGCGGCCTCGCCCAACCATGGCGAGGCTTGCCGGCCCCCGATGAGGCCGAGCTCACCCAATCACCCGCTTGCTTGGCGGTGGCCCGGGGAGGCTGAGCCTCGCCGGTGGCTGGGCTCGCCCAAGCTCGCCCAGCTAAGGTGAGGTCGAGCCTCACCGGGGGCCGGCGATGCTTCGGCGAGGTCGCCGGCCCTCGATGGCATTGCCGGCCCTCGACGGCCGGTCGTCGGTCATGGTTGAGCCACCGATCGGCTAAAGAAAAAAGAAGAAGAAAAGAAAAAGAAAAGAAAGAGAAGAAATGAAAGAAGAGAGAGAAAATTTATTTCTCCAAATTGTTCTAGAAATAAGAAACAAGTTTTTTTGTTTATCGTTTCTGTTCCAAATTTGTTCCTGGGAACAAAAAAATAGATTTGGAACAAAAAAGTAAAAAAACACGTTTCTGTTTATTTTTTGTTCCCCGGAACAAAAAAAGCAAGAATTCTGTTCATGAATAAAAAATAAGAACACAAACAAATACTACCTAAGTGTGCTGGAAGATGGGTTCCATTCTCTACTTGATAGGGGGTTCAATGGTTGATTTGGGGATTCTCTAATGATCTAAGAACTTGGGAGAGGTAGAATTTTGAGCTATGGTTCAAAGTCCTAGGTTGTCAATGTTGATAATTAGGTTGTTGTTATGCTAAGACAGGTTTTAAGAGGATTAAATGTGTGGTTTTCAGATGATTGCCCTGCTCCCTGGATATGATCGATATAGCAGTGTGTTTTCGTTGAGAAATCTGTTGTTTTCCTTCTATGCCTATTGGTTTTCTTCTTCATGTCACTCAACTGAATCTCGATCAAGTGAGGTTTCTAGGTGTTTACTTGTATGGGTGGATGGGTTCTGTTCTCTGCTCAATAGGGTTCTGAATGCTTGAGTTGTGTTCTCCAATGATCTAAGTGAAAGGGTTAGTAAGAACATTTAGATGGGGTTGAATAGGTGTGAAAACAGATTTTGGGAAATGCAGTGAAGAAATTTACTTTTAATATGAGTTTAGTTGACTACAGACTTTGCATAATGAGTTAGACTTTAACAATTATTTTCAATCCAAGAAGTATATCGCAACAAATAAAATAAAGGAGTTCAAGGAAGAGAAAATGAACACATAATTTATAGTGGTTAGGCTTAGATTAAACCTACGTCCATTCTCCCACGCTGACGGCCTTCTGGCTGGTTTCCACTAAAATCAAAAGAGAATTTACAATCTTTCGATCTCAACTTCTTAATGAAGAGTCTCTACTGCTCTCACGAAGTCATAGTGTAAGTCTCTCTCTCTTTTAAGTACAAATTTGAGCACAGTATAAGGAATAACAAGTAAGTGTGAAGCTTCAGATTTTGCAATTTTTCTTTTACGCACGCTATCAAATAGCTGGAGAGGTCTCCTTAAATAGTCCTTCGTGCCTTCTCAACCGTTGGCATTTTCTAAAAGCATTCTTTCAATCAACCCGTTGAACAAAATCAATCAAGGAGATCTTCGAGCCGTTTGAAGATTGTGATGAAAGCCCGTCAATCTTATTCGCCCATACAATCAAGATGTTGGTTTCCATAAGTAGATTCTTTCCAAAATAACTTGCCTTCCGAAATAATTTGATGTATCTAAATTGATTCCAATAAAAATAACCAATCTCATAGGTGATATTTCCAACAAGAAGACCATATATATCATGTGCGAACCGAACCTTTGGAGAAAGAAAGATAATGCCGAGTTTGGTTAAGTCTTCATTCTTCACTTGTGTTTAGTCTAAATTTATCAAAGTGGGTGGTAGACTTTTGTTGTAAGATAGACTTTGACACAAAAATCTAGCGATCTTCATAATAGAACTTAAATAAGTTTTGTCAGCTTCAAAACATCATAGGAGTTTTCTTCAACAATCTCCTCATTTTTTATGGTGACAAAACTTTTCTGTAGATTTAAGGACTTATATCCTGCAAAACAATACTTTAGCAATACATAATAACTTATCAAAACAGATTGTTGAGGATCTGGATAACATCGATTCTACAACCACAAAAAACATGTTAATCTTGAAAACTTAGACAAGATTCAATCATCCACATCCATAATTCACAACCACAAAAAGGTTAACTGCATAATATAAGGGATCAAAAACACAACCAGTTCAAAGTGTTCAACACAAAAACACATCCAATTAAAAAAAAAAAAATTAAATATGCTCCTCATTCTCCCTTTTTTTGTCAACAACAAAAAGAAAGAGAAATTACAAAAAAAAGAAAAGAAAAAAGAATTGAAAGGATGAAGTCAATCAGATTTGTCTGGGAGCTTGGACTAGTTGGAAATCCTCAAGTGACTGCACTGCCTCCTCTACTTTGGCTACAACTTGGGTCATCTTTTGATTCAAAGTCTCAACTTTAGTGTCAAGAGACTGTACCTTGCCATTGAGAGAGTCTGTCGAGGACTTTAAGGCGGTGTAGAGCTTCTGAATCTCGTACTCCATTGCATATTGCTGAGCTTTTATCTCCAAAAGAAGCTCAACTAGCCTTGGATAGTTGGGATTAGCTTCGGTTTAAACACTGGCTTCAGCGAAGTGAATTTGCGGAGTATCAAGAGATGGAGGAACATCGACTTGAACATGAGCAGCTTGTTGCTTGTCTTGATTGTGAGTTTTTTCTTCAATCTCAAGGAAGTTAGATGCAAAGTCATCTTCGGGATCTGTAGGAGATCTGCTAATACCATCACTAATAGTATGTGCTATGAAAGGAGTTGTCTCATGATCTCCCCTTGACTTGTTGTCTTCAGGTTGGGATGAGACTTCACATTCTTTAGCCTTTTCTTGGTTAGCACTAGATCCATTCCCTTGTTGATTGTCTGCTCTTTTAGATGCAGTATCTTCCATTTCTTCTTTAGAGACTTTTTTCTCAGTCTCGTTTGATAATGGTATTGCACCACTTGCTCCATCATAGTCTTCATCTTCATGGTCCTTCTCTGGTGATCTTTCAGGCTCAACTTCTTCTTTGTGCTCATCTTCTTCTTCTATTTCTGCTTCAACTTCCTCTTCCTTTGTTTCTTCAGAATCAACTCCTTGAAGATTTCTCAAGTCAAGAGATGGTCAAATCATCCTCCTCTTCTTCATCCATCAGGAGGACAAACCTCTTATTCTTCGAACTTGCTTAGGCAACACTCTTCCCTTTTCTTTTTCTTATAGTAGTCGATTCTGCATTGGTTTTGCTTGTGGATTCCTTCTTCAGTCGCTCAATGGCCTTGCTCAGATCCTTCAGCCTCATCTTCGAGATCATCTTTAGTCCAATCTCCATGGGACTAATAGTTTTTTAATAGAGCTAAAGGGAAACTGGATTTGAAAGTGGTGGAACAACTTGATAATCAACGCCGCGTAAGGCAATTGCCCTTTCTCTTTCATAACTGTCTTGTACATGTGTAGGAAAATGGTGTGGGGGCAAAGAAAAAGGAATGCCATTGCAATTGGCCCACATGATTTTTGCCTCGAATTTAGACACATCATTCTTCGATGCTACTTTAGGTCTTAAGCAATTGATGACGATTTTGTGCAACAGAACGCTGGTTGCTGGCAAATGAGAGTAAGTAATACTCCCACTAGGCATCCTATCCTTCACCAAGAAACGAGTTGCATGACCAATAGAAATGTTGATCAGTTGAAAACTGCTTTTTTCTACTCCCAGAATGTGAGCTAGAGTGTTAACATCCACAATAGAAGCTTTGTCACATACAGTAAACTGAATGTGAGTTTGGTCAAGGAAAGATAGATTAGAATAGAAATATGCCGTCAACTTAGGATAAGCCACAACAGTCTCAGCACAAAAATTCTCAAGTTGAAGAGCAGCCAACTTTGCCCTTAAGTCAACCTTGATTAAGTCCAAGAAATCGAAATCCACTTTTTGAGGGTTTATCACTCCTCTGTTCAACATCTGGGTATAAACCCTTTTGTGCTCCTTAGAATGAAACAATCTCATTCTTTCTCCAGGAACATCAGCAGCCACACCCATTCTGGTTGGAAATTCGAATAAATCCGCTCATCATTGTCCTTATTTTCGAGTTGATGCTCAGAACTAAATCTAGGATCAGAAGGAAAATAAAGAAAAGCTTTTTCTGTTGAACATCTCGGCGTTATACCCAAACGTTCCATTGCTCTTAAGAACACTATTTTGTTGTCATGCCCGTGTCCTATTAGAAAATTAGCGATAAAAGTCATTGGAGAGCCACCCTGTTTTAGATAAGTATAGTGCTTACAAAGAACCCGGGGTGTTAAGACTCTGAGAGGAATTGCTTCTTGTTCAACCTTCTCTTCCAAAGGTTGGCGCGGAGGGTTCTGTGAAGAGTTCTGCGAAGAGTTGTGTGGAGAGTCTTCCCTAGTGAGATCGAAATGCATTGGTCCTTCTAGCATGCTTCGAGGACCTTGACTAGCAATCCGTGAGGACTTTCGCTGGTGTGACTGGGATGCAGACTTGGAGGATTTCATCGATATTTTCGATTGAAAAAGATTGAAACTTGTAGAGAATTTTGAGAAGAAAAGTCGAGGGAAAGTGAGAGTGATTTGTCGTTAGGGTTTAGAAAATGCTTGTGTTTCGAAAAAGAGAAAACTTGGGGTTTTTAACTAAGACGAAATGAGGTAACCGAATTGTCACACGAGAAAATGCTTTTTCAAAAACAAAAAAGATAACTGCTAAAATTTGAAATCGTATTTTAGCAAAAATAATATCTGCCAAAAATAAAATAGGCAAGCATCAATTCAAATAAAATCATACCTGTTTAGAATTTTCATTCTAAAAATAAAATACCTGGATTTGTACATTCTGAAGTGGCTTTTTCAAGTTGAAGTTCTGAGTCTGATCACCTTCAGACTTTAGGAGAGATAATATTTAGCGAATTGCGAATAGACTCAAATAAGCCTTTTTCAAGAGGTTTAATGAATATATCTGCTAGCTGATTCTTTAAATCAATAATTGAACCATAATCTCACCATTCTAGACATGATCTCTTATAAAGTGATGTCGAATTTCTATATGCTTCGCCCTTGAATGAAGAATTGAGTTTTTGGTGAGATTGATAGCACTTGTATTGTCACATCTAATCTCAATGCAGGATTATTCCATTCCAAAGTCTTTTAGTTGTTGTCTTTATCCATAGAATTTGAGAACAACAACTATCAAGAGCAACATATCTTGCTTCTTCAATAGATAATGCTATAGTATTTTGTTTCCTTGAGAACTAAGATACTAGCATATTTCCCAGCAATTGACAAATGCTAGATGTGCTCTTTCTGTCGACTTTACAACGGCTAATTTAACATCATAATATCCAAGTAGAGTAAAGTCTCATTCTTTTGAATACCATAAACCCAACTTTGGAGAAGTCGCAACATATTTGATGGTGCATTTTACAGCACTTAGATGAGACTCCCTTGGATCAAACTGAAATCTTGCACAGATGCACACACTGAATAGAATATCAGGTCGAGAGGTAGTAAGGTAGAAAGAGAACCGATCATGCTTCTATATAGCTTCTGATCTACTTTCTTCTCTTCTTCATCCTTGTCCAGTTTTGATGAACTTGACATAGGTGTCTCAGTCTTCTTGCAATTCTCCAATCCAACTTTCTTGATGAGATATTTGACATATTTTTCTTGGTGAATGAATATACCTTTCTTTGATTGTTTAACTTACAATCCCAGAAAAAATGTTAACTCACCCATCATGCTTATTTTAAATTCATCCTACATTGATTCAACTTTTCATACCAAGCTCGAGGTACTTGCTTTAGTCCATACAAGGCCTTTTTCAATCTGTAGATTGAGTTTGGTTTTCTTGGATCTTCAAATCCTGGTGGTTATTCCACATAGACTTCTTCTTGTATGAACCCATTTGGCAACGCACTTTTGACATCCATCTGGAATAACCTGAAATTTTTTAAAACAAGTAAAAGCAAGTAATAATCTAATTGCTTCTAACCTTGCTACCGGTGCATAGGTCTCATCATAGTCTATTCCTTCTTATTGTGTATATCTTTTTGCCACGAGTCTTGCTTTATTTCTGATCACTTTTCCTTTCTCATTCATCTTGTTCCTGAAAACTCATTTCGTTCCAATCACCAATTTGCCTTTGGGTTTTGGAATCAGCTCCCATATATCGTTGATGCTGAATTGTTTGAGTTCTTCCTACATAGCTTCTATCCAGCTTTCATCAAAAGGCTTCATCTACTCCTTTTGGTTCTATTTCATAAATAAGTGCAAGAGCACTGGACTCTTTTCTTCCTTTGGATCTGGTGCGAATTCCTTCATCAATGTTGCCAATGATGAGTTATTTGTGATGACTTGACTTGTGTTTCCAGTTGCTATTTGGTTTGAGAGTCTGTTGATCCTCTACTTCGTTTGACTTTTCTTGATCTGCTTGTTGCTGTTCTCCAGAAGTCTAAACCTCTTCGGGAGAAATAGACTTTGTTAAGTCTAGAACAAGTTCAAACTCTTCAAGTTGAGTTTGATCTGGTTGTATCTGCACATAATCCTAAAACTTGACGTTCATAGATTCTTCTACGGATTGAGTCTTTTTGTTAAAGACCCTGTAAGCTTTGCTTGATGTTGAATAATCAAGGAAGATTCATTCATCTAATTTTTCCTTGAACTTTCCAAATCGTTCATTCCCATTCTTCAGAATAAAACATTTACAACAAAAGACATGAAAGTAGGAAACATTTGGCTTCTTTCATTTATACACTTCATAAGAAGTTTTCTCTAGGATAAGTCTCAAGAATACTCTATTGATAATATAGCAGGCAGTAGAAACTACTTCTGCCCAAAATTAAGAAGTCTAAATTGGTAATTTGCGGCAAGTGACGTTGAAAGATTATATTGAATTTTGTGCAAAAGTTTATAACTACATTGGTAAAATTGCAAAATATTTAAAACTTAATCCATATAATAGGTTTATGACTAAATTGGTAATTTGCTCCTAAGAAGTATTGATAATATATTTCTAATTTTTCATGTCCTTCACTTCTATTATTATCAAATACATTTATTAACATTTTTAGCTCTTTTTTATACTTTATGGGAAAAAATACACGAATAAAATGAAAAAAATAATAACAATAAAAGATGCTACATGGAGTGGAATTCGATTCCACCTTGTTGTGGGAGTCTAGGTAGCATTGACACTCTCCGGGACCCTTCGTGTCGTGTCCAACACACTCCAACATGCGGTCAACTGCCTCCGACACGCTCTGACACACGAGTTGAAAATTCCGACACGTGACTCCGACACGCACGGGGTTATTTTTATAAATTTCCAAAACTTCTGGGGTATTAATATAAATATATTAAAAAAATAAAAAAATAAAAGGTAAAAGTTCAATCGACTCACGGGTTCCTTATGGACTCTTCTCTTCCCTCTTCAGTCGGACTCGTACGCACCTGAGTAGAGCACTCTAGTTCTCTTCTTTCGCCGTGTCACCGGTGTTGCTTTGTCGGCCGCGCGGCCCACCCCACCAATCGGCATCGCCGACTTGCCGTAGCCCCCCGCGCCTCAGCCCCACCCGTCGTCATAGTCGCCTCCGACCCCGCCTTTGTCTCTCTCGCAAGCATCGAGCCGTCGCCTCTGCCTCTCACAGGCATTGCCGCGTTGCTCTTCTTCATCTTACAATTTCGCTCATCTCAGGTTAGCATCTTGGATTTCTTTATAATGTGATTTGGAATTTTTCGGTAAACCCTAGAGTTTGTCGATGTCGAAAAATTGGAGCAGGAACCCTCTATCTAATATTTTTTCTTTTCTTTTCCAAAGAGGAAGCCCGTCGATTCGCTAAGGGCGTTGTTTGGCGACGATTACTACATCTGTCGGTTTCAGGTGAGTGATGATTAGAGATGTGATTGTGGGTTGATTCGATTATGTTGACTTGATTGACCGTGTTTATGTGGAGATTTTTGTTGGTTTTGGGATGTGTAGCGAGTTCTTTGCCTAAATTGAGGCCGTGAATCAATGGAGCTGACTATAATTGGTTACGAATGATGACCTGATGGTGATGGAGTTAATGGCTCTAGTTTTTGTGGCTTCTAATAAATCTATGATAAACGACTTTTCCTTTTAAAAAAGTTGTCTTGAGAACAGAATTGGCTCTCAAATTGGGTCACCTTGAGTTTGTTGTGGCACTATTTGAGTAGATATATAGGCGGATACTAGTATACTACAAGAAGACCTTTCGTTTTGGTGTTTCTACGTATAGCAAGTGGGTCCTTCATAATGATGGCTAAAATTGTTATGACGCTTTGATCTCATCTATTACTGGCAGGAACAGCTTCTGAAGTTCTTCATCTATTTGTTTTGCGCCTATCATATTGCTAGGATTACCTGAGGGAGGACAATTCGCTAGCTAAGTAAATTTTCTAGGTTTGGTTACCTCAATAGTTAATGATGTTTCCCTGCTTGGACCTTGGTTATTTCGTTTTTGCATTTTATCAACTTTTATTCTCCAAATAATTCCTTTTACTATTTTAACGATTTACTGCCATTGTTTCGGGTCATCCTTTTTCTTGGTTGTTCATGCTTTCCTGTTGATTGATTAACTACTGTCGAAATTTTTTTTATATTCCTGTTGAAAAGGAAGTGTCCTTATGAAGAAGTTAAAAGAATATCTTCCACATTTTTCTATAATATTGTTCAGGTTGGTTTAAATAGATATGCGGATCATTGTGTACTAGCATGCAGCTAGGTGTTTAGTCATGTGAGAGCAACAGAATTAGATTGGGTCCAATTATGGGACCAACTCATAATTTATTGCTTTGATGGTTTGACTTCACTTCTTGTTTCTAGTTGGGATGCTTTGAATTTAATGTGCTGCCCATGAATCAGACATGAGAGAGTTCCCTTTCTATCATCACAATCAACTGTGTTTATATGTGTTAAGTGCACGTGTGAGATGTGAATGCAGAGAACAGTTTCGCACAAGATGCTTGAAGTGAAAAAGGAGCAATATAATGCACCCGGTTTAAGCTTTCGATCCTCTTGGATCTCTCCATTATTAGAGTGTTGGATTTCGCTTGCCTCTGCATGAGCACTCTGGCCCTTAACTTGTGGAATGCCTAAAATTGAAGTTTTTCACCAGTTTACAGCTGTAGAACCAGAGCAAATTGAATTGATAATTTGCTCATTCTTGCTGCTGTTCTTTGCCATTTGCTGCTGTATAGCTGCTATTCTTTGCACACTGAATTGATAATCTGTTCATTCTTGCTGCCGTTCTCTGCCATTTGCTACTATATAGTTGTTGTATTGTTGCTATATTGTTGTTGTTCGCTATTGTATTACTAAGAAACTTTATAGCAATTGATAATAACATGCTTATTTTTTATTTTATTTTTTTGCAAAATGTCTTCAAATTCAAACATGGCTAGTAGTACTTCAAGCACACAACAACCTACCTCTAGCAATGAAGTTGTAAAACAACAATTATGGAGGTATGTTACTAAGTTAGTTAATCACACTGATGCGGGGGGAAATTTGTCTTTTGTCAAAAAGATTATAAGAGTTAATACACAAGAGTGAGAGGCCATTTGATGATGATAAGTGGAAAAGGAATTAGAAAGTGCACAAAAATAGAAAAAAAAAAGATCTTTTGAAGATGGAAAAATTAGAGGAAGAGGTATATACTCAATTAATGAGTATTGCAACTAGAAATGTACCTTTATCTCTTGCTAGCTATTCACTTAATGGTGGTGGTGGTGACATAATAGATTTATCATTGAACTCCAAAAAAAGGAAAGGTGGAAGTGGGAGTGGAAAATCACTTGAAAATGCATTTAATATAACTCAATGGGAACGTCTGGATTGTAAGATTGTTGGGATGTTTTATTTGGCGGGCTTGCCGTTTAACCTAGCAAGGAATCCTTATTTTCAGTCCTCTTTCACTTATGCCGCTAATCATAATATTGCGGGTTATGTACTACCGAAATATAATTTGTTGATGACCACTTTGTTGCAAAAAGAGAAGGCAAATATTGATAGGTTGTGTGCGCCTATCAAAATCATGTGGAATGAGAAATGTGTAAGTATTGTGAGCAATGGATGGAGCGACTAAAAAAAAAAAACCGCTTATTAATTTTATGGTGGTATCAAATGGAGAACCGATGTTTATAAAATTAGTTGATTATTCGGGAGAAACAAAAGATATGCATTTCATTTTTAACTTGCTGAAAGGAGTTATCAATGAAATTGGGCATGAGAATGTGGTCCAAATAATTACGGATAATGCTTCAAATTGTAAGGGCGCGGGACAACTCATTGAGCAAGAATTTCCATCAATTATGTGGACGCCTTGTGTGGTCTATTAATCTAGCTTTGAAGAACATTTGTGCCGTGAAAAATATGAAAAACAATCAAATGGTTTATGAGGAATGTAGTTGGATTTCAGATATTGTTAAGGAAGTTATGCAAATCAAACATTTCATCATGAACCATTTTATGAAATTAGCAATATACCATGAGTTTGTTAACTTGAAGTTGCTTTCTGTAGCGGATACACGTTTTGCTTCGATGATTGTGATGCTTAGAAGATTCAAGTTGATAAAAAGTGGTCTTCAAAGCATGGTGATTTGTGACAAATGAAGTATCTATCGAGATGTTAATCAAGAGAAAGCTAAGTTTGTCAATGAGAAGGTGTTTGATGATTTTTGGTAGAATTTGATTGATTATATACTTTCCTTCACAGCTCTTATTTATGATATGCTTAGAACTTGTGACACTGATAAATCTTGTCTTCACTTAGTTTATGATATGTGGGATTCGATGATCGAAAAAGTGAAGAAAGTTATATATGCACATGAAGTGAAGAGACTAGATAAGAAGTCCATATTTTATGAGGTGATTCACATAATTCTTATAGATCGTTGGACAAAGAACAATACTCCACTTTATTGCTTGGCACATGCCTTAAATCCCAGCTAAGTTCTAAAATTGTATGAGATTATTACTTTAGTAGTTATTTTTTCTTTAACATGATAATATAATACTCTTCTTCTTTATTATTGTTTTCTAAATTTATTTTAGTTTATTAAATAAAGGTACTATAGTGATCAATGGCTTGATGAAGATCCTACTTGAATTTCTCCATATAAGAATAAGGAGATCAACCAAGAAAGACTGAAATGCTTCAAGAAATACTTTCTTAACTTGGATGAGCACAATAATGTGAATTTGGAGTATGTAGATTTTGTAAGTAAAAATGGAGATTTTAGAGATTTTTATTCCATTCAAAATCGATATTCTATTAATCCTAAGGTTTGGTGGGTTAATCATGGTGTATGTTCACCGATACTTCAAAGCATAGCCTTAAAGCTTCTTGCACAACCTTCTTCTTTATCATGTGTTGAGAGAAATTGGAGTACTTACTCATTTGTGCATTCGGTGAGTAGAAATAAGATGACCCAAAAATGTGCAGAAGATTTGGTTTTTATTCATAGAAATCTTCGTCTTCTATAAAAAAAGAAAAAAAAAAAAGCTCACAATATGCAAAAGGAGAGACTAAGATGTGTGATATTGGCGAAGATGCATTTGACTCATTTGAAGATGTTGGGGTGCTTAAAGTTGCAAATTTTTCATTTGATGAGCTGGAGATGGAGTCTGTTTTTTTTTTTTTCTTCAGAAGTGGATAATATGGATGAATGACTTTTTGTTATATTACTTGATAGAATATTGATTATTTTTTTGCTTATTGTTAAATTTTAAATTTAATAGTGGAATGTGGATTTCTTGTTTTTTCCTTCAAGTTTTATGGATTATTACAATGAAATATAGTTGAATTTGTCAAATTAAAAAAATGAATGATATTAACAAATGTATGATTAATGTTTTTAGTATAGATTAATTCTAGGCTCTTATTATTATTATTATTATTATTATTATTATTATTATTATTATTATTATTATTATTATTATTATTTAGTTATTTATGCATTTATATATAAAAATATTTATTTAATATTTAATATGTCGGAATGTGTCGGAATTCTTTACTTTTTGAGAAATGACGTGTCGCGTGTCGCGTGTCGGTGCTACCTAGGTGGGAGTGACTCCGCTGCAAAGCCAACTGGATTATTCTCTTATGAACTAAGGTATTACACCTTTAACTTTTATAAACATGATTAAGACAGTGGTTTTGTCCTACCAATGTGCGGATGACACGTGGCTTCCCCGGGAGAAGATCTGCACGGGCAAGCGCTTTAATGTATTGTAAAGTCGATATTCTTAAAGCTCCGCAAATAAATCTTAGTAGAGTTAATAACTTTAATCTATTTCCAAATAAATGTTTGTAAATGATTAAAATAGTGGGTACCTTAGAAACGATTAATAAACGTTGGCAAACGCACTCAAATAAGAGGTGATGATTTCGTATAGGAGTCAATAGTTTTATAAGTTGTAACTTGCACAAATAAATTTTGGAAATTGTTGGAGCAAGTGATAGTTAAAAAAAATAATTGAAGAAATATTGATAACTGATTCAAATAAGAGTTAATATTATACCATAAGAATTGGTAACTCAAGCGCCTTAAAAAATTGTTGAAGTTAGAGAAGTAGTAAGCAGTTTTCAAAGAAAGAAGTTTCCAAAAAGTGTTGGAAATTTTGTATAGAAGTTTTGTACTTAATTAATTAGAGAGTTGAAACAAATGGCTCTTTTGAAACAATCAAATAGATATTAGTAAGTGGAGTCAAATAAGGGTTAGTGATGATATATAGAAGTCGATGTCTCTATGATGTCGGTAAGTTGTGCAAATATAAATTGATAAGTTATTTGAACGGTAGGCAATAAATGTTATTTGGCTCCAAAAGGACTTGGTGATTTCATATCATAATTGGTAATTTCAGCTTTGCAAATAATTTATAATTATTGAAATAGCTATTAATCTTGAAAGGAACAATTTCTTAAAAAGTTAGACCTTTAGCCCGTTGATAAGATCCCGAACAAATGTTGTCAAGATAACTGGAATGTTGGTAAGTGAAATCATATAAGGCTTCATTCATTTCGTGGAAAATGTGGCATTTCTAGAAAATATTTTTCAGGAAGTCATTTTCCAGAAAAAATGTAATTATTTTCCGCTATTTGGATGAAACTTGAAAATGAAGTGAAAAATATTTTTTTCTATTTAGTAAGGAAAATCTTTTCCTTCATATACTCCTTTTCATTTATTTTTTAAAATGGATTTTTCATTTTTTAAAAATTGATTTTTAATTATTTTTAATTTTTAAAATCTATTATTAATTCTTTTCTTTTCTTTTTTTTTTTTTTTCATCTTCTTCTTTCTTGGCTGGTCACTAGCGAGCCTCGAGCTCGAGGCTCGCCAGATCAACGAGTGCGAGCTTGAGATCGACGAGCTCGAGGTTTGCCTAGTGACGGCCGATGACTAGCAAAGAAAAAAGAAGATGAGAAACAAAGAAAAGAAAAAGGAAATTAAAAATAATTTGAATTAAAAAGAAAAAAATCAAAAAATAATTTGAATAGAAAAATAAAAGAAGAAGAAGAAAGGGGAGGAGAAAGTGATGATTTGTAGAGGTGTGAGATAAGAGAGATTAAGTGAGGAAAATGTTTTTCACTTTTCAAAAATGGAAAACATTTTCCCCTAATTTAGAAGACTTTTTTCCTTTCAATGAAAACATTTCCCCCAAGGAATTCATTTTCTATGAAACGAATGCCGGAAAATTCAAAAAACGTTTTTCCAGAAATTATTTTCTGCGAAACGAATTGAGCCTAAGAGTCGGTGATTTCATATAAAAGATAGTGGCTTTATTAGTCGGTAAGCTACAAAAACAATTATTGGTAAATTACATTGGATGGTAATTTGGAAATAATCCAATATACCTTGGCATCTGACTCAAATGAAAACTTATAATTTGATAAATGAGTTGTTTACTTAAACTCCACAAAATTATCTTGGCTAATTATTAGACTAATCATTATTATGAAACAAGTTGAAAATTTTGTGTAAAAGTTAGTCATTTTAATTCGTTATAATCTCTGCAAATTATTAGGACGGTTGATCACTTGAACATTTGCCATTAAAGAAGTGATGGCGATTCCCCTAATAACTTATGGCTTCTTGAACATACTAGTAAATTGTGCAAATAAATATTGGTAAATTATTGAAAAGTGGACTAACTTAAATAAAAGTGAGTAATTAGATAAAAGAGTTGGCAAATAAATGTTTTTACATTATAATATAGTCAATAATTTTAGAATATATTGGTATCTTCATATAAAAGGTCTCTTTAACCCATTCGTTAAGCTTCGCAGATAATCATGTGAAAATTATCACTTGGCACTTTTGAGAAAATATGATAAAAATTGGTACGTGGATTCAAAAATAAAAAGATTGATAATTTCATATAACATTTTGTGTCATATTATTTAGAAAAACAGGAACAACATTCTTTTTAGAGAACGGTCTCTTCTTGTCCCAACTATGAAGAACCATCTTTTAAAAGTAGTTAGAGATAAGACGATCACTTTTAGGAATGTCGAAGATAACTTTACGAATAGAAGGATGCAGCGGAGCTAGGGCATTGACCCGGTCATCTTCTCTGGGGATCATTAATTGCCTTCCTTTCAACTGGTTGTTCTCTCTTCTTGCTGAGGGCGTTTTGTTTTGGACGCTAGTTGTTCATGCCGTACTTTTCCTTTGTGTTTGTTTTTTGGTTGCCATGGCTGTGGCTTTTACATCTGGGCATCCTTCCACTCATTATAATATGTCGTATTAAGTGTAAGTTTTGATGCCATGATCTTTTGTACAATTGGTCATTGCTCAATATTTATTACCTTTCACCAAAAAAATTAATTAAGTTGCCTAAATATATGCTGGTAATTATAGTAAAAGTTGGTAATTTTGAAACAATAAATAAAAGTTGGTAATTTCGTATAAAAATCGTTAGCCTAGACTTTGCAAATACATGTTGGCAAATAATTGGAATAGTCGGTAATTTTGAAAAGAATCGATAATTTTTTAGAAAAATTGGCAAATACATGTTAGAAAATACAGCTTCGAATTAGGTAGAACAATCAAGTCAGATTTTGAAACGTGATATCACTTTTTCAAAAAATTTATTTGTCCTACAATATTGCTAATAATCATTGGCAAATATTCTTCACGATGTAAAAAAATCTTGATTGAGAATACTAGATAGCGATTTTAGCATTTTTCCAGGGTATTTCTAGAAAACAATTGAAATGATGGTTGTAGTTTTAAAAAAAAAAGACTTTATTCTCATTTAAGCCAAAAACTGACATATATATCAATCTTAAAAAACATGAGCAACTCTTTGGTAAAAGTTGCAAAGTGAACAAAGGTATCTTCTTGTTTATTATATGGATGATCTGATCATTCTATTCTATTACACGGATCGGAAGGAATATGAAGAACATAAGCCATATGACGGAACGGGAAGACCTAGGATGTAGAAAATCATAACATGAGTGATTCGGCAGATTTGGATTCCTACATGAAATGCGCCAAACCCAAAGCAAGCCACTCCTAAAAGAAATAAAAGAATTCCAATTTTTTTTGGCAAATCCAAAGAAGGTTTTCCTGTATGCTCATCACAAAATATTTCTAAATCCTAATACACCCAATGCCAGATAACTCCTAAGAAGCATGAGCCAGAAAACACAATATGTGCACTAGCCACGCCTTCGTAATTCCAAATACCTTGATTTGTTATAGTCCCTCTTGTGATACTCTAGCCGCCCCATGAATTTGGTTATTCCTAAATGAGTCATGAAGGGTATAACAAACATATTGTCTCCACATTGGATCAAGAAAATGATAAGAGGGATCAAAAATTGCCAATTCATATAGAGCCATTGAACTGACCCAATTAGCAACCAAAGATGTATGCATTATATGGATAGAAAGCAAATGGTCGGGATCATTTAATATGACAGTATGAACATGATACCAAGGCAAACCCATGGTGATAGTGGAAAAATTGACAGATAAGTCACATTTACTACCACTCTATAGAACCGTATATGAGATTTTTATTTCATACGGCTCCTTGTTCAATTCTTTCAAAGTCATTAAGTCCTTTTCCTAGTTCAAGAATCTCCTCCCTTCTTCCACTTCGTCTTGAAGAGTAAGTAGGACCAATTCAATTACGTTTTCATGTTCCAATTGAACACTCTCCATTTTGGATTATTCTCAAAGGAGAAGATTCTTCTTTTTACCAAACATCCGCGGATCCAATCACAATTTTATAATAAGAACAAGAGATCTTTCTTGATCAATCTCCTTACCCCTCATTCTTCGAGAATTAGAAAGATCATTTTCAAGTTTGAATTTGTTCATTTGAAATCTGGGTTCTTCTACTTTATTTTAAATTATTTTTCCCTCTCTTTTTTTATTCCCTCCCATCATTCCTTAAGTCCCATATGTTTGATCCTATAGAATCTGACCCATTTTCTCATTAAGTGAAGGGTATAGAATTGATTTTTTGATCAAAAATTCTATGTGAGTGAAATCTTTCATTTTTTTCTGGAGAAAATTGATTTATTGATGGAATCAAATATGCAGTATTTACAAACAAAAGTATTTTGTTATTGAGGAAAAATCAATATACTTTTAATATCAAAAGGATCATGGAAATAAAGTATTGGGTCAAACTTTTCTTTGGTGTTAAGGTAAAAGTTATTAATAGTCATCGATTTCTAAGAAATGATAGAAGAATGGGACCTATTTTAGGACATACAAACATGGATTTGATTCACGCTCCATGTTCTGAGAAATATTTTACCATCCGAAAAGAGGAAACCTTCATGAGAAGTTGCAAAGTGAACCAAGGCAACCATTTGGGAAAGATTGTAAAGTGAACAAATACAACCCTTCGAGAAATGTTGCAAACTGAATGTGTATAATTTCAAATGTTATCTTGAAAAAAACACATTGGGAATAAAATAATTTAATAATAAAAATAATTTTTAATAAAATAAAATTATAAATTTCATAATTTCTAAAGATATTGATCGAATAAATACAACCTTTTGACTAATGAAGGTTAACAAGATTACCATACAAAATATAATAAAAATAAAAATAAAGAGGATACTCTCATAGGTGCAAATAAATCTCGCTATTCTCCAAATGCCTCTTTTTAAATTACCAACGACTCACATGCTGAAGTCATTAGATCATATTGCTCTCTCTCTCTTTTTGGCCGAAAGCATGTCCATCTGCGATTAGCCCCCGACGCTTAAGTTCACTCCAGTTTGATTCTTGACCGGACTTTTGGAATGCACTTCATTCGAAAGGCCTCTTCGACCTTTATTTTGTCACAAGTGTTGTCCTAGATACAAGTCCCTAGAATCGTAACCGACGCAATGCCTCGTCACCTACATTGTTCGGTGGAGTTCTTTTGCTCTGCGATATTTCATGATGCAAGGAATATGGTACAGAAGGAATGCAATTCTCAGCTCAAATCAGGAGAAGTAAGAGAACCACACCACTCGTTTGCATTTCAAACAAATTATTTGTCTCTTACAATTAACTGACGCTCTAAGTCCAATGAAGCAGCGGTGACAAAGAATGCTAGTGTTACAAAAGCAAAATATACTGAAAAGTGAAGAAAACAGGAGGAGGGAGACTCTTTAGTCGCCTATCATCCTTAATTTACATGATGGGCCTACGTTTAATGTTTCAAAATCTAGCCAGAAAGTGAGAACTGTTTGCCATCGGTTTATCTCCTCTGGAAATTGAGGAACTTGATGCCGTAAGCGAAGACAAAGAAGAAGAGGAGGACCCAGCCGATGTGAGCAACCGCGACAGCTGGGAGGAAGCTGTAGTCAAAACCCAGTTCTACCTTCAGGAACTGCTTCAACGGCATGTTGCCGGCTCCTGGTATTTCGAGATTGCCATTCTTGTCGCCCACTTGGGAGGTGACAAGACCGTACAGCGTCCATGCCACTGGTGAAGCCCAGTAATACCACCTCCACCATACAGGAATTTGCTGCATTTGTTAAAATGAAACAGAAAAATAGATCAACACAGTGTTCTCATGTTGCTGATGATACTGAACTCTAAAGTATGTTTCTTTTTCCATGAGCTAAAGAATCTACTACACAGAAAGAAGCTTGCAATGTGGAATAAGCTTCAGATTGTGATGTTTTGTTCCGAAAGCTGCTGTCCTTTGACAGGATTATGCCATCAAGACCAGGAAGAAATAAGTTTTGTCCAAAAACTCCGTACTTAATTTGACAAGCTAGAACTTCTCGAAAGTGAGCTGCTGAAAATGCCTTCAGGACATACGTAATGTGCAAAATTACCAAGTGAAAGCTGACATACCGGCCTAGGGATAAGGAAGCCAGAGAACAAGTTCCAGAAGCTCAGGAAGAAGGACATCGCAATGGCAGCAATCTGGTGGCCTGGTGTCAATGCTACAACCATCATTCCATACATTGTGAAGTAGATGAAGCACATCAGTATGTAGTAGTAGAACCACAAGAACTTCCCCGCCTTCCACTCGAACCCAATCATCGAGTAAAGGAGAAGACTGTAGACCAATGTCTGAATTGCTACATAAATTGTCTCGATAGCCACCTGCAAAAAATCATCTCATGCTCTTCAGCCTTTACATCATGGGGGTGGTAATTGTTTTATTCTATTTTATTATGCTTCAAAGAGGACTCAGCCTTGACAATTACTGTGTTCATACCTGAGCAAATGCGTATGGCAGTGGAGAGTACATTCCAGCCGCTCGTTCACGGTAGAAGACTGTCCTCTCAATGGCGACTATAGACTGCACAGCAGAAGCATTTGTGGCCCCAAGGAAAAGCACAGCCGCGTACATGGCTCCCAAAAGATTCATCAGGTCTTGTTGCTTGGTCCTGTCAAGAGATTAATCTTAGCCAAAGTTTCAAAGTGCAGGTACAATAAATGGCTTGCATTTCTATCATCTAATGATGTGGAATCTATTTCTGTTTGGTCATTTTGAAGAATTTACTTGGCAAAACACATACGAAAGAACTGAGAACTTACGTCTGCTGTCCTTTATCCCAGAATATTAAACCAAACAAAATGGCGATGACTATGGTCATGAAAAACCGGATGGCGTTGTACTGAGGATTTCTCCAGTAAGACCAGTGCTGTTTCCAGAAACAAGCCTTGCACTGAGTGAGGAAAGGTTGTGAGTACTCAGTAGGGAAGTGGAGATCTTTGGAGCCTGGGGCTGGGGTACTAAGCTCTTTGATCAGTTCTTGGTTCCGCCTGAAATTGATTCAAAGAACATGCAATTATTAAACTGACACTGGCCTTTGCAAGCAACATTATTTTCAATTACGAGTTTGAAACTTGAATCTTTAAGAAACTTACTTATAAAGGTCAGAGTTTGGGTAAATATCTGCGAAGTCGACCTCGAGCTGAGCCTCAACTGCCGGAGCACTCACTTCAAGCATCCATGTGGCCGGATTGTGACCATCCCTGATCTTTGGAACCCCTGGGACAGCCTGGTGTAATACACATGTTTAGCAGAATTCAAGAATAAACTCAAGATTCCGAGGGAAAGTGGCGAACAGGAAGAGGCTAGATATTTTGGAAACAGAATAAGCTCACCTCAAAATATTCTACGAGCTTGTGGGAAAGGCGACCAAGAGGGCCAGCATAAATGACCCGCCCGCCTCTTTTCATTAATAGCAACTGCAATCGGCACGTTTCTGAGTCAATTACACAAGAGCAAGACATTTTAAACAATAAAGATAATAACATGGAAGGATTAGCAATCAAACCTCATCAAAAGCTTCAAAAATGTCAATGCTCGGCTGGTGAATCGTGCAAACAACAGTCCTCCCTGTATCCACCGTGTTCCTCACCGTACGCATCACAATGGCGGCTGCTCTAGCATCAAGGCCAGAGGTTGGTTCGTCCATAAAGATAATAGATGGATTAGCCACCAACTCTACAGCTATTGTCAGCCGCTTTCTTTGCTCAGTCGAAAGGCCATCGACACCAGGAAGCCCGACAAGTGCGTTTCTGATAGGTTTGAGCTCAACCAACTCCATAACTTCTTCCACAAACATCTGTTATGAAATTAGAAGCACAAGACCAAAATAGAAAGACTATTAAACTATCTGATTTCAAGTTTTTCCACAGGAGAGTGTGAACTAGGGCCTAACAAAGGTTGGACGTGTTGAGAGACAAATATTCCTTACCTTGCGAGTTTGAGTCTTAATGTCGGAAGAAAGACGAAGCCAGGCTGAGTATAGGAGGGATTCGTAGACAGTGACGTTAGGCGAGTGAATGTCATTCTGTTCACAGTAACCACTGACCCGAGCAAACGTCGATTGGTTTTTAGGATATCCAGAGATGCTTATACTTCCTTCTGTATAACCACCTGTCTTCCTTCCGGCTAGCACATCCATGAGGGTTGTCTTTCCAGCACCACTAACCCCAACCAGTGCTGTGAGTACCCCTGGTCTGAAAGCGCCACTGACATCTCTCAACAGTTGGAGACGGTCTTCCTCAACTCCTTGACTCTTCATTTCCTGGTATCATGAAACATATTAGCTATTATCCCTACTCTTTTGCCTGATGATGATAAGAACACGGTCCAGCAAAGTCACAGTCCAAGTAAAATTAGACAAGAGTGACACCAGACAAAAGAAAAAGAATGACAAGGAACAATGATATGCAGTACTACAGATTCGCACGAGATCATGGCTACTTTTAGGAAGAAGTTACTACTCCCAATAAAAGAATAGATTGTTTAGGATTAAGGGACTCACTGCAGGCATATCCACGTAGTAGTTCACATGGTTGAACGCAAGAGAAAGGGGTTGGAATGGCAGAACCATCCCTCTTCTCTGTATATTCTCTGAAGTGCTAACGATTTCAGAAGAACTTCTCACTTGCATGTCGATTCCTGGAATTTCATGACAAGAGTCAGAGATTAGGCAACTCTTTTTCTTGACAACTAATCGGGCTACCTATTTTGGAAGTCAATTATAGAGATTCCTTGACCCTACTTTTCTGGAATCGCTCCATCAGCTATATCATCGTGACCAGAGTCTAGCAAGTTTATCAACTAAAGTAGCCTAAAGAAAAAAAGCATCTAGCAACTAATGAATTTTGAAAATGTGCAGACCTTCTTTCGTAAGTTGGGAAGACAATGACTTGTTTTTCTTCTTATCCGCCTCTTCATCCGAGACAACTGCTTTTGCATCTCCCAAAGCTGCAAGCAATTTCACAAAGGGAATGTCAATACTATCGCATCACTTACGTATAAGACTCTGGTTAGCACGGATATTCTAATTTAGCCGACTTACGATTTAACCAAGTCAATGCTGCAATAAACAAGATGTTGAAGAGGAGTGAAAACCCAAACAGTGCTCCAATGCAGATCCAATACCAATATTCTTGTACGAAGAAACCTCGAGACTTCAAAAGCACTCTTCCAACTGTGGGCTCATTAATTCTAGTATCCATGTTAGGCTGCAGTTCGTAAGATGGCAATCAGGTTTCGATAATGCATTACCTGCGTATTATGAAGGACAACTGATTTGAGAAAGAATAAACTGATTTTACCGCGCTCCATCTTTTGTCGAGGAATTCATTCATCACTATAGCATTTTGCCCATACATCATAGGAGATACGTAATATCCCCATATCATCCATGGCTTGATGTCGTCTGCAAATGCGAGGAAAAGAAACATGTCCACATTAAATTAAATATTATTGTAGGTGCGAGAGAACTGGTAGAATCGATTTAATGGCACACGAGAATCAATGAGCCACTCCGAAACAAATGCTTTACTCAACAAATAGACATGGCGGCAAAAGTATAAGGTAACTTGTACTTACTTTTGGAAACAATAAATCCTCCAAGAACGAAAACCAATAGCAAAGTGAAGGTTCCCAGGGTGTTTGCGACAACCTGAGTTCTCCCAAGTGCAGCAATGAACCGAAAGAGGGACAGTGCCATCTGATGGATGCCAAAGAATGCCAAGAATTGCTTGAAGAACCTGATAAGAGTAAGATTGATGAGTTCCCTGGACATTTCCTTCTTATCAAGCACAGCGCCCAGATATTATGAGTAAATATCACAAGAAACATTAGCTCGATATAACTATCTACGATGGAGAACCCAATACCAAATTTCCACATACCTGCTGGCAGCTGGAGCGAAACCAATGGTGTAGTATGTTAAGATGATCCATATCCCTGATTCCATGAATGACAATGGAATTCGGAGGACCCAAATAGGCAAGCCGAAAGCCCAAGCGGGGTAAAACAAGAAATCTCTCTGCTTATAGAACACAGGAAGCCTGAAAACGGTCATTGCAAGTTCCGCCATTCCATTGAACATGACATTGATCAAGCTGAAGAAGAGTGCTCCAAAAAACTTCCCTCCATCTTGCACTGACCCTACTGGCATTTCAGTCCTAAGGAACACCGTCAGAGCAATAAGCGACATGATAGTGATCTGGGTGGTCTTGAATATGTAAACGAAGGAGTTTCGCTTCATTAGTAGCCATTCTCTGGCAAAGCATGCCTTGAACAGCTCCACATTTGAAATCCCGTATTTCTCTTTGACTAGTGCAGCTGGGTGAGTTTTTGATTTGTCATAAGGAATCCTAAGATCGGATGAGAGATGTTGGCCAATGTGAAAAGATTTGAATCCATGCACAAAATCATCTACAGAAACGTATTGGAAAGGTTGGTTCTTCTTGAACCAATACTGTTCTTGATCTTTCTTAGATGTCACTTCTTGCAAGAAGTCGGCAACTCCTTTCCTTTCGGGGCACTTGAATCCCATGTGCTCGAAAAACTCGAGGACGTTCTCTCGTGGACCTTGGTAGACGACTTGACCCTCCGAGAGAAGGATAATGTCATCGAAGAGATCATAAGTCTCAGGAGCCGGCTGAAGCAATGAGATGATCATGGTGACATCCATAATATGAACCATCTGCCTCATGAATTTGCAAATTTGAAAAGTAGTGGAACTGTCCAACCCTGTGGATATTTCATCCATAAAAAGAGCCTTTGCTGGTCCTACTAACATCTCTCCTGCAAGCAACCAACAAAGAAGCCTTAAGTGTGGAGAATGGTGCAAGTAGGAGCACGAGCAATGTAACGCCAGCAAAATCCCAAAATTTTAGCAGTTGCCATTTCATAAA
This sequence comes from Eucalyptus cladocalyx, assembly GCA_017140615.1. Lineage (NCBI taxonomy): Eukaryota > Viridiplantae > Streptophyta > Magnoliopsida > Myrtales > Myrtaceae > Eucalyptus > Eucalyptus cladocalyx. The sequence continues at coordinate 25,488,613 of CM029516.1, forward strand.
CCAATAGGAACCTCAAAGGTTATTAATCACCAGCTTAAACTAACAAATCCTAAGGAAAATTGATAAACGGAGAACTATTGTAGGAAATGGAACAGAAACTCCAAAGACATACCGGTTGTAAGACGCTTTTTTTGTCCACCTGAAATGCCCCTTCGCATCTCATCTCCGACCATAATGTCTGCACAGATATCCAATCCAAGAATCTGCAACGTGTAACTTGGGAGGTTGGTTTTCATGAAGCCCCTCCAACCAAGAAGGAATCAACTATAAAAAGAGACTTTAGAAAACCAACCTTGAGTATATAATCAGTGACCAAGCTTGTCTCTTGACCCGACAGAGCTGTGGCCTTCATAAAAGCGTCAATTTCGGGATCAGGTTTGATTCCGGCTTCCCTCTCTCGCCTGGAGAGTTCTGCAAGCATCTCATACCTTGTGCCTACACCCAAACAGCGACCTGAGAAGTCCAACGTCTCTCTAACTGTCATTTCTCCATAGTGAAGATCATGTTGGCTGATATAAGCGCAAGTCCTTTGAGGAACAAATTCGTTTAGCTCGTGACCACAGTAGGTGACTTTTCCCGTTACCTGTCAAAAGTTTAAACAAATGGATGTGACAAAAAGGATAGTATTTGTTGGAATTCCATGCTAATCATATGGGACAGAAATCAGAAATGGCACCCTCAGATCGCTGTCTAGTTTCCCAGCAAGTGCCAGCAACAATGTTGTCTTCCCAGCTCCCGGTGGACCCAAAAGTAGGGTCATCCTGAAATTAGCAGCATCAATTGAGGATTTGATCACAAGGCATCAAAATTGAAACATGACAAAAGAATGAGCGAAAAGATAAAATACTTTGCCTAATGACAGAATGAGAAAAGAATACAGAATTTGATATTCTAGTTAGTGCAGACTTGAGGCACATTCAACCGGTAACTGGCTCCATGAGACCATTTAAGATGTTTCCCTTTTCCAATCGTTGGTCTAATGCGTCCAAAAAGGATTCTGTAATGTAGGTAAAAGCATGAACATACCTCGAAGGCCTGACTAATCCGTTCACGTCCTTAAGTATCTGAATTTTTCTCTTCTTCGATGGGGCTAGCCGAATAAGTCCAAGAACGCTCTGTTGCCACACACAAGATGGGAAAGGGTCACGACAAATTCAAATATTTCCAGTCATATGATGACTACAGCACTAAACCAGGCAAACCAATTGTCTGGTCAGTTGAATGTAAAAGCTCATCCTAAAAATGCTAAACTATCACGAACACATACACAAGGTTTAACTTCAGAAATTCCAGAAGCCATCTCTATGCAATTCTTTTTGCCAGCTCCAAAAACTACCACCAGACTATGAAATCACAAAATTTGAACTTGAAAATTGATTAAAACAGAGTACCTCTATCGTGTTCATAGTGGCATTGAGAAGGGTAGGGAGAGCTCTGCTTCCAACGTACACGTCTCCTTCCACAGATAAATGCTCACACCGGACTTCGATCTTCGGAATTTCGATCCCGACCCTGCACTCAATAATGAAGTGTCACGCCCCACTTCAATCCCAAAACATGCAAAAAGAACAACACTGAACAAAATTCATATATGATCAACCCCAAAAAACAATTCGCTGACCTATCAGTCCTGTCTCTCAATCTCCTCAAGAACCTCTCATTGTCTTCTTCCGCAACCTTAAGGATGCTCTCCATCAACTGCTTCTTGTCCTGCATTCCGAGGTTGGTCACATCCACTTCTTGCTGGACCACCCTCCCAGTATCAAGTACTTGCTTCAGCATGCCTTTTCGGAGGCGGTCATACGTTGGCAGCCGTTCGATGGCGGCCCACCGGAGCTCCTCCTCGTCGTCCTGCCTCCCGCTCCGCGCGAACACATCTGGCGGGCCGTTCCACGCCTCCTGGAAGCTCGTGGAGGCCCAGCTCCGGTGGCTCCCCGAGGCCCAGCTCCGCCGGCTGCTCGTGGATCTAGCCAAATCATCGCCGGCTAGAGCCGACGCCATTGCCAGATCACGAAGAACTCACCGAAGCAAAGCCAGGAATCGCCTGAGCTGCCTAACTTATCAATGGACCAAATGGCCAAGTGAATGGAGATGCACAAAAAGCACCAGCTTTGCTTGCGCTGCAGCCGACGAATCTTTCTCTCTTTTATCTCCGATTCAGTAAAAACTATACGTTCATTGAAGCTTTGACAGCCCGCGCTGATGCTTTCTCTCTGGAAGAAGAGAGTCCTGACCACTCCCAGCCCCTCTCTTTCACGTATTCAGAACGCTAAAGAAACAAAATAAAATAAAAAAAGCGCATCGAATCTTGATCCGAGAGAACCAATAACAATGCGAACTTCTCTCAAGTGGCTAAATTCATGCTTTCTCGGAAGACCCTTTTCCAGTAAACAGGCGCAGGTTGCAATGAGAAGGAACTCAAAGCACCCCGCGTGGGCTTTGTCGGAGAAAGGAAATCCGGAAGCCAGAGAGAGACGGTGGTCGAGGAAGTGGTGGAGAGAGGAGGATGCACCATAAAATAAAGGTGGAGAGAGGGAGGGAGGGAGGGAGGGAGGGAGAAGTATGCACGCATTTTACGGTCAAATCAGGGGCATCAGGTCCAATTCACGGAGCTGAGCGAGGGTGGTGATGGGTGCACCTCAGAGTTCGAGCCGTGAAGCTTCATGGATGATTGCTGTTGCGCTATTTTTAACAAGTGGGGGCAACTCCAAAAGCCCATGCTTCTTGGCTGTTTCGATCTTTCTGATTATGTTATCGGTACGATTGGTAAGTAACGATGCACGAGTTTTGCGTTTCTTAGATTGGAAAACTATTTGAGTGTTGCGCTATCGAAATTGCGTATGCTTTAATGAAAAGATTTCTTTTTGCAAATTGATTAGCAAATTGGGTCTTTCATTTGAGTGATGATGTAGACTAAGGTAGAAGATCGGGTTGGATCGAGTTGTTTTTTTTTATTTTATTTTGTTTTTACAAAAATTGCAACACTTGGGGTTTGCCCCTTTTCCTATTCAAAATCAACAAAAAAAAAGTTGCTTTAGTCGTTCGATTCTTAAAAAGTAAGCCTATGGTGTGAATTAGTGGGATAAATCCGATGATAATTGGGGAATATAACGAAAGCTACTTTAATGCGCGCCGTGTCGGATACCCCTCAAAGTCCTCAATTGATCCTTGATTTGTGGAAAGTATCCTATACCCATTTTTTTAATTTTTTTAATTCTTAAATAATTTATCTTAAAATGGGCATGAATAATTATGCTTTGAGTAGGGCTTAAGCATTGTCATTTTAAATTAATGAGAGGCATTACAATATAGGAATAGAAATTCCCTACGATTTGAATCCAACTATTGTCAATAAATTAAAACTTGGGTGCTTTTTAATATACCCAATCAACATAACTCGAAACTACCATACCTTTGATTGGCCAAGCGACAGTGTTTTCGACTTGAAAACTGATAATTATGCTTCGAATTATAAATTAATAACTCCAGCTTTTGCTTGATTATATAGACTTTATTGTGATTTTGAACGTTTGGTAGTATGTATCTTCCATCTTAATTTGTGCAGGACAATATAACAAATAAGTACTCCAAATATTAGTTTTTTAAACTAGATCTCAAGAGGTTTTATTGAGGTAAAACACAAGTTCGAAAACCCATTTTGGTCCAAATTATAAAATCGTTCAACTTGCATTCCCAATTCAAATTATTTTTTTTCACGATTTTTTCTTTTCCTTAATTTTTCGAGAAATCATTCGAATTTGGTAGCTGTTTGAACAGCAAAATCGAGGATGGGTTTCAGAGGTAAAAACGTCCAATGGGATTGTAGGAGTGGGGAGCGAATATCAATCATCTGGAGATCCGACTGAGAAAATGATTGAAACACGTGGAGAAAGACCTACTCTCCCTTCTAGAAGAACTCAAGAGAGATGCGTTAAAGGCTCTTTTTTTTTTTTTTTTTTTTTTTTTTTCGGTCGAAGCCTTAAATGCCGTTTGATAATTGCATGTGTGGCGCACTCCGTAAAGTCGCACGGAACGCAATCCCCCAGCTGTGCTTGCTTCCTTCTAGAAGCTCATGACCTGACCACCATTCAAAGCGTTGCTCCAACCGGATTTGCGGCGCCGCTGGAATCCTCATTTAATAGGGGGGGGGGGGGGTGGGTCGACACCTAGGCGTCATGTCATCTTAGTGTTTTCTTGGCCTACGATATCTATGGATGCACCGAATGCGTATAAACCCGGGGGCGGAGCATATCCCGATTCCATTTGAAAACTTTTGATATCGAATGTTCGCATGCATTGGTTATGTGTATTGGGATCACTTTGTCTTTTTCATGTGTCACTTAGCACCAGTCTAATTCACGTGATCCTAATCTTAAGTTCCATTTATTTTACGAAAAATGCATAATTATAAAAATAATTTGCTTACATCACTTGACATAATTAATGATAGAAAATATTTCTCTTATCGACAATAATTTATGATAGAATATTTCCATGGACTGTTGTGGAAAAAAATCAAATAATGAATAGACAAAATAAGAAAATAGATTGAACATCGGATTTACGTAGTTTAATCAATGAGACGTATATCTATGAGGAGAGTAGCACAAATTAGGGGTGTGCATGATCCGGGCGAGCGATTCCCGACCTAGAACCGGGAACCGCCTGTTAAGAACCGGGATCCATCCGGGAATTGGACCGCACCAGCGGTCCAGTTTCCGAGTGGATCCATGAAACAGGTCTCACACAATAATAATAATATCATTTTTTAGAAAGCTCAAATCTTGACGGAAAACAACTTTGGTTTTCGACCAAAATTGCTGGTTTTTCGCCGCCTTACCTATTCTTCTTATCCTCCTCCCGTAGCCCTACTTCTTCACGTGCTTGCTTTTTGCCCACCAATTGCTCGACGTTTTGTCAAGGTGCACTTTGGACATTTTAGCTTCAACGCCTCTCCATTTGGTTTGACTGGAGATCAATGCCTCTCCATTTGGTGCACTTTTGACTTTTTTCCCACTTTAATTAATTTTTTTAATTATTTGATTGAGTTTGTTAATTTGTAATTTCATTTTTTTAATATTAAAAATTAATATATTATTTTAATATAATCAGTCTGGTCCAGGTGGGTGGGTGGATGGATTCGCCCATGGAACCGGGAACCACACCGGTACCCACCGGTTCCCTCAAGAACCACCGGTTCTGGGCGGTTTTAGTCCGGTTCTGGGCGGTCCGGGCGGGTCTTAGTTCTTTTGCACACTCTTAGCACAAATTACACAAAATCTTAATATAAGATATTCGTGGCTACAAACCCTCGGGGTGTAATTTATGAGCACAAGCTCCTTTTGAATGCTTTTCATGAAGAAAACTCGCTTCTTATATAGAAGAAAATTGGCTCCACAATAGGAAACTTTCTTTAGGAAACCATTTGAACTTGGCAACCTTTTCAATTAAGAACCCTACTTGGATTAGGAAATTTTATTTTTCAGGCTCAAGCTCAAGTCATACTTTTAATAAACAACGGAAATATTTTTTTTCAATCATATTTTCAAGTAATACAAGTGATTATTTTTAGGAAAACATTTTTAAAATCATTCTTTTTTTTTTTTTCGCCAAACAAGTACACTCTTAAATCAAGAGATATATTGTTCCTTATAATGGCCTTTTTACCTTCTTTTTTTTTTTTTGTCGAACATTCATTTTTTATTAGTTGGTAGCTTCACATGTTACTCTCGTATAAGTGTCATTAAAAGTCCATTCGCAAACTCTAGAGGTAGAGATCTATCTCCTTACTGTACCTCGCATGTCCTCAACCTAAAGTGTAATAGTTAGCTTTTCAGCTTACCTTGCGAAATTTTATAGGATCACTATAATTGTTATGAAATTCTAATCTATTAAATGAAAACAATATTAGTATTTTCAGATATATAGGATCACTATAATTGTTATGAAAATTCTAATCTATTAAATGAAAACAATATTAGTATTTTCAGATATATAGGATCACTATAATTGTTATGAAATTCTAATCTATTAAATGAAAACAATATTAGTATTTTCAGATATTTTAGCACTACCCCTCATGTATAGGTCAAACTTTGATCTATGCATAAATCATGGAAATATGTAATTAGGGAGGTAAATAAGGATCTGGAAAAATTTGAATTTGAGACCTCCTATTCTGATAACATGTGAAATTATATTCGACCATCGCCAATTGTTCTAAAAATAGAAGCTGTTAAATGAATACGTGATTTATTATTTAAATATCCTAACACATTTTGCTCACCACAAATCATTTGAATGAGTCTTGTGATGTCCTCCATGGTTGGGCAACACTCTACACTTAGAACTTTGCTTGCAAGCGTTGGCGTATTGTTATGAATGCAGCTAATTATTAATTCAAAGTGAAAGAATTGAAGCAAATTGGCAATAGTAAGAAAAGAGAAGGGCAATTTACACCACAATTCCTAATCTTGGTGTATAGATTGCAGTCGAGATCTAGGTTTTCAATTTGATTCAATCAAGTCGTAAGACTTTATCACTACCTATAAGGAGTATCCATGAAGTACAGTCTCTAGATTGGGTCTTTATTCGTGACAAATATAATGAATCCTCTATACTTTGATATGGGTGGCTCCTATTATGTCTCATTTTGTCCAAATTAGTAAGAGAGAGTGCCTTCCATACTATAGCACTTCTTCCATACTGGTCTAGTATCATCTGTAATAACCCCATCTATTCCATGCAGTCGAGCCTCCCAAAAAGAGAACTCAAGTGTTGAGCATTTGGATGTGGCTGGCCTTTTTTTCCCCCCTTTAATTGCGTCACAAGTGATCTTTAATATGAAGGAGAGTCGACGTGTCGAAAAATGACCAAACTTCTCAAAGAAATGAGATAAACCGTTGGGAGAGGTATATTCTTCACACTGATCATTAATTTAGAGCCACAGTCAAGGAAATATCAGTGGCACACGCAACCGTATTAAGCAACGCCTATAATATAGGCAGAAATGTTGGTTAAGCGTCCCTACGGACGGCGACATCGTTGGACATTGACGTCCAAGTCACAAAGTAGTGCGGTCTCTTTCTCGCGGCAGGCTCAGGATCACTTTCTTCTCACGAAACCGTCTTTTTCTTTTTTTTAATAAACTTGGTAGCGTAAACGGGACGTGTCAAGGACGTACAACTACCGTTCACACGTCTCCCGATATTTTATGCAACCTCCTACGATTCGTTTGCCGATGTTTATGCGGTAGCATGTCCGGGTCAAGATACCATAGTACGACGCTTTTAGTTGGCATTTGCGGATTCTGCTTCTGACGATGTTCATGGGAGATTTTAAGAAGATACTCAACCGGGGAACTACCACTGCCAGTTGGTTGAGGAACTGTGCCAGAGGCATGCAGCAGTAGCCGTAGACTTTTCATCTACCCTATATCACGTTGGGTGAGGGTTAGGAATTGGTTACCCCAAGTCAGCCTAGTCGTAGCCTGATTTCTCAAACGTGGTGTTTACCTTCACCATCTATAGGCCCCCTAATCCCCGGTCCATATTTTACCAACCGACCGAGAGGATGGGGAGGCAAGTACGGGATCACTCACCCTAGGGTGATTCTTCCGCCTCTATCTCCATTGAGCAATTTAAGGACCTGCTCAGGTCCAGATACTTGAAACGTTTTGAGATCATCAATTATCTAGAATTTAATGAGCTCATCTTCATCTAGAACATCATTTGACATGCACTCTACGTATATTAGTTTCATGTATGGTCTTTTTGATATGTGGATATCCTCACTATAAGGAAAATTATCTCATATCCGGTCTTTGGCTACGCTTGATTGTTTAAATATTTTTAATGGATAGAAAAGTTAGATAGAATTGTTTACAATTTTGATTATTATCCACAGGCAATAGAATTAGTTAATGAGAGTAAAGTTTGGTCATTTATAAATAAAATTATCAACAACTTGATGGATCGACAAAAAGTAGAGTCAAGAATCTAAGATTCAACTATCAAATAAAAAACCGTCAACATAGTGGAATAAAACAACCGTTGAGATAGTGGAGTCGAAAAAACTGTAAAGGTAGTGAAATTTATGCAATCGTCAATGTAACTGCTTGATAATATGGGCATCATATAATTGATTAGAAGGACACGCTTTAGTATATCATTCTTGGAAACAATCTAATAAGGGAAGGTTGGTCAGGTGTCCCAGTTCATCAAGCACCATTCAAGCTTGTATTTGGCTAGGATGCTTTCAACCGACGACAAATGGTATTAAAGAAGGTATTCCAAGTTGTATGGGCAGATGTTAAGAAAAAAATTTGTTGTCACATTTCCCACAATAAAAGAAACCTTTGACGGTTTGCTAAGTTCAAGAGAAGTCTAGTAGGTGGAAGAATTTGGTGAGGGAGTATAATTGGCTAGTGTTATCGAGGGAGTATAATTGGCTCAGGATGCCACACTTGTCAAAGGGAGCATAAGTGACTGGAATATGGCAAGCAACTTTGATCAAGGGAAGCAATTGATGGAGTGGAGTGGCATATCTAGTGGGTAAGCATTTGTCATTCATATAAGTCCTAAAGGAGTGTAGGGCTGATGATTGAAGAAAACACGGAAGTGACAAAATAGCCTGCCACAAGGGTGTTTGGTAATTGGGTCGAGAGAACATCGGGGTTTGATTTCTTCCATACTCATGAGGACTAAAAAGTGGGGTAGCATGAAGATGAAGTGTGAAGATATAAAAAGTTGAGACAACTGATTCGCAGAAGTGGCGTTGGTATGTTTGTGCTAGAGATTCAGGGATGGTAAGATGATCATCTTAGAGGAACTCTGAAAGCAAGATTGGCCTCTCGTGCACAATTGATTAGGAGCTTAAGCCACTTTCCTGATGATGGTCGAAACCTATTATTGTGCGAAAGTTATATGTATATCTCACTCAAGGAATTGGATGCCTAAACTAACATGAGCGAAGTATGTTTACATTACAGGACATGATTCACCATAATGTCTTTTGAAACGACCAACTGAAGGAAGGCTGGCCTTATGTTTTGGCTCATCAAGCTTCACATATGCTCATCTTAAGCCAAGAAGTTTTGGCGCCTAAATCTAGCTACCGAATGAGGGCTCGTTGGGTTGGATAACACCGCGAACCTAGGACCATGAACTCCAATAGACATTACATTCCCATCATAGTAGGAATGGTCTAAAAAATTGTACCTCACTTCACTTTTGAGGGGTCACTGAGGGCTAAAAAACTCTTTGTAGGTTATTGCAGCATCTCAGCTCAGAAGAAGCCAATTGCGTCAAACCCAACTTGTATGGTTAGCTTTCAGGAAAATTACCAAAAAAGTCCAAAACTTATTACAATTATGTCGATTTAGTCATAAACTTATTTTTTGGGTTAATTGAGTTTTAAACCTTTTGTAATTGTATCAATTTAGTTCTTTCAGCCAAAATTGACCCGTTGGCATTGATGTGGCCTCCGGTCGGTGTCGATGACAAATTTTAGTAATGTTTTATTTTTATTTATTTTATCTTTTTTTCCTTTTTTTTCTCTCTTTTTCCCCCTCCTCCTCCCTCCTTCTTCCTTTGACTCCGGCGACCGAGCGAACCCCCATTAGATCTGGCGAGGGCTCGCCTCGCTAGTGGCTGGATGAGCAGCTTGCCTAGCGACGGCGAGGCAAGCCCTTGCTGGAGCCAAAGGAAGAAGGAGGGAAGAGGAGGGAGAAGGAATAATAAAAAAAAGAGAAAAAAAAAGATAAATAAATTAATAAATAAATTCAAAAAAATAAAATATTATTATTAAAATCATTGTCAATGCCATGTGGCTATGCCGCCACATCAACGTTAGCCGGTGAATTTTAGTTGGAAAGACTGAATCAGCATGATTACAAAAGATTTAGAATTCAATTGGTAAAAAAAAAAAATTAGAACTAAATTGACACAATTACAATAAATTTAGGATTTTTTGTTGTAATTTTCCGTCATCTTTTGCTATATTAATTGCTATAGTGTGATACAACTACTTACCTCGTGATCAAACATTCCACCCCCCTTTCTCTGTTCATCTTGAACAGGGGCGCGTATTTATTGGCTTCAAAACATATTTTCTATAAACTCTCCCTCTCTCTCCCAAAAACTTGCATTTATTCATCTTGAACAACGGCTCGGCTCGGAGCATATTTTTTATAAACGCATATATCACATAAGGTATTGGTTTGGTGATATAGACCCACCGAGATAACTTTTAATATTGTAATATAAAGCGGGGACTCCACTTTAGCAGGTGCATCGAAAGACAGGTTCGTTCAATGTTTCCAGGAAAGACGTTCCTAGCGTTTTCTTTTGTTCTTTCTAGAAGCAGATCGACAGCTAAAGCGTTGACAACGAGCAAAAAAATCAAGGAGAGTGGAGCATGGAGTGTGTAAGAATTATTGTGGCCCACATGATATAATTTATTATATGATTTAATAATTATTGAAATGTTATAAAATAAATAACGTATTGGTTATGAGAAGTTGTAACTCTAATGAAACGAAGAGGTACAATTTTTATGGAAGTTAAAAAATGCGTTTTGATGGAAGATGCCTATTGAAAAACGTATATATATACTCCGGTCCTCTCTCCGTCTACATGAATAATAATAACTGAAAAGAACTTGGTATTCTCTCATCCATCGATATAATACATTAAAGAATAGTGGGTTAAGGGAGAGAAATTAGATTTCTTCATTTGGTTCGAATTCTTCGATTTTCCACAACGATTAATATCAAGGATAATATTATGAATAAAGGTACGTCTTCATCTATTTGTAAAAATTATGAAGATAAAAAATTACTGTTTTCTTATGAATTTTCGTGTCAAGGAATTATATGTAATATCTAACGGAGTGATCCTCGAACGCGACCCAGCGCAGGTCGACAGCAAATTGTTGATGCTTTTCGGGGCTGGGGGCGGGGGTAGTGGCGTCGGATCCTGACTGTTCAGTGACGTAGGTATCGGGTAAAGCCGAAGGAAGAGACAGGCACGATCCGCTTTTTTACTATCTCTCCTTCAGGCTTCAACCACATTAAAGACTTTTCTCTCTTCCATCCGAACTTCAACTGTATACCACTCCCATAAAAATTTGAATTTCAAATCTCGTCCTGACACCCGTAAAAAGTTCAGAAGAATTGGAAGCTGAGAGAAAAAAAAGCGGTCGATCTTTAATAGAGAAAGGAAATCGTGGGTCCGACATCTTGATGGACTTAGCCGGTTGCACTGTGGACACAGGACGGAAGAACAAATTCAATGTGAGAGAGGAGGAAACTAAAGTAACCCGTATTTGAAAATCTGGTGCAGCACCCAAAGGCGTTAGATAAGGTAATGTTCCCAACGTAGGAACCCTTAATTAATCAAGAAATGTTCGAGATTTGGTCCGTGAAAGATTGACCCCATTTTAGGATTTGATTCTGTTGCCATTGTGAATGGTGGTTAGCGACCCCGTTCGTCTTTTATAATATATTAATTAATAAAATCTCGAAAAGTGGTCGTGGATATCAAAAAAGATTCGCATTTGAGCTTAGGTATTCATCTTTGAAAAACAGCTAAGATGAGATGACCATGCAAAATCGAGGAAAAATGTATATAATATATACATTGTGCACGAGATTGGCAGCTAGCACTTTACTCAACCACTCATTTTTTTTTTATTCAGAAAAGATGAAAAAGGTAGCGGTTGATTTAATTGATTTTATTTTTATTAAGTCGAGATGGCTGAGAAAAAAAAAACTCAAAGAATATGCTTAGTTCAAATATTTGTCGTCCTGCTGATGAAAACATTTCAAGAAAGTTTAAAATATCACTCGATCGCTATATGAAAATTTAGGGCTTTTTTTTTCCCTTTCACATAAGATTGAATAAGGCCTACTCTATACAACTCATAAGGGTTTGGCCATACGGGTTTTCTTGTCCAAGTGAATCTTGGTCTTTTGCTTTCTCATTGAATTTTAAAAGTAAAAAATATACATATCTGAGGCTCTATAAAAATAGAGAAGGAGTTCTAAATAATTTTATATGTCAATGTTTCTATATTTAGAATTATGTCTCGGATTTGAACCTATGAATGAAATTTGATTAAGAAGGAATTGTGAGGTTTAAATACTGTAAAATCATTTAGTATAGTTAGGATTGGGAAATGCCGAGAGCATTTGAATTATTTGATTTCAATGATAATGTACGATATATCACTTGATATATAGTGGACTCATGTGTTCCTCTCTTCATTGAGTAAATCGCATTAATGTAGCATGCAATCCATCACCTTAATTTGTTTATTATCGTCTTCCATCACTTGTGTGCAATATAACAACCTCCTTGGAGCATTACTAAAACAAGGGCAAAAAGAAAGAATTACAAGACCCGGAAAAGAAAGGAAAGGAGAGGGGGACAACTCAAAAATCGACACCCAACTTTTAGCACGTGAAGTATGACCAATTGGAAAGTAGGCTGAGGAAGTCACTCAAAGAAAAAGGAAAAAAGGAGGTCCGTAAAATCATTTAGATAGTTAGGATTGGGAAATGCCGAGAGCATTTGAGTTATTTGATTTCAATTATAATGTACGATATATCACTTGATATATAGTGGACTCGTGTGCTCCTCTCTTCATTGAGTAAATCGCATTTGATTGAATCACATTAATGTAGCATGCAATCCATCTCCTTAATTTGTTTATTATCGTCTTCCATCACTTGTGTGCAATATAACGACCTCCTTGGAGCATCACTAAAACAAGGGCAAAAAGAAAGAATTACAAGACCCGGAAAGAAAGGAAAGGAGAGGGGGACAACTCAAAAATCGACACCCAACTTTTAGCACGTGAAGTATGACCAATTGGAAAGTAGGTCGAGGAAGTCACTCAGAGAAAAAGGAAAAAAAAAAAGGAGGTCTGCTAAATTGCACCTCCCATCATTTACTGGCTATGAAAAAGTGGAACCCTTCGAAACTATTTTGTTTATGAACTTCAGCTGCCCGGCAAGTCAATTAGAAAAGGAAGAAAAGGGGAAAAAGAGAGAGAATAAGGGGCTACACAAGTACTCATTTGCAGCTCGAATCTGGTTTATTTCGAAATTTGTCTAATTTTTATATTTTTATTATTATTATTATTATTATTATTATTATTATTATTATTATGGTAGTGGAGTGCTGAGTTTGAGCAAGAGTCAAGTTGTGGAATGTGGTCTCTTTAGGTCTCTGTATTTTGGGTGGTTGTGGGGACGATGGAGTGGTGTGCACACTCACTCACCCAACATTGACTGCTTTGATGAGCAGGAAATGGGCTAGTGGAGGAGGCCAAGAACTTTCTCTGTCCCTTCTCTCTGTCTTGTGCGCACTTCTTTCCTTTTTTCCACTGGACGGAGTAAAAATGGGGGTGCGTCATAATTGATCCTTTCTTTTCAACTGGATCAGTTTGGTCTCCAACTCAGGACGACTTTCTTCTAATTAGGTAGTTTCCTGACAACTTCATCTCGCGTAAGGACGCCACCTCAGCAGCAATGGTACCCTTTGACTTGCATCGCTATTAACAGGAATTGGGGTTGTCCTTTCTCCTGTCGCGCCTCCCCCCCCGGCCCGCGTTCGTTGCGTGGCGAATCGGAAGCAAAGACGCGAAGATAATTCGCAACCTTGGCTATGAATTTATGGGAAATGGGTTCTAAGTTCCGATGAATATGACTTTTTTTCTTTTTCTTTTTAAGGAATCCAGAGCGCTCTTGCCTCGGCGAAAAGAGGACCACAAACTACGTAGACCCGATTGAATTAATCACCTGCTCTTAGAGGTCCCAACTAATAAATGTTAGCACCGGCAAAACAAGTGAATTTCCTCCCCGCTTGTACCATAAAAGCCGGAAAATTACTTAAAAAAAAGGTCATAAAGCTATTATAATTTTTCAAAATTAATCTTAAATATTTTTTTATGCAATCTTAAACTTTTTAATTCAGTCCATCCGACCATGACCTTAGTAGCCACGGGCGAGTTTGGGGGAGGGCTATTGGTTGCAGGCAAGGGCTTTGCAGCCCTGATGAGCCTCGTGGGCCAATGTGGGGAGAGAGAAGAAGAAAAGACGAAAGAAAAGGAAAAATAATAATTCAAAAATCAAAATGAAATAAAATAAAATAAATAAAAATATTATTAATAAATTGCCATGCCAGCATTGGCCAAATTTGTCCACGTGTCCATTATCGTCATCTCGTCGCAAAAAAATTGATCGAATTGATTGAATTAGTACAATTACAAAATGTTTAGAATTGAATGGAAAAAAAAAATGTTTTAGACTCATTTGGAAAAATTGCAATAGATTCGGGGTTTTTATGGTAATTTTTCTGCATAAAAAGCACTTGCATCACAAATTTGGGTTGATGCCAGACAGTGCAGAACAGGCTTCTGGCCCAACCAAACTAGGAATGAGGCCATGTGTTTAGCTTTAATGAACTAATCCCTCAAGCATGGCTGAAGAACAAAAGGGATTAAGGTAAATTTCCAGTCAATTTCTGGATTGGTAGCGTAAAAACTTAAACATCTGCATTCATATATTGTTAAATTTGTACATACGTTATATCCATAATCTGTAGCCCGTCGCTCCTGTGATTTAAGAAAGAAAAAAATCTTTCAACCAAAGATCAAAGGACAAAAAACCCAAAACAAATGCTAAAAACTTCATGCGCACGCACTCCTGGGCCTGGAGAAATGAACAAAATGAACAATCTCAGCTGAATTCCCGACTTACGCCCTTCCCGACAAGTCCCTTCTTAACCGGAAGAAATGAACAAAATGGCCCTGTCGTGAGCAAGATTACAATATGAATTTAATTGTTATTTATACTAAGCACTTCCAAGAAGAATTGATATTCTGCGAATCGAAAGGAGTGAGACTGAGAGTAGACAAGTAGGACAATCTCAGGAGGGATGGGATGGGGACGCGTAAGTTTCAAGAGTGGGTTTCGACTCCCACGCCCTGCAAGAGGCAGGGCAAAAGTTTGAGAGTGAGTGTAGAATAGGCATAGAGTAGAACTGATAAAAAAAAAAAAAATTGAGTTTGTCTCGTGACGGTCCACAGTCTTCCCTGTCAAATGCTAAGCACACAACACTCCATTTACTGAGAGTTTCACGGAGATAAACATAAACACTGAAACCCCAGAAGAATGAGAAGAGGATGCCACATTTTTGTTAAAAAGACAATTTATGAGATGGGAAATGTTTAAATCCAGAATGCTGCCTTCACCATGGAATAAAATTGACACATTTCCCAAATGAGCAGAATGCTTATGCAATTCTTGCGGTTTTTTCTATTGTTGTATCCTCCTTCTATAAATTCTTAACACTGACTTACCAAAAAAAAAAAAATTCTTAGCACTGGTTTCTATTCAGAGGTTTAAACCTGTTGCAGACTGGTCAAGATTTACCTTCCTATAAACCATTGCTCTTTCGGAGGATCATGCGGCACCTTCATTGTCCTAGGAGGTCTCTGACGCTAGTTCATCAAAGGTGGGAACTCATGCTCATACTCAAACTTTGATCCCCATCTTGACGGAATTACCTTAGAAACCTTTAGTTTGGGATTAGGGGTTCTTGTATATCAGACATAATAATCAAATTTGCCATTGAGTTCCCCAATGTTCCGATTTCAAGTTGTCTTTATCCATAAAGTCATTTGAATGGGACTTTACTTGCTCGTTTCTTTCTCGGTATCACAGCTCTCTTGGGAATATGCTCCTAAAAGCTATGTTCATTGAATCTCCCTCCGATTCTTGAGCCCTCTCGACGCTCAGCCGTGTGTTGAGCATAATTAGAATAGTCGCGAGAAGACCCAAAGCGTTGGGGGTGTCGTTTATACTAGCAATCATGATTCATGGTTTGGGGCCTTGCTAAAATCCTTCTCGGGTCCCGCTAATGTCTAGATATCATAAGATAGTCATCACCATCCAAGAAGTATCGATGAATAATTTCCCTTCGACATGTCTGACTCAGAGTTCTTTAGTTTGTGTGTCCTCTAACAGCCGTTAACACCATCCCGGTCATATGTGGGAAAGGATCCGAATCGATATCCATCCTTCTATCTCCATCTTTGGCAAATTTAATTTTTCCTTAGCAAATTGCTTTGTATTACCCTCTTGAAGACATTTCAATAATCGGTACCATGGCTCCAAGAGTGATGCTATTTACAATACCTCCCATTGCCTATTTCTTCTTTACTTGGGAAGGTTTGACCCTCTATTAATCTTGCAACCCCATCGCGTATCAAGAGATCAAAAATTTCATCTATCTTGGTAATATCAAGTAAATACCTCTATGTACCCTTAGCCTTAAGCACAAGTGACGCCTTCACTCTAGCAGGCTTCAAGGCTTGGCAAATGTATGGCTTCTCTAGGGTCATCTTTGCTACTGCAATCTCACAGTATCGTCCTGAGTATCTTCATCCTTAGATTCTTCTTTAGGATCATATATCACCACATTCTGCTTGTAATCATGATAAGGTTTCTTATCTTTCTTTTTCCAAAAATTCCCATTCTGAGTTGCTGTGGCAGTTAGTGAAAATAAATCCATAAATCTCTACCTGGCCAAATGCTCCTTAAATGCAAATTTTAGACCATTTTTGGCCATTTTGGCAATTTCCTTTTTTGTGAGAAAGAACAAGTACCAATTTCTCATTTTTCTTGAATCAGGCTATTGATCCACTGTCTCGTTGCTGATAACATCACTTCGGGGATTGGGCAATAAAACTGAGCATGAAACTTATTCTCCATTTCCTCCAAATTCTGTACCGAATTCGCAAGAAGACCTGTATATCAAGTAAAAGTCGTCTTCGACAACAACAGAAGAAATAAACACAACTTCATCTTCCCGTCATTATTAACATCAGCACATTGAGCCGTGAATCGATTACTATGCTCTACCATAGAATGATCATCTTCACTGGTGAAGGGAGTAAACTCAGGGATCTTATAACCCCAAGGGTATGGGATGTTATCAACCCAGTATGGGTACGGTTTTACTTGGTATACAGGATCAAGCAGGCAACCTGTTCAATCACTTGCTGATCCCTCGTGAGATCTAACACCTAATTCCCTGATTAAACTGCACCCTAGGTGGCAAATGTTGAATATCAGAGTCGCACAACTCTGGTAACACTCTCACAAGAGAAGCTCTTTAAGGAAGGAGAAGAATATACTTCTTACTGAAAAATCATTTCACTCTTCATATTTTGAAACGATTACAAGACTCATTTATATATAGGCTTAAAACGCGACTCTTGACATTCCTTAAATATATGAAAAGACATATCTAAATAAATAGTAATAAGGACACTTTAATATGTGTGCCAAAACGGTTTCCGTTGGAAACTAAATAGCCTTTCGACCAAAACACGAAGAGTCATGAGAGATAGGTGGTGATATATTAAATACTCCCCCTTACTGACTACTCTCTCTAAGGATAGTCATCGCGACCATACCAAGCTGAGCTCGAAACTCTTCAAACTTTGCAGCTCCAAGACCTTTGGTGAAGATATCAGCAACTTGATCACCAAACTTTGCAGCTCCAAGACCTTTGGTGAAGATATCAGCAACTTGATCACCTGTCTTGATGTACTTCATCTTGATCTCGCCCTCCTACACTTTCTCTCGCAGAAAGTGATAGTGGGCTTCCACATGCTTAGTCCTAGCATGGAAAACTGGATTCTCTGCCAAGCTTATAGTGGATAGATTATCATAATACAATATTATTGAATAATCTATTGACTGATGAAGATCATCCAATAACTGCACTAGCCATGTGCTCTCCTGAGCTGCCATTGCTACTACTCTGTATTAAGCTTCTATTGTAGACAAAGACACAGTTGGCTGTCTTTTATTGCACCAGGATACTACTACTAATCCAAGATTAAACGAGTATCTAGTAGTTGATCGTCGTGTGTGTTGATCTCCAGCATAGTCAGCATCACAATGAACAACCAACTCACTCGACGATCCCTTTTTATACAAAAGCCCAAGATCAAAAGTCTTCTTTACATACCTCAAGATACGCTTGGCTACATCCAAGTGAGGCTTTCTTGGCTTCTCCATGAATTGACTCACTACTCCCATTGCAAAAGAGATGTCAGGGTTGCCTATACGTAGTTGAATCTTCTAGCTCTCGACCTTCTTTAGCACATAGCTTTGCGCTCCCATCCAACGGAGTAGATATAGGTTTGCAATCAAGCATTTCGAATTTTTTTAAGAGATCTCGTGCATACTTTTGTTGACATAGGAATAATCCTTCCTTTGTCCTATCAATCTTGAGCCCTAGAAAGTGTTTTAGTTCTCCAAGCTCCTTCATCTGGAACCGCACAGAGAGGTTCGCTTTAATTCGACATATCTCATCTTCATCATCTCCAGTAATGATGAGATCATCCACATAAACCAGCACAGCTGCAACCTTTCCATCTTTTGCTTTCACGAACAGGCTTGAGTCTGCTAGAGCTACATTATAATCGTTCTTCAACAAGAGTTCTGCAATTTTTCCATACCACGCTCTCGGGGCTTGCTTCAAGCCATACAATGCTTTCTTTATCTTGCAGACATATTCTAGATGAATTTTGCTCTTGAAGCCATCCGGTTGCTGCTCCATGTATATCTCTCGCTCAAGTTCTCCATGCAAGAAAGCATTCTTCACATCCATTTGCCACACATTCCATGACCTGCTTGATGCAAGTGCTAATAGAACTCGAACAGTGGTAACCTTTGCCATCGGGCTAAAGGTCTCTTCATAATCAACCCCATATTTTTGCGAAAATCCTCGAGCCACTAGACGTGCTTTATACCTCTCAATTGACATGTCTGGTTGAGTTTTAAGTTTATAAACCCATTTGCAAGAAATAGGATGTACCTCTTCAAGTTTTGGTACCAAATCCCATGTCTCATTCTTCTTTAGTGCGGGGATTTCTTCTTCCATGGCCTTCCTCCATTTTGTACTCTTTGAGGTTCTTCATATGTTGATGGCTCGACCATGCCATCATCTTCAGTCAATGCTGCATTGGCATACTTGGGGTTCGGCTTTCTTTGCCTCGTCGATCTCTAAAGTTGAGGCTCCTCCTCTTCAAGTTCTTCAACCTGACTTGGTTGAAGTTCTTCTATCGACCTTGGATGCTCACTAGATGAACTTGTCAATCCTGGTGATTGTGTTGCGACATCTTTTTCAATAGGATGATTCTCATCGAATTCTTTCAGCCTTTCTTCGAACTCTTCATCGAAATGCTGTGAATTTGGCAATTCAACTGCTTGAGGTGACCACCAAGACGACATTTCGTCGAACACCACGTTCCTTGAAGTATAGCACCTCCCTATTGTAGGGTCGCAGCACTTCCACCCCTTTCGTTGATTATCATATCCCACGAATATGCAGCGGATTGCCTTCTTGTCGAATTTGCTGCAAAAATGATCAGGCACAAATGCATAACATACACATCTGAAAACTCTAAAGTGACTTACCACAGGCTTGTGATTCCATAGCTTCTTGTATGGTGACATAAAACCAAGCCTTGCTTGTGGCAGCCCGTTAGTCAAGTGAGCCGCCGTCTTCATACATTCAGCCCAAAACCTCGGTGGAACATTCTTTGCGTGCAACATGCTCCTGCACGTCTCAACTAGATGTCGATTCTTTCTTTCGGTAACACCATTCTGCTGTGGCGTATACAGACAAGTATACTGTCGACGTATCTTGTACTCTTGCAAATACTTTGTAAACTCATAGGAAGTGTACTCTCCCCCATTATCAGTATGTAGGCAATGCATTTTTCTACCTACTTCACTTTCAACATTCTCCTTAAGTACCTTAAATTTAATAAACGCCTCAGATTTTTCCTTCATGAAATCAACCCGGCCGTACCTGGAGAAGTCGTCAATGAAAGTGATCATATACTTCAATCTGCTAACTGATTGCTGCTTCATTGGACCAAACATATTGGAGTGAATGAGCTTGAGAGGCATTCGAGCTTTGAATGATGACTCCTCATTCTGGAGTTGATGTGCCTTCTCGTACTGGCACCCGACACAAACCACATTTTCCTGCACTTCCAAATGGGGAAGACCCCTCAACATGTTCTTTTGCATCGTCACCTTCAACTTGTGATAACTTACATGCCCAAGCCGCGCATGCCATAAATCAGGTGTATCATTCATTCGGGTTTTGTTTACATATGTCGTTTGAGCATACATCACGTAAACGGACTGCAACTGATGTCCTTCCATGATTGGTCGACTAGTGGGCTTCAAACTTCGGTACACCTTAACATCTCGTGGACCGAACACCACATAATTACCCGAGTCTGTGAGCTAGGACACAGACAATAAATTCTTCTTCATTCTCGGCGCATGATACACACTTTTTAATTCAACTTGCTGTGAATTGAACCAATGAGTTATCATCGTCTCGCCGATATGAGTAATTAGCAACTTTGAGCCGTCTGCAGTAATAACAACACATCCTCTGGTATAATTACGCATGTTTGACAGTTTGCCTTGATCTCCAGTCATATGACTCGAACACCTTGAATCAACAATCTAGTCATAATCATAATTAATCGACTTTTCCCTTACAGAGATTAATGCCATCGCATCGTTTAACTCGACTGCGGAAGAGGCAGCGAACTCGTCTGACACCACTATTGCAACAGACGTTTGGAAATCCCATTCCTTATCTTCATCGAAATCATTCCTCTTCGATGATGCTATGACATTTCCTTCAACTTTTTTCGCTCGACAATCTCTGGCAAAGTGGCGCTCCTTGCCGCAGACGTAACATCGTCCACTACGTCTTTGGCCATCGCGTCGCTCGGCTCCCCTTGGTCGAAGGCTCAACTCTCCTGGACGCTTTTGCCATCCTTCACGAGTTGGTTGCTTTTGCCATTCGATATGGCTTTTCCTGGACTTGCCATCTTTATTGTCAGCACCAGTTCGCCTCTAGCCCTTGAACCCTCTTTTATCACTGAAGAGGGCACTTTCTTCTTCCTTAACCGAAACCTTAGACATTTGACTATCTAAAGTCTCTTGGTTAGCTAGAATATTCTCCAGATCGGTCAACGTCGGTTGAGTTGCCCATTCACGAGTAGTCGTAATAATACCATTATATTCCGGCTTTAACCCGTGAATAATAATTCTTCTCATTCTTGTTTCTGAGATGGCATTAGCGGGATCCAGCTTTGAAATTTCGTCACAAATATATTTAACTTTGGAAAAATACTGACTCACCGTCATATTTTGTTGTGACATTGACAACAGCTCGTTCTCCAGCCTTTGTAGCTTGGCATCATTCGACCTTGTGAATAATGCTGCCAAGTTATCCCACGCCTCCCCGGGAGTTTGCGCGCTCCTAATGTGCGGCAATAAATCATCTTACAGCAAGAGCGTAAAGAGCCTTACCCGTTTTTATCTTCCATCTCCTCTGTCCATCATCGTCTCTAGGTGCCGTGGTGTTGCCACCGCCAAAATATCCCACAAATCCTGACCCATCAAATAAAACTGTGTCCAGACACTCTAATTATTGTAATTGGAGTTGTTGAGCTTCTCAATGCCATTCATCGAATTTGAAATATCCGCCATTTGACTTGAAATAATGCCCAACACTACTCCAAGAAACCTTGATCCTCGACCAATCGATCACAGTCCCTAACTATACACTAGCAGAACTTCGACATTTCCGGTCCTCGACCACTTGCGCACGAACAATGGTCCTTGACCACCGTCTTCACGAACTATGCTCCAGAAGACTTGACTCACGGTCCTTGACAACCGTGTTCTCAGTCCTAGATAACCTTGCTCTGATACCAATCGTTGAATATCAGAGTCGCACAACTTTGGTAACACTCTCACAAGAGAAGCTCTTTAAGGAAGGAGATGAATATACTACTTGCTGAAAAATCTTTTCACTCTTCATTTTGAAACGATTACAAGACTCGTTTATATATAGGCTTAAAACGCGACTCTTGAAATTCCTTAGATATATGAAAAGACATGTCTATATAAATAGTAATAAAAACAACATGTCTAAATAAATAGTAATAAGGACACTTTAATATGTGTGCCGAAATGGTTTCTGTTGGAAACTGAAAAGCCTTTCAACCAAAACACGAAAAGTCACGAGAGATAGGCGGTGATATATTCAATAGCAAAGGGGGCCAAATAGCAAAATCTCTAAACCCTCATTGTGGTCGGTAAGGTTGGTACCCTACAATCAGTACGGAAATCAATCTGACGTTCACTACCCCCGTGGCACTGTGTTACTGCCCCCTGGCTGATTAATCTATAGAGGCAATTGTTGCAAGATGCCTGCTTACGCTTCATTTCTTGAGTTCAAGGTATCATTGATCACTCTCCCTAGATTTGTGCCATTGGAAGTCTTTGGTACCGATATAGGTAGGGGTATGGCTCCAAACGATCCAGTTTGGTCTTCCCGACTACCTTGAGTCTAGGCATTCATATCGTCGACCCTCTACAAAATCCTAACCGGTGGTATGGGAATCAAACCTCCTACGACCATAGGTTGAGCCGGAACTTATATGGGTTGTGGAACCGCAATAGTTTGACCCCTCTAGGCCACGTTCGCTTGGTTCGATGATCCCATCCTTGAAGTTAATTCAGTGATCGGATTAGTAAGTAAGGGAGTTAAGACACTAGACAAATGATTAGCTATATGATTGGCCAAATCATTTTGTTGTTCCTCGAACATCCTTCTCATGGTGGCCATTACTACTAAATTCGAGGCCAACTCCCTTCTCTGATCTTTAGACGATTCTCGAGATGTTGACATCATCAATAGGATCTACATTCTGACCAGAATCCTTAGAACGGATAGTCCTTTCTCCCACGCTTTGCGGGGATAAGTTATTTTGATTGATAGAGGGGCGACTTTCATGATTCCTTGTTTTTGCCACCGACACCTCTTAGGAACAGAACACAATGGTCTCACCGAACGTGCCAAAAAGATGTTCATCAGGGAAAGGTTCCCTTGACAAATATCTATCACTAAAGGGGCAAAGCTTGGGCTTTATTGTTTGAAAAAGGTTTTGTGTTGTTCTTGAAAGGAAGAGACTTGTCTAAACTATGAGCAAATGAAATACAAGAAAACAGGAGAAAAAGTAAAGTGCTATCGAATGTAAAAGTGCAATAAAGGAAAAGATACTGGGCCTGTTTTACTCTTGTTTATTTTCGAAGCTCAATAGGCCAATTTTGGCGCCAGCACCAAGTCAAATTAAGATGGAGGAATCACAAGAGACTTTATTATTGACGAGAGGTATGTTAGAACACTGAAGACCATGAATTATTGAATGGTAAGAGGGAATGAATCAATCTATAGTTGTTCGAGATTGGATCCTAACGCAGCAACCACGGCTCGCCAACCCTCCTGCGTAGGGTGCAGCATGTCCCAAAAGAACATGCCCTTCGGATCCTTGCACTGTTCACATTTCTTCTGCCCGGTTTCATCCATATTCACACACAAACATGGTATCAGCGGTTCTCGAAACTTGGTACTTCCTGGAAATACATAAAGAACAAACAGCGACAAATAAATCAAGGTCAGAAAATGGTTGTACTTGAGTAAGCATGTTTAGCTTGTCCAATTGAAAAGTTTAATTTTTTTGGGGGAGGAGAGACAACGTGTAAAAAGGCCCGGTCACCCAAGTATTCTTTTGATGGGATGGGATAACACGGGCTAGTTCAGGAATCTAGTTCAGGCGGACCAAGGACTACCCTGTTGCTGGGTCTATTGCTCAAAAGTTGTGTCTGGTGTATGACGAGCTAGATATTCAATACGTACTAAGTGGAAGAACGAAATAAGTTACCTTTGCCATTAAGCACGGACATGAATGAGTTATAGAGATCGACGAAGACGAAAGCAGGCGACGACTGCGTCTGGTTGTTCAGCTTTTTGACAGCTTCCCGCAACTTCTTGTTATGGTAGGTCGCCAATGAATTTACAGTTGCATTGCAAGTTCGGTTTGAGTCCAAGGCAGTAATCTGAGGAAGACATCCCAAAGGCGGCAGACCCGCAACAGCTATCATTTTCACGCCCAGGTCGTGGATGCGTTTTATGTCCAACACGAGCTGGTTCACCACCTCTATTATGAATTTCGGCAAGTCCTGACGAACCTCAAGACTTTAAGCATCACCGCAGCAAACAAAGACAACCAACGAGACAAATATATATGAAGGTAACATCATGGAAGCATCGGTTAACATGAGAATACAGTTAAGTGACAATCGAAGGCAAAGCCAAGGAATGTGCAGACTGGTTAGCAGTTCAAGATTGAAGGAAGATGCGCCCAAGGGATTTGCTGACTCCATCCGCATCTTTTCTTTCATCAGTGAATCACACATTTGACGTTGATGAAAAACCAATTAGATTCCATTTGATTTAGGCTTGGGTAGTGTTGATAATTATCGCAACCCTTCCAATTCAACTCAACTCTAAGTCCATAACCTTCTTCTCCGATCTGATTAGACCCCTTTTTTTCGGCATAATGCACGAGGGTTCTCGTATTTTGGGAGGATCAAATCATTTAGGGATTGGATTAGGTAAGGTTAAGAAAGATGGTGACGTCGTGAATAAGTAAAAACGAGTGCAGTCAAGACGACAGCGTCACGGGATGGACCACTGCGCATGTTTGGTAGCCCGGATCCCGGCATTTTATGAGGAACAATGTTTTCACGCAAGAGAAGGTGTAACCAGCTCTTTTGTTATTTTCAAAATTCAAATTTTAACGTCACGATCTCTATGCAGTTAAATAGAAATATGTACTGTTATTGAGATCCGATACAAGTCAATACCTTGTACGAGCCGTTATTGTCAAAGGAAGCAGAGTATTTAGAGTAGTCGTTGCCGGAGTTGGTAACGAGAGCGAGTGAACATTGAAGATCCCGTCTAGTGTAGACAGAATCGGCGATGAGCTGTTGGAACAAATCAATCTGGAACGTCATATTCGGCTGTTGAAACACACCCGACCCTCCGTACGCGAAGTTCATTCCATAGTCCACATACTTGGACTCGACCTTCCTCCTTTCATACGGGATTGGTGATCTCACTCCAAAATGCAAAGCTGCATGTAATAACAATAACAATTAAAGGTGAGCAGTTCTAGGTTCCGTACAAATTCTACTTGAAACCTATAACCTATCTGTTGGAACAGGTTCCTCATTTTCTGAAGCTTGGACTTTATCCCGCATACTCTAGAACCTAAAATCTACCCTGTTACAGGTTCCAAGATCAATTCCAAGGTTTATCCATATTTCACCTACATTAGTAATTGAACAATTGTAGTGAATTAAAACCTTTAATGGTCACCACTTATTGTTATAATTCACTAACCATAAAAACACATGAAAAATATGAATATTAATAAAATAAAAGTCTTAGTCATAAAATGAAAGCTCATACTAGTGCTTTTTAGATTATACACTCATTATCGAACGGCATGGAATAACGTAAGATCACGTGAATGTATGAATCAAGAAAAACATTAAAACTTATTTAGCTTTTAGATTACATGTTACGAGTTTCAGGTTCCAAGTTCTTAATCAGGTTCCAGGTTCCTCCAATTAAGAACCTGGAACTTGCCCATCAAAACAAGCTCCTCATTTTTTAGAATCTGAAACCTACCCTGCATACCTTAAAACCTGGAACCAAGAGGTTTTTACTGGTTCGGTTCTCAAGTTCCAGGTTTTACTCTGAAACCATACTCACCCCCAATAACAATGACCATGGGTATGTTAGAAGAGGGGATGAAAGTGAGGATCAGACAAATGCGTCACCGTTCGTAATTCTCTTTTACTTTAGTGATCTTGTACGTATATGAGATGAATCTCAAATACCAGACCAAGTCTTACGAATCAAGCGATAGTAAATTCGTAATTGAGCTTGATTCTTGCCACTTCCCAGAACTAATTACAACAAGACAATATTAGAATAGGATCTATTGGTGGTTGATGGACACGACATTAGCTACTTTTGGAACTGACTAGTCAAAGAGACAAAAAAAGGGGGTGCGGAAAACTGAAGTGTCAGATCTTGGCATGAGAGACACTTAAGAGTTAAAAGTTATGAGATATATAATTAAATGCTAAAATTGGAACAAAATGGATAAGTTAAACACCAACGGCGAAAAATTCCGGCCAAAATACCAACATAGCGTTTTTCCGGTGAGACAAGTGCAAAGCGACGTTGTTTTACATGCTGATATCGCTAGATAAACTGAAAAAAGTGTCGTTTTGCACGCTAACGTGGTTAGATAAGTGAAAACGACATTTTGCCTCGGATTTTAATTTAAATATAAATATTAATTAAATTAGATTTAAAACTAAATTCAAAGAAGAAGAAGAAGAAGATTGCAGAAGGCTCGTTCAATGAGGGTTTGAGCCTTTGCCACCACCTCCCCATTGTCGCTAGCCCTGGGCCAAGTCTCGACAACCTTAGCCAACTTTCCTCCACTGTTGTCGACCCTTCTCGGTGATAGTGGGGTGGTAGCAATGAGGTCTTGTACAGCCCTCACCAAATGAGCTTCTGCAATCTTCTTCTTCTTCTTCCTTTTTTTTTAAATAATTAAATTAAATAAATATTTATATTAAAATTCAAATAATAAGCATTTTAGCTCTTCTTTGTTGACTCAGCTTTTCGGCGAGTTACATTAAATTTGCAATACCCTTCGTTGAAGTTGACACTTAAGCATCCTATTTTTCAAAGAAAATGATACTTGTACTTTTTTAAACTTTTGACATTTAAAATATGTTCGTGTTACCACCGCCTTCGCGATGGTTTG
This sequence comes from Eucalyptus cladocalyx, assembly GCA_017140615.1. NCBI lineage: Eukaryota > Viridiplantae > Streptophyta > Magnoliopsida > Myrtales > Myrtaceae > Eucalyptus > Eucalyptus cladocalyx. Next base: position 25,515,433 of record CM029516.1, read on the forward strand.
GGCTCTCTCCTCCTCACGAAGGAGAGGAGTTTAAATCCCCTCACGATCGTTTGGGGTCTTAAGTGGGACGCCGGGAGTAATGGATCCTCCCATTTACGTGTCCCCTCAGGGTTCTTGGGTCACCAAAAAAAAATTATGTTCGTGTTAAGTTTTGGCAATCAGTAGTACTTCTGCTGAAAAAAAAGGTGAAGTGGTGTCCTCTTGGCATGTGATAACGGAAAGGTGAGAATCCAAGGTGGCAAGCTCAATCTGAAAAGGCAGAAGATACGGGCTAAGCCGAAACGATTGAAAGGAAAGGGAAGGGAGAGGCAATTGCGAGAGGGGGCACCCCACACGAGGCACTGAGTAGTAGGTGGCGGAGACAAGGTTGTTAGAGGAACCCACCACTACTTCATATTTTATAATACTCACGTTGAATTACGAGCCTCTTTCTCATGGTGTCTTGTTCTAGAAAGATTGGTTAGCATGGTAATGAATCGCAATCGTGATATGATTGCTCTTCCGTTTGTGCAGATAAATCAAGGGTTGATGCAATTGGGACAACAGCACGTCAGCCTCTGATTTTGACGTGTGGTAAGAAACATAACACTGTTCAGTTTTCTCTTCCTGAATTTCATTGACAACCGCAGGGAACAGGGAGAAGGCTTGGAGGAAGAGAAACTGACCAAGGAAATCGGTCAAGACCAGGCCATCCGAGTATCGACCGGTGGGTCTGCCGGGGTAGGTGATTCCGTAGGGAGCACTCCACGGGTCCCCAGGGTTGGGGCTGTTCCCGGTGTCCGCATACGAATCTCCGAAGACAAACATCTTTGTCGGACGGAACATGGCGCGGTGGTCGTCAGCACGGTGGGTGCGATGGGGACGGGGTGGTGACGGGAGGCGCATTCAACCAAGGACGGATGTCCTGCACAGGAGGATTTCATTCTGCAAACCTCAGAAGTAATTTAAAATAAAAAGAAGATATGAGGGAATTAAGGATCGACCGACAGTGAGCAAAAGAGTGAAAAGTTCACCCTGAGTTTTTGTCGCAAACCTGAAACAAATAGAACCCAGAGCAGCAGGGGACTGAACAAGGATGAAACTACTAGCTTTTGCAGCACCATCTTTGTCAACAGAAAGAGAGAGAGAAAGAGAGAGAGAGAAAGAGATGGAAGAAGGAGAAGGATTGGAGGACGACTCTGGAGAGATGGGAACGGTTTTCTGGAGCATTTTTGAGGGGTTTGCATATATATAGAGGAGGTGGCGAGAAGAATGGGGCGAAATGACTTGATCTAAACAGGGTTTATTACCATCTTGGAAAAATAATGTATTGAACAGGGCTTATTGTCCGGCATTGTTCTGCTCAAAAATCGCTCCTTTGGATCGCCTGGGCGGCAGTAAAAGGTAAAACCCGTAGCTCCTTTGGATCACCAAAAATTTCAAATTATATATATATTGTGACATATTTATTTTAAAATTTTTTTATAAAGAAATGTTTATATAACTATCTTTAATTCATTGTGAGAAAGCCACTCATGACATTCCGTTACTCAACAATAGCGCAAAGATTATTATTCTAACAAAAACCTCCTTTTTTTTTTTGTAAAACTAAAACCTTCAAACTTACACTCATGTGACACATTTATCTTCTATTATGTTTTCATCAAATATTACAGTTAAAAGTCATTTGTGGCAATTGACGTGGACAACGGGCTTCAAACGGTACTAACATGGAAGTGGATATCTTTTTATTTAACACAACTGAAATAATTGAGAACACAATTCACTTGGGCTCCCTCTCTTTTTCTCACTTAGTCCATGTTCAAAACTTTCCAGCACGGGCTCTCTCTGCTAAAACTCCATGCTGTGTCTTTCTCTCTCTCTCACTTGATCCTCGTTCAAAGATCCATCCCTCATGCTTAAGTGCTCTCTATCTAAAGTTGCATTTGTCCACACAAAGAATGTCGTTTTCCTCTCTCACAATTACTCATGATGTCTTGCGTGGTTGGGCAACACTCTATGCTCAAAACTTTGCTAGGATGGCGTGCTGCTATGAATGCTAATTATCAAATTCAAAATGAAAGCATTGAAGCAAATTGGCAATCAATTTAAACCACAATTCCTAAATTTGGTGTATGGGATGCAGTCGATATCTAAGCTTTTCATGAGGTACAGTTTCCAGATTAGGTCCTTTTTTTTTTCAATGATTGATATAACGAATCCTCCATGCTTTGATATGGTTGGCTCCTACTATCGTCTCGCTCTGTCCAAATTAGTCAGAGAGAGTGCCTTCCAAACTATAGCACATTGTCCAGCTACCGAGATTCTGGCCGATGCATTGTTCCGGCATCATCTGTAGTAACCCCATCTATTATTCTATGTATCAAGCCCCTCAAAAGAGACAAAGAGTACCAAAATGACAAAACTTCTCAGAAAAATGAGACAAAGCGTTGGGAGAAGTATATTCCTCACGCTAGTCATTGATAACGACCTCAGTCAAGGAAATAACAGCAGCACGCGCAACTATATTAAGCAACGCCTATAATATCCAGGCTCTTTCATCGTTGAACATTGGCGTCCAAAACACCAAGAAGTGCAGCCTCTTTCTTCTTACGAAACCCGCTTTTCTTGTAGTCTACTCAATGGCATTAACGCAACATGTCAAGACGTACTAGTGCCGTTCACGCACCTCTCGATACTTATATGTCTTTTACGATTCATTTGTGGATCTTTATACAATAACATGTCCGGGTCAAAAAAAAAAAAAACATAAGATAGCACTTTATGGTACATTTGGTAACTACTCTATTCCCAAAAATAATTTCTACTTAGAAATAATTTTTTTATTTTATTTCCTAGATGAGTTTATGAGCATTCGACTGATTTGTTAACGTATAAAACTTCTATTCCTGGAATAAAAATATGTTTGGTACGACTTTTAAATTTTTTTACTTAGAATTTCTTTTAATTTTTAAATAATTTTATTACATTTTTCTTTTCTTTTTTTTCCTTTTCTTATTCTTCTTCTTCCTCTTGCCGATCGCTGGCCTTGGGGGACCCTCACCAGCCCCTAACAAGGCCAAGCCTCTTTAGCCCAAGCCTGGCTTGGCCATGGCGATGCGACCTCATGGCGGCAAGAAGAAGAAGAAGAAAAGAAAAAGACTTGATTTGATTCTAGAGTTGTTTTTAAAAATAGATAAGCAATTTTTTTTTTTTTTTTTTTAGATTTTTTGATTATGTTTCAAATCTATTCTTGAGAACAAATTTGTTCTTGGCAACAAAAAAGTTACCAAATGAATTTACGTTCTTTTTTGTTCTGAAGAATAAAAGAACAGAATCATGTATTATTTGGCACGTTACCAAATAGGCCCTTAGTTGGCATTTGTTGTTAATGCTTCTAATGATGATTCATAAAAAAAGTTTAAATGACCATTATTCAAGAGGTTTTGAGATCATCAATCATCTAGAATTCAATGAGCTCATCTTCATCTAGAACTTCATTAGGCGTGCACTCTCCATATGTAAAACTCGTAATTTCATGTATGGACTTTTTGATATGTGGACATCCTCATTAAAAGGAGAACATCATATCATGTGCTCATCTTCATCTAGAACTTTGGCGTGCACTCTACATATATAAAACTAGTAGTTTCATTGTTTACAAATGATTTTTAGCCAACATGTAGACAAAAGTAAAGATTCGATATTGGGATTTCCAATCGTGACAGAATCCGTTTCCCAAACAAAATATCTCATTTTTTTCATTCTTTTGTTTTGTCATTATTAAATAATCTCTAACTCATTTCCATCGAAAACCCTAAAAGTCAAATGGTTGACTTTTTGGTTAATTTTTTTTTTAAATCAACCTTTTGATCAAAAATCAATCCCAAGTCAAAAGTTAGCTTTTGTACAAAAAGATTCTAAACGGTCCTAATTTCACTTTAGTCAAGTTAATTTCGAAAATTTCAAAGATTTGACAAAAAAGAAATCAGCCTTTTAGAAAAAAAAATCAACTAAATGGTTGATTTTTAATTAAATCTTTGACAAAAAAATGAAAATACTAAAATCCACAAATAATTTCGTTTTAGCTTTAATTTGACTTTGGCATAAAAAAAAATTTGTGAAAATCGATTAAGAACCTTGTTTTGAGAATTTTTTTTATTTTAAGTTCATAATCAACCAAAAATAAAATTACTTTCATTCTAATCATAATTAAGCTTAGTTCTTTTTATGAAATTTAAACTAGAGATCGCTATCCATTCACTCTTTCAATCAATTTCAAAATCGATCGTGTCAATTGTGAATTGTTATTTTTAGCACTAATTAGGGGCTCCAAACCAATTTTACATGAATTGTGAACAAGCACTTCCATTTCATTCATTTTTATGAGATAAGTCTGAATCCGAGGTCCATTTTGGGAAATTCATTCAGGCACATCTCAATTTGAAGAATCTTGCCTTCTTGAATATAAGAAAACCCAGCTAACAAACTCCAATTGATGAAATTCAAGTTAATCCATTCGAGACTAAGATTTAATTTCAAGAACCTCGATTCAATTTCATCATTAAACCTCAGTTCAATTTAAGCATAAAAGTTGCACCATCAATTCAATGTCAATTTGGATGCAACAAGTCACCCTAGGTATGGGCAATTAATCCAATAGATGCCATGCAATATTAATTAATTCAATTTCAATTAATTTTCAAGTTCGAGCAAGAAATTACATGAAATTGTCAAATTTAGTTTAGAAAGTCCAATCACATGTACCCATGAGGAAAGTCCAATATTTATCATGTTGATTAAGTAATTAGTCCAATAGAAAATTACCAAATTGGTTTTATGTGGTTTAGTTGACCCAATTTCTTCAAAATTCATGAACCATTTTCCCCCAAATTGGACGAGATTTCCTTTGAAATTGCATAAAATTCAGAAGTCCAAGGACTAAACCACCTGAAAACTAGTTGAATCGATCAAATCGATGTGAATCAGTTCAACTAGTCCAAATGACCATAGGCGGAGTAGGCCAATTCGGTCCTCCGCTAGCCGGCTCTTGGTGGCCAGCCACCACCCATCATCCCATCATGTCTATTTCTCTCCCATGCCCTTCAAGTTTTCATATTTTGCGGAAATGCCCTCACATCTTGTGAAATTACAAAATTACCCCTAGTCAAGCCTTAATCACAAATTCAATTTAAATTTCCGATTTTAACACATCAACACCATTTGGATGATAACATGTCTCATTTTAATCTTGATTAACCCCTAAATGGATTAATTAGGCTTTCTAATTAAATTCTAGCCGCCGGATCAAACCAACGGCCAAGATTCAATCTTGAGGGGTAGTATGTATGACATTTTCCCTCCAAACCTTAGGGGGCCTCATTTGCATTTTTTTCAGATCTAGAAACTTCACTTTCTCTATCCAATTCTCTCTCTCTCTCTCTTTCCTGCCCTCGCTCTCCCCTTTCCTTCGCCCGTCACTACCACTGCCCTTTGCTGCACCTCCTGCTACTCGCTCGGGCCCCTACCGGCCGAGCACCACCTCCGACAACAACCCCCAGCTTCTCCTCGATCTGTTGGTGGTCGGAGGTCCCTTCGCCAACCACCACAGCCTCCTATTTGACGACATTTTCCCCTCGAGTTCAACTACTCCAACGATCAAGCCAGTCTTGAAGCCGACGATCTCTCCCTCCTCGATCGGTGATCATCGGTAGTCCTAGTCAAATCATTGTCGATTGTTCCCCAAACGTGGCCCTGACCTCTAGCTAGTCGGGGTTTAATCGGAGAGCCACCGTAGTTTCTTCATCGACAACTCAAACTGAGTCCAACCAGACCCGATTCTATACAACAACGAACCGGCGGCCATTCTGGCATCAATCTAACCTACTTTAGTGATCATCAGCCCCCTTAGGAATCCCTTGACGTCCTTTACTTGTTGTGGTGGTCTAATCGTGGTTTAATTGAGTTCAATTCGTTGAAAATCGCACAAAGATAAACATCTAATCCTGAGCTTGATGAAGTGAGATCTTGTTAGGAGATCAAAGCTAGGGCTCAAACTTATGGCTGGTTCAATTTTGATTATGCTTATTATAGGATGTTTAGAATGATCTAGAATGGACATGGATGATTGATGATGGACTGAGTAGGGTTGATTGCTTGATTGAACTTGATCTACAATTTTCGGATGATTGGATGATTCATCTGAGAAATAATTTAATATCAGCTTGTAAATGTGGTTTTCTGAGTTTGAAGTCTCATGAAAATCGAAGACTGTTCGAATATCTTTCTAACGAGTAGTATAATGCCCTGATCAGGCCTCGTTTGATATGGATTTTGCATGTTCAAATTTGAGTCCAGAATCTGTCAACTATATGTTCTATTGAGTTGCGGTCTGCACTGTTTGTTAATTTTTTGTTGACTTTTGTATTTTGATTTTGAGGTTGGTTCCCTTATGAAATTTTCTTGAAATTTTTTTTTATAACATATCTTTTTTCTTATTTTTTTTGTAATAGAGTTGATAAGGAAAATCCTCAAAAAATCATCCTTATGTTGATCTATCCTATTTGAGCCCAATGTGTGTTTGCTCAAAAATGAGCTAGTAAACATGCTTGATTGAGTTGCATCCCTCATAAAAGTCATGTTTGGGTTTCTACAATTTGCAATGTTGAATGTTTTGCCTTGTTTTCCCATTGTCATATAGATTTTTGTGAACTAAATTGGACTTTGATGCCTTCATGAGAAATGATCAAGAAATTTCATTCTATACATAGGAAATTTCGTAGATTTTTATCACCATTAGATCAATGAAAACCATATATGTTTTGTACCATCCCTGCTGCAATTGTGACTGATTGTGCCTCTGTGAAAATGTCTTCGATTGAGCTCCTTAATAGTGTAATTTACGCACCATGCCTTCTAGACATACTTAGAAAACATCACAAGCTTCGAACCGATGTATATACGCATCATTTGAAGGTTGTTTGCTATATGAGGTCCACTTGCCAAGTTAACTCATTGCTACTGAAAATTTCATACTTTTTGTGTGCTTCTTAATGAAAAGCTTCCTATTGACGTTTATGAATTTATGTAATTTTTTGTACATCGATCCAGGGTTGGATGTCTTAATCAAATTTGTTCGTCGCATTTAGTCTTATGTCATGTTTGATTGTCACAATTTTCATGCATCATTTCGGTAGTTTAGTAAGCCTATTATCACACATTGTGTTCTGCCATGCTCATGACCGAATTACACACTTTTGCAATTGCCATCATTTGAGTACGAATTTGATCTTAATTGAACTCAATGTCTCTTAGAAAGTCTTAGGGCACATCTTAAGTTTTCTAATGGCACTAATTTTGTCTCAATTGTATGCCATTTGGCCCCTTTTTCCATTTTAAGCTTGCTCTCAAATCTGTCATGATTGAAATTTGGAATGCTGGTTCTACCATTAATAAACCAATCTCTATCATTTTTGTATAAATTTTTTGGTAAGGATTTTGAAGTCGAGTCCTTAATGAAATTTGTTTGTCATCTTCATGTCTATGTTGTGAATTTTTAGAATTTTTAGACATTGTTTACTAGGGCAAATTGCTGTTGATTTGTCATGATGTCATGCTACCCTGTTTTGTTCCTGATGTGCTAATTTATGTCCTTGAATTTTTATTAATTCATGTGTAGCTCATCTTAGGAAACATCTTTCACGAAGGTTGTTCCTTACCGCTTGATGGACAATGATTTTCTTAAGAATAATTGTTCATGGGTCATACCTTAATTGTCTTAGTCTTGATTGCCATGTTTGATGTTCCCTGTTGTGATTCTTTGATGCGACTCTCATCTAGAAATTTTTAGGAAGTCTTGCATGCTGAATTAGCATTAGTTGTCTTCATGAGATTTATTCCAAATTTCACAATCTTTATTGTAAAAAATCCATGAAAAATAAAAAGATCATCTGGGGACCTTTGTTAATTTCTTTCGGATTTATGGCAAAATTGATTTTGCATGTCTAGGTGATTTTGTTGCGTATGATGCCTCCAACATTAACCGCTTTAGCATCCATTGATCTTTAATTTGAGATTAATTCTGTTTAAGTTTGGATTGTATTTAAAATATCTACAACATCCGTTAGTAGTGCATGATATGCGCCCTAGATTAGCATTGGCAATTAAATCCGCCCCATAGTTCTAAGGGTATTATATCTCTCCTACGTTATTTCATTTTAGATTTGACATTAAATTTATCCAGGTTTGAATCTTATTTAAAATGCCTGCAATATTCATTAGTAGTGTATGATAAGCGCCCTAAATTAGCCTTGATAATTAAATGCATTCCATAACCAAGATGTACCTATGTCAAACCATCTCATCATTTTTTTTTTAAATCAATGTTTCATATACATCCCTAACATTTTTGAGGCATCACATGAATTCTACATGCATAACATCACTTCATTCATCAGCTAATGTGTGTGGATGTCTTTCGCATGTGATAACTGAATAAGTGATCCAGCGTTAGCTCACTAATTTATTTGATTGATTAAGAACCAAGGCCAAAAGGATTGAATGCATGCTTTTATATTTGCTTTGCATGTGTATTTTAGATGTATGTTTAGGTGCGATGCCTGATTTCGTGGGGCACCTTGGGTGACATTTAGAACTCGTTCTAGAGACTTTTAACATTAGTTACCACCCGAGAACACAAATGGTGGTCAATGACTATAAGTCATTTAAAAATGAATTGGACATGAGTCTTAGTGAGGCTCGTTACATGAATAATCAAAGGCTAACTCCGGGACCATTCTTGATTTGTTTGGACATTCATCTTTGGTTGTTTGATGTGATATGACGTGTTGATGAATTGCTATGAATTACCCGTTTGATTGTTATGAATGGTTTTGAAATCATTTTTTTATTCATATCCTTGCTTAGTCTCCGTGTAGAACTAGAATAGGCCCATGGAGGTGGCAATTCCAAAGACATGAAGACGACGAATGGTCGATGTCCAATCTGACCTTATTTTGTATCATTCATTACCTGACATATGTCTTGGGTTTCTTTTATGTGTTACATGAATGCCCGACAAGTTGCCGATTCTTTCTTTTGCTTTTCTTTCTTTCACTTTTAGGATTGCATGTTAATTTTACCATTTTCCTTAAAACAATTCTTAGTGTTTACTTGCTGCACTGTCTTTTAAATTTCAATTAATTGACTTCTTTCATTTTCTCTTTAATAGAAATAGAATGACATGAAACCGACTATCCTCGCATGATCACTTTATCAATTTTCTCATTTGCATGAAATTGTAAAAAAACACGCATAGACACCTTAGGAAACACGATAACTGTTAGGTCTTGAAAGGGCATTAATAGAAATATTAACGTAACCCAAGTCCTCGAACTTTAGAATTTCTTGTTGCGCGGATGTTGAGGGACCACTCTTGACCCTCAACTGGGTTCTCTAGCCAACCCCCAAAAATGAGGCTAGTGGCACTCCTAGAACCATATTTTAGGTTGTCTAATATAGCTAATAAAAAATGAAATGAACTTGTCGTGCAAGGTAGGTATGGATCTCGATGAGACTTATTGTGGTTTAGTAGACTCAATATGGCAATAGTCCAAAAGGATCAAAAGGATGAAGTGATGCCATCCTTTTGGGGAAACGTACTATCGATAGGGCTACTGTGATAAAGTATCCTTAAATTTGCGTTTTACACCCGGTCTCCTCTTTAAGGTGTATTGCACATGTGGAAGCAAATCACGACACCTTTCCACAATTGCGTGGTGTATAGGTTTAGGAGAACTCACGTTCATGTAGGTTTCAAACTCGATGGGCCAAAATCGAGAGCAAGGTGATAACATCCTTGATTGATATGATCCCGAGTGCGAACTTGCGAGCAAATATCCCTAATCGATGTCCCTCCCCGAAGAAAAAGAAAAGCATTCATGGGCCACGTGCAGGAGGGCGGATTGCGGCATTCATGTCTAGTGATTTTGATATGTGGACATCCTCATTGCAAGGAGAACATCATATCATGTGTTTATCTTTATCTAAAACTTCATTTGGCATACGCCCTACATATATAAAACTAGTAGTTTCATGTCTAGTCTTTTCGATAACATCATATCATTTGCTCATTTTCATCTAGAACTTCATTAGGCATGCACTCTACGTATATAAAACTAGTAGTTTCATATCTGGTCTTTTTGATATGTGGACATCCTCACTGCAATGAGAACATCATATCATGTGCTCATCTTCATCTAGAACTTCATTAGGCGTGCACTCTACATATATAAAACTGGTAGTTTCATGTTTAGTCTTTTCGATATGTGGACATCCTTACTGCAGGGAGAACATCATATCATGTTCTATCTTCGATTGCGTTTGATTGTCTAAATATTTTTAATGGATAGGATAAAATCAGAAAAAAAAATCGCAAAAAAAAAAAAAAGGACAAATTTGATTATGGACAAGTAATAGACTTAGTCAACGAGACTAGAGTTTGGTCATTTATAGAGAGAACTATCGATTACTTGATAAATTAACAGCTTCAAAGAATCAACAAAAAATAGAATCATAATCTCTGATACAATCGTCAAAGAAAAACCCGTCAACATAGTGGAACAAAGCAACCATCAAGATAGTGGAGTCCAAAAAATCGTCAAGGTAATGGAGTCAATATAACCGTTCGGTAACAATTCGTAATCTCTATTTATAAACGTCAATTGTAGACTTTAAATAGCCATATCGTATTCTTCGGAGGCTCTCTCTGCACAGACAAACAAACATGTTATTTTTCAATTCATGCACAATAGTTATAGTTTTCAAACTTGTGTCATCGATTATGTTCTAGCATTTTTCTTGGTTGTGGTTTCTAGATCTGCATTGTTAATTAAAGTGCATTGTGTATCTTTGCTATATGTCTCTGGAGTACCTCGTCGTCAATTAAATTCAATTAAATTCCAGTGTTGCATCTTTATATTTTCAAGCTTTGTCGTTGATTAAATTAGGATATAATTTGTGTACATTTTGTTCTGTTTGAAGTTACGTTCTCAAACTTTGTCATCGATTGAATTCCAATACAATTTGCATATAGTTGTATTTAAAGTGAATTTATCGATTCTATTATGTACTTGTGATATTTCTTGTTTGAATCGCTACAAAATTTGTCTCCTCTAATAATAATCAAAGAACGACTTTAGGTGAAAAAATTTGCCGCCAAGGCGAATTTGGGGGAAAAATCTTTTTGGCATGCTTAGTGAGACCAGTGTGCTCAATTTGAGGGAGTATAATGCCAAGAACAAGGAATCATCCAAAGCTTGATCATGCTGTGGACAATAAACCCAGTGATACGGCTAATTGGTCCAAGATCTCAACTGCTTTAGCAATATAGAGCAAAATTGAAATCCCATGGCACTTTACAAAGGAGTTGGGGAGGAAGTTAGTATCTAACTCCACTTTGGTAGCTACCATGAAGAGATTGTTCAATGAACAATAAAATATGATGGCAAGTCACATAGCAAGACACATTTTTTATATGATCGGGTCAATGGTCGTCAATGTGATTAACGATGGCATCTCTAGGCCCGGGACATTCAATCAATCCATACTAATCCAATCGAATATGGCAACTTCCGGGAATGTTCCTCCAACTCTTAATCAATTGAACAACAAAAATAATTTAGGTCAAGTGATCCCACCACCAATGAGGATTATCAAAACGCCTGAAAATCCAATCTACCTTGAATTGGGGGGTAAAAAGGTCAAGTCCATTGATCTATCTACTCTAAACGTAGGGGGCAAGAAGAGTGCCAACTTACAAATCCTGAACAAATGGTTCACTCATATTACAACATGTAGAAGTACAAAGTAAGCGCCAAAACTTGATACCGGGGGACACTTAAGTACCAAAAGTTATGAAATGTACATATAAGTGCCATTTTTTTAATAAAAAAGAAATAGGACATTTCGGTGTCAACACCGATGAAGGGTCCACAAAATTTTACGTTGCATTTTTTTTAATTATTAAAATCACCTACGTGGCTCGCTAAAGAGCTGAATCAGCTTAGACTCAACCAAAACAAACATCGTTTCCATATTTGTCCAAAGCAAAAACTCTAAATCGGCCAAAACGATGTCATCTCCCCAATTGCCCCAAACCTAAAACTCTAAATTGGCTAAAATCCCCATTGAAGCGCTTGAACCCTAATCCCAAACCAAATTCCACCATTAAATATTAGAAATAGAGAGCATGACTTTTAGTGGAGGCTCAAATTCCTCTCCCAAAGCGAAGGAGAAGGCGGGTGTTTATGTTATTGTGGGTTATTAAGTCCAAGAATAATATCTTAGACTTCAATGAATCCCGGGGGCAGAAGTACAGCGCAAATGCCATAACTTGGGCGGAGGACACTTAAGTCTTATAACTTTAAAATGGTACACTTGAGTGCCAGTTTTGAAGTTAAATGGGACACTTAAGTGCCACTCCGGCGAAGATCCGGCCAAATGGCTGACGTGGCGACTTTCCGGCGAGCTCGGTCCAAAACGGCGTCATTTTGCACGTTGACGTGGCGAAAAAAATGCATAAACGACGCCGTTTCGTGTCTACGTGTAAATAATAATATAAAATTAATTAAATTAAATCTAAAATATTCAAAAAATTTAAAAAATAAGAAAATTTTAAAAATTTTAAAAATTTAAGAATATTAAATAAAATTAAGAAAATTTTAAATTTTTTTAAAAAAAAATTAAGAAAAAAAATTAAAAAATTAAAAATTTTAGAAAATTAAGAAAATTTTTTAAAAAATTTTAAAAATTAAGAAAAATTAAAAATTTTAAAAATTAAAAAGGGGGGGGGGGGGGGCCGAACGGGGCGGCTCCCTCGCCGCCGCGCCTCCTCTGCCGCCTCCCTCGCGCCGCCCTCCTCTTGACCCTTCCGGCGACGGCGGGGAGGCGGCAACGGCGAGGAGCCGTCCCGTTCGGCCTCCCCCCCTTTTTTTAAATTTTTTAAAAATTTTTCTTAATTTTTAAATTTTTTTTTTTAAATTTTTTTATTTTTTTAAAAAATTTAAAATTTTTCTTAATTTTTTAAAAAATTTTTAAATTTTCTTTTTTCTTAATTTTTTAAATTTTTTAAATTTTCTTTTTCTTAAATTTTCTTAAATTTTCTTAATTTTTTAAACTTTTCTTAATTTTTTACATTTTTCTTAATTTTTTAAATTTTTCTTAATTTTTTATATTTTTCTTAATTTTTTACATTTTTCTTAATTTTTAAAAATTTTCTTAATTTTCTAAATTTTTTAAATTTTCTTATTTTTAAAAAATTTTAAAATTTTCTTATTTTTAAAAAATTTTTTTTCTTATTTTTTTAAAATTTTTTGAATATTTTAAATCTAATTTAATTAATTTATATATTATTATTTACACGTAGATACGAAACGACGTCGTTTTTGCGTTTTCTCCGCCACGTCAGCGTGTAAAACGACGCCGTTTTGGACCAAACTCGCCGGAAAATTGCCACGTCAACCATTTGGCCGGATTTTCGCCGGAGTGGCACTTAAGTGTCTCATTTTACTCCGATATTGGCACTTAAATGTACCATTTTAAAGTTATGGCACTTAAGTGTCCCTCCATGACAAAATTTCTGAAATAGAAATTGATTTCTAGCCAGAAATTGATTTCTCAATTTCTATTTTAGAAACCTGAGAAGCTAAAAATTTTAAACTTTCGATTTCTTCTTCAAATCTATTTCGGAATAGAAATCTTTTCGAGAAATAAAGAAATCAAATTGCGTTACTCAAACGGATTTACGTTTCAAAAATGTTCTAAACAAAGAAATAGAGAAATCAAGAAACAGAAATTTTATCATGCGCAGCCCAGGTGTCCCAACCTCAATCCCATGAGAAGATTCCACGAATGTGCTAGATATAGAGAAGTGTTGAAATGCAAATATTTTAAATGGGTAGATGCGAAGTTCTCTCTCCAAGCCATAAAGGTGATATTGGATCTATTTGATGGATGACAACAACCTTCATCTATGTTCGTGGATGACTTGGACGATATTGACTCAATGCAAGTTGAAGCATCTCCAACTAACCATTTGAATAATGAAGTTTCAAAGATCAAAATTGAATGAAAGTGTTGTCAAGTGTTTATTGTTGTGTTATTTTTTTGTTTAGCCTACTTAATGATGAAATGTAAAGCACTTGAAAATGAGAAAAAGTTTTTCTAGCTGCCATAGTTGAAAAATGAGTGGACAAATGTAATTGTTTTGGGTCAAAAGTAGGCTATTGTACTTGTGTTTGCGTTGTCCACAAGATCGTTGTGTTTTTGTTGTTGTTTATGCTATCATATATATTATGGCTCACTTCTTGTGCTTTTGGAGAGGCCAAGAAAAGAGAATTAGTAAATAAGATGATGCTTATACTATGTTTTTACTTATTCTTGAATACAAAGTAACAAGGATGTGTAATGAGTCAATGTATTATGGTGGCTTCTTTACTTGAACTAAATGTAAACCAGCAAATATTGAATTAAATGAATCGCTTCTCTAATTTGCCACAAACTAGCATATACATAGGACATACACAAGTGATTACTCGAGTGCCATAAGTTGTATTTAGTGATCACTTAAGTGTCAGTTGTGATGAAAAAATGATTACTTAAGTGCCATTTGTGGTAAAAAAATGAACACTTAAATGTCAAGTTTTTTGGAAACAACTAAATGCCAAGTTTTGTAGGTTTCTCCTTAATTGCACTAGCCGTCAACCACCACCACTAACCACCACTAGGCACCAACACTAGCCACTATTGTCTGGTGGTGTGTTGTTGCAAAAGGTGCTTGCAAGCCTTGCACTAGCTTGATGTACACACTGCACACTTACATCAAGTACTTGCACGAGCCCCCAATCACTAGCAGTTAGCACCACCATGAGCCATCACTAGGACCATCATGACCACCAGCTACCACTGTGATCGTGGTGTGCTGTTACAAAAGGTATTGGTTCAATCACCAAATAGTGCGGTAACTTGCATTAGCACCACCTAGTACAAAATGTACACATCGCACATTTGTACCAAGTCCTACATGAGCCCCCAACCACCACCACAGACCCATTACCAATAGCTATCACCTACCACCAACTACCACTGCAGCACAAATAATTAGAACCATCATTAGCCACCAACTAAAACAAGCGGCAAGTATAAGAAGAATCCAAAAAAATTGACAAGTAACAATTGTTCCATCGATATTGAAATTAAGTCTTACAAACTCAATGACAAACTAAAAAAATTATTCATAGCACGTTATAATAAAACTGACTCATAAACCCCCACAAGCCCTATCCCATCACGTCTCATTAGTCAATATGCATAACCACCTTCTTTGTTCTCCTTTTGATGAATCTTTCACTTTATTCACAATCCTTGCACTCTTTCTAACTAGACGTGCAACTCCTTCTTCAACTGTCTTGGTATGCATTAATATAGATGAAGCTACAACTGTCCCAGGATGCACTGATTCAGATGGAGCTGGTGCAGGGTTCTTATTCTTTATTGTTAGCACAGCCAATGTCTTCTTCTTTTTTTTGTGCAGTCATTGATTCTTAAGTTGGGCTTTAAGACATAAAAACCTCAGAACTTCTTCAGAATAAAAAAAAATACAATTAAATTGTGAGCAAATGTTCACACCATAGATTAAATGTAGCCAATAAAACTTACATTAAAAATTACTATTATAGTACGCTTATATGTATAAATGCCATAACCATATTATCTTAGCCTCTACTCAAGAATCCTTCTTATTTGAATTGGAGCATCACTTTCAGCAACTTGTGATTTATTAGCCATTCTTCTCGCCTGTGATTTCTTAGGCCTTCTTTTGGTCCTTCAATTGGTCCTTCTATTGGCCATTTAGCTTCAACTATATTTGGCCGTTCAACTATAGCAGGGATTTCTTCAACTAATTCTTTAGCGAGTGTCTTCTAAATGGCCTTCTTACAATTGGCCCTTGAGTTAGCCTTCTTCTCGTTGTCATTCTTCTATCTAGTCCTTTAGCTTCAACGACACTTTAAGCCGGCCCTTGTGGGTGCAGTTGAGCTCTAGCTCGCCTTCTTCAAACATGAGAAAGATATAATAAATATAACATTAGCCCATATAATAACGTAAATGAAAACTAAACACAAATTATTGAACTTATTGAGTATTTTTTTCTTGACTAAAGAACAGTCAACTAAACTGGCGCTTTAACAGTTTCCCCCAATCTTTCAGCTACTCATCTTCTATTTTGCCTTCTTCAAGCAGGCTCTTAAAGTTTCAGGTACAGTAGGGGTTTCGGCCAATCTTTCAGGTGTCATTCCCATCACCTGACAAAGATATTAAATACAAAGCAATTGAGGCTACATACAAATATGTAATAAACCAAAAAGTAACATAAACACAAATGTCATGAATTACTAGGTTTTTTGTCATCGATTAAAGAACAATCAACTCACTTGGGCCTTCTATTTGGCCTTCAGCTGACCTTCCAGCTGTTCCTTCATCAGGCTCTTCAATTGGCCTCCCCGCCTAACTGTTCTTATTGCTTCCTCAATCGACAATCTTTAGTAGTGTGCCATACTACATAGCAATAAGAGTACATCATCTTTGTACCTGTCTTGCTCATCCTTTGCTAACCTGAGACCTCGCTCTCTAACATTCTTGGTCTTTGTTTTGGTCTTCTCATTTGCTTCTTTAATGGCAAAGGTTGAAGTTCTTCACTATCTGTTGCCTTCAAAAACCTTTTATTTATAATTGTCTACATCATGAATTGATAAGAAGCAAGATATTTTGTTTTCTTGTACCAATCATCAAAGTAATCCTCTACGTGTGGCCCTTCAATTGGAAGGCACATATAGCATGTACACAATGAATTCCACTTATTTGCCATACTCTGCATAACACTTCCTCATATTTAGATGGACAACATATTTATTAGAACCATTCATTATTTCATATCCTTCCCCCATTCCAAATGGGATGACAATACTTACTTGCAACCAAGTTCTCATTCAATTTCTTAGCAATCTAAGGACCACATTACCTAGTCCACTTTGCAGCATCATCTTTTTATTTGTATAGCCAAGTCATGACCATAACTTGTATATTTCAAGCGTTGAGATGATTTGTTTGCATATGGCATCTATTATTCTCCCATTGAATGCTTTGCAGTTGTTGTCAATGTTATTGCATTTGAATTCCTCACTAATATTACATTTTATTGGTCGTTCATGAACGCCTACCGTTCGTCATTTGTTATCTCCAAGTTAGCCATAAGATTTTTCAAGAATCAGGATCAATTATCCTTGTTCTCTATTTTCATAACAACCCAAGCCAGTGAAAATGTTTAGTTATTTGCATCTCTTCCAATTGTGAACAGAAATTCTTCCTTGCACAAGCCTTTTAAGAAACATACATCTAATCCTATAATCTATCTATAATCAAATAAAAATCCCCATCTGTATGTATCAAAGCACTCATAAAACTCATCAAACATAATCCCATTATCAGGAAGTGGTTGCTTCACAACTTCTACATAAATCTACTAAAAAGGTTTTGAAGCCTACATTCTCAAGTATAATCTCACATCTACCCATATTCCTTATCTACTAACTGCTAAATATTTTCATCACATTTTGCTTCGTTCTTTTGCATTGATTTCTAGACATATTAATGCCTACACACTCCTTCACCAATTGCTTGAACTCAGTATTCTTCATCTCGGGCACATTAATCAGATCGAAGAAGTGCTTAAACAACCATACACTTATTACCCTTTTGTTTTCAAAATTAATAGAACAAGTATGCTCATCTTGGAAGATCCTAATCTAGAAAGACCCACTGCTCCTAAGAATGTGTCATAGATCTTTCATGGACAACTTCTCTTTGAACACCTAACTCTTACGAAAGCCTTAATATTTATAATGAAGTCAATATTCCTTTGTGCAGCAATAGAGTTCTTCAATATATCTTCCTTAAATTGTTTCACATCTTGAAATTTCATACCTATTGACAAAGTAGGAGATGTGACAGATGGATTATAGGAAGGAAATATACTTTTCTTTTTACGCATAGCTACTTGATCTTCTTCAAGCTCGTCATGAGAAGTAGCATTCTCGACACTTTCTTCATAATTAGTCTCCTCACTAGTAACACTAGCATCTGTAGCTCGTTCAACCTTGTTTAGAACTTCTTCAGTTACCTGCAAAGCGGCAAACCTATATGACAAAAACTTTATTTGTTTTTTCCTTGAACGTGCAAGCTCCTCGTCGTCGACATCACTCAAGAAATTTTCAAAAGCCAACCCTTCATTGTCATCATCACTAGATTTAACTACTTCCCAATCTAATTCGATGATTGTGACATCGTCTATGTCATTGCACTTTGTTGAATTGCATCTGTACCCCTCTCCTCCCCGTACTATTTATCCCGTCATCCTTTATCCCTAATCTTAGTACTATCTTGAATACCATCTCCTCATTCTCCTACTTGGGTGCTCTCTCCATCATCATCTTCGTCCTCAAAATTACTATTGTACTCAATGTACAATTTCGCTTCTTGGCTATGAAGATAATGGTAAGGACATCCCTAAAACCATTATCATCTTCTAAGATTCTCAAACTATCTCTTAAGCCCTTCCTAAGAATGCAATACAACAACTTTTGTACTTTGCATGGCAAATATTTCACTATATCCCTAACAAATCCTATATATCTTATGTATATTAACAAAGATAGTGCCATCATTTCCCCCTCATACTCCCACTCGTTCTCTCCAATCACAAAATCCCCACCATAGCAAATAAAAGCAACATCATAGTCCTTATTATAAGCCATTTCTATAGCCAAAGATAAAAACAATTAACTTTTGGGACTACATCGACAAAAGATAACATACAATTACACATGGAGGTCCACACACTCTCATAAACTTTATTAAAGAAAAGAGAAGAGCATCTATCATTTACTTTAGTGGAAAGAAATGACAAGATGTCCCCACAAGAGCCACTTCGATTATAGGAATTCGTTTAAAATATTGACCAACAAATAGAGGTCCCACGATAGGCATAGGCCCCCACGGCACTCATTTCAATGCTTTGATTAAAAAAAAATAACCAGAGGTCCCCATGACAACTACTCCAAGCCTTAAAAATCACCATCACACATCACAATATCACATATAAGCCCTAAAAATCGTCCTCGTACATCATAATACTACATCTGAGCCCTAAATCACACATCACAGTAGCATAAGAGCCCTAATTTTTCCCCGATCAAGCCCTAAATTTCCAAGCCAAACACTTCAATCGCACATCATAGTACCATCTGAGCCTTATATTTCTCGGCCAACCCCTACATTTTCTAGTCGAGCCCCAAATTTCCCATCGGAGCCTTAATAGACAAGTTTGAGCCCTAATTTCACACCATAGGGGGAAAAGAGGATAAGTCTAAGCAAGCAATACTAGTGAGTGATGACAGCAAGTGATGACCGACCTTCAATGAGCGTGAACGGCAACAAAAAGAAGAGCGTGAGACTCGAGCATGAGAGACAACCAATTGAAAGATGGTGAATTCTTTGGGGAAAATAAGCTAAACGATGTCATTTAGCACTAAGGAATAATGACATTACTTAGCTTAGTCAAGCAAGCGTGGATGGGACGACGTCGTTTATCTAGTCTACTTGTATCTTCTTCTTTTTTTAATAATTGCCACCTCCATGAAGTATGTCGCCAAAAGATACCACATATATAATTTGGCTTCATTTTCTCGCCTATGGCACTTAACTGATCAATTTTTCTCTGATTGTGGCATTGAAGTATACCTTTATGAACTTTTAGCACTTAAGTATCTCCCCGTGCCAAGTTTTGGCACTTAATCCAACACTCTATTACAATAATTAAGTATCAACAAAGAATGGTCAAGCCATTATATTGGAAGCTTTATCCTTATTAGGTTGACACTATAACTTACCCAAGAAAATTCAAAACTCCTAATTTCATTATCTTGAATAGAAAAGATAACCAGTTAACCGTCAAACACATTAGTCGATTTATTGTCCAATGTGGAGAGGTGAGAACAAATGATACTTGAGACTTAGGTTGTTCCCTTTTATCCTCATCTTGGTATACAAATTTACCACATAAGTCAATCCATACTTGGGCTCAAATGGTAAGACAATTCCCATTTTCAATTTTATAAAACGATACATGAAGTATCGACCAATGATTTAACCAAAATTTATCAATGCAACAATGAATCAATAGATCGGTCTATTGATCGATTCAAAAGGGCTAGGAATTGGTGCCTTAATTCATTCTTGGAGAAAGAATTCACAAATTTGGCTTTTAGTAGATTGAAATTCAATCCATATAAACATCCAAATCCCCGAAATGCCAAAACTTGGCACGAGGGATCACTTAAGTGCCAAAAATTAAGAAATGTATACTTAAGTGCCAAAATCGGAGCAAAATAGATAAGTTAAGGACCAATGGGAAGAAAATCCACCAAAATGCTAAGTTGCATTTTCCTAGTGAGATAAGTACAAAACGACATCGTTTTGCATGTTAACATAGCTAGAAGAGCCAAAATGATGTCGTTTTGCCTCGGATTTGAATCATAATATAAATATTAATTAAATTAAATTTAAAAGTAAAAATTTAAATATAAATATATAAAAAAAAAAGAATATTGTAGAACTTCAACGAGGGCTTGTTGCCCTCGTCGAAGTTCTACAATCTTGGTTTTTTTATAATTATTTTAAATTTAATTTAATTAATATTTATATTGGAATTCAAATCCAAGCAAAATGACGTCGTTTGCTCTTCTTTGCTAACTCTGCTCTCCAACAAGACACGTAAGCGAGTTATATTAATAAAAAGTGCCACATAGGATTTCCGGCCAAGGTCGTCGAAATTGGCACTCATGTATCCCAATTTTCAAAAAAAAAGTAGCACTTATATGTACTTTTCATAAATTTTGGCACTTAAGTGTCCTTCCGTGCTAAGTTGTGGCACTTCTACAACAGTTTTGTCAAATAAAAATTCTAAGGCCAAAATTTTGCTGATTTATTCTAGTAGACAACGAGAGTGTCTAAGTATGAGCAATTACTTCAGAATGGAGATAGAAGGCCATATAAAGACTTTATACAAAATGTGTCTTCATGGAAAATAATGAGTCGTATGATTCAGCAAAAAAAGATCAAATTTGCTGATAACATGGGGGAATATTATGACTCTTGATTATCTAATTTAAAGGAATCAAATGATCAATGAATCATTCAATGACCAATTATGGTTATTATAGACAAGTAATATACTTAGTTGATGAGAGCATAGTTCAACTTGATGAATTGACAGCTTGAAAGAGTCAACAAAAAGTAGAGTTGACAATCTCGGATGCAACTGTCAATATAGTGGAATAAAGCAACTGTTAAAAAAATGGAGTCAAAGAAACATCAAGGTAATAGAGTCAATGTAATCATCGATTTAACCATTCAGTAACCGTTTGAAATATATGTCTGTAACCTTCATTTGTAATATTTTTTGTGACCTCCCTTTGTACCTTATGTTGATGCCCATCTATTATAGGCTTTAAATAATCACAGTGTACTCTTCGGAGGCCCCTCGCACACAAAAAAAACAAACGTGTTATTTTTCAATTTTATGAACGGTAGTTATAGTTTTCAAACTCGCGTCATCGATTAAATTCAAATGTGTTTTTTAACTATAATTTCCAAATCCTCATTGTCAATTAAATTCAGGTGTGTATCTTTGCTATATAATTTGGGTGCATCATTGTCAATAAAATTTTGGCATTGCTTTTTCACATTTTCGTGTTCTGATGTCAATTAAATTTTGGAATACTTTGTGTATGTTTGGTTCCATTTGAAGTGCCTACATTCTTAGACTTTATCTTTGATTAAATTCTAGGATGATTTATATATTTTTAATTATATTTGGTGTGAAGTTATCAATTATATTGCCTAATTGTGATATGTTCTGGTGCGTTTGGATGTGGCCTTTCCAAGCCACTTTAGGCCTCCAAAGCCCTTTGGGCTAAAGATGAGTGTTTGGCAAATGTTTTTGTAAACCCCATTTGCTGAAAGTCTGCCTTTTGAAGGTTGAAAGCCTAGGCAGGGTCACCCCTGCCTGGGGCTTTTAGCATTCTCGGCAAGCTAAGGGGCTAAGCTGAGGGGATAAAAAAAAAAAGTTTCTTCCCAAATTATCCTCGCTGATTTTTCAATTTTCTGGTTTTTCCCTCACTATTCATCTTCTTCTTCTCCATAAGCGGTCACCAACGAAGGGCAGAAAGCCGCCGGCAACCGTCGCGCTTGCCGCACCGCGACCTCCACGCGGAGGTCGTCGGGGCCGCGCGACCCATTTGGTCGCAGATCTGGTCGCAACCAAATGTGGTCACCGTGGAGGTTGCGAGGTCACGACCCTCAGGGTGGTCACAACCGGATGCGGTCACCGACAACCGTCATGCCCGCTGCACCGCGACCTCCACACGGAGGTCGCTGGGGCCGCGCGACCCATTTGGTCGCATATTTGGTTGCGACCAGATGTGGTCGCCGGCAACCGTTGCCTGCCGCACGGCGACCTTCGCACGAAGGTCGCCAGGGCCATGTGACTCATCTAGTCGCAGGTCTGGTCGCGACCAAATATGATGCCAGAGGCTCAAGCGGCGATCACATCTGCAACTAGTAGACGATGGGCCGCGACCCTTGCTGGAGGATTGCCCGACGCGCCGCAACCTCCGCCGAGGCTACGCGATCTGGGTCTTACGACCCTCTGGCGAGTGGCACGGCGATCAAAACCCTCGCTAGACCGCCTACCTCTGCCGAACGGTCTGCATCGAACTGCCCGCCCTTTGCTGGACCGCCTGCTCCTCGCCGACGACTACTTATTCTAGCCAGCCAACTTTTTTTTTGTTTTTTATGAATAACAAAAGGCTTTTGCAAATATAATTTTTCCAAACACCATTGTGCTCAAAGATATTTCACAATGGACTTTTACAATAAAATTTACCAAACACAATTTGCATTTGGAAAACTCAAAGGCCTTTGCATTTCCCTAAAGACTTTCCCCAAAAGCCTTTCCAAACGCACCCTCTATCCAGATCGACTCAAAACCCGTCTCCCTTTGTAACTTATTTTGAAAATCGTTAATTGTAGACTTTGATTAGCCACATCATCCTCTTTGAGGCCTACCATGAAAAAACAAATAAACATTTTATCTTTTAATTCTTGCACAGTAATAATAAATTCTAGACTCATGCTGTCGATTACATTCTAGCCGGTATCTATATTGTATATCTTTGATACCTAGTCATCAATTAAATTACCACGTTGCATTTTTACATTCTCAGGTTTTATCGTCAATTAAATTTCCTCATAGTTTGTATACATTTAATTTCATTTAAAGTGATTACATTCTCAAATTTAGTCATCAATTAAATTCTGGCACAGTTTGTGTACATTGAGTTCTATTTAGAGTGAAATTATTAATTCTATTGTCTATATGTGATATTTCTTTTTTGGAAGTACCACAAAACCTACCTCCTCTAATAAGAATCGAAAAACGATTTTTGATGAAAGATATTTTGCGACGGAGTCGGATTCCAATAAAACAAGAATAAGTATAAGATACGATTTGTAATATCCTTTACATTATTTGATAAATGTCAGGATACAATGATCGCCATACACATTTTCCTCTCCATAATGCCTCTGCTTAGATCTGGTCGAGCTGCCTCCCCTACCCTTGCATTGCCAATATCGCTCGAATCTTGCAGTCGTCATGTCAGAAATTATTCGGAGCGCCATAAGCGCCTCTCCCCACGTAAACTACAAGCGCCTCTCTCTTCCCCCTTGGCTCTTGACCTCAGCTGCGCACATGGCTCTCCAATTTCTCCCTCCCTTGTGACTACCATTGTCGAGAGGAGACACATTAGCATACGAGCACGAGTCGAGATAGAGTGCTACGTGACCCTAGATCTCTCAAGAGCAAGGATTGGCCTTCCCTACACAAATTGATATAGAGTTAATACTACTTTCATGATGATGGCCACAGCAAAATGAAATCAATAGTTGTGCTAAACTGATTTGTATATCTTTCTCAATGGACTAAATGTCTGAGCTAATATGGGCATAGTATGATCAATTAAAAGGATGCAATTTAGTGACTATTCTTAGAAACAATCTATTGAGGGAAGTCTAGTCTAGTGTCCCCACTCATCAAGCACCATGCAAACTCGTATTTAGCCCGGAAGCTTTTAACCCATGACAAATGGTATTAGAACAAATTTTGCAAGCTATATGGGCGAATGTCAAGAAAATCTATTGCCCCACTTCCAACAATAAGAGAAACCTATGTTGGTTTGCTAAGCTCAAGAGAAGCCTAATAGGTGTAAGAATGTGTTGTTGAGGGAGCACAATTGACTTGGGATGCCACACTTAATCAAATAAAGCATAAATGACTAGAATTTGACCAACAACTTTGATCAAGGGAAGTAAAGTGGCCTACTCTATTAGGCAAGCATTTGCCATTCATGTAAGTACTAAAGGAGTGGAGGGTTTGATTGTTGAAGAATGCAAGGAAGGATAGAATAGCCCACCACGAAGGTGTGATGGAAATTGGGTAGGGAGAATGTCACGATCCGATTTCTTCCATACTCATGCAGATTGTAAATCGTTTTGTGGTATCGGGATGAAGTGTGAGAGATATAAAAGGGTTGACATCTAGTTTATAGCAGTCGCGTCAAGGGTTAATGCTAGAAATCAAGGATGGTAAGAAATCATCTTAGAGGATATCCAAAAGTGGGAAAGGCCTCCTGTGCACAATTTATTGGGAGATGATGCTGCTTTCATGATGACGACTAAAACCAATTATTGTGAACATAGTATATTTGATTAAGAGGACGCAATTTGCACTAATGTCTTTGAAAACGACCCACTGAGGGAAGGCTAGCTTTGTGTTTCAGCTCATCAAGCATCACATGGGCTTCTCCTGAGCCAGGAAGCTTTTGGCTTTGAATCTAGCTACCCAAATATGCCTTGTTGTGTTGTTGCATAACACCTCAGTCCTAGGACTATAAACTCCAATACTAATGGCCTTGAAAATCGTTACACGCTTCACTTTTGAGAGGCCACAGGGGCTGAAACACTCTTGATAGATTGTTGCCACATCTTAGCTCAAAAGAAACCACTTGCGCCAAACCCAACTCGTATGGTTATTTTCGGCTACATTAATCCCTGTGGTGCGATACAACTAATTACTTTGTGATTGAACATCTCTCTCTCTCTCTCTCTCACGATGCGTACAGACAATGTAGTCAACCCGGCTCGTCGGCTTCGAACATATTTGTATAAACACATACAACACGTGACACCTTAGATCGGTACTATAGATCCAACTAGATAACGTTTGATTTTGTAATACAATGCGGGTTTCAAAACGAATAATTGTATAAAGCGGGGACTCCACTTTAGCAGGCGCATCGAAAGGCAGGTTGGTCAAATGTTTCCTGGAAACACGTTCTTTGCGTTTTATCTTGTTCGTTCTATAAGAAATACAGCTGAAGCGTAGCCGTCGAGAAAAAAAAATCAAGGAAAAGCAGTCCACATTCATATATTGTTAAATTTGCACATATGTTATATCCACAATCTGCAGCCCAACACTCTGGGGTAATTTAAGAAAGAAAAAAAAATCTTTCAACCAAAGATGAAAGGCAATATAAGCCCCGAACAAATGCTAAAAACCTCGTGCGTACGCACCCCTGGGCCTGGAGAAATGAACAAGATGAACAATCTCAGCTGAATTCCGCGTTACGCCCTCCCTGGCAAGTCCCTTCTTAACCGGAAGAAATGAACAAAATGGATTACAACATGGATTTCATTGTTTTTTATAATAAGCACTTCCAAGAAGAATTAATATTCTGCAAATTGGAAAGAGTGAGTAGACAAGCAGGACAAAGTCTATTGAGTTCGTCTCGGGTCGGTCCACAGTCTTCCCTGTCAAATGCTAAGCATACGACACTCCATTCACTGGAGAGTTTCACGGAGATAAACATAAAATTATGGAAAGCCTAATGACTCCTAGCCTGTCCCCCAAGAGCATGCAGAAACAAATTAGATACCTATTGCGCACATTGGAGGTGAGTAATCAATCTCCACTCGCACACCCCCTGCAACCACAGTGGACGCACTCTATCACCTTCTCCTCCCTCAAATGCTTGGGCACTCGACACACGCATGTGGTAGCGAAATTGTGGTCGCGTGGCTGGATGCACCGTAAGCAGCAGAGCCGCTCATAACCAGGCTGCACAGCAAATAAAGGATATGAAATTAAAGTTAAACACCCACAATTGGGTGATTGATGCGAGAATAATGCACATCATGTGGGTTGCACTCAATTACAGTAACTCCAGAAGAAAGAGAAAAGGATGCCATTTTTTGGGTTAAAAAAACAACTTATGAGATGGGAAAATGTTCAAATCCAGAATGCTTCCTTCACCATGAAATAAAATTGACACATTTGCCAAACGAGCAGAAATCAAATTAGCCTTAGAGAGCAAGACAGGAACGAAAGATTAGAGAAAAAAAAAAAAGTTCTGATATCGCATTCACCTTTCTTTCATGACAATGTTTTCCCAGTCATATCACCTCATGGCACATCACAAACTCATCACCTATAATTACTAATTTATCATTTGCAGATACATAAGACTAAGCTGTCATCAGTTCATAAACATATAAATCAGGTCCTTAGCAATCACAAAATGCATGCAAAAAAAGACTCGAAAAAAGAGAATGTTCAACAAATGACTACACAATTCAAACCAAACAATCACGAGAAGAAAACACCAGCCACATTAGCATGGGATGAAGCAAGACCAACCTTCTTCCATTTAGCAATCAGGTTTTTATCCGCATATCCTTGGTCCAAGCAGAACTCATACAATTCTTTTGAGATTTCTTTCCTCCGATAATACAGATCATATATGTATCGGCTTTTCTGATGAGCAATCTTGAAAATAGGCCACAGAGCCTCACATTTTCTCTTTCCATCATGAGGGTCATTTTCAGCTGCCATAACACGTAAATAAGCATAAAGATGTCAAATTCACAAGGAACCATATAGGACTACCATCAAAGAGAGAAGAAATGAAGATCCCAACATCATAAACTTAAATTGCAGAAGTATCAACATTCTCGGTCACGACTTATGATCACCAACATTCTCTTACAAGTAACAGAAGGAGAACAAGAGGAATAAAAAGCAACAAACCTTCTCTCATCTTTGCTTGCAATTCACGAAGTGTAGGTTCTATCAGTTCCCATCCTTCTGGATATTTGACACGGTTGGTCTTCACTTTCGGCATACTTATACCTGCAACAAATCCAAAAGTAAAAAATCAGTGGATCCATCCTCTCAACTTCCTTCTCACCTCTAGATTGACTGAAAAAGTTCCCAGGAACTTCCACACATCAGCATTAACACAGCACATGAAGTGTTGACTCACTAACTAACAATTTCCTCAAAACTCTTCTTTAACATGCCTATTTTTTTCGAAACACTGATATGAATTGTCTTGTGGGGAAGATTTCCTGAAAGCATTCGTAATAAAGCATTGCAGAAACGGCAGGGACAATGATTGCAGCACAAAGAATGACTAGACAGCTAAAGTGAATGCATCTACAGTAATTTCCATGGAAACCCTGCCCTAGCAGAATGTACATTCCATTCGAACCGTAAGCAACATAGCATACATCTTTTTATGGCCGAAGCAAAAATACAAAACAGATCCTAGGATGCACCCAATAAGTATAGGAATAGCACAGAAACTAGATTATCAAAGTTGCAGCCTAAAAGCATCTCATCCAGTAAAAAATGGAGCTCCGACAGAGGTAGTCATTGAAACTGTCACCATTTCTGACTTGCGACCTTTCAACTGGCTAAACATATTTTTTCACATTGACGGGGTTTGTCCTCTACTTTACTAATATCATGATTCCAATTAACCTGGAAAACTGTCTTGAATTTAACTGGCTAAAGCACCTTTGCGGAGCCGACACACGACAATACACAGAGCCCAGCAAAAGGGAACAACCCAGCACTCTCCGTCCTCGGCACTTCAACCCAATTCCCCACCACCACATGGCCCAAGCGGTCCCCCCCCACCCAACAAGGCGAAAGATACACCAGAATCAAGACGTCCGCAGCATCAGCACGTCAAGGCATCCATCCAGAAACAACCGAATCCCGACCAACCAAAATCGCTCTCCCTCCACGGACGGTCGCTACTCAGAAATCGGGGGCGACGCGACGAACCCACGTCGCGTGACCTAATTTTCAGCACGAGAGGATGGGTAAAACCCTAAAGATGGTCGCGGGAGAGCGACTTCTACCCTAAATCGGGGGCCCAAAAAAGGGGACCTTAACCATACGACCTTCAATGCGCGAACGAGCCAGGGATCGGAACCTCATCTAAACAGCGAAATCGGAAACGAAAATTCCCGGCGAAAGCTCGTCGGCGAGCCAGATACAGCAGCCGCTAGAGAGAGAGGG
The DNA here is from genome assembly GCA_017140615.1 of Eucalyptus cladocalyx. Taxonomy (NCBI): domain Eukaryota; kingdom Viridiplantae; phylum Streptophyta; class Magnoliopsida; order Myrtales; family Myrtaceae; genus Eucalyptus; species Eucalyptus cladocalyx. Next base: position 25,544,009 of record CM029516.1, read on the forward strand.
AGAGAGAGAGAGGGTACCTTGTCTAGAGAGAGATTTTCTGCCGGAAGGAGATCGGGAACTAACAGTGAGAGGAGACAAGATCGGCTGCTTTGCTCGAGAAAACAGCGGCTTTGGAAGATCGAGAGAGAGAGAGAGAGGCCAAGGGGGTACCTTGTTATCGAATGGTTTTTTGAGGAGTTTTTCTGCCTTTGTTTGAACTGCTTATCCCGGCTTTGCGTTTTAGCAAAACAGCGGCTCTCACGCACGTGCGGAATTTGCTTTTTTCTTTTTATTAATTTTCTTTTTTTGATGTTTTAAATGTCTTTTTTTTTTTTTCAAAAGATATTGATGTTTTATATGTCACTCAAAAGAGAGAGAGAGAGAGAGAGACTTTCAGATAGTATGTAAACTCCATTAATTTCACAAAAAGTATTTTTTTTTTAAATTCAAATTTTCCGAAGTTCAATTCACGAAAAATAAAATTAGTCAAATAAAATTTTCTACCAATTGAAAAATATTTTAAAAAGTAGGTATAGGAAAAATATTTTCAACTTTTTAGAGAGCGGAAAACATTTTCCATCCTATCTCTATTACTTCCATAATAAGGACTTTCTTTCACCAAATACAACTTTTATTTTTATATTTTTTAAATTTTGCTTTTTAAAAAATTCTAATTTTTAATTATTATTAATTTTTTTATTTTCTATTTTTCTTCTTTTTCAGCCGGTCCTCGACAGCCTATATGAGGACGGCTTCAAACGAGCTCCTCACCAAATCAAATTAATTGGCGATATCGTAAGTTCAGCCCCTTTCACAGATTAGCAATCACAAACATTTCAAGAGATTGGACTGCTACTTTGCAAAAATTAGGTCGGTTACACGTCGGATGAAAAAATTAGGTCAAAACTTAAGATAGTATACATGATTTTTCCGAAAACAAAAAACCCACACGACGTCGCATCGCAGCAAGGCAGGGGCAAGCCACGTGGCAGTCCCAGAGGTGTGCAGCGCTCAGGCGAGCCGGGCCCAACCCCCAATTGGACCGAGCCAGTGGCCTAATTTCGCTGAGTTGGGCCAGTTTCACCCCCGGT